>JAOYRS010000036.1:12500-1212500 GCA_032432895.1 Dryadula phaetusa
AACCTAACCTAACCTAACCTAACCTAACCTAACCTAACCTAACCTAACCTAACCTAACCTAACCTAACCTAACCTAACCTAACCTAACCTAACCTAACCTAACCTAACCTAACCTAACCTAACCTAACCTAACCTAACCTAACCTAACCTAACCTAACCTAACCTAACCTAACCTAACCTAACCTAACCTAACCTAACCTAACCTAACCTAACCTAACCTAACCTAACCTAACCTAACCTAACCTAACCTAACCTAACCTAACCTAACCTAACCTAACCTAACCTAACCTAACCTAACCTAACCTAACCTAACCTAACCTAACCTAACCTAACCTAACCTAACCTAACCTAACCTAACCTAACCTAACCTAACCTAACCTAACCTAACCTAACCTAACCTAACCTAACCTAACCTAACCTAACCTAACCTAACCTAACCTAACCTAACCTAACCTAACCTAACCTAACCTAACCTAACCTAACCTAACCTAACCTAACCTAACCTAACCTAACCTAACCTAACCTAACCTAACCTAACCTAACCTAACCTAACCTAACCTAACCTAACCTAACCTAACCTAACCTAACCTAACCTAACCTAACCTAACCTAACCTAACCTAACCTAACCTAACCTAACCTAACCTAACCTAACCTAACCTAACCTAACCTAACCTAACCTAACCTAACCTAACCTAACCTAACCTAACCTAACCTAACCTAACCTAACCTAACCTAACCTAACCTAACCTAACCTAACCTAACCTAACCTAACCTAACCTAACCTAACCTAACCTAACCTAACCTAACCTAACCTAACCTAACCTAACCTAACCTAACCTAACCTAACCTAACCTAACCTAACCTAACCTAACCTAACCTAACCTAACCTAACCTAACCTAACCTAACCTAACCTAACCTAAACCTAAACCTAAACCTAACCTAAACCTAAACCTAAACCTAAACCTAAACCTAAACCTAAACCTAAACCTAAACCTAAACCTAAACCTAAACCTAACCTAAACCTAAACCTAAACCTAAACATAAAACTAAACCTAAACCTAAACCTAAACCTAAACCTAAACCTAAACCTAAACCTAAACCTAAACCTAAACCTAAACCTAAACCTAAACCTAAACCTAAACCTAAACCTAAACCTAAACCTAAACCTAAACCTAAACCTAAACCTAAACTTAAACTTAAACTTAAACTTAAACTTAAACTTAAACTTAAACTTAAACTTAAACTTTAATTTTAAATTTGAATTTGAATGTGTTACCTATTTTAGTTTAGGCTTAGAATTTTCGTTGATGTATAGCCTAAAAAAAAATGAGGAGTTTTATACAAAATTAGTTACTTATGCGTATCATGCATTCCATTGTACTACTTTCCATTATTAAAACGTGTTCTATATAAATAATAAATAAAAAAAATATATGATATTTTTACGTTGACTTGGCAATTTTTTATTATTTTTATGAGTAGTTTTGTTATACACATAACATTGAAGTATATCAAATATAATTATAATTAAACTAAATAAACTAAATTAAGTTATAACATACATGACAGAAACGAATAGAAAACAAAATAGAATATGCTTGTGATAATAAAATATGATATGTAGTTCTATGTTTAAAATTTCTGTTTATTTTTATATTAATGTTTATATAAATGTTTGGTTAAAGACACTTAGGTTGATTAGGGTACAGTTGAAAAGAGTTAGGTTGATGAGGGTTAGATTGAAAAGAGTTAGGTTTCAAACAGGTAATTTGGTAGCTAGGCTTAAGAAGACAAGTTAGAGGAGAGAGTGAGACTTGGGATGGTTATATTGGGGAAATTATTTACATATGAATAAAATATTATTTTTTATTAAGTTTGAAAATAAGAAAGTACAACTTGATGAATAAATATTTTATTTTATTTTTGACGAGTTACGATTTTACTTCTATAATATTTTTATACACACATTGATATTATAATGTTGTAAAATAATACGTAACTTCTAAATTGACGTTCGAATTTCAATTTCATTTTTATATTTCTGTTATAATTTATCGCAATTGAATTAACAATAATTAAATAAAGTCACGTAAAATTAAGAAAAAAGCATATTATATCAAAATAATTATGTTTAAACAATAAGCACGCTTTGTTATCATTCCTAGTGAGTGACACTGATAAATGGCAACAAGAAATAATTGTTTCATATTCCATTTTTCTTGTGTTTTTGATTATAAACTTTTGTATTTTTTCAAAAAAACCATTAAAATTTTATCGTAATTATAAAAATTTAATTAAATATCAAACATACATATTATACAAATTAGGTATCAAATCCAAACAGACAAATTTTATTATAATAATTATGCAAGTAATGTAGTTTATCTGTACATGTTCTAAGATATAAGCTACCTATAATATTTTATTTATAATATGACTACTGCTACGTTATATACTATATTTAAGAATATAAAATAGATGAATTTATAAATTAACAAATATTGTATATTTGAGATAAATTAACTTGTAGAACACTAGTGAACTAAGTTGCTAGAAGAATATTTGAGGCTGAACATAAGTACATTAATAATAATATTATGAAAAAAAAATGCAAGATATACCTATCTAATATAAAGTTTAAAAAAAAAATATTTTCTAATGATACAAGGCGCCCCGTTAATAAATATTAGTAGACACTCGTAACTACAGAATATAGTGATAAGGTTTATATTTTACTTAGAGGACAACAAATCGATTAAAAAAATTCTCATGAAATATTTTATCGCAGCATTTATTAATGAATATTTCTTTTATATTAGTCGTGTGTGCATTTTCAAAAAAACATTCATTTAAAAATCGGGCGTATCACCACGAATGTACTCTTCTTAATTTTTATTAAAAAAAACTTATCTCAATAGAGACAATATCCAAAGACAAAAGAGTAGAGACGTGTCTGTTTGGTTCTGCGACACCCTATAGATGTCACTAGTTAGCAATAGGTTGCTTTTTGATATATTTTTTAAATAAAAAACGAGTACTACAATGATTTATTTTGAGAAATAATGTTTGTAAGAATATAGAATATGATCTTAAATTATTAGCTACACAGCATTACATAACGATCCTCTTGATTGAATTTCAAATATAAGTTATATTTAATTTTACATTTGATGAAGGCATTTATTTTCAATTCTCGCTTAAACAAGTACATCACTTGGCAACCGGAATAGCGCTCTCTGCATCTCCTTAACACTCACGACATGTGTGGTTGGTCAATCTGTTATAAGATATACATAAAATTACATTTTTTTTATTCAATAACATATTGATCCTGTTATACAAAACTATTTAATGAATATAAGAATTAATAATGAAGTTCATCAAATATAACTTGAATATTCATATATTTTTAATATTTACTATTTTTAAAGTGTTATTCCACATTTAGGATTAGAAAACATTTTTGAAAAAAGGTATAAAAATTTGAACGCAGCGGGATTCGAACTTCGAGTTGCTAACAACATAAATAAGTTGTAACAAAACGTATAAGAATCTCGACGCAGCTGGTAGTAGAACGCATGGCTTAGCGGTCAGAGCGCTTGGACGGTATCTAAGAGGCGCGGGTTCGAATCCCGCTGCGTTCAAATTTTATACGTTTTTTCAAAAATGTTTTCATATACTTTTTTTATTTACTAATAATAATAAGTTATATGGGAACTTTTCATGTCAATGATACAAGTACATAAATATTGCACATTGCAATGTTCACTTTCATCAAAATATTAATTATTTTTTGAATTGTGATGTGAGTGTAATTAGTTTACAGTTTACTTAAAATTTATACATTCAATCAAAAATGTTTTGATACAGTTCCCACTTCCCCAACTTGCTGAGAGCAGGTGTCTTCTGTTACTTAGTTGATTGCTGATGATACATACCTTCTCAGTACATTACTCCAATGTAGAATATCTATTTTTAATAATAATTATATATCCATTTAATTTGTACTTGGTTCAATAATAATATTATTTAATTTAAAAAATATATAGTTCTCCCTGAGGCTGCCCTGGTGTCACATATGGTCATACTGGTGGGGAGTGTGGCGTATGCGTGTTCTATAAAAAATATTTACTCTTTAGTGCACTAAACAAACATGCGAGAGGAAGAATATTGTACACGGAGATGAATTTATATCTGGAAAGTTCTACTAATAAAATAGCCAATATAAATAGAGTCATTTTTTGTTCGGTTTTTATTTTTTAAAAGAAGAATGAATGGTATATTTCTTCAGTATAACTCAAATATCACTTACAGTTCACTAAATATTGTCTAAAGATGTGCCTGAAGCAATATTTGAGATATGTAAACAAATCTTCTATTTGCCAATTTCCGTGTGCTTCTCATACATTCCAAGTAGGTCTCGCCCGGCCTCTAGTGAAAGGTAAACAATACTATTAGTAGTAGTTCTAAGTGTCCTCTAAAAGAATTACTTATATATAATAAATAGTTCACATAGTATAGTTACCACATGCAATCAAGGGTTTACTTTGATCATAAGATACTGTTTATTTACCGTCTAACTTACAAAATTAACACGCATTACCTTCCTTCTTTTATCTTATCAAAAATATTACATTTAAAACATTCAAATATAATGTTAAATTGCAGACCAAACACAATATTTGAAGTTTTTCGCTGAATATAATGAAATAGTTCGCCGCAATTCCACTCCCCGCGCCCCTCGCCCCGCTGCCCGTGCCCCTCGCCCCGTGCCCCTCGCCACCTGCACGCACGAAGCGGAACCACTCCACTGCGCTACTTACTGGCTTACTAACGACAATGTTGCCTTGTTAGTTGTTATGTCACGTTTTCTTAACAGATGGCGGTAATTCAACAACTTTTTTTTTGATATTTGTACTTCTTAACTTGAATTTTTGTATTTGTATTAAATAATAGTAAACTAAAAGCAGCTATTTTGATATTAATAAGTACAAATCAGTAGTACAATGGTTTCTACATTTTATGTTACCTAAGGAATAAGGGAATTGATCCCAAATCCATCGCCTTAAGTCACATATAATTCAACTAAGCATCAATGTCGTTGAAACTGCTGGTACCTACCTAGTATACTAGATGCCATATTGACAACATGTTGCCATAGCAACGTGAATATCACTATATATGAAAGTGTACGTCAAATACGTGGTAGTGTGTGTTGCATTTACTTTACTAATTTAATTTACTAATTCCTAATAAAACGTCTCATGTACCATAGTAGTGTTTAAAAAGTATATTTTAATATTAAGGTCAAATAAACATTATAATACATATAAGGAAAATATGTCCTTAAATTATTTGAATGTCCTGCTCATTGTGCACGGCCACATACGATGAGTCCTGCTATGAAGTTGACAACTGTCGATGACAATCACTCGCGTCAAACTATTTGTATCTTGTCCTCGCGTCATCCAAGTGGATTTGTGAATGTTAAATGAACATAAATAATTGTGTGATTACGATTACGGCATCGGCGTTGAATACTTTAAATGTCGTTTCTTATTATTTTGATGTACCTAATAACAATAAACTGATTATTTTCAAAAACTCAATTACTGTGTTTAACTCCACAAATGTATAAAACATTACATACATATAATGTAGTTCACTTTTTCAATTTAACTCCGTCAACCGTCAACCAGTGGTCAGTTTTTCGTACCTCGCAGTGCACTTTCTAATATTAAAAATATTTTTTAGCAACATTTAAGCAATTTGTGTAAGTTCTTTCCTTTAACTCTTTAAATACAGAAACATAATAGATTGTCTTTCATATGAGAATTTTTAAGCGATTTGATTTTTTTTGTGTAATAAAATGATTTCCTCCTCACCCGCTATTATCACTGCAACTGCTTGCGCCGACACACAGTGCTGATATACTTACCACTTAATATATGGTCTGCAGTACTTGTATCTGGTCTCAAATAAATACCTTTATTAACTCGAATATACGTAAATTAAAGAAACTGTTGTGAAACAAATTTATTGGCATTTATAAAATTATTTACAATTTACACAGTTTATTAAGAGTACAAAGTAGACAGCTCACGCCGCTTGTTCTCACTAAAAGGACAAGTTGCAACTTACTTCCATATTATAACATTAATCGTATTATTTGTAAATACACATTTGAGATTCCCAAGACGTACCACAAGTACATCTTAACATCAATAACTATTTGTACATTGCACGTTTTTACAGTCAACTTAATTATTAATTTCGTGAACACATAATACATCCATCTTTAAAGTATCCTATTCTTGTTTATACACACTTAATTATTTCGTGTTTATAAAATTTACACTATTATATTTCACATTTGTATAAAGTTTTTATGTACTCGTAGTATCATATAGAAGTTTTCATCAAGAACAATACGTGAAGTATAAAAATATGATCGTTGGTCTGTAGCATAAGCGTGGGGCACGGTTGGTCCGTGCTGGGGCGGCGGGTGGTGTTGGAGGGCGGCGCGGGCGGCGGAGAGATGCTTGGGCGGCGCAGAGCGGCGGTGCGAGGTTACAGCAGGCGCGTGTGGGGCGGCGCGTCCTCGTCGCTGTCGGCACACTCGAAGCGAATGCGGCGCCCGCGCATCTCGCAGGCCCCGTCGCCCGCCTCGCCGCCGTCACCCCCCGCGTCAACCCCCGCGCCGCCCACCGACAGTCACACCTTCTCCTCGCCCGCGCCCGGCGCCGCAGAACGTACGAACTGCAAATAGGATACCTATATTGGGATGAACTTTGATATTATATAATTGTTTACATTGTGATCACATCTCTTACGTTTTACAGGGCAGTCACTTAAAACCTATCAGTAAAAGGATTTCGAAATTTACCGTAAGTTTAGAGGAGGTTAGGTGACGTCAGCTAACGCCTTATATTGTTTAACCAGATGGACTTCGACCGACAACAAGAGACCCAACCTATCTAAGTCAAGTTTCGATATAGATACACATTATTATGTTTTAAAAATCACAATAATCAAAATAAGATTTACAATAATTTACTTTATTAAAATCTTATTATCATAATCAAAATATTCTTTATTTAAATAGGCTGTTAACAGCACTTTTAAATCGTCAATCAACACTAAATGTCAGTATTATCAGTCCTAAGAAGGCAGTTCTGCTGATAACAGCAAGCGAGCAACTCCACAGCTAGTCTTTTCAAACATTTATATGCAAATAGTTCCACAATGGGTTCCTGTTATTTAATTTGCTTCCTGAGAAAACATCAACTACATTTAACTCCACACTTTAATATAATCAGTATTGTATTCTTGACTAGAATAGCATAGTTTTTTTAATATATTTCAATTCAATATATTTTTAATATTCATTTTAAAATATCTGTAATGGCAGATTTGAACTTTTCTGTGGACTTCCATTGTACATATATAGATATGTATATTATATGTGCCATAAATTATTTATTTCATTTTTAAAGACGAAAACTAGGAGTTATCTGCTTATTTTTATTCCTTGTGTTGACATCTTGACAAACAAAACGTTATTATAGATATACTGTGATGCAAACTTAAGAATGCCAGCCGTATTGAAATCTTCTCGCATATGTTCCCGAGCTCCCATGCAGTAAGCAGCCCGCACGGCTCTCTTTTGAATGACAAATATTGAGTCTCTGGAGCGTTGACTCAGAGGCATATGCCATGAGCCAATATGCTATGCAAATAACTAAACTAAACGAGTGCTGTTATGTGAGCGTCTCTATGTTGTCTGACTTTTCGAACAGTGTAAGCGGCGGACCTCAGTGTACTAGAAAGAGAAGAGAGACGAGTACCCCAAAAAGTTTCTATAAAAATTTCTATGATATGAATTAATCAAAATATAAGTGCAATCGATTAAAAGTATATATAAAAATGTACAATTACCGAGACAGTAGTGTTCGTAGTAGAGTTGGCTCGGGGGCGGAACGTCAGCACTCTCCAGCGACGTCTCAGCTGCGCTAACACTTCCCCGTTGCAAAAGCAGTACAGTATCGCGACGCACAGTCCCTGCAGCGATGTCGTGAGTGCTGACACGTACTCGTAGAACAGCCACCAGCTGGCCGTCCGCGGCGGTCGAAACGGCGTGAGCAGGTACTGCAGGCCCAACAGCGGCGCCAGCAGGCACGTCGCCCGCAGCGCGTGCAGCACGGTCGCCGAGGGCCGCGCCACGCCCGCGCCGCCACCTGCACGCAGCTTAGTACAAAGAACTCGCACTATGTTGCACAAGAACGCGAGGTTGAGCAGTACCGCGATGCAGACCAGCACGGCGAGTTCGGGGCGCGGAGCTCCCTCGTCGGCCCAGCAGAGTGGCTCGTCGCTGGCGCCGCGACGCGCCGCGTTTATAACCGCAGAGGGCACAGGCAGCAGCCAGCCAGCTGCCAACAGCGCGCGCACGAGGCGTCGCTCCGACACGAAGGCGCTGACCAGCACCGTGTGCAAGTAGAGCCCCTCACAGAGCATCCATGTGTAGTTAGTTAGCAGCGCGTACTGCAGTGTGGCGTTCAGAACGCGGCACCACACTGGGGACGCCTTCAGCGTGTCCGGGGAGCGTACCACGAGCCCGTACCACGCCAGCCAAAGCGCATTGTTTAACGCGAACGACGCGAATAGGTTCATGTGGACGGTGATCCTTGCGCAGCGCAGACTTCTGCAAAATATATATATATAAATTATAATAAAAATTTATATAAATTATAATGTTATTGACGTTAAGATCAATAATAAAATATAATAATAGTAAAACATCGGAAAACTTACGGAAACGGAATTATCTCGTGTATATATGTATGTACGTTTCTAGGAGTTTAACTTTATTTGTGAAAGATGATCCTCTAAATATTTCGCTTTGCAGCGGGAATTATTTCAATAATTATTCTATTGAGTTGTGTATGTGTGTAGTTTAAAAGTTTTAAAATTTGATAATTTAAATTAAAAATGATGTACATTTTAATTGAAAGTGTCATACTTAAAATATGAGAGAATCCCGAGCGACAGCAGCAGAGCTACTAGTGACACGCTGTACCCGGTCTCGTACACCGCTATGATGTCGCTCACGTCCTGCAAGCCGTAGATGAATGTTTATACGAAGCATGTTTCAGAAAGAAACGAACTCAAAATTATAAGTGTTCTAACTACAAGTATTACATAGCAAGCATAACAAGCACATAACAAGTTTACTGATCAGTTTACTGACTGCGGAGGAGTACTTACGTCCTCCGGCTTAACGCACGTCGTGTAGTTGGACCAGGGCCTGCCTGACAGAGGGTGATGCCACCACGTGCCATTAGCCGTGCATTCTTTGTGGGCAAAAACTGAAATATGAGAGCAAAATATATGAAAATTTTAATTAATATATCTATCAAACTTGTCACATATAGCCGGGTGTGTAAAAAAGACGTACACAAACACGCACAATATAATGGAACCAAATAAGATAATTTTAATAAAATATAAAAATACTCATATACCATCATCACGCTAGCATTCAGGTTCGTCGTGAGCCTGTCTGAATGTTTAATTAAATAATTACTTACGTTCAGGACTGAATCCAGGTACGAAGTCTGGACACTGCGCGTAGGTCGTGGTGTTGGCGGGCGTGTGCGGCCAACACAGCCACGAGTCGAACGTGCCCTCGCAGTAGATGCCTGCAGTTGTGACGTGCAAAGTTACAGCTTTAGTTTTATTTCAAATACACACAGTATTCTATAGTGTATTGTAATAAATCGATTATAGAGTAAAACCAGGATAGATGCCCTACTCTTTGAAATAGCCACCATTTTTTAATAATATTAATTTTTATTCGAATAATTTCTATTCATGTAGTTAGATGAATCCTTTATGTCAAATTATTATTTGTTTTTTATCCATTAAATACAGATTTCATAGAAATGAGCCTTTTGTAGAACTTTTGTTTTGAGTATAGATGCCTACCTATTTGGATAGATAGGTATCTACCCTCTATATCTATATATTGTTTTCAGTTGCCCCACCATGAGAATACCTAGAAAAATGATTACTGTTTCTTTTATTTTTTAATTATTATTTTTTGAAGATAATTCTAATATTACACAAAATACCATAATAAATAATAATAAAAAATACCATAATAAACTTTTTAAAGTTCAACTAAAATATAAATTCGTAAATTTCAACATCCATAACTTTAATTTTATCATTGTATTTTTATACAAAATTAAATTTCACAAGCATTTATTTAACAAAAACATAAATCTAGTAAGTGTACAAGTGTCCAGTGTCGTGGAGCTAATTCTGACACATTACACATTGAAGCCAGTCGGATAAGGCTTTCGTATTTTTATAGTTTTCCAAACATTTAATACGTCTATCGTTGTGTGTTTCTTCAGGGTAATTCTGTCTATCTCTCTTACTTTTTACCTCTAATTTTCTTTCCTTCAATTTCAGAGCTAGGTAGATTTTGTTCGTCTTCACATTTCTTGTCTTCTTTTTTTGGTGCCCTGGTTCTCCTCTATGGTTCTCCTCTTTGTTGTCTTAATTATGTTGATAGTTTCATTCTTGTCTTTTTTGTTTAACATAGCTTTCGTTTGTTTATCTTTCTTCTTTGTCACATTGTCACATCCTCTTGGCCCTCCTAGCCGTGCTCAAATGAGTTTTAGTAATAGGTGATGCTTCTATTAGAAATTTTGAAGAATGTTATTTTTCTATATAACTTCCTAAGATCTCTGCAATTGTACAATCACCAATGTCAACAATAACAATAATAATCTCTAATCGTTCAGATTTCATCGAAAGCTGAATTTAGGGTTTCTGTAGGCGAAGAACATATTCGAGCTCGCACTCTTTCTCCTTTCTTTTATATTTCCTTGGCATAGTTCTGCAAATATTTACATAAAAAATATAACAGGCACTAAATATTTGAAAAATTCCATATCTAGTTTAAGGAGAAATAGATGCTCCTAAGGCTTACCTCGAAATATAAGGGCAACTGTCCTTTATGATAGGGATAGATGACAAGTGTTTTTTAAATAAAATATTAACAAAATTACATCTACTTACCACATAATAAAAAATAAAACGATTTTTTTTATTAATTATAAAGTTTTAGAACGCTTAAATATTTACCTTTAAATCTTTGACGTGACGTGACATTAATGTCACCGCAAAGATAAACAATTACACGCACGAGCGACACGCATCCTGACTCAAGTGCGGCTGAATGTTGCTACTACTTATACAATTACATCCCCGTCGCGTCTATCCCGGTATTACACTATATTAACTTAACCATTACTTTACGGAACCACGAACATTTCTCACATTAGGTACATATGTACTATATTATAATGGAATGTCAAATAGCCAATACTGTAAAGTTCAAATATATATATATTATGTATATAAGGGGACAAGCATTATCAATTGAATTATTTAAGATCAAGTTCATTGTACTTCTACTACTACTACTACTGCTACTTCTACAACAACTACTACTACTACTACTAAGCCTGGTAATTGAGTACTTATATACCGGGTGGTGGCCTCGTGCTGTTATTGAAGTCGTCGCAAGCGGCCTGGTCGCGTGCGATGCGCTTGGGGTCGTCCATGACTCACACCGGTGCTACTTATTCCTCAGCGGTGCGCTTTCGTCGTGCTACTCATGCCTACTTTTGACTCTGGAACAAATGGAATATTTCATTTAAATGTTTAGATCGCGTCAGAACGCGTGTCGCGGGCCTCGGGAGGGAGTCATGGCAGACAGCATCTACTGGTTCATTACTGAAGACATTACGTATGTGACGTAAACGTGTTTGTTACCTTTTTATAATACGAATGCCAACGACAAATTATTTACTAATCATACAATACTATCTAGTATGCTGACGCTACACGCTAGGACAATCATTGAAATTATAATGATCGAAACGTTAACTAACAGAGCGAACTAAAATATTTATAAAAAGTTTAATTAGTTACACGTTTAATACTTGAAAAAATTTAAAGTTTATATGAGATTTGTTACAAAAAACAACTGACACTGTAGTGGCGTTTGAATGGAAGCAAAGTGTAGGCGCGGCATCCGAGCGTGCGGTGTAGTGGGACGTGACCCAGAGAGACATTCCAGAGCATAACATTTATATGGACCGAAGTATATCAAGTCGATGGAGGTTATATGTAAGAGATTTCATTGTAATCGCAGTGGTTATAATCGCTTATCGCACCGCGCAGGCGTCGTCGCGGCGCGTTAGCCGCCTGCCCGAGATTGCGGAGAGCCCATTGTTTGCGCTTTATAGGCCGTATGTATCTACTCAACAAGTGGCCGCGTCTTATCGCATGTGAGATTATGGAAAGATCATTTTCTAATATATTACATTGAACTATTTTATGTATTCGAGTATAATATCACTATTAAAATAATTTAGACTATAGTGATGCAGTGGGGAAATAGCTGACTGTAAACGTGGTTAGATGCTAGT
This sequence comes from Dryadula phaetusa, assembly GCA_032432895.1. NCBI lineage: Eukaryota > Metazoa > Arthropoda > Insecta > Lepidoptera > Nymphalidae > Dryadula > Dryadula phaetusa. The sequence goes on from JAOYRS010000036.1 coordinate 25,009, forward strand.
TCGATACCTATTTGAAGGAAGGATTGTCATAAAAAACATATTTTCGTTTTTTCTCTGATAAGACAAAGCGCGCTGAAGTATTTTCCACTTAACTCAAAAGTTCCGCATTGTTCTTAACAGTAAAAATAAAACATAATATTACTTGAAGTTTCTTAAATAAGTACCATCGTGACGCAGTGACAGCGTCTGACTGTAAGTGTGATTAGTTATAGGTTCAATTCCACTCGGACAGAGAATTATATTAAAAAATGAACATATTTTTACTCCGGTAAGACAAAACGTGTCGTTGTCCATCTCTCAATACACACTATCTCTTTTTCGGGTGGAATGCAGTCAACGGAGGGTCTTGACACTAGATTGCCTCAGGCTACCCTATTATGCGGAATCAAGCTTACAAGTGACTTAATGTTTAAAATTAGTTCAACGAAAAAAAGGAATTAGAAATGGAAAAATATATAAAGTGTCTACAAAACAACAAAAATTAAGTGTAAGAGAGAAAGTGAGACCAGGGTGGGTTGGCGCGTCGGCCTCGCGCCTGAGGTGGGTAATGAAATTGCTGCCGACGTCCGGTCCGGAGACAATATTATCTATCTAATAATTACGTAACGAGGTCGAAGGGAAGGTAACTGTGTACGTCTCAGTACATACATATGGACAACATATTATGTAAAATATATAAAGAGATGATCGAGACGACGGGGGCCATACTCAGTAGGATAGACACCACACACTACACTGACTAATGGTGTTGAAGAGCCACGTATAATATTATGCTTCATATGCGTTTGTTTTAAATATATTCTATGTATAACTAAAAGTTGAGGGTAGCCGAAGTATAATTTTAACATATAAACACAGCGGATACTGAAGGTGAAGAAAATATTTTTTCTGAATAACCCTGTATATGTTTTTTTATGGAAAGGCAAGACGAACGTGTAGGTCACTTGATGACACATAATATCCACCGCACATGGCCCCTTGTAGTATCAGGAGAGCTATAGGTGCGTTGCCGTAGCTGTAGTTATGTGGCACGTGGAAGGAAATTCTTACAAAGCCGCACACTAGTAGAACGCCGCGTATGCAGATGGTATTTCAGACAGACTGAAGACGTACTCTGTGGTTGGAAAGTTCAGCGACAAGAACCAGGTCAAACACTTCTCCAGAATACTCCTCGTGATATATGCGGTAGAAAATGCATTACAAGAAAATGTTATTACGTAACGCCGAAGTATCTAGCCTTCCACAAATTATTTTTTTTTAGCTTCACACTTTATCCCCGGCGGGGTAGTCAGAGAAAACGGAGCGCCAAACGCTACGGTCCCCGCATACCTCTTTCGCCTTGTCCACAGTCATTATCATTACCTTCGGGGGGTCCTCATGCCTTTTATGTAACCTCCCTCAAGTACCTTCGATACTGTGTTTTCGAAAGTCAATTGAGGTCTCCCCCGACCTCTCGTACCACTCAGCACAAATTAGTGCTTTCAATATTTTAGAAAAAAGTCAAAATTTTCAAAAAAATAACTTCTGATCAACTATTACTTTACTCCCACACTACGCACATTTTCAAATGAGATTCACTTAGTGAGGACCAAGTGCAACCAACAGCGTGGGCGTCACGGCGCACGCGGGCCACCGCAACACTTTGCTGCTAAAAATTTTTAATTTACGCGTACCTTTTACAGTAAACTTACTTACCTTTTACTACTTTAACTAATTTATCATTTACTGTAAGCTTACTTCTTATAAACGATTGTAATTCAAAGTGCAATGGTTGAGGAATAATTTCGAATCTACCTATTTTTTTATTGTCTGTACTGTCTGCAAACCATTACATATAACAGGTCGGTCTGAAGTTTTTATGCTCATTTAATAATAATTAGGTTATGTATAAAAAAATTAAAACTTCCCAATTTGTCAATATTTTGCCGGCGTATGTATATATGAGTATAGTAAACGCAACCGCAGACTTACGCACATCAATAAGTAACGAATAATAAACACATGTTCGCGGTCACAGACGCACGGCCGCGAGCGCCTGTTTACTATGGCCTATGGAGCCACAGGTAGGAATTGAACGAAATGCCGTATTATAGTACTTTAAGATAGTTTTATTGAGTTATTAGAATTTTTTAATACTTATATGCGTATACAAATAATAATAGTTTTTAAATAACTATAAATTCGCTCATAAAGCAACTTACTACACAATGTTAATACTGCGTAATTATATAATATAATATATCTAGTAACTTAAAATATTTTATAAATATATGTAGATCAACTAAATTATAACCAAATATACCTTTTTCATCGGCTCGTTTAGCTTGTTGGGTGTTTGCACCGCGGACGGCCGGCGGCCTCCGACTGCTGCGCGATACGGCGCGTGTCCTCCGAGTTAGGCGGAGTGTAGAAGTCACGTCCGGTGATTTTTGAATACGCACTTGAGTTGTCTTTATTGTCTCTGAGTAGAGAGGTAACGACTTGCGGAAGAGCTTATAATTGTAATAATCAATATATTTCACATTAACACGTACGTTATTTAGGAGCGGCGTCACTCTGAAGGTGACTCGTTCTTAAACGACTATTCCTATAACTAACTAATTCCCATGACCTGCAAGTAGTATAAAAATCTGCTAATACTGTATATCTATCAGCAAGTAGCCGCACCGCACACTGTACACACGCTCGTGTAATTAAGCAGTCGGTTACCGCGCGCCGTGCCGACGCGGCTAGCAACACGTGAAAACCATTTAGCACGCATTGTTTTGATTACACGCGTCTCGTAAGTCATCCGCTCCCATTATACATGGCGGCTTTAGCCCGCCGACTTTTGAGATAGGGACGGCCAATCATATTGAGACGCATAAAACATTTAAGAATTACACTAAAGCAGTAGAAAGAAAATAATACTAAGTAATTATAAAAATTGAAATTTCGCTGTATTAAACATATAAGCGTTGCGCCAAACGGCACAATTTCAAATTGCACTTCCTGTACAGATATACAAGATACACTTGTAAGTACTGAGGGGGGATGTACGTATGTAGGTACCGTATGTAGGTACAACATTAAATGTTATAATTTAATTAAACCTGACAAGTCTGATTTGTATTTGAGGGAAAACAGTAGTGTGTAGAGATATGCGATAAGTCACTCAAAGATTTAGTAAATGTTTGAAAATAGCATAAAAGCGTTTTGAAAATGTATCTTTCAAAATATTTAAATACGCATTTTATATTAGCAAAAAAAAATCAATTTATTGTTACTTTAATAGTAACTATATAGGTTTGTAAAACTCAACGCGTCCCAATAAAGTCGTAAGCTGCGAACATACACACATAGTACAGGCGTCGTCGTGATCGCAATATCTCAGGTCGTATCTGCGCTCATAAACCGGACATAAAAAGTTAATTGAACAAATACCGAACAATACTAGCGTGCGTTAGAGGCGTACGGTAGAGGCCGTAGAGGCCGGAGAGGTGGCAGAGGTGGTAGAGTCGGAGCTTCATTACGGCGTCGCTCGTTATCTTCGATACGCACCTCCTCTTCGGCCCTCCGTTATTAACTCTCAATTATTATGTCGACGGGCACAAGGTAATGAAGGCTATTGCAAACATACAGTATGGTAATGTCAACAAGATGTTGGTTTGTTATGTTTAAACTATGGCCATGAAAAGGGTAAATAGAAAGATACAAATAAAGATACAGACACACATACGTGTGTGTGTGTGTACGTGTGTGTAGTGTGTATGTATGTGTGTCACTCGCTTCACTTCAGTCATCATCAGTGAATTGCCGCGGCGACTGTTGTCATCTATTATGTTCGCAGTAATCGAAAACAGATACACTTTATTTGATGCGATACGACACGTTGTATATATTCAGTGGTATGTACGTACATACATTACTCTGTGTTGCAAACTTAGATTTGCTTAATAGTCGTCTATCGTATACAACTGAACGAAATGAGCTAAGAACAAAATAGAAACAATTCAAAAACGATTATTTGACTGATAAGGGAGCGTCCGGGAACATAACGTCTTCACATTGGAGCGACTTACGAAGATTTCATAAACACCTTCATCATGACCTGCACTCTGTACGAGTACATTTAGCACAAACCAAATGGCATTCGTCTTAACAATCGACTAATAATGTGACTCTCGAAATACTTCTTGGTATAAATGCAACAAGCACTCCGCTTCGTTTCGGCGCTACAAATAGCCTATAAATAGCTAACGAGTCCACAAACTGTTGCACTTCTAGGTGTACTTCGTATTCACTTCAGCTCCACATAGAAAAGAAACAAACATTACACGCGAGACACTTCCAGAATAGTTTTATATTTACGAATATTAAAGGAAATTCAAATCCAATCACCTTACTACCGTCATAATTGCAGCCCTCGCACTCGCGGAGTGTGTGTGTGTGCGCGTGTGTGTGCAAGTGCGCGTGGATACGATAAAAGGTTCCATAACAACGTAATCCTGAAATAGTTTTTTTACGATTCTTTTACGGAATTGTTTACGGCGAATCTCTTTAATGTTGAGTTCATACACACGCACACACACTCACACACGACTACACGTGCGGCGCGCGCCACACGGCGAAATAATAGAAATAAATAGGAAATGCTTCATATCTTTGCAATCACTTTTACTGTGAACAAGTGAATGCCCGTGTCTTCTGAACTGAACTTGATTTACCAGTTTGTCGAATAAAATACGATTCAATACGATTGTGTGAATTAATATAACTTTTTTATTTATAAAGCTATTGGTATAAAACAAACAGTAGATTTTAAATGAATGTTGCAAAATACAGAGCAAACATTCAATCAAACAGATAAAAAAAATCAATTTCATTTTTTGATGGACACAGAGGACAGACTACTGTCTATCCTCTCTCTACCCTGATGTTGCGGATAATAGCGTAAAGCAAAAAAGTTACATTTTTATTTTATTTATGTTTTTATACGTATAGATTATGAATTATTATAAATTTATTAGAAGTTATTATAAATTTACTTTTAAAATACATATATTTACGTACGAGATCCCTTGTCAGAAAGTAACTAAGTCGTAGTTTTGATGTTAACCGCACATATATTTTATATCACGCTCCGAGGTACGTCACATATATTGATATACATTTGGAAAACATAAATTTCCAGTAACAAATTGTAGGATTACCTTATTTATTCCCGTTAAAGCCAGAAGTTTAAATAGTATTTCCGAGAGGTAATTTGTATCAGTGTAATTAGCGAGCTCCCGTCGCATTAAGCTGAGCTCAACAAGTTAGCGGCTAGGCATTTACTCTACTTTTATCTTGCAGTTCTTTTTAACAGCTAGCATTCGAGCTTTCAGTGAAACGCCAAAAATAAGCTTTAAATCGAAAGCTATTCTGAACCGAACTATTTCTAATAACTCCTATTTAAATAAAAATGTTGGCATAAAAAGCGTTTGGTTTGGAGAGGAAACTGAATGATGATTTCTTTATATGTAGTACTAAGTTATACGCAGATACTTCGTCTACTGGGAGACGTTATTTGTGACAAGTTGACAAAAACCAAAATATAAAAATATTTTCAATGTTTTTAATATAATAAAGTACCATGCACAGTTTCCATCCATTCATATTCACGTTTGCTTGTTTTTGTTACTTTTTCATGAAATGCGCTGAGCTTCTTATGATGATGAAAATAATTAGTGAAGTGAACAATCTTGTACGCCGCTCGTAGCGGAGTGAGACAGCGTCTGACTGTAAACACGATCGGTTGTGAGTCCGATTCCCATTAGGAGGAATGACTATATTTAAATTATATTCTTTTCCACGCCCTAGTAAGACAAAGCGCGGTGTTGAGTTCCACCACTCAACACGCAATGTGTCGTATTAAGCAAGAAGAGGAATACGGAGTGTCTTCACTTTAGGTGCTTCCTGTCTACATGTGGGATAAAAAGTTGGAAGCTAAATAAAACAGTCTCGAATTAAAAAGTCATTAATTGAAAAAACACATTGATTTTTTTATTATATTTATTGTTTGTTGTTACTAAATTTGTAAGAATTAGTATAAAGTTTTAATGGTTAGTGTGAACACATGACAAATGTAAGAACAGATTGCAGTCATTACGTGAACAAACCGTCGTGTGGTCATTATGAGCGTCAAATTCATTTGTCACTGTCGCTTGCGTACAGTGTTACCATGACGAAGGCGATTATAGTATTTAAAAAATAACAAAGGAACTAACATAAATAAAACAGGTTTTAATTGGCCTTAATACTCAAAATAAACTGAACATTTTACAAAATAAACAACACTTTTGTGATTAAAACAAAAACAACCATTCCATGGCTACGCTGTCATTTTATGATATTTCAGGTTTTTCATAATTTATTTTACAAAAATCGTACAAATTTACAATTTAAGTTTCTGGGAGAATAATTTGAAACTAAAATACTATACAAGTATAAGCTAAGTTTATGGTCCTATGTCAATAATTGTATTATAAAAAAACACGTCCAGAGCAGCGCGTTGTCGTACGTATGCCTAATCGATGTGACACGGCCATCAGTAAGCGTTACGACGCGGCGGAACAAAACACTAGTGATGTAGAGTCGCAGTAGCACACGGCGACCGCTACCCGCCGTGCTGCCTGCCTGCCGTGCTGCCTGCCAGCCCACCTGCCCGCATACCTGTTTGCCCTTCATGTGTGTTGTACAATCTACATATAAATCACATTAACTTATTATGGCCGATTCCTTTGCTAAATAAAATTCGTTTAATAAACTTACGTATGAGGAATACTCTACTGGCAGCTCGGTACGTTCCGTTCAGTTCACTTTCACGCGTCGTCTGCTGCCTCTTAAACAGATCATCCAGAAATTTGATGCTTCAATAACTTATAGGACAGAACTGATATCCGAGCATCGTTTTGTCGTTGAAAAAAAAATCAGTGTAAGAAAATTCAAGTAAAAGATGCTTTTATTAGGAAAAAAATATGAATTCAATTTTACTTTTATAAAATTTTACTTTTATAAAATAAATATTATTTTTTATAGTATGTATACTTGTATATATGGAAAATAGTTTTTTTTTAATAATTAGATTAGTATTCCAAATTTGATAATTACTTTCATCAATTTGAAGGTTATAGAGCAGACGACGGAGATACTGGTACTTATTGTGTGATAAACGTTAGAAGCGGATATATCTGGAGCTGGTTTATTGCCTCCAGCCGGGATTTTTCAGCGAGTGATTATGTTTTCAACGATTATATCATTAGTGTGGCAGCTTGGCGCCATGCCAGTGACAGTCCCCCGCACCCGCACCCGCACCTCGTGCGCCGCGCTGACACCTGCGCACGCGCCGCCGACTCTGTACTGATCGCTACGATTATTTTTTTATATCTTCCGTTAGAATAGAGACTGATATAATTTTAAATTGCCTCGAAGTTCTCTAAATTTGATTTATAAAATTTTATAGATTTGATTAATTAATAATATTCGAGAATTTTACCCATTCTAATACGAGTTTGGTACTTATTTAGCTTCGTTAGTGTATTTACCGACAACGCCTATAAGAAGCAGTACGCAGTGATCATGTGAGAGAAAGATTTGTCGAGTCATTTTGTGGCCCGTAGTTCTCTTATGAGTGTGGGCCAAGTGTAGTTTAACTGAAAGATTTCATTATTAAATAAAACAATTAGTAATAAAATCTAATAATTGTATTGACAATAGAAGGAGTGACCCAAACAGTTAACACATTCATGAATTTCAACATGGGAAAGTTGAACCTATCGTAGAATACTTGTAATTTGTAAAAACAAACGTGACATTCTGTCCACGAGGTGACGTTTCATTTCCAATATTAAAACAGCTTTCGCCAGACGTCAGAGCGTGCTCTCTGGAGAGTCGCGGGGAAATTGGATTGTCGCGTGTCGCGTGTAATGTACAATGTAGTCGTTCTGTGTATCTTTGTTTTTAATTATTTCACTATTGTAAACATATGTATAATTAATTATATTTATCTATATGTTGTTTATATTTTAATGTCTGGGATTTTAGTCCATTCGAGACCACTCGATATGCTATCTCTTTAAATTAAGTGGGAAGTAGAGAACGCAATGTGCTAAAAGAGACACTGAAAAAGAATGATGGGGCACAATCAAAATGTGTGCGTCCGTGTATCGAGTCTGCTACAGACAAAGATGAAACTTCTTCTATTGCTCACTATTGACAGGAGAGTCGTTGGCGTGATAGACACTTAGACAAATCAAATGTAAGCCTAAACATTTTATAATAAACTAAATAAAAGATTGATTATTTACTATTTATCTCACTATTTAAATCAAAGAGAGGCAAGAGTGCAATTATTTGATAATTAGACGAAGTGGTACGTCATATTTGTGCATTTTTGGTAGCCCATACGACTTGGGAGATATTGCATACGTAGGTGCGAATCGACGATTTAATGTCAAGTTGTAATTACATAAACGCGGCACTTGAGGTACCCCCGGAGATTAAAATCCAGTGGCGTGACATTTGGGTACCGAGGAGGCCGCAGAGTGTCCCTTCGACGTGTTATCAGTTTTCCAGTAAGCCTTTCATTTACAAGTGCTAAGGATTAATTGCATATTTATGATGCTATAGCATTCAAAGATATTTCATACCTATATAAATAGAAAAAATTTAGTTATATACATGTCATAGTTGAAAAGTTGTTTTTATATAATTTCTCTATATGCCAAATTAGAACTTTCGTTTTCTGGCATCTGTAAATTAGGCGAAATTCAACATCCAACGACCAAAAGCTTCTGACATTGAGAGAGTTAATTTTTTCTAAGACATACAGATATTTTTAATATGTTGTCGCAATAGCTTCTGTATTTACTTAAATCGGCAATATCTAAAAATCTGTTCCTATTTAAGTACACAAAGCCTAAGACTTCATATAAAATTGCAAGAGTCCTCAGGGAGTGATTATGAAGTTTTAACTTTCATAATCTCATTCTGTCCAAAATATCTTTCCTTTCCGTCAGAGTGTAGTGGTTCCAACAGCACTGGCTGCCAAGGTTACTATACGATCTACTTTTACTTCTATCCTAAGGCTGGCAACGCATCCAAAACTTAAATATTGTGGATATTCATGAGCGTAGGTGACCAGGTAGCCCTTTTGATCGTTTGCCTCTTATTTTATAAAAAAAATCTGACACCGTAATCTACATACTTCACTCATCCACATGTGACATCACGGTCCACATGTGATTTTCCTCATCCACATGTGACATCATGACCCGCATTTGATTTTACTCGTCCACATAAGACGTCATGATCCACATGTGATTTTATCTATCCACATATGACAATATGGTCCACTTGTGATTCTCATCCACACATGACTTCATGGTCCACATGTGATTTTCCTCGTTCACATTTGACATCGTGATCCACATGTGATTTCACTTATTCACGTATGACACTATGGTCCACATATCTGACTTCATCATATTCACACGTAATTTCTAGAGTTTATTTTATATCAAAATTATAAAAATTGATAAGAACTTTAGTTATGATTTACATATGCGTACAAAAGCCAATTAACCATCAGGTCACCTACTATCACTCCTATGTCACTTTGGTTGACAGATTAGAGATCATTATCCAAATACAAATTGAATAGCCAGGCTGAAATGGCTCAACCCTATTTGACACCCAACTGAATATCACTTTGAGGCGACATGCCGGCTTCTACTTACTACTGAATACAGGGCGAGTGATCTCGATAAAGAAATCTAACAGCTTGGAAAAAGGATCCGTTCATTCTCACGTTCACACGACGTTCTCTTCTCGGGGACATACACTCTGTGTGAGTGAGGCGGAAATCAAAGGCGCAAAATACATTAATATTCTTGAACTTCACCATTAAAGTTGTGTTTTACATTGCACATTAATTTTTCCCTTGGGAAAATCTATTTGAGCGAGCTTGGGATTCAGGCCTTTAATTTCGGAGGCGAATTACTTGAGTTGTCACAAAACTAACGTGGTTCTCACAGAATATCTATAACTGCATGAAAACATTCAATGCATGACTCCGTGATATCAGAAGTATGAAAAATTAAATAAATCCAGCAATAAACAACATGTTGCAATCATTAAAATTGCACAGAATATGTAAAAGCTAAACATTGAAAAAGAAAGTAATCTTTGTAACGAATTTTCATAGGAACTAACAACCCGAACAACAAACCCTTAGGAATTGAGTTTTGTAAGGCTCATTTTAGTGATCACCTACAAAAAAAGCTACTACTAAAGTTTTACAGTCCTAGAACTTATAGTAGGAAGTATCATACAAACTTTCAAGCCTACAAACAACCTCATAGGGGTGGATTTTCCTATGTATATCTTAGTGATCACCTAAGTTTTAAAAAGAACTACCACCCATGATTTAACACAAGAAGTTTCATATCAACTTTCAACTCCAAATACAACCCGTTAACGGTTAAATTTTACAATATACCGTCGTAGGGATCAGCTACGTCTTAAAAACAACCGTCATGCAGAATTTGACACATCTAGCACTGGTAATAAAGTAGTTTCATACAATCTTTCAACAACAATAACAGCTCGTTGGCAGTGACATTAAAATCCTGTCTATCGAGCACTTCTACTCTAAAGACAACCTTCATACAAAATTTAATACTTCTAGCAAATGGAGTTTTAGAGATTTCATGATACGAGTGACGTTTCGCATTTACACATATAGATTTGATTGAAGTGGGTCGTGTGGTGGTGGGGCAGCGTCTGACTGTAAACGAAATCGGTTGTGGGTTCGATTCCCACTCGGGGGAATGGTTATATTTAAATTATATCCTCTCATAAGATAAAGAGCGCCACTCAACACGCAATGTCTCGAATTCCACGTAAACTGGAGTACGGAGTGTCTTAACACTAAGTACTTCCTGTCTACTCTAGTATGCGTGACAAAAGCTTGAAGCTACCTATTTAAATATTCTTAATTAGTATATTTATAATAGCATAAGCTGCATACTAGAGACCGGACCGAAATGAATTTCCTCCTACCGCCTTGTCAATGACAATATATTAAGCTGCTAGTCGATACGCTTCCATAATTCCCAATCAATTATAGTAATTATTGTCGTTTTATACATTTTCGAAGGACTATTTATGTATATTGGCTTTCTCGCGTGTGATTCTGTATATTTCTGATATTTTTATTTTTTGTATTAAATTTTGTTGAATCATAAGTTAAAAGCCTAAAATATGACACAGTAACGACGAAGTACGGAGTGTCTTGACACTAGGTACTTTATGTCTATCCTGCTTTGCGGGATAAAAGCGTGAAGCTAAAAGTGTCAAAGCTGTTATTGCGTTGGGTTACGGGAAGGACACAAATCAGCTTCATTGTCAATAAACGTACTCTACGTTCATTACACGATGTTTTGTTTTAGTTTTGGCTTCTGTATTTTCGACGGCCGGGGTTACTATCTCTAGCTATAGTGAACTACGCCTTGTTCAGAACACCTTTTCTAGTCCCTTTTCCGAATTGGTGAAACAATAGTATTGAAATAAACTTTCTTATTTAATTCATTTCATTAAATTATTTACCTATAAAAAATTAAAAACAGTATAAATTTAAAATAGTACAGATTTCATTTTTAGAGTCGAAGTCGTAAAAAGCGTTTCTGACGTCCGCCCAATGACCCACCGCACAATGCTTTTATTATTAATTGACATGACATTTATAAAGTCATTTTCTACTGTTTATAATTGTTATAAATACAAACAAATACAAATATGCTATATATTTGGAATAATGGAGACATCAGGTGAGTGTTAAGCATGAGTGGGTCGGTGTCGAGTGTCGTGTGTCGTGTCTCACCCAGTGTCTGGAGTCAGGAAACGAGTTTTATAGTTTCACTGCAATAAAATCTTTGCTAATTCCTAGTTTTATTAATTTTATATAGAAAGTTTAATTAAATGGAAAATCTCAACATACTAATAACTCTTTATGTAGTAAAGACAAACTGAAAGCATTTAGATACGCATACTTGTTCTGTAACTTAAATATAGATTAATACAGCAAATGTCACCTAAAAGTAAGCTCAGTACTTTACGTCGCTGACTGCGGTTCCATATGGAGAGACGTTCTTAATTTAATACAAATGTTCTAAGAGTTAAATTTAGAAAGGACTTTACAACAAGTCATAGGTGAAACATTACTATAAATGCGTCAAAGTAAACTTCAAAGAGAAAAGAAATATTGGAGTTCGCACAAAGCGTGTTTCTCTCAAACTACGACCGCGTACGTACTTAGACTAACAGCATTTTTTTGTAAATGATTGCTTTTGCATTATGAATATGACTCTCTTAAACAATGTACATTAGCGAAGTACAAAGAGTACGAAGCGTACTATAAAGAGGAATATTAATATAAACTTTTTTCCGTTTCACGCTTTATCCCGCTTAGCATGGTAGTTACAAGCAACCTAATGTCAAGATACTTGACTACCGTTGACTTTCGGCCCAAAATGGTGAAACTGAGTGACATTTCGAGTCATTGACGTAATATACATTTAATAATACTGTATATTAATAATAAAAAAAATAACTCATCGGGATTTGAACTCGTGCCTCTTGGAGTCTGAAAGTATATAGTTTAAGTGTATCATTTTTGTATATTTTGCAAATAAAATTCAAACTGTACTTTCAACGCATTTGACAACCTTTGACAAAGCTCGGTTACTTTAATTTGACGGACCAGGCCTAGCGCCTGTGCTTTTGATATTTAAAAGATAAATAATTATTTTAATTAAACATATGTACGTACGAGTCGCCAGCACGTCGCTGGCACTGAAGTGCAACTATCCATGTAACAAAACATAATATCGCAGCTTGTAACCCGGCGCGGCGACCTCGAGGCGCGCCGCTACCCACTAGCATTCACATATCTGTTTATTTACTCTCCGCGGGCCATTATTTAAAAATTCATCATAATATTTTAAAGTGTTGATCTTTGCTGTCCAAATATTTCTTTGTATAAAGTTATTCGTTACGCGAAACTGAAACGCGCGATCAAATATTTGCTCAATTTGTTTGTAATTTTCAACGCGGAGTTTAAACAAAGCTTACTGATGAAATGAAAACGCGTGAGTGAATTATATCAGCTTAATACATCACAGAGGGGGCGCGGGGGGAGTACGGGGCGAGGGGAGGGGGCGGAGGGGAGGCACGCAACATCAATTACAAAAAAATGTTTGTTTCTTTATTCCTGATTTACAACGTTTAAGTGCGAAGTGTTCCGCGTCCGAGACCACGCTGTAGCATCATAATGTTTACATTTACCAAATAATGGAATAATACTGGTTGAAAACACCACGCGGAAATATATCTGTGGGAAGCTTTTGTAATTTGAATTACTGTTAAATAACTACGCTCCACACACATACAATGTACAGTAGTGTGCGTGGAAAATCTTGTTCAAGCGAAAACGATGGTTTTTCTCAGCTTAATTTCCACAACCTTACTTATATACAATAGTGGAGCATTTGGTCATTATATATTAACAAAATATTTCTAAATATATTTCAAGTCCTTTTTATGTTCTTGATAGTTACCAGTCACATGAGCGTTGGCGCACAATTGGGATGGTAACATAAATAAAATAAAATACAAATTGAAAATAAAGTTTACATTACATTAGAGAGGATACTTTGAAATTCAAAGTGGAATCGCAAGTAGCTGGCCGAAGGTGGAAGGCATTTGATCTCAGCAACACTGAACTCTGAAGCCAATCAAAAAGTTAGCGCAACGGAAGTGAAGTCTATATTTACTTATCTCCTGGGAAAGTTTGTATTTCCTAACACGTTGATGTACGAGTACCTTTTTGTTTGCTGCGGGTGGCAACGGGTTGGATTCTTTGTCTGCGGAATAATCTTGTTTTATCTATTTATATAGGACTATTTTTATCCTTTTTCATAATTGTACTGCAAAATATAATGAAAAACTTAGACTAGGATAAAAAAGGAATAGAATGAAAGTACCTCAGTTTCGTAGATGACATAATCCGTTTTGCTATCACATCAAGGAAACTACTAGAAATGCTGATAGAACTAAACTAAGCTAGCGAAAACATTGGCCTACTACTTACACCTCAAAAATAAAGGTCATTCAGTCACAGCAAGCAAAATCACGATTCAAATAAACCAAATGCGTATTGAATATGTAAATATCTATCTATCTCGAGAAACAAATAGAATTTAAAAAGCCGAGGCATATGAACTGGATGTACGTATTAACCTAACCTGGTAAAAATACTAAAAGAAATTTAGAAATCTATACTATCAATGTCTCTAAAGAATGAAAAAGAATGGACCTGTATGCTACCCTGCCTGTCGTATGGAGCACAAACCTGGGTCTTTCATAATAAAGCTATATTAAAATTTCGAGCGCGCCCGCAGGCTGTGGAGAGGAGCATCCTTGGTATAAATATCACAGAAAATCAAAATATGTGTATGAATATGGATGTATATATATTTTCTCTTTGTATATATGAAATGAAGGTGTCATGGGTATAATAAAGGCTTATTATTATTATTATTATTATTATATACGACTAAGTCCACCACCATGTTTCTGCCATGCAACACGCAATGTCTTGATTTTGGGCGGTAACTGGTGTGGCCAGTCAACGCCACTTTTTAGCGGGTACTTAGAAACAAGCGTGAAGTTCAATAATAAAAGTTATCTAAATAAATAGTCTGACTGTAGAAGCGATCGGTTGAAGGTCCGATTCCCACTCGGGAGATTGATTATATTTCAATTATTTTCACTTCCTCGCTCTGGTAATACAAAGTTCGTCGTTATCTGTAAAAGCGTGAAGCTAAAAAAAATAATATATGCAAACTAGTAGTTAATAATGTTATTGCTTATAACTAAATTCAACATTTACGATTTAGAATTGTTAATTTATTAAAAATATTGCATATTGACTATTTTATTCACAATAAAAGCAACTCTACCATTAACAAGCTGTACACAATTACATGTACACGGTTAGTACAAGAGTGTCACTGCATGCGATGTCATCAATTCATCTTGTACAGGCTACGTGTCGCGTGTAGAGCAGTGTCGCGCTGTCACGCTGTCACGTGACATGCGACACAATCGCGACTCGTTACATTCAGGTCAAAGTATCTTCTAGCCTCACAACACTGAGGCGCTTTAATTTCTATTATTATAATATTTTTTTTTCCCTCGTAAACATTACATAATAATCAAATATAATTGTTGAGAACAGCGTCCTCGTCAAGCACCTGTGGCGAATTTTTACCTCCTAATTTCATTGAATTTGATGGGCCATGGTTTATGGGCTGGCACTACAGTTGCTAGATGTCACCCTTCTAGATATATCCCCATTTGCAAGGTAATCTTTGCAGCATGCAACTTCACATCAATCCCATCAAAGTTACGCAAATGATTTAGTGACTTCCAACGTAGCCAGAGCGCAAGTATTCTTAATGGAAAACAAATCAGCCTCCAGAATCTATCACAATCGTTTTCTGAAACATTTCGTATCACAATCCAAGGACGTGTTGGGGTGTACCCCAACACGTCCTTGGATTGTGATACATGATATACATGAAGATATGGCAATGCTGTAGATGTGATACATGAAGATATGGCAATGCTGTAGAAGAGGATGTCGAAGGACTTCGTGCCTGTTTGTTTGCTTCACAGAACATAAAACCTCATATCGGATGTTTGGGAGTGACTATTCCAGGGAGCGGATAGGTCGTGTAACTAATGAAGGGTTGAGGCAATTGGTAATTAATCAACAGGTGTCGTTTAAGGCGGCGTCCACCTGCGTGCTACCTTTCGGTGAGCAGAGTATTTTTTGTACGTGAATTATGTTGTTTTAATTCATTTGCTTTGCGGAGGAGTTTACGACTTATAAAATATTTATGGGCAATTTTGGGCAAAATTGTGTGTTATGTCAACGGACGACACAAGCGAATTCAACATTTTTTTGGACTTTCACTTTATCTCTGCATCATTTTATCTCCAGCCAAGACAATTTTTTTAGAAAAAGGGTCTTTAGTGCAAAGGAATTAGTAGGAAAATAGCAATTTGGTACACTAATCTATAAGGCCTGCGATATATGACACGCAAATAATATATACAAAGACGTTATAGTTATTTGGAATTAGGTCCACATTCGTCAATTTAGACTCGATGTATTCTGAGATGCATTGCCAATTGGCTTTGGAAAACTTAAATCACCTTCAAACAGGAATTCACAAGTTTGAGTGTTGCATCAGGGATGAGCTGATAGATTATTTTTAATAAAGAGAAGTAATAACAATTTTCATCTGTTTATTTAAACGCATGTGCATGTGACAAACACATGCACATGTGTTTATGTGCGCTTTTGTGCACGCTAATGTCAGTAACTATCCATACTATGTATTTTAATAACCTTTCGTTAAAATTAAGTGTCAGTTATATTTCAATCAAATTTATTTGATACAAAATAACTGATTTCTTGAATTTTTTGACAGTTTAGTTTTTAATGTAAGCAAAGAGTCGACCAAGTCGGTGACCACACCTAGTACTAAACATAAATAATATTCCTCTAATATTAATAAAGGTAATTTATATTAATTGAAATACCAGAGTGTCAAGTGAAATGATACAAACGTTTAGTGCTGCCGAGCGCGCGCTGCGGTGGACGCGGCCGCGAACTATTCCAATAAGCGAGTAAAGCCGCTCTCTGACGCTACACAGTACACACACACGCACACGCATACGTAATATCAAACTCACACCTTAGCATAGTCGCTAATTATATTCGTATAAAATATAGTAGCAGCAAATAATAAATATAGTATAATGTATTTCATAAACGATATTATTATAACAATAGTGGTATTTCCTGACCGATTACTGGCAGCGGACCATGATGGCGGTGGCAGTGAGAACCTACAGCTAACTAAACTTAAATATTCACTTTCGTTAAAAATACCGGACAACAGAATGTATAAAGATATTTGATTTATTCATACAAAAAGAAAAGAAATAATGATAATTTCATATTTTTCTTTCAGCTCAACATCTCCTGTGAACTTAATTTAGTAGCGGATATGTATTATAGTTTCTCACGCTCTTCAAACCACTGAGCTGTAAATACATTAAAGTTAGTTTGAGAACTCGAAACAAACTGATTGTTAGCATTTTATCGATATCCTCTCCGCCCTCCGCTTTTTAAATGGTACATACATTTAAAAAACGGAGAGCGGCGAACTTTACAATAGCCACTCTCTTTATATATGCAATCATATGATAAAAAAATTAATTAATATGCCGTTCATAATGCAATACTCATATCGACGCTGTTAAATAGCAGCAAACAGGTGTTTCAAAAAAATAATGAAAGAAAGATTAATGCTGGAGAAATGAGCACTTTACGCCGGATTTGCGGAATCAGTTGAGATGTTCGTATAGGCAGCGAAGAGATTCACGCCCTGGCAGGCGTAAACGTGAATGCCATAGTCAGAATGAAGAAGAAAATGCTCAGGTAGTCTGCACACGTCGAGAGGATGAGTGATGGAAGAATGATAAAGAAGATTTATGAAGCAAAGGTGAGTGATATGAAAAGTCGGGGCTTGGTTGTCCTTCGATAACAAAGTATCAATGTTACTGGAGGAAGGTCACGTAAAAAGCACTAGGACTCGGCCAAATGTATGTATGAAGAAGTTAATTACTGTGGACGAGGCGAAAGAAGTATGCAGTGACCGTAGCATAAGACGGTCCGTCGTCTCTGACCTCCTTGAAAAAAAAAGGAAAAGAGAAACATAAAAATTTCAATTACTGACGATGAAATATTGAAATATAAAGCATTAGCAAATAACTAGAGATTTTATTTACTTATTAGTGGCAAAAAAATCAAACGATATAACATCCACGCTGACCTAGCAACAACGTATTGACACTGTAATGTTACAGGACTAATTTAAATCATGAATATTTCATGAAGTGCGTGTTTGTAGAGGTCGGCGGTCGTAGAGGCAGCTAGAGGCGCGCCGCGCAGGTATCTTTATATGAGGACACGAAAATATACGCGTGGTTTAGTTTATGACGGGTGGCATTTTCCCACCTGTGACACTAATTGTATAAAAAAACCAACTTGGACCTCATTAAACGTTTAGTCGATTTCAACAAAAATATTTAAAATTTGACAAAACTGAATTCTTCCGAGAATTTAATTATCTAGGTGATGTTATTTTTTAATTATTTCGCGACCGCTCACAGCTTGTACTACTCTATTCAATAAAAAAAACCGAAGCTTGCGAAATTTGAGAACAGATTTTAATATCACGTTGAAATTGTTAAAAATTAATATTCATCTGGAACATTTTGACTTTTATAACTGAGTTTAATCTCAGTCTGTCTTATTTACAATATATTTGGAAATACATTATCAAAAATTATTAAGCAAAGGTGAGTGGCACGAACGGTGAGTGGTCAGGGTAGACCTCGGTTGACCTTCGAAAAGACAGCATCGAATATAATGGAGGTAGGTCATGTAAAAAGCATGAGGACCCCCCGAAGGTCATGTTTGAAGAGGGTAATGACTGTGGAGGAGGCGAAAGAGGTATGCAGAGACTGTGGCGTTTGGTGCTCCGTACTTTCTGACTACCCCGCAAGGGATAAAGCGTGAAGGTAAAAAAAAATCTGAATCGCATTTGAATTACGAACTAGGAAGAAATATGACCACATGCAACTGATCATAAATATAAAAATGTCACTCAATGTTCGATAAAAGATGCATTTATAATAATATTAGTATTTATTATCTATACCCTAAATAGAAAAAAAATGTTTTTTTTTCATATTAGATTAAATCTTATAATTGCATCGCATTCATAAGGAGAACACAAAACTACTAAATTGAATATGTGTCACGTTAGGAAAGCGGTAAGCCCTTCACATAAAACAGAGGCATTGTAAATAAGAACCTGCCATTAATAATAGCCAGTAGTTTAATTGATCAATTAAACTAATATACACATACATCATATACGAGGACAACGGTCTGTCCGTGTGTTGCTGCGAGTTGCGACGTTTCCACCCATTAGCTAATGCACAGCCGCGGCGTCGCGTCGCCGGCTAATTGCCTTCAGGAGCTATACTTGCTACGAAGTGACTCATTTGTTGGTCTAAACAATGTTATCACGTTCTATTGTTACACTTCTTGTAGGAGTATGGAGAAATAAAAACTGATTACCAGAACGAGGAAATGAAATAAATATAATAACTCTACCAATGGAAATCGAACTCAAAACCAATCGCGTTTACAGTCAGACACTGTCCCATTGCACCGCGACCTTCCTGAATCAGGTAGCTCGATCTAGTAAGACAGGGTGCGGTGTTGAATTATACCACTCCACACGCAATCGCACGAATGCAAAGTACGGAGGGTCTTGACACTAGGTACTTTCTGTCTACTCTGCTATGCGGGATAAAAAGCGTGAAACTAAAAAATAACTGCTTACAATATATTCATCATATCACGTTAACTGTTTGTATGTGTTATTTCAAACGTGAATGAAAAGATATCATGCAAGTGCATCAATTACATGCATTGCGGGTCGGCGGCGGTGCCTACCTAACGTCGGGCTTTATTTGACAAAACCTAATAAAAAAAATATGTCGTAAACAATTTTCCTCCAGCGAGATTCGAACCTACAGCCATCAAATAAATATATTCACGTGCCATTCGGTACAAAATTTCCAACTGGTATATACATTTTAATATTAGCAATGCCATTTGGGGAATCACTTTGATATTTAATTCAATTTAATATTCAGATTAATTAAAGCTTTGAAAGTTTGTTCGTTATTCACAAAGTTATTTAAGACACAAGATTAACCTTTCCATATTTTAACTTTAAAAGGTTAGTTTAAAATATCTTTGATATACCATCTTCATTAAGGTGACGTTACTATAATATATACCTATCATTGCCTATTGTATTTCTGCTGTGGTTTATTTGAATACAGTGGAAGTAATCTAAATATAGTCATTTTCCCGATTGGGAATGAAACCTGCACCGACGACTATCTGCGTTCACAGTAAGACACTGTCCACTGCGCGTTTGGGATCTTTTAAAAATGTTTTATGAAAAAAGGCAACGTTTCCTTTTTGATCACTTGTTGCTTTTAAAGCTCGTTTTACCGTTTCTATTCAACCCTGAACCTTTCCCGTTATTCATCGCAACTTATAAACGAGCAGTTCCTACTCCCATTCACACGTCATTCTATAAGAAATTTGTCATCTGTATTGTGAATTGTAAAATAAAATAACGATAAATATATGTTATTTACAAATCGATCAGTCGAAGACAAAGTAGATATATTGCTAAAATATATTTATGTAGTGTCAAAAGAACCCACAATGTATCCAAGCCGTGAAGAAGGAAAAATTTCACCCGTAGAAGGCGAGCTTGCATCGTATATCTTGTCCACCAGGAGTAGAACAGGAATGCAATATATCAGTTCCCATGAGCGTGTCGCGCGCCGTAACGTGCTCCTCATCACTGCGCGGGCGCGTGACGCCACACGGACACTGCGCGGGCGCGTGACGCCACAGGGACACTGCGCGGGCGCGTGACGCCACAGGGACACTGCGCGGGCGCGTGACGCCACAGGGACACTGCGCGGGCGCGTGACGCCACACGGACACCTTACGCGTTCAATACATTGAAATTTACAAGTGTATGTAACAGCTCGACTCATTTACCTAATGTAGGTACTAAAATGGACCTATATCCACGACCCTCCATTCTTCACTTTCTGCAGTTTTCCAAGTCAAAACATTGCGTGCTGATTGGCATTACAAAAATCTATATGTGTTGCCTAGTTTTATAAAAATATCATAACCATTTATAAAGTGGAAACAAACAAAACGATATAATTCTCTAAATTCCGAGATGGTTTGGTACATAAGTACGGTGTACGCGGGTCGGTAATCGGTGTACAGCACACTAACGACCAAACTTTGTTTGTATTTGCCAGCTATCGACGTCTCCCGACACTTGACACCTAATACTATTTGCCAAACGCACGGAGACAGGGCGTTCGGAATGTTACACTTTAAAATTTCTCGTTGAGCTGAGAGTCTCTAACGACAGACAGCTAATTAAAACGAGACCGCCTCGCAGTGTCACGACATTTACACGGAAGTTGCCGCCAGTATCAAAATTCATACGAGGTTAATTTCCGGAACGCTCAATTCACACATTGAGCATTTATTGTATGGATATTTCCACGCGACATGAACATACAGAGCGTGAAACTTTGACACTTTTCAGTTACTAAATTAGATATATTTTAAATGAAATGGTAGAGTAGGTAGAGGTCAGGTCAGTGGTAGACTGACCATTGTAAAGTGTTCGAAACGTCAGGTGTCCAAAAATGGTTTTTGAATACCAAATTATACGATATTAATCCGTTTAAAATAGTTTCATTTAAAATGTCTAAAAATCGCGGAAGTCAAATATCTTATTAAATTAGTAACATGTTGTAGCACGTATAGTTTGTTCCCAGAAGAATGGAGTCGGTGGAATTAGAATAAATAAATGTATTGAGCGCTGTCGTAACAAGTCAACATTTTGTAATATAAATAATATTATAATTAAACACCGTATGTAAGATGAATTTGTTTTATAAATGTTTATATTTTTTATTTTATTATATGTTTGTTTTAATAGTAAATTTAACCTATATTAGTATGTAAATTGACATATACATAGAAAATATTCAGGCTATTTCTCTTGGGAGTGTGAATATAACTTTGAGAACAATTTAGCCAAGACTGGTCCACGCTTAAAGTGATTTAATTTAATATTAATATTCAAAGCAATAATATATTTAAATGAAGTAATATATGAGCAAAAACTTTCAACGCCATCGTCTTTGCCTGTCTACTAAAATAGTTTAATACGCTAAAACACATTAAAGTAGTTTGAAGTTACATTCCAATTAAAACATTCTCACAACGTAACAAGGTGTTATTGGCGGAGAGCAATTACGTCAGTGCCTGATGGCGCGACGAACTTGTGCGACTTGCTCGGCAACACACGCCACTAAACGTATTACGTACAGTACGTACCTGTTACTCAATGGCGTGTTATTAAGAATTTCAATTTATTAATGGGGTACAGTAAATAAAGGAAAATAAAAAGAAATAAATATAATAATTTAATAATTCTTAACTCATGCGATTCTTTCCCCGCATGGACTTACAATACTCGCATGATAAGTAGAAAGTAACTAGTGTCAAGACACTCCGTATTCTGTTTCCCGCCGAATTCAAGATATTGCGTGTTGAGTGGCGGAATTCAACGCCCCGCTTTATGTTACTAAAGTGAAGAAATGAAAATAATTTAAATATAATAATTCCTTACAATACTTAATTACACTATTAGAATTCTTAGTAATAACGTTACTTTGCTAATTCAGAAGGTGCAAGACAAGTGGACGTCATGAACGTACTGCTGTCTGTAAGGTAACTGTCTGACAACACTGACAACACTGACCTTTCTCCACTAAACTGATGACTTAAAAGCACTGAAACAATTGAAAGAGTATCAGGCTTAAAATTATTTTATATGTGCGTGTAGCAGGTGGAGGACCCTGCATGGCTTAGCCCCTCGGCCGGAAATATATTATTTTTTTATTCATATACAAGAGCTTAATTCAAAATGATTTAAACAATATAAGTATTCAAATTATAAATGCATTAGCTTCACCCGTAATAAAGAATGTTGGCTTTTAATTAAATCAACGAGCATTTACGTGTCGTGGGTTTTGTTCCCGCACAGTGCCCCAGTAGTGTGTGGCGCACGCTCCAGGGCGGCACACGTTCCAGGGCTGCACACGTTCCAGGGCGGCACACGTTCCAGGGCGGCACACATGTACTCGTGCAGTGCTAGTACTACAAGCGGGACGCCCGCTGCGCGTCCATTATGTACACGGCATACCATTTCGAACTGAATTCTGTATTTCTTGGAGAAGTAGACGGCTTGAAGCACCTTTTAAATTCAATTTTCAGGTTTTATTTATATTCCCCGGGGACGTGACGGGACTGTTTTAGGCTGACGCAACTTGTTTTGCTTTTGCCTTTGTATTTGCGTGTATCTAAAGAATACGGATACTATAGTGGTATTTGCCAAAAAGCTTTCCTTCCATAAATTATTTCGCAATGAAACAAAAGACGCCGCTGCGTCTGCTCTCATATTCTAAGTCATCGTAATTTACAAAGCACTGTTGTCGATGTGTGACGACCTTACTTTATAATTTTTCCCCTAGTGTCAAGACACTGTACTTCACTTTCCACTGAATTCGAGATATTGTGTGCTGAGTGGTGTAACTCAATGCCGCACTTTGTCTTTCACCAGAGCGAGGATGTGAAAATTATTTAAATATAATCACTCTCCCGAGTGGGGATCGAACCCACAACCGATTGCGTTTACAGTCCAACGCTGTCCCACTGCGCCACGACCAGCCTCAAATTATATAGAACGGCCTTCATAAATTATACGGAATTAAAATTGATAAACATATATATTTTAAAAGACTACGATAATAATTAACTTAGTTATATATTCGAGTGCGCCACGTAGCCATGTATCACAGCTAATCCTGCATGCAAAAGTGTTTTAAACGAAACGCGATAAACCGCCACAGGAAGTGGGCGCCAAAAATAACATATTAAAGCCGGAAGAGATAAATGTGCAAGCGCCGCCATGTTGTTGGTATACTCGTTGTAATCCTACAATTACAGGGACAAGGCCACTGTGATTTACTCAAAGTATTTACATAATATGATATATATTGTGTAATAATAAAGGAAAATATATATATATAAAATTTTAATACTTTTGAAATAAATAAGACTCTTCTCAGTACATTACCAAACACGAGGTACTAGTTCACTAGTCTAAATATTATATAACTCTGTTTCATTTATCGCACGTATCCTATACCTTGAATTTTGTATGTCCCACATATACAAATATCCTTTGGCTTTTACATATGACTACAACTTGGGTCGCTTCTTAATAATTCTCAGAGGAATTCGTTCGGAGCTAGAAAGCTTTCTGTAGAGCGAACCCGGAGAGACGTGTCATGTAGAGGGAAGCTGAAATTAGGTTAGAGACCTATTTTGAAATAAGACATTTGCTTAATTACGTATCTTAATACAATTACTCCGACTGAGGCGGCGCGGCGCCCGACGCCCGACGCCCGCCGCTGTCGCTAGCCCTCAAAACTACGAATACCAACATCAGGCTGTGGAGGTCCTCTGTATTGTGATCACATTTCGATATGATATATGTATTAGATTCTTTAAACATAAAAAACTAAAATAAAATATATTATAAAAATATTTATTGATTGATTACGATGAGAAGTATTTCTTTCAATTTTTCAAATATACTTTTAATATTATGAGTTAGAATGGGAAGTTGCGGCCTTTACGTCTTCGTATGTACAGTACTTTGTAAATGGTCCTCAGTCTCTACGTACAGTAGAGTCAGTACAGTAGTAACACCGTACGCACCCATAATCGTTTTACGTGAATAAGCCCGAGCCTCTCGGAATTAAACTCAATATATACTTAATTGGATTCGATGTCGGCAATTAATTATTGTGAACGATGAAGAGATCGGAAGTACCAACACTGCAATCAGTCTCCAATGAAACAGAGATACCTCTTACAACATTTGTAACGATTTTATTTAATTACAATTACGTTTAACTCGATTGTTTCGTTGTTGGTAGCTTAAAGAGTTATGTATAAAATTTTAATTAAACTTTTTTTATTTTTGTGTATGTTAACCGTTAGGTCATGGCGCAGTGGGACAGTGTCTGACTGAAATCGTGATCTGTTGCGGGTTCGATTCTCATTTGTGGGAATGTTATTCTTTTAAAAAAAATACCATTTCCTGTCAACCCTGCAATTTAGCAGAAAAGCGTTAACATGTAATGTTTGTTATTATTATAGACCAATTGTCATCTATCCGGTAGATTTGATAATTGTAGTTCAAATCATACTCATAAAATATTTATGTTTATTTTTCCATGAATATTTTTTTGGGAACAGCAATACAGATAAATTTTTCTAAATTACAATGTGTCAAAGACAACTCAGTAATTTAACGTCAAAATCATGCAACTTTCAGTATACATAGACATACCTCTATCTATTGACACGTGTTACATTTATAACGAACACAAATTCGGCACATATTCAGTATATTTGTTGAATATAATGAGGCTGATATTTAGATGGAAATTTCGAATAAATATTTTCCTGAAAGCTGAAGTTAAGAAAATATCGTTTCCCAAGAGCTCGAGCAGCTGGTAGCCGGTAGCTGGAGCAGCGCGGCCTGGCCACGGGCGGCGCTCGGCGAACGACACCATACTTGCACAATGAAGACTTTGTTAGATTAAAAAAAAAACCTAATCATTTAAGAGTTTTTACAAACGTTGAAAAGATGCAACATACGATATAGAACTTAAAATCTCTCTAAATTTGATCTTATAACATGTATATAAGGCAAAGTCAAAGTCAAATAATGTTATTCAAACTATAAGAAGTTGCGTGTGTAATGTTTTGAACGTCAAATAATCTACCAGCAGTTCACTGCAGTTAATGCCTCAGGCCTGAGACCAACCGGCGCAAAAAACTCAGCGGGAATTTTCCTTTTTTTAATGTTAATAATTACAAATCAATATTTTTTGACTTTTTTGGTACCTTTGCAATAGGCTGAAACGAGTACTCATTCATGTTATCATTTCTGAAATCATTAAAATGGTATTACCACCTTTAACACGCCAACGTTTTATCATATTTGATTAAACTGTGATATAGAATGGTCTGGAACGTGTTCCGGGGTCCCATTGTACGAGCACACAGACCGTCCCGTGAAGGAACTCCGAGCCTGAAGCAGTCGAGTTACAGACGCGGTGAGGTTATGCCTATTTCTGGCGCTATATTGTGTACATCACTGGTTTTAGTAAAATCTGTAATATGTTTCAAAGATGTTAGCAAAGATGTACTAAGATGCAACAGTCAATATATTTATTTCCTAAAATTTTTACCTCAACAAATCTTGAGGACTTTAACTTAATAGTAAAAATATTAATTTATTCTGAAAGTCGGCAACGGCAGCGGGAGTCGGTCGAGGACGGCGGTGAGTGAAGCCAGTTCAAGTAATTTGAAACAAGCCTCTAACTGCTTCATTCAATTAGCTTCCTCGAGACGCTCCGAATTACTGGTAATTCAATTAATGTCTCGAGATTGTTTGTTGGACCGCAAAATTATTTTAGTAGATTAATATCCATGACAGTTACCGGTACTGAGGCGCGACGGTGTGACGTATAGGCAGTTAGTGTTTAATGTGCATTATGTATGTATTGTACACTTGTATACCTCCATACATTTAAGTTTCACTTGCGAAAATACATTTGCTAGAATAAGCATGCTTCCAGCGGATGTTAATGCAAGCTCAAGTATAATTCACAGTGAGAGATTTTGAACACAACTTTTGAGATAAAACTAAAATAAAGACTAGAAACTAGCTATATTTTTTACGATTTCTACATAATAATAAATATTAATAAGCAAAATGTTTCCAAACGTGAAACAAGCGCCGCGCGAGCCGCGAGCCCGTCTGAGTCGCGCCGGCGGAGGACGGAGAGACGGTTTCATTATAAATTATTAAGTTTGCACGAGCAGCGATCCGCGGCGACGTTTAGTTTGACCTCAAACACTTGTTTTCGCTCATCATACTGCAAATGCTTATCATAACAAGTCATTTTGCGGTAAAATTATAATGATGTTTGAAATAAGTACAAGTACATACGTCGATATAGAACAAATGATGAAAGCCTTATTTGTATATAATTAATAGGTCCCCGCGCGTCGCGACCTGCGCGCCACAAGCCACATATCGGAGACAATTCAAACGAGTGTCATTCAGTGTATATGACAGCGTATTTGATCAACATTCCAATATACTTCACACTAGATTATAAAATTGTATTATTTTACTAGTAAGCGCTCTCGATAACTCTCATAGGGTAATGTGGACCATATTGGTCAGATACAACACTAAGCATTTAAAAATATACGGAACAAAGACATACCAGCACACATACGTACGTACATACATACGTACGTACATACATTCGTACACCAGCGTTAACGCATACCAACACTTTGTACTGGAAAATTTTACCATAAAAACAAGCCGAGTTGACACGAACAAAGCTCCAGTAAGTCCCATCTTTGACATTCCGTGGCAAATGACACGGACACTATTTGCATGTCAAAAGAATATTCATTTTTGTGTAACATCGAGCATTCCTCACTACTAAGCTTTACTTGCGGCTGCTACGGAGACACCGTTGTATTTAAAATTCTAATATCGGCTTACAAAGGTTATAGTAAGATAGTACAATGCTCGCCCTCCCGCGAGAGGCGTGAGAGAGCCGCGTTACAGAAACATGTCTCATTATATTGGAAGGCGCGCTTACTGTTCTTTATAGATTTCGTCGTTTTAATTATCATAATGTTCAATTTTATACAAATTTATTATATAAATGAAATGTTAGAAATTTCATAGAAACAAACTTGCAATATGTATGTACATCTCGTGGCCGTATCAAATAGGAAACTCACACTTATATGAACGCTTAATGAAAATAATGTTTCTTAACTAAACGTGACAGCCACAGAACAGTAAGCTACTGTTAGCTAAAAATAAAAGAAATACTTTGAGTACATGCTTTGCTATCACAAAATTGAAATAATAATGATTTACCAAACCGTTTCCTCTAACCCCGGCTCGTACCCTTTCCGTATGCTCATAATATTTTCATTGTAAATAAACAGCAAGAAGTCATTTGAGACGTATGCGTAGAGTCCCGCCCGGCCGCCCGCCCGCCCAGCCGCCCAGCCGCCCAGACGCGACCTGACACGGTCCCAGTTCGGAATTCGATTACATAATGTTCGGTGTTATTCCGTCAAGAGCACTTCATGTGACCCTCATCGTTTAGGATTTTGTCCCAAAAAGGACAATAATGGTATCCGTTTCCCATAAAAGTAAATTATGGTGTGTCGTGATCTACCGTGGTTCCTACTGTAATACTGTACGAGGTACGTGACGATAACTAATTAGAAGATGGACATTTCAAAATAATCAAAGCAAAAGCACTCTTATTTTCTAACGTAACATTATAATAATATAATAAGAAACATGACAACACACACCGCTTATTTGGTATCAGGATGTCTATGGACGCTATTTCCACTCGAGGGAAGATGTATCATTTAAATATTTACCCATAGGTAAATTCAAAACAGACTAAGTTTGACTAACGTTGAGATCGTCACGTTTATAGGCTACTTGTTATATTCTAGTCACAATTAACAAGAAATTAATTTATATTAATCAAGTAAAATTGAAGTTCGCTAGACAGAATAAACGAAAGTAAACATACGCTCGCTAGCGCCCGCGCCCGCGCCCGCGCCCGCGCCCGCGTCCGCGCCTGCACCCGCGCCCGCGTCCGCGCCTGCAACCGCCCCCGCCCATCCGTCATCGACATCGACACTAATCGGCGTACAATTATCCACTGTGCACATTAATTAAACTATATTTCCAACAAATTTGCTAATAATTACAGTTTATTATTATTACTTCTATCACGTAGTAGCGGTTATAAATTTAAATACATTTGACGGATATTGTTATCACTTGAATATGTTTTCTGAACATCTGGCGCGGCACTACACCGACAAATAAAATACTAAGCTTACCTACATCGCGAATCAGTAAAAAAATTGACCGTATATGAACGTGAGGTGCATGCCGCGACCATTTTAAATTGTCACCGGAAGTGGGCACATATTCAATTTTTCCACTAAATCATACAGGAAGTGGGTTAATATCCACCATATTAACCCACTTCCTGTATGAGTTAGTAGTTAGACAAATATGAAGCTGATAAAGGTTGTTATTTTAATCACTAGAAGTGCAATTATAACCAATAAAACCACTTTATTTTATTTTAGATACTTTAATTATTGAAATCTATAAAAAATACAGTCACCGTCTCGAGCAATCGTACTCGTAGGTACATGTATGTACATGTTACCTACACGGGTAACATGTATGTACATGTTCACACGCACTCGAGAACAGTGCAAGTAATTAAATTGATCCGTGAAAATACATGTTTTAATTTTTTACACCCTGGTTTACTTCACATTTGTGCTCGTGGACTCGTGCGTGATGTTCCTATCCTTAGCTATTTATACATACTGCTACTATACAAGTCATTTATTATGTTTCATGATTTGTCAAGTAAATAATATTTATTTATAAATATATTTCAAATTTCATTATACATAAAAGATCAAAAGCGACACTGTTAAGTGTATGGCGCGTCGCGTTGTGTAGGGTGTCCGACGCACGACGCACTACGGCGGCTGGAGCCAGTCGTCACTAAGCGTATGCTGTATTTTAAACGGAAATCTCTTGAAAAATTCATAGAATTAAGAGAACTTCGCTTCACAAAGTAGTCTTTAGAGAAAATTTACAAAGTGCAAGTCATCTGAATTTTACAATATTTTTTCAAAGTTATAAATTTTAATATTATATTCATGAAATTTCTCTTTTACAAGTAAAATAGTTTGGAAGTGGACTGCATAATTTATGCAAAGTAGTCAACAAGACTAATAGAATACTGGCCTCGGACGGTCACGACTCTGCCCTGCGAAATCAAAGTACATCAAAGTGCTTTGACACTTGCCTGCACTTCAGTGTATCGCGCTCGGCATTTGTACTTATTATATCATTCTTAAAAACAAAACACTCCTTCGCCTTCGCTAATCTCTATGACTTCCAAATGTGGTTTTTCTAATTGACATTATTTTAAAATCAAAAAACGGGGTGTGATAACTTCTATGAAAAATATGATTGTGTTATAAAAAAGTTAACGTAGAGTTTACAATAAAATAGTAACAATATATACGTCCCATAACTCTACAAGTATTTCACACAGAATATAGTATTTGTGCAAACGCATTACAGTCGTTACGTTGCCTCGGTCAGTCCGCGCACCGCGCTGCGCTACCCCATTGTCACCGCTGAAACGATCCCTTTCAAACATAATTACAACTAGCGTACAATTTGTATCATGTGTTCATTTTGTTTCACCCATTGTACATGATAAAGTAGAAGAGATCCTACTATCAACACCACTGTTGTGGGTTCAATCCCTACCAGGAGGAATGATACGATAAACTACATCCATTACAGTAATATGAAAGCTGGAACTTGTACAACATGAAAAATAAATATAATATGTAAAATGTATTGTGCAATTCTTATTTTGTATAATTTAGTAAAGAATTCATACAAAAGACACTAACGCGGTAACAATAAATTAATTAAATTGAAATCGGAGATATTTTTTGATGATAGAGTAACATTTTTAAATCACACCACTTCTATGTAATGTATAGTGGTAGAGCTCTTGTATTTGAAACATTATTATTCCACATTCGGTCACAAAAAGGCACATACAATGCTCGTACTTATGTAAGAAGTAATCTAGAACACAACAGCCAGGCGCGGCCGGCTGCGGCCGTGTAATGTGCATCAAATCGACATTGGATGTATTCTGAGGGATTCATGAGATACCTTACTCTTTCAAGTGAAAATGCATTCACATATAATGACTAGGAAAATACATTACATAAGGTTTATTTAGCCTTACGCTACAATTTCTAGTGTGAAGACAACCCATACCTATCCGCCGAATTCGAGACATTGTGTGTTGAGTGGTGGAACTCAAGGCCCACTTTATCTTACCAGAGCGAGAAAGTGAAATGAAAATTTAAATATAACCAGTTCCTCGAGTGGGAATCGAGCCCACAACCAATGCCGTTAGCAGTCAGACACTGTCCCACTGCGCCTAATATATAGGAATGAAGACGATTTTACAAACATTTAGAAATTTATTAGCTTTTGAGTTCCTACCAAAGGAGCTTTCATGCTTTAGTTACTACCTGATAATTACAGGTAGTAACTAAAGCATGAAAGCTCCTTTGGTAGCCGTTCCCACTGCCAAGAAAAAATGTTTTAAATTATTTTAATGGGAATGTACGGCCGCATCACCGCGTCACACTAAATAAATAAACCTTCCTATGTAAGCTTTCATATGAAGATACCATCGTTAGTATACGAGATTATACCTAAAATAACAACCCATTAACAATATGTGTGTAAACTAGAATGTATTAAATGTGTTAGAACAGATTATTGTGAACATAAAAACAAAACAATATAATTATATATCAAACAGTATCTCTTGAAAAGATCGACTAAGTCTTAGTAAAAAATATGTTCTAAGCTGTAATTAAAATCAAAGTCAAACCAGAAGCGACTACCTGTTGACACCTATCACTCCCCGCCTCCCCTCCCCCTCCCCCGCGCGACACCCCTCTACCCCCCGTGCTCTTTGGCAAACCGAAAATACAGATTGTAATGGCTTCGGGGGTTTACTTTTCATTAAAATTTCATCTTATCAGAAGTGTATTAATGTTAAGCCTCAGAATGAGAAGGGTTATGCTTTATACACTCCTACTCCTACTTGTACTCGTGTAGCTGCACTTTTGTGATTTTTAGTTTGGAGTTTGATGTAAAATATTTATTTACTTTTTAATCACTGGATCACACCCCATACTGCACATGTTTATGTATACAGCTCACGTATTCAGTTCTATTAAAAGTAAAACCCTGTTAGTAACCGGCTATACGTAACAATGTAGAATATATGTATGGTCTTTGTAAAACGTGGCAGGTTTAATACCGACAAAAATCTTTTGTGGCATGCATTTATTACATTTTTTTAGCTTCACGCTCATATCCCGCATTGCAGAGTAGACAGAAAGTACTTAGTGTCAAGACACTCCGTACTTCGCTCTCCACCGAATTCTAGATATTGCGTGTTGAGCGGTGGAACTCAACGCCCCACTTTGTCTTTACCAGAGCGAGGAAGTGAAAATAATTTAAATATAATCACTCCCCTATGTGGGGATCGAATTCACAACCAATCGCGTTTTACAGTAGGACGCTGTCCCACTACGCCAACCGGCCTCACTTGTAATAATGTAACAATTGATTTAAGAAAATATTGTAGAGCAGTTTGACTGGGTTTTTATGAATTGATTCATTTGAAAATTTGTACACGTGTCCAGACACAATTACAATACAATGTTATTAATAGAAGCTGGTGCCCTCGCCTGGTGAAAATTATCACAAAGTTATGGTCCTCTTTTGTAAAAAGGACAGTTTTGAGTTTTTGTTCAATGTAAGACATTGAGAGAAAAGTTCAGAAAGTCATGTATATATATTTAGTTGGGGCTGGACCAATGGATTTACCACTGACGATGCCAAGGACCGTGCAAAATGGAGTAGGTAACTGGGAAGGCAGACCCTGGCTAAGCTGGGAATAATGCCAGAAAGAAGAAGAGGATATGTTTAGTTTCTGCCAGCGTCTTTGCTATCTGCACAAAATGGACTGTAATATAATTCGTCGACACAAATTGTTGTAACCTTCGACTTGAGCGTTAACGTTGGAAGACCACATTGTTACAGTAACGCCCGATGCAGGTGCGTCGCAGAGGGCGGGCTTTGAAATAGTCAACTAAACTATCGACATGCCTTACTTAGCTTCGATATATATTGACGTGTACTGAACTACTAACGGTAGAAAATATAAGAGATTTTCTATAATAATTTCTTTTTTATTTCGACTCACTTGTGGAACTATACATCTTATAAAGAAAGCTAGCAACATGTAATTCTGTCTTTAACTGATTTAAATTTGAATGACGAAAATCTGCATTGCGCTGTGTGTAGTGAGGAAATAATAAAATAATGTAACTGTCAACCACGACCACGATCATTACAAGCAGACCGACGTTTTCATAATGCGGCAAATATTTAATCTAATGTTTTTTTAATATTAAATCATTTATTTGAGGCCGGTCATGGTGCAGAGTGACAGCGTCTGCCTGTAAACGCGATCGATTGTGGGTTCGATCCCCACTCGGGGGAGTGATTATCTTTAAGTTATTTTCACTTCCTCCTTCTTTCCTTCCGGCGTTGAGTTCTCGTTTTCAAATTCTGTGGAAAGCGAAGTACGGAGTGTCTTGACACTAAGTACTTTCTGTCTACCCTGCTATGCGGGATAAAAACGTGAAGATAAAAAAAACATTTTCTGTTTTCGTTAGATTACACTACAAATCGTCGTCAATAGATTTTATCCAATATTAATATCTAGTATTTATTTCTCTTAGTAATCGTGCCCGGCAAGTTTTAATATGTCAGGTGAAGTGGACAGCGCGACATGGCACTTACAAAATGTTCTACATAAAGACGCGTAACACGCCAGTATAAACTTTGAAGTGAAATGATATCATAAGAGCAAGTGTTTTTAATTACTTTGAAACTTCTTTCAAACATTTATATTTATTTTAAATTATTATTCATTTTTTTTTTAGTTTCACGCTTTTATCCCGCATAGCAGGGTAGACAGAATGTACCTAGTGTCAACACACTCCGTACTTCGCTTTCCACCGAATTCGAGACATCACGTATTGAGTGGTGGAACTCAACGCCGCTCTTTGTTCTCTCATTTTTAAATTATTTTGTGTGCGTGTTTCATTCTTAAATTATTTTCCCTTCCTTACCAGAGCGAGGAAGGGAAAATAATTTAAATATAATCACTGCCCCGAGTGGGGATCGAACCCACAACCGATCACATTTACAGTCAGACGATGTCCCACAGCGCTACGACCGGCTGGTACATATATTAATGTAGCAAGCAAGCTGTGGTAAAAGGAGTTTTCATATTACTATTTGTTATTCCACAGTCTAAGTTAGTCTAAGTGTTATTCCCCACTTAGGATTAGAAACCCATTTTTAACAAAAATATAGTAAAATTGAGAAACAGTAAAATTTTTACATAAGTAGCATTCTCTCTTGCCAAATGATTATTTCCTAATAGCCCTTGGCAAGCCGAAATTTGTAAAAATCTCTCTACAGATGCTGACTATGTAAATAAGAAGTAACAAAACGTATAAGAATTTCGACGCAGCCGGTAGAAGAACGCATGGCTTAGAGGTCAGAGCGCTTGGATGGTTATCAAGAGTCGCGGGTTCGAATCCCGAATCGACCAGTACAATTTCTATCAGGAGAATTGTTCATTTGGTCAGTTTTTTAATTTAGTCAATTTCATTATAACAATGGCATCATATTACTGACGCTGTGACCATAAACAATGGAATGCGCCTTAGTATCTGCACTATTTACACGTAGATAGCAACCGGCAAATCTCTGTCATCTAGGAACTCCGGTAATTACTATATTTACGGTATCAGATTCATAATTGTAATTCTAAACATATAAAATTTCAAATATTATAAAATATTTTATGAAGTAAAAGAGGCCGGTCGTGGCGCAGTGGGACAGCGTCTGACTGTAAATCGGTTGTGATCGGGGTGATTATATTTGAATTATTTTAACTTTCTCACTCTGGTAAAAGACAAAGTGCGGCGTTGAGTTCCACCACGCAACACACAATCTTTCGAATTCGGTGGAAAGCGAAGTACAGAGTGTCTTGACACTAGGTACTTTCTGTCTACTCTGCTATGCGGAATATAAGCGTGAAGCAAAAAAAAGAATGAAATAACATCGCCTCTGCAAGTTATCATTGTTATGTATAAAATATTTGGAAGGGAAAGTTTTATAAAAAATTCCTTATTAAACAAACAAACAACAAAAGTTGTACGAGCCGTATAAGAATCTCGACGTAGCGGAATGTCAAATTACAGCATAATTAGTTTCAGCCCTCTCACAACTACAACGTGAAGGGACGTGCCTTCATATCCGCCACTTCTAAATTTTATTCGGAACATCAGCGTATTGTACAGTTGAAACTGCCGTCGAAATATATTTGGTTTAATGATGAATCTATTTAAATTGTAAGTCAATCTGTTTGTGTGTAGTGCAGCGTTAATCACCGCGTGTGTGTTTTATCGCGGCTCTTATAAAGAGCCTGAACAAACAACGCCACATTTATTTTTTTCTACGCTAGCCATTTATTCTCGACGTGTTGTTTACTCGTTCAGTACGCAGTGTTCAAGTGCAGGTAGCGCCCGTGACACAGTAGTACGGGGTTCTATTGAGGTTCATGATGCTGTATAGTTTATGTTTATTACCGATAGTAAAAACTACTAGATCATTATAAAAATATATATTTTTTCATATAAAAAAGTGATTAAATATTATTAGTTACAAAATGTAATTTAAAATATTTACACGAACAGAACGATATAATTTTATAACATAATCCACATGTGCTCTGTAACATTTTTATCGCTTCGTAAAAACGACTTACTTTTTACATGGTTATCATTTACAAGGATACCTTGCGGAATCTCTTAAAATATATATTACACTGATTGCACATCTGCCTGTACGTAGATATTGTGGTTTTACTTGGTATTTGCTGGAATTTGATTTTTTCATTGAGAACTTCTGACTGTAAGCGCGATCAGTTGTGGGTTCGATTCCAGCTCTCGTTAGTTAGTGATTATATTTAAATTAATTTCATTTTCTCGTTCTGGTAGCGCGGCGTTGAATTCCGCTACTCAACACGCAGTCTCGAATTCAGCGGAAAGCCGAGTACAGAGCGTCTTGACATTAGAATACGTCGTATCTATCTTGCGTTGCGGGATAAAAGCGTCAAATTAAAAAAAATTATATAGTTTTATTAAACTAATAGCACTAACGTATTAATATTATAAAGTAGTTATTAAATCTGTGGCCATTTGGTGAATTAGTAGCACGAAGCTTAAAGCCGACTGGACTTGTAACGTGAATA
This sequence comes from Dryadula phaetusa, assembly GCA_032432895.1. Taxonomy (NCBI): domain Eukaryota; kingdom Metazoa; phylum Arthropoda; class Insecta; order Lepidoptera; family Nymphalidae; genus Dryadula; species Dryadula phaetusa. Next base: position 61,054 of record JAOYRS010000036.1, read on the forward strand.
AGTAATGCGGCTTGTATAGGAGCCGCACCGGGGCCGGCGCGCTGCCTCGCTACTCACGATCATTATGTACTACGATTAGGCCATCGATAATTGAAGGCAAAATTTTATCATGAATTGGTTCGTTGTTCACGGAGATTTCAGAGGAAACAAGAAGGGAGGGAGGGAGGCAGGGAGGGGGATGTAGAGTCAGAAATTATCTACGATGTGTAGAGATAATGTTTCTAGTATTATAGCTCATACCACTTCTTCGTCTAGCTATTCTGTTGTCAGTCAAATCATACAGTAGTAAAGTAGATTATTATTTTAACCGTATCTGGTTCCTTGAAGGAATTATTTTAAATTATTTTCAGTGTATTTCTTAAAGAACAGTGATATTCTTGTTATTGTACTTGGCTACTTAGAATGAAGATCTAGATTCATGTTTCAGTTATTATTTTTATTTTCTTATATTCTTGTATTGCAACAATAGACAGTGTGTCAGTCACAAATAGATTATATGACGTCCAACGAACATACACCAAGAGAGTTTTGACATCAGAACAAATAAACAAATACAAATTTGACTTCAACACTAGAAGTAGAGTAACGAGTCAATTGATTACACACAAACTAGAAACAATGTTTACACATTTTATTGGCGTGACGGCCGCCGGTGCCGGTCATGGTATCATTAATTATATTGCGGATCTTTTCATAATATATTTTTTGCTGTCAACACTATATTAAAGCGCAAAGCCTTTCCCCGGCGCCTGATTGATATGTAAGATTATAGAAGTGAAAACCATTTGTGTTCACAGAAACACAATGTGTATTTTAGTTACATTTCCTGTGTGATGTTTAATTTCAGCGTGTCGGGTCTCTGGACAGGCATTGGAACTGTGATTACAGCGCTAACAGATTTAATATTTACATTGTGCAGCGTATGCTCGTTTCTGCATATATATATATATATATATATATATATATATATAGAAACTTCTTTGGCGTAATATATTTTTCACTTAACTTGTTACTTTCATCCACATTATGAGAATAACAACCGCAGCCTTTCAAGTATTTAGGACAAGAAAGCTATTTCACACTCAACGTTGTCGGTGATGAGTTTTAGTGAGATACGTAGAGATGAATAATGTAGTAAGCTCTGCCAAAGAGAGCGTTATATTAAAATCTTGAATGAATCCTCTTGAATAGCATAACAGCGTACAGCGCGCGGTCTAGCTCTTGTAATTATACTGCATTTACATTTCCTCGTAGTTTTTGCTCGCATCTACATTTATTATACAATTACATAAGTAAAATGTACATCTTTATAATTTAAAAAATATAATTTAAATATTAATTATTGGCGGCGAATAAAAAAAAAAGTTTAAGCGTTATTATAGTGACGTAACTGCTTGTATTTATCTGATATAACATTATTGTTTTGAAATTCTATAATGTCAGAGTACTATTTTCATGTTTATTTGAACGCGGTGACCGTAAATGTTACGTTTCTATGTAAAACGCGTGAAACAACCCGTCCTCGCTGTCCTCCTTGTCCTCCCTGTCCTCCCTGTCCTCGCTGTCTCCGCTCATCGCCTCGGGCAGACGTCTGCGTTTATCTCGGACTAGGTATATTGCAAAAGTTGCCGCGTCACACTTGCAGAGCAATTAAGTCAGCATATTTAAATAAGACGCACCCTTTATCTTACGTCAGCCTTAAAATAACAATTTGTGCGGTAAATATGATAATTATAGAACGATTAGGAGTTGGAGTTATGGCAGTGATGAAAAATATATTTTGATACCAAAGATGTTCCGAAAATATAAACTGGACTTGAATACATTTTTAAAACAACGTATAGGAATTTGAACGCAGCGGGATTCGAACCGCGCCTCCTGGAAACCGTCCAAGCGCTCAGACCGCCAAGCCATACGTTTTACTACCACCTGTGTCGAAATTCTTATACATATGTTATAACTAATTGATATTGTTAGCATCTCTGTAGAGATATTTTTTTTAATTTCTGCTATACAAAAATTATTAAGAAATACTCGTTTAAAAAGACGGAATTAGTTTTAATATTATATTATTTTAACAGTTATTAATTTTTGCCGCACTTTGGCTTAGAAAAAAAATCTGACAATACGTATAAAATTTTTTGGAATTTCGACCGAGCCGGTAGTAGAACGCATGACTTATTAGTCAGGGTGCTTGAATGGTTACCAAGAGGCGCGGGTTCGCCGCTGCGTTCAAATTTTTATACATTTTTTTCAAAAATATTTTCTAATCGTAAATGTGGAATAACAGTTTAAAATAGTAAAATATTATATTAATAGCTGACTTGAATATTGAATTTAATAAACATATACGATCAATAAATCACATTATCACTGTCTATGATTTCATTGTACTATGACAAGTGTTTTAGCCCTTTCAATCCTAATATTGATTTCTAGACCGAAATCTGAACAAATCCGATATGAGTCAGCACTCAGGCGGAGTCGATAAGTCGAGGTGTTATGTGTTGAAGTAGTTTTGGGCAACTCGAACGTTTGACAAAACTTCCCACAACTAATAACACAACTGCCAACTGCGTCTCCTATATATGCGCCTGTCTATTATTGATGTCGTCATATTACCAGTATCGAAATGTTCATATTTCTTTGTATTGTAACTCTGTATAAAATATGAAATTTTCTATTCAATTCAAATGTTTGGATGACGCTCTTACAATAGGGTCCCACAAAACGAGAGTATCCCATACAATGACGTGTTTCTTATTTAGAACAAAATTATCCGACTATGGACTTCAGTATATAACTACTTTAATTGTCATCTTTTTTCAGACGGTGTAATGTGACGGAGAGAACTGTATCTGTTTGGGTTCAAGATTCATAATTAAAATAAAGGTTTATTTTCATATTATTATGATTATCTTGAGGTCAGTCGTAGCGCAATGTAACAGCGTCTGACTGTAAACGCGATCGGTTGTGGGCTCGATCCCCACTCGGGGGAGTGATTATATTTGTATTATTTTCACTTCCTTGCTCTGGTAAAAGACAAAGTGCGGCGTTGAGTTCCAACACTCAACACGCAATGTCTTGAATTCGGTGGAGAGCGAAGTACGGAGTGTCCTGACACTAGGTACTTTCTGTCTATCCTGCTATGCGGGATAAAAGCGTTAAGCTAAAAAAAATGACTCACCCAGCGTCTAAATTCAGATGATATACGCAAGATACTGCTTTGGCTATCATTACACACTATACATTTTCTAAAAAATTGTTTAAAATAAATTCTATAAAAGTTATAAATGTACCGCATAGAGCGACTCAACAGTAATATAACACGTTCCGTTTCGAATATGCGTATATTTCGGAGTACGATGACGATGAATATTAATCGAGTTTACAAAAGACACCTGTATATGAAGACAATAAGAATGTTCTATTGTAAATACTTCACAAAAGTAACGTACTTTTATCTTTTATAAAGTTTTGTAAATAAATATTTCACAAGCATTCGCCTTCCGCCCTCCGGCCTTCGCCCCTGCTCCCACTGGGTCCGCCTGCGCCTCGGCATAAGTCAACGTAAGCGTTTTTCGAAGTATACATATTTTATATACAAAGATATGTCCTTAGACTATCGTCCGTTATACCTTTATTTCTCCACAAGCTTTCTTTAGAATTAGATACGAAATACACGAATTGACTACATTATCTGCAAGTTTATAGAGATTTCGTAGAAATAAATGATTTTGTACTGTACCTAGTATAAAGAATGTTTTAAAGTAGATAGAAGAATCCAATATAAAGGTGGTATAAAAGAAATTGTTTAGAAGTTTTGGCAATAATATCAAAAGTATATGAGCTTACTTATTTTATTGAGAAGGAGTTCTTTTTCCAGATATTTTTCTTCACATATTATTTATAAGAGCTTGTTTTATGAAATCAATAATATTATATCTTGGACAAGAAATAAAAGCGCTACAATCGGACGTGACGTCACTGCCGACCCCTTTGATCCCAACGATTCGAACATCTGTAAGTTAATGGCCCTCGAAATTTGACATTCGGAATCTAATATATTTTTTTATAGTTTAACATGAAATTCTCTCAAATCACTTTTAAAAATATAGGATTTGTTTTTTTTTCAATCTTAGCACGTAGTGTCAGACACACCGTGCGAGCGTCGTGCATTGAGTGGCGGAATACAATGAAAATCTCATTAATCATAGCAGAGAAATGAGGATAATTTAAATCAGTTCATTTCACCAGAGAGACAATAAACTAAATTTGATAGAGTCATTTGTGATGATGTTGATGATGCGAGTGATGAAAAGTGACAGAATGACATCTATTTTATATATATATATATATATATATATATGTATGTATATATATATATATATATATATATATATATATATATATATATATATATATATATATATATATATATATATATATATGTATACGTCACTTTTAATACACGATAACAGATTTGATCTCGTCCTCTATCGTAAACTAGGACTAGGAACAGCATTGTTTATTGATAATTATGTTAATAACAAAGTTAGCACAAAGTTTTGTAAGCAAATAGACCAAGAAGTAATGCTGTAAATCTGTAATTTTCACTGATAATGTAATATATGTAAGTCTTATTCTCTCTCTTTCTATGTGTAACTCTTTTTCGCGCTTGCTCCGCCTTGGCGCTACGAGAGACGGTCTGAGTGAACATAATGGGTGCAGATTTGAATCCGACCCAGCGGAGTGCTTACGTAAATATAAGTTTGTTCAGTTTTTATTATAAAAATATGACGAGTTTAATGAATGATACAAAATCAGAATTGTTGAATATTATTAACAATATACAACAATACATGCTTTTAGCTAAATAGAATTATTATAAAGTAAAAGAGTTTTGGGTGGTGCGATGTTGTGAAGTGAAACTTCTTTAGAATTCAAGAATTATATTTGTTTCATTCGGCGTTGGGTTCCGTCACTTTTGCTCTATTTGTATATATAATGGTGGAAAATTTACCTTAATTGTATGTATAACTAATTTATTTTTGGGTTATATTATGTAAGTACATTGCATACAGTGTGTTTCCCAAAGACAATTAAAATAAAAAAAAAATCAAACGTAATCACATGTCAGTGATAAATATAATCTAATTTGTGCAATAATATGTACATACTGTATAGAGATAAAATCATCTCCGTGTAATTTCTGGCCACAATAAATAAAAGTTACATATAAAACCTTACCGCTGTCGACGTCTGTCTGTCAAGTAGCACAGGTATCTCTCCGACGTGACTCGGAGCATGCGACATAAAGCCTTATAAAACAATGTAAGCTTTAAATCGCTGGAAAACGTAAAAATGTAACGAATTCCAGGTTGCTCGCGATCCGCGGACGTCCGCCGCAAATCCGCGTCTGATGGGTTTTGTATCCGACTGATTGAAATCAGTTTATTCAAATCGCTCGGTTTGCGATCCGCCGCGCGACTCGACTGTTATTTCCTCTTATTTATCTCATTATTATTGAATAGGCGAAGTATGTTTTTTCATTCGAAATTTATAATTTTTTTGTTTATAGCTTTACGCTTGATCCCATATTGCAGGGTAGACAGAAAATACTTAGTATCACGACACATGTAGTTTGTATTCCGCCGAATTCAAGACATTGCGTGGCGGAACTCAACGCTAGAAAGTAACGAGGAAATTTATAATATTTTATTGAATTACATAGCTGTTGGGTATTTTTTTACGGAATTTAATAAAATAAGATTATGTGAAGACATTCCCGTCTAATTAATTATCATTCCCACAGTTAATTAACTGATATTATAATTGTACAAACATACTTGTTCAGAGTGATAAGTGAACTTTATTTATATTTTAATAACATTATTAATTCAAATATATATATATATATATATATATATATATATATATATATATATATATATATATATATATATATGTCTAGTGGAGGTTTTTACGAAGCTATTAAAATTATGGTAATTTCTAGAAGGGTTAAAAAAGTTTTAAAATCAATACTTTAACAATATTTCACGTCATATTTCTTACATCGTGCCCATTTTCAAGCGACCCAAATACTAGTCAGTTCCTCACAATGGACGCTGCCAGCTAATGGAGCTTCGAGTGTAATCGCTCAGGCATCGAGTACGTAGTATTACATAGAGCTGTACAAATATATTCAATATGAAATATGAAACAGCGTACCTTAATACATGATATACATACATATGTATATTTAATATGTAACTTTGCAGCGATTTCTTAGGGAATAGTTTCCTATAATATGTTTAAAATTATTTTCATTTCCTCGCTCTGGTAAGACAAAGTGCGGCGTTGAGTTTCACCACTCCACACGCAATGTCTCGAATTCGGTGGAAAGCGAAGTACAGAGTGTCTTGTACTTTCTGTTGACCCTCCTATGGGAATAGAAGCGTGAAACAAAAAGAAACATGTAAATCTAGTACATCATTTCAAAGTACATTTACTAAGTACATGATTGTACTTAAATATTTTTAGTTCGATAATACGTTGTTAAGCAAAACCCACAAAAATATTTTTATTGGAAATAAGGTTTATAAAGTAACCTTATCGACGTATTTATTTTCGCTGAGTGCTTATAATTATGAAGAAGTAGTAATCAAGGAAGTCTGGGGCGGAGCTTGCGTTCGGAAATTTGATATTTTCATAGTTTTTCGTTCATAACGGTTTTCCGTAAGTTTTCCATCTCGTATAACATGTGGAAGAAAATCACTTAGCTGGTCTGTACGGAACCAATGTGAACGGAGCGGTATGCAGTTTAGCATACAAGGCAGAAAGCCTTTAATGCAACAGACCTATAACCTAAGCATGAGACGTGAAACAAATAGTACACTATTAGAAGTTTAATGCGTGGGTAGTACACGCGTCCACGGGGTAGTGGTGTGGTAATGGTGGGGTAGTGGCGAGGTAGTGATGGGAGAGTGGTGGGGTAGTGTCAGTAATATATGTTCACAAAACGTGACGTACGTGAGTACTACATTTTAAAAAAAAACGTATAAAAAAGCGGGATGCGAACCTATACCTCTTGGGAACCGTCGAAGCTCTCTGACCGCTAATCCATGCGTTCTACATCTAGCTGCATCGAAATTCTTTTACTCTTGTCACAAATTTTATTGAATTTAAATTTCATTACAGTGCGCTGAAATTTTTTAACAATTTTTATATGTTTTTTAATCCTAAGTGTGAAATAACTAAATAAACTTTAAATATAGTAAGACGTGAGCAATATTTTTATAAAATGAAATCACTTTGAAGATATTTAAATAAAGAAGCTATAATATAGCAATATGGTTGATTAAGATAAATAACAAATTTTTATTTTTTAATTTATTATTACTGTAATAATATATTTATTTGAACAAAAAACTAATTTTGTTTGTAATTGAAAAGGACAATAAAAGCCCCTTCTTTGTAAGCCTTGTGTAACCAGTAACAGGAAAACTGCAACTGGAAACATTATGTAATATTTTATTATTATTCATTATCTGATTTAAAAAAAATATGAAAGCCAATATTGTATCATGATTCTTAAAGGAAAAAAATCAGTTCAGTTCTTTATATATAACGCTCAGAGCGTACCAGTAGAGCACAATTTGCTTCACCAATGTCACGTTGTACGGAGAACACATAAAAATCAGATAACGGAGTGTCTTGACACTAGGTTGTAACTACCCTGCTATACGGGACAAAGCGTGTAAAACAATATATCTCATATATTTGGTGAACAACGCAATCTGCCTGTTGGGAATTTGCCAGTTTGGTAAACTAACGGTCAGAGTTAAAGCACCGTCTCGTCGTACAATCTGTCTGTTGAAAGTTTATTTCCTACTTGAGACTTCCTCTAAGAGTCGGTTTATTTCAGCGGGATGACACAGTGGAATAGTTTTGGAATTACTTCTTATATTTTATAATAAAAAGATCTATAAAAAAAAGAAGAGGCCGGTCGTGGTGCAGTTTTACAGCGTCTGACTGTAAACGTGATCGGTTGTGGGCTCGATCCCCACTCGGGGGAGTGATTATATTATTGTTATTATTACTTCCTCGCTCTGGTAAAAGACAAAGTGTGGCGTTGAGTTCCACCACTCAACACGCAATGTCTCGACTTCGGTGGCAAGCGAAGTGCGGAGTGTGTTGTCACTATGTACTTTCTGTCTACCCTGCTATGCGGGATAAAAGCGTGAAGCTAAAAAAAAAACAAAATAATACTTTTGTGATGTGAAATAAAAATATAAATACGGCGTACACATATATGACAATAGTTACAATCAGCTTACAGTAATCAATGACGTCATCGATCACGTGACCGCGCGGGGGCTCGTCCCGCGCCTCGCAGCCGCTGATATTATATCGGCCAGTAATTATATCCTGAAACTAAATCCCTTGATAACAGCGAGATGGATGCTGTGAGGAGATGAAATATCATCCCTACTAATACGATACACTGTTAATGATAGATAAAGACTTGTGTAACCAAACCAAAACCTTGTAATTCATTAATATTGCACTTTACGTAATTCAGTGGTTTTTAAATATAATATTTTGTATGTCAAACATATATAATGCATTTACAAGTTTCGGATTGAAGGAGAATTTTGAATATTCCAGTCATATTTAGTTTGTTTAATCGATATTTTTTTAGCTTCACGCTTTTATCCCGCATAGCAGGGAAGACTGAAAGTACCTAGTGGCAAGACACTTCGTACTTCGTTTTGCACCTAATTCGAGATATTGCGTGTTGAGTGGTTTAACTCAACGCCACACTTTCTATCACTAGAGTGAGAAACTGAACTCCCTCCAGTGGGAATCAAACCAATAACCAATCGCATTTACAGTCGGACATTGACCTACTGCGCCACGACCGACATATTATATGAAAACAAGGTAGCACTGTGGAGAAGATGTTTATTAAAACTACATTTACATACTATGGGTTCGATGACCAGCTGCGTAAATACATATTTTATTTTAATGAAATCATGTTCCGGTAACCTAAACGTAGTATTTTAAATGAAACTCTTAAAAGGATTAATCGCGTATATTTTGGTATTCGAAAATAGATTTTAAAAACCTGACGTTTCAAACACTTTACAGTAGTCCGTGGTCACAGGTAGATGTCTATTTGAAAATATGTTTTCTATTACTTATATGAATACTAAAATATACGCAATTACTCCGTTTAAAATAGTTTCATTTAAAATGTGTAGAAATCGTGAAAATCAAAGATCTTATGACAAACTTCGACTTCGGACGGTAAGCGGAGAACAGGGTACTGGTTCCAGTATCTTTCGACCATTGCCTACCAATTGAGAATTCCCTACTATCGCATTACTTTACCAGTGCGATATAGACGATATAAATAACCGGTTTTATTGTGTACATTTTTTTATAGATGCAGGATTCCTAATAGTTCTCCTGAACTTGTTAAAACTTGTTGCATGTGCGAGTTCAATCTGTATGAGCTAAATAAAAGAATACAATAATAAATACAAGGTATTATTAACTATATGTATATTATTTTTATTATATATAATTAATAATTTTCATTGAACATTTTGCTACAATTTAGAAGTGAATTAGCGGCGCGCGGCGTGTCACCTTACAGTCAATTAGCTCCTCACTCGCCCACAGCCGCCCGCTACAGTCGCCCTGACACCGACACTCCGGTCCGCGGGCACTACTGTACTGTACTGTACTGTACTGTACATGTATGGGCGACGTATTGGTAGAATGGAGAATGCAGATAAAAATACTCCGTTCTCTACTTGCTGTTCTTTTTAACATGTATGTGTTATAAGTCAGTTCAACTTCTATTTATTCCGTTCAAAAATTATTTTTAATTTAAATTACGCATCACCCAAATGCGCCACGATGACGTTAATATACCATAAAAACTTCAAAAGATTTCAGTCATTCTTAGTTATAAAATAATAATTTATTTACTAAGAGCTTTTAGAAAGTCTTGGCGAGTGATAGACGCGGCACTCGCTAGCCCATAACATATATTACAATGAATATTTAAAAACGCAAAATATTTTTTAATAATATCGTACAGGAAAACTCAGCGAAGACAGTGAATATAAGCAGGTGCCTACTTTACATTGAACACCAAACCCGTTACTATAGCGGATCACAACCGCGTCATCTAAGACTTTTCTCTTTTTCAAGATATTTCATGTGAAATGTGCGATTATGTATACAATGACACACTATCACTCTGCACTACAGGAAGTCGGTACATTATATATATATATATATATATATATATATATATATATATATAAATAGCATGCAGTTATGAAGATTGTAATCGTTGACTACAAAACTACTTGCCACATTGCTCCAACAAAGGCCGACCTCGCCCCGCTGCTCGCTCAGCCTGCTGCTGTACGTACCAGAGAGCATTTGCAATTCAATAACCACTATTTACTTTTACTGCTATTCCTGCCCAGAGAGCCCACGTGCTCCGTCACGTGGGCTCTCCACTGACTACAGTCTCTACGAGAATGGAGTTTTACTTAGCTATTATAATATCACACAAATATTTGGTTTATCTTTAATATAAATGAGATGGATCATTTGTACTGACATGCGTGTAAACATGTAATTTTACTGGTTGTCTATTTTTTAAGTGTTATACTACACTTAGGGTTAGAAAACATTTTCAATAGGAGTAACAGAAAATTGTAAAAATCTCTCTACAGTTATAAAAAAACGTATAAGAATTTTTACAGAACACAGCTGGTAGTACAACGCACAGCTTAGTGGTAAGCTGCTTGGACGGTTTCCAAGAGGCACGGATTCGAATCCCGGTGTATTTAAATTTTATACCTTTTTTAAAAATGATATCACTTTACTATTTTATTTTACATTCCTTTCAGACTTAAAATACCAAAGACATGAATATAAATGTTTAAAGTACATCTTCATTATACTGAGCGTCTCTTAACAAACAGTTGATCCCACAACTACTACTTTGGTAAAGTTATTACTTTAGTTTTATGTTATACTTTAAATAATAGACATTTCTTCAACAACGCTAAATGTTGTTGAAGGAATTATGAGATATGAGATATGGAATTGTGTGTTGTGGAAAACATTTACTCTAAGTAAATGTTTTTTCTTATGTATTTATTATTTATCTGTTTTGCTGTCTGTATCAAAAAAAATAAAGCAGTTGGCTTTGAAATTCATTCAAAAGTTAATAATAAGTATTACAAATTCTTATATTTATAAATTTTTATAAAAAATTATATTAGTTATGAGGCCGGTCGTGGTGCAGTGGGACAGCCTCTAACTGTAAACGCGGTCCATTGTGGGTTCGATCCTCACTCGGAAGTGTGATATTTAAATTATTTTCACTTGTGATATTTAAATTATTTTCACATCCTCGGTCTGGTAAGACAAAGTATGGCGTTAAGTTCCACCCACACACATACGCAATGTCTCGAATTCGGTGGAAAGTGAAGTGCGTAGTGTCTTGTACTAGGCACTTTCTGTCTATCCTACTATGCGGGATAAAAAATGTGAAGTTTAAAAAAATAAAATTATATTTTTAATATAAGTTTTCTAAAGAGAAATCTCACGTCAGCAGTGACGTAAATATTTAGCTTAAATAAAATACGTGTGTAGGAAATTATGAGACGCTGACAAGCGGAAGTGCGCCCCGCCACCGCCCCCGCCCCGCCGCGCTCCCGCCCCCGCCCCGCTCGCCGTCGTACTGTACGTTATAAAACTAATTGATTTCTTCACATTATATTTACAGCTCATAGCTGTTTAAAATCACTTTCAACTTTCAACAACTTTTGTTTTGCATTTGATTAGCTCCTCCTGTACATACCGTGACACTAGAGACACTTCTGGCATTTCACGGTTCACTTTATTTAACCATTAAATACAAAAAGCGATACATTATCCATGCAGAGTATTGCTGTCAAATTGCATTATTTGACACAGTAAGGGCACCGCGCGGCGCCGCCTCGCGTTTCCCACAACCCCTACCGTTCATCTATCACATTTATGACGATCACGGATCTCTTTAGAGATACAACGAATTTGTAAAAGAATATTATTTACATATATTGATGCTATTAAGGCGCAGGGGAAAAGCCGCCTCAGTGTACCCGATGGTTGCGGGTTTGAATCCCATGAAGAATTTAGAAGAATTTTGACACGTGATAATTTTTTTTATAATAATAAAGACTTCTTTCAGCTACCTATAGGTCCCTTTTCTGAAATTTTTCCCTTTTTATGACGTACTGTCCCTCGGCCCTCACTTATTTGGTCCTTGTAAGGGATTCGTTAGTCATGTGACGTCAGCATTATAAGGACTCTTCTGTGAACTATACTAGTAATTGGGTAACATGGATGTATGGGCTATAACTAACTTAAATTGCATCGTGACTCAGTGGGCAAGAGACAAGTGTTGGAGCTTTGTAGAGTACAATTTTTTCTTTACGCTTTTATGCCTCATAGCAGGGTATACAGAAAGTACCTAGTAGCAAGACACTTTGTTATGCACCGAATTCGATACATTGCGTGTTGAGTGGCGGAATTCACCGGCGCACTTTGACTTAACAGAGCAAGGAAATGTAAAGAAAAAAGAGAAAGGGGAAGTGGAGCTCGAGCCCACGACACGTTTTGCGTTTACAGACACACACTGTCCCACTGCGCCACGACGAGCCTCAGGGTGTAACTTATTTTTAAGATAATTTAAGAAGATCTTTAATTTTTGCTATTTTTACACATTTTAAATGAGACTATTTTAAACGGATTAATCGCGTATATTTTGGTATTTGAAGATACATTTTTGGACACCTGACGTTTCGAACACTTTACAGTAGTCCGTGGTAACAAGTAGACTACGCACTACTGTAAAGTGTTCGGAAAGTCAGATGTCCAAAAATGTATTTTCGAATACCAAAATATACGCAATTAATCCGTTTAAAATAGTCTCGTTTAAAATAAAAAAAATTAAGTTGAAGAAATTTTAATCTATCAGAAAGGAGGCTCCGATAGAGTAAGGAGTTTTGCTCTTCCACTTCATTTACATCATATACATACAACTGTCCTCGCGATTGATACGGGCGACAGAGAGATTGAGTTAAGAGATCAAAATATGGTAGATTGTTGGTATTTTCAGTAGATTTGAGATTTTTAAAAACTATATATATATATATATATATATATATATATATATATATATATATATATAAATACATATATATTCGATGAAATTTTTGACGGTTTTGGTTGCTTGTTCATTTTTGCGTTTTTCTATTATGTTACATGAAAAGAGAGAGAAAAGAGTGTTTGACACTAGATTTTCTGACTGCCTTGTACATGGGAAAAAGCATGAAGCTTTTAAAGATATACAGTATTAACACAGGTTAGAAAAATAAACGACGTTAGTAGTAAAGTAACAAAATAAGCTGGACGCGATGAACAAGTGTCTAGACTCAGGAGAGTCGTTTACTTCATATTCAATTACTTGCGAGCTAACGCAAGCTATTAGGGAAGAGTTTGACCTGTTTGTCAAAATTGATATTCGTACATATTCGTATATATTTTTGTCTTTTTACTTTCATTTCTCATATAAAGTTAATATAATTAGCTAGCTAGCTAGAAACGATGGAATATTTAGGCATTTTTTTACAAAACATTACTTTGTAAGGTTTACATTATTGATACTTTGCAGAAATTAACTTACCAAACGAACTTGCCTTGTCCGATCTTACCAAAAACAACTGTACTATTAATACATATAAATTTTAACGTAGGCAAAGTTTAGACGTTGTTATTACCACTAAGGTCTCTGTGAGTCTTATTAGCTTAAAATATAAGTAATAAAAAAGAGATTTGAATTTAAAATCATCATTTTCCAAGAGCTCAAACAAACTGACGGATCGTACATGCTATCAGAAAATATATAATTGTATATAATAGATGCACAAAAATTGAGCAAATCATAGTCTCCTCTCTCCTGTCACAACATAAATCTCTTTAAGTGGCTCAAACTGGGCTCCTATTATTATTGTCAACAAGCGCGTACCTTCAGATGTGATCTTTTTATCTATTTTCGGGATCATTACAGGCGGATGTTGTTTGTACTCGAGTATAGTAATTAGAGGAATATATAATAACGAATGTTTGTATCATATTTTGCTTTATATATTTTGATTTGGCAAACATCGAGAGCCTCGGAATCAAAGTCTGAGTTCTATTAGTAACTATTTCCATGAGAGCAAATTGATTTCTCTTATTCTGAAATATAAATAGGTAGGTATTTATTAATCAAACATAATTTATATTAAAAAATTTTACTAAATTAATATACGGGTGAATGAAGTTAATTGCTTAAACGATTTTTACATACATTTATACTTCGTATTACACAAACATATTTTCTTTACCTTGGCTTGGACTATATAATCAAATTCTATTATATATTCTAGCTAATTATCTGCGTATAATACAATGCATTGTCTTAATATATTGCATTGATTACGCTCTTATAGAGCTAGAGCGCGTATTGGAATTTCGGAGTAAAATCAGAGTAACATGATATTTCTTTTTAACTGAACTCAATTAAAAACCACTTACGAACATAATCCGAGGAAACCTATCAAAGTGCTTAACCAGTTTCAGATTTCTTAGAAACTAGTAATTTCATGGAAAGTTCGTAAAGTTGCATGCAATTATACTCTCGGATTAACTGTGAGAGCGACAGCTCCCCGTCTCGTCCCGGCGTCTCCACCCCACGAGCTGGTCTACTTTGCATACAACACGCCACTATATTGCTTTCATTTGTGTTAATGATACACTGAGACAAATCAAAATGTATTTAATTTAATATTATAATAATGTTTGTCGGACTTGAATCAGGACAAAAACTGTTTCAGTGCGATACGAAATTACCAATTTTAAGACATTTTTGCTTATAATTTAATAGTATAATCAAAAGATCTTTGATTTTCGCGATTTTTATACATTTTAAATGAAACTATTTTAACCGGATTAATCGCGTATATTTTGGTATTCGAAAATACATTTTGGACACCTGACGTTTCGAACTCTTCTTCTTCTTAGTCCGTGGTCACAGGTAGTCTACCTGTCCAAAATGTATTTTCTAATACCAAAATATACGCGATTAATCCGGTTAAAATAGTTTCATTTAATAGTAAGAGTTAATACCACACATGTAGAGTCAAAATTGAGGTTCATATTTTTCTGTTTATCAAAAGGTACAGGTTACTTACTCGGGAAGGCCATAATTTTGACATTTTTTGTAGATTTTTGCTTCTTATAAAATATGTATTGTATATATTTAATGACGAGATAAAGGATTCTAAAGGCTTCCATGAGTAAGACTCTATAGAGCGTCGATAGCTATTAAGTTATTAATCCGGTTAAAATAGTATTCATTAGAATACAGTATATCGAAATGATGTGACTGACAGTGCGGTACACAATGTGGCTCCTGTACGTCACCTTGAAGTGTCATTTCTCTGAGTTTATCGCAGTTTTTGCTGGAATATATAAATATTAATATATTACTACAGTGTGTTCGAATATTTAATAGTATATATTAAATGAAACTATTTTAACGTGATTAATCTCGTATATTCGTAGTGTTCGAAAATATATTTTGGACATTTGACGTTTCGAACACTTTACAGTAGTCCGTGGTCACAGGTAGACTTAGGTGGCACTCGTCTGTCAGTTGATACAAAAATTAATTATATCAAACTACCGCCATTTGTTTCTTAATTGCCTCACGTACTGCCCTGGATTCTTGCAGAATGAGCCGACTTATCTATAGTATCTTTGTCTCTGGTGTGGTGGATTTGAGACAGGTGGTAGAGAGTTTCCAATCATCTTCTCTATTGAATTTTGATGCTTTTGAATTTCTTTAGCCTCGCAGATCATACTAGGAATATATCTACTTTCCTTATACACTTATAAAAAACTTATTACTTATACACTTATAAAAAATTTAAAGTCTCAAATTCACCACACCAGAGACAAAGATACAGTCAGCTCATTCTGCAAGAGTCCGGGGCAGTACGCGAGGCAATTAAGAAACAGATGGCGGTAGTTTGATATAATTATTTTTTGTATCAACTGACAGACGAATCCATCTCAATCTACCTATGACTACGGACTACTGTAAAGTGTTCGAAACGTCAGGTGTCCAAAATGTATATTGGATTACCAAAATATACGCGATTAATCCGGTAAAATAGTTTCATTTAAAATGTATAAAAATCGCGAAAATCAAAGACCTATTAGTATATATTAATTTTAACAAGTCTATCTATATATAAACCCATATAATCAGTATATCTATCTATAAACATAATAAAATCTCGCAACATATTTGATGATTAGCGTAGAGTTTACTTGTATATTTGCGAGTACAAACTTATCTTGATATCACGAGTGAGATGACCAGAGTATTGAGAAATTTTAAAAGAGTATTCAAATAGTACTAAGGTACTAATTAAGTTAAAAATATCTTTACTTTGTCAATTTTATTAAAAAAAAAACACTTAAATTCAATTATGAATTTTCATCCATCTCCTAGCATTTCCTCAGCTCTGTACGCAACTAACTATGTAGAGACGTCGCTACAAGTCGTAATACGTGCACTAAATGGTTCTTATCTGCAATCTCGAACACATTTGCATATGAATTTAAAATTTCATAAGACTCCTGAAGTAATTGTTTGTTTTAATTTAGTTATTTCCGACATAACACAACTCTATATTGTGGTTCCCAGTGTTGCTCGCTATATTGAAGTACACAACTCGTTACTAATATTGGTTTATGCATACTTGAGTTCTTAGATAGGATCGGATACACGGAAAGAAATATTTAAACGAAACAAAAATAACTTATTTGAAAGAAGAGTTTATACTACCAATAGCTCGCATTTTAAGTATTTTGCCAAGTTAAGAATATTTAGATTATACAAACAAGTGTTATTTAATTATTTAAATTTAGAATACTATTTTAAAAATATTCTCCAATTCAAAATTAAAAAAAATCACATTCCGCTCTCCTAAAATACCTTTAGTTATTTAAAAACATAGGTTAATTTAAACGCACGAGAATACGTAAACAATACAAAAATATATTAATTGTTTAATATTCTTTTGGACATACTTAGAATTAGTTTTCAGTAAAAAATATATATATTAAATTTGCATTAAATAATAATGAATGACGCATTACTCCATAAACTTTTAACTCTTACCTCTTTAAGTACAGTTCTAGATGACCACAACTAACTTCAACCATCTGACGATTAACTTCACTATTTCTAATTGAACAGTTAGAACAGATTTTCACTGTAAAATCAAGCAAATACTTTACTAACTATAGTTTAAAACTACACACTATGACCACTTGCCTTTTTAAAGTAAACATTGACGAACTAGAGTCCACAGTGGCGTGGTAGTACGGGCGCCTCGTCCCGAGCGCGCGGCCTCACTGCCGTTATCACAGACATCGGCCCACTCGCGCAATTCTTATGTTAATATAAAACAATATTATTATATTTTTATTAGTTTATATTATCTTCACGCGTTTGGTTGGTAAGGAGATCTCAGTGAAAAGACACTTTGGTCTCCGCATTCCGCCCATTTTAGTGACATTCCGCCCTCTGAGCGTGGGGTGATGAGAAATATTTGCAACATTATATTTCACAACTGCTTCCGGCTACCCATTTAACTATAAATTAATAT
Source organism: Dryadula phaetusa (assembly GCA_032432895.1). NCBI lineage: Eukaryota > Metazoa > Arthropoda > Insecta > Lepidoptera > Nymphalidae > Dryadula > Dryadula phaetusa. Next base: position 78,864 of record JAOYRS010000036.1, read on the forward strand.
TAAATATAACGAAACGATAATATTGTCGTCGGACGGCGCAGGACCTAAAACCATAAAACGTAAGTCGTAAAAACATTTACCTCTAAAATATAAAATAATAGCATGCGAGTATAAATATTAGAAGGATCGTGATATTATGACGCAAGGATAAGTTTATAGCACCATGATGTACACCGCGCTGGTCGAGGACTCGCACGTTTCATACTAAATCATAATTTATCAATAGATACTCCTATATGGTGAAATACATCTGTATATATGTCTTATATACACATGTATATATATAAGTAAAAACTCACTCAGTCACTCAATACTATGAACATAAATTTTGATAGATTTTTTTTAACATACAAGAGATTTAAAAAAAATGAATACCAAACGTTTAAAAGAGAAACAATTTAGATGACTTTCTGATTTTTTCCAATTTTTGGTACTTAGTTTTAAAATTCCTTGCAATGTACACGAAAACAACTTGTACGTTCAGATGATCAAAAAAAATCAGTTTACAAAATTGTAATTTAAGTGGTTAAATTTTAAGTATATATTAAACGTTTCTCCGAAAAGGATTCCAACAACTAGCCACCTTGTACCGACACGCACGTGACCACTGCGCCACACCTGGCGCTCCTACAGTCTGTTAAGTCAATCTCTATATATATCTCTAGTGGAGAGTAATTTCCTTGTTAGTTTAAAAAAGTTCAAAGTGTCATTTTAATATAATAAATTAAATAAATTTAATTAAGAACATTAAGAAATAGTAGAGTAATTTTTATTATAATTTATTATTGAAAAGTTTTTGGTAATGTGTACTGAAATCTTTATTTAGATGGATAAATGAATAGCTGCCATTTACTTTTTAAAAATCGGTGAGTAATTCATCACACGTTTTGGTCCCGTCAAAAATACGACATTTTTGTGGGGTTACGCAAAGTGTTTTCTGGGGGCAACTTGGGTACTGGCGAAGTACCAGCCAGCATGTTAGAGAAATTGCCACTCGACTTCTTGTATGGACAACCCAGCCGGGCCTACTTTTCTTTAAAAATCAATGTTCCCTATTGATTTATTAATCTAAATAAAGATTTTATACACTTTTGCTAAATTTGTATGTATTTTTTTTTCAATTTTCAAAAGTAAAAATTAAAAAAAAAAACTTTATTTTTTAACTGAAACATTATTGTTCAGCGTTCTGTCATATTCATATCTTCATTTGTGTTGTATTTATAAAATATATGAATGAATGTGTCTTGGGGAGGCTGCCCCAACGAACTACAGCGTAAACATTGAGATAAGGCTGGACGGCAGGGATTGTAAAAATATTTTTACTATTCTATAACTACATACGTTGCCTTTACATTAAAATAAATACCCTGTTTTAAATAAAACTATTTTAAACTTATTCATTAATCTGTTGAGTTTCTTTTAAAATGTGTAAAAATCTCAAAAACCAAATATAAAGTACCTATTTAAAATACATCCATGAGCGTCTTACTGTGCATCATCATAGCTATATTATATTCGTTAACTCGATTTGCACTGGGGAGTAAATTATTAAAAGGCGTTATTGTTTTGGTATTTAAATAGACTACAAAATACGATTACAAATTCCAATACCTAACAGACTATTTTAACAATTCATCCTTTTCGCCTACTTCACGCTCTAACCGGCATAACAGGGTAGTCATGGGCAACACATTCAAAACACCCCCTTGACTGCTTTCTACCCGAAATCGAGACATTGCATGTTGGGTGATAAATTTTTATCTTACAAGAATGAAGAAATTATTATTTAGTATTATACTTATTTTATAGCTTTACACTTTTATCCTGCATTGCATGGTAGCCAGAAAGTACCTAGTGTCAAGACATTCCGTATTTCGCTTTCCACCAAATTCGAGAGATTGCGTATTGAGTGATGGAACTGAACGCCGCCCATTTTCAGAGTGAGAAAGTGAAAATAATTTAAATATAATCCCTCCTCCAGTGGAGATCGAACCCACAACCGATCGCGTTTATAGTGAGAGGTTGTCACACTGCGCCACGATCAACCTCAATTATTATTATTATGATTATAATTCCAACAAGCCTATTAACATAATTTAACGAATTTTCCAAACAAAATGCAAAAGTATCTAACTTATACATTAAATAAACATCCAGTGTATACAAACAGTGTAATGTACGGCTCGAGACGCAATTTACGAATTTAGTTTGAATTGCAGAAGATTGGGCTCCGGAGTAGTATTGTAGTCGGTGGTCGCGGAGACGGGACGCGAGGTCAGGCGGCGCTAAATACGAGGCAAGGGTAAATCTATTTGATTTATATTGCACTGGCTTCCGGCGCCTGTTTTAGCGTCTTCCGATATATGTACATAATCTCTAATAATTCTTATTTATGTTAAATAACCATGAATTTTAGTGTGTGGCGTTGAGTTCCACCACTCAACACGCAATGTCCCGAATTCCGTGGAAAGTCAAATAGGGAGTGTCTTGACACTAAGTACTTTCTGCCTACCCTGCTATGCAGGAGAAAAGCGTGAAGCTAAAAAATAAATGAATTTTAGTTAAACAGACTATACAAATTATTTTAATAAATTAAAAATAATTTATAAGAATTTCTAAAATATCTAGAATATTTATTAAGTATATAGGAAAACAATTCACCAAGCCGACTCCGCCGCATGCGTCACCGCAGGAAAAATAAAACACTTCTATGTAATATAACGCCAGATGTAACTCTAAAAGTAAAACATCACACATTTACTTCATTGGCGGCGGATTCCTTTCAACAAGTGATATGTTTAAAAGATATTTGACGGTTTGGAAGGGCGCCAGCTGTTCGTGTAATGTAAATCAAAGCGTAGGGCCGGACTGGCCGCTGTACTGCGACTGGACGAGGTGTACAGAATAGAACTTATATATGGATGGATAACTGGAAATCATATCATGATTTTCTGTTCTGACTTTACACACGTTTGATAAGGAATTGCTCTCGAGCGGGTAAATGTGAAATTACAAACATATCTCTCGTTACACAGAGTTCAGTCTTCGTTTCATATAACTGACTGACTGATAAATGTTCTTAAAGAATAGCGGCAACAGGAAATGAACGTGACATATGACCTCGTGGCATATATGGATGACTTCAATCACATGTGGACCATGACACGTATGGAAGACTAAAATCATGTGGCATGTGTGGAAGGGTGAAATCACATGTGGACCAAGATGTCATATGGGGAAGAGTAAAACCACATGTGGACCATTGTGGCATGATTGGAAGGGTTAAATCACATGTGGACCCTGACGCCGAATGTGGACGAGTAAAATTTATGTGGACCATGATGACATATATGGATGGGTGGAATCACTTGTGGACTATGGTGGCATGTGTGGAAGGGTGAAAGGGTCATTAATGGTAACAAATGACACATTCTTAAGTATAAAAATATTTATAAAGTAAAATTTTAATAAAATTAATAAAGAACATTTTATGTAAACAAAGTAATAATACAATAATTGATAACAGAATTTTTCAATCATAAAAATAATTAGATTAGAGCAAAATAAACATAGCAGCTCGCATAGAAACAACAATATTAGTAACTATATAAAGCCCACCCCCGCCCCAATTACTGTTGTTATCTACAAAATATTTCATACATCTTACTTAATATCGAAAAGAAAACAGAGTTTATAAATAAATTGGGTATGAGATGTAGCGCGCCTCATCTCTACTCATCTCACCGGAAGTAAGCAATACGCGAACTAAGTTGAGTGAACATCGTTACGCTTTGTACCCATAGTTTAATGTAGAGACGTTTTAACTTAGCTTTAACTTTTCTTTATATTACTATGGATTCTAAAAAAAAATAGATTAAGTAATAAAATATGTTGTATTCATTGATTTTCTTTTTAAAATCTCTGAAGCCCTGCGCAATAAACAGGAAAAAAATCATACAAATAAATACATGAACATTCCGTCTTTTTTTTTTAGCTTCTCGCTTTTATCCCGCATAGCAGGGTAGACAGAAAGTACCTAGTGTCAACACACTCCGTACTTCGGTTTCCATCGGATTCGTGACATTGCGTGTTGAGTGGTGGAACTCAACGCCACCCTCTGTCTTTTACCAGAGCGAGGAAGTGAAAATAATTTAAATATAATCATTCCCTCGAGTGGGGATCGAACCCACAACCGATCGCGTTTACAGTCAGACGCTGTTCCACTACGCCATGACCGGCCTCTATTTATGCATTTATCATTTATGTTTACATTAGAATACACAAGTGTATATTAAAATATTAATAATAACGCCAGGATTAGCAAAATACATAACACCGAATAGAACCCTTATAATATTGGAAAGTCCACGAGTAAAAGAGCTCCGTGTTGCTTGTGACATCGATCAAAGTAAGGCAAAACATAGTTAAAAAGGAGGGTAGGGGTAGTCTTGTTGGGTAGGGGTAGAGGGTAGTCTTGTTACAAAATTATTATATGACTATCTTTCAAATATAACTACTAGGATAGAGTGGCGTTCCCTTAGATACTTATTTTTATGTCGAATATCTGATCAAATAAATGGCTTATATTTACAAAGAAATTACGCTAACAATTAACTTTATGAAATGGTTATTTGATGATTTTGAAGCATCATGGTACAATGGAGCTAAAAGATTTACATACCTAATTTACGTAGTAGTGGGTTCTATTCCCATTCATGAAGGTTTGTCACAGACAAAAGACAGCGTTCAGTCTTCCCACCTAACAAGCAGTGTCTTTAAAGTATCTACACAAGTAGAATAGAAACAGACCTTACCTTAACAATTGAAAATTGTTGTAAAAAAACGGGTGAAAAAATGTATTTAACATAAACAAATATAGAAAAATAGCAAAATAGCGTTTTTTTCTTTACTTGGACGTGGATTACAAAATACACTTCTTTTGTACTTCTTTTCTTTCTTTTAGGTTGACGCTTTTTATCCCGCATAGCAAGGTAGACAGAAAGTACTCAATGTCAAGACCGAATTTGAGATATTGGGTGTTGAGTGGAACTCAACGCCGTACTTTGTTTTGCCAAAGAGAGGAAGTAAAAATAATTTTAAATATAATCACTCCCCCGAGAGGGGTCAAACTCACAACTGGTCGCGTTTGCAGTCGGACGCTGTCCCACTGCGCCACGACCGGCCTCTTATCTTCTTAAGTTTACTATAACTTTTTTCGCAACAGCAAGTATATTTGATTGTCCAAAAATAATTCTGTGGTCTGTGTCTGTGCAGTCATACGACTTGGTTTAATTTTTTAATATTGTCTTCTCTATGCCTCTATGAGGGATGGCTGTTCACATAGTTTTATACTTATCATATAATATTTCACGCCTCATTTGAATATTTATATCCTACATCACTAGTACAAAGAGAGAAAAATCCTACGTTTTATTTTAATACATTAAATGGTTGACGGCGGACCGCGCAACAGTACGCTAGACGCTTTGTGCCGCAACGTGAGGGATGCTGGAACAGGTTATATTATGTAGATTTGAAAACAGCTTACTTAGAAATACTTTTGTTCTAAAAACAAATCCTTTTGACATTTACTTTTTTTTTAGCTTCACGCTTTTATCCCGCATAGCAGGGTAGACAGAAAGTACCTAGTGTCAACACACTCCGTACTTTACTTTCCACCGAATTCGAGACATTGCGTGTTGGGTGGTGGAACTCAACGCCACTCTTTGTCTTTACCAGAGCGAGGAAGTAAAAATAATTTAAATATAATCACTCCCCCGAGTGGGAATCGACCCACATCCGATCGCATTTACAGTCAGAAGCTGTCCCACTGCGCCACGACCGACCTTAAACACTCGACATTTTTTTAATTGCCAAAAATTTATATTCTTAATATTTCTTTATTCTTTGTTAAGATATTAATTGACGAGCTTGTTACAAAAATTAAGTTTTATTTTGTGCCCCTTTCAGCGAGATAATAAAGAACAATTACTTATTATTTCTATAATCTATATCTCTTTGTTGATTACAAAGGGATTGTTCGCTACATTATTTCATACAAAAAAAATTTGAAATCGGACATTAAGATATACTATGACGATTGTTCATGAAATTCTCAATATTAGCGCGTTACAAAGTGTATCTCATTAAACTTGAGGACATATTAGAGAGGAAAGCGATCCTGAAGGTACTTCTGTAAAGGAGGTACTGACTACCTGACAGGCCGGTAGGGCCAACAACGGACTATACGTTGAAAACAAAAAACTTGATAATTTATTACGTACGTAATTTTTAATATATTACGAAGCAAATGATCAATTCGCCATTTATAATTTTGTAGTTAGATACATTACCACTTGTGTCTATAGTGAAATAAGCAATAATTGAGGAATTAATATAACAAATTATTTACAATAAAATGTACAAAGTTGAAATGAAACAGTAAATTGAATTTAGCATTTCTAAGTCAGCTCAATTCAGTTTGTTTTATTGAAGTCCAAGCGAGTCCGTCTAATCTGGAGAGCGCGGCCGCTGTGGTCTGGACCGGCCCAATCTAAATAAATTCCAAATACGTCGAAAGTATCCTTGCTACACTCGTTTTTATAGCGATAATATTTATTTAAAGTAAAATATACTGACCCGAGCTTGTGTGTATGTAAAAATTTACCATTTCATCTTTAAAAAAATTCCGAAAATCCTAAAAATAAAATGTACAAAACTCGTGTCTATTATCGTAGCACGCCGCGGCGTCCCTTTACACCGCACCAAAACTCATACATGTCAAACAATGCCCATTGTCACGGACTTCGACAAATTCAAAAAAGTTAAACTTTTTCCTTAAATAGAAATACTTTGAGGTCTATGAAGACTATCTTGGTTAAACAAGGTCATTATATTAATTACGTAATATTTATATTAAAAATATATGTTTTCTATGTATAAGTGTACTCAGAAAGTAAGGCATTTCATATCACGATCCACTTCGAAGTAAGAGCGACAAATATGTAGAGCGCAATCAAAATGGTTTCTTTTCTAGTACCTTCACCATATTCAGCTTGACATGATAGTCAGAGAGTACGGAGCACCAAACGCACGGTCCCAGCATGCCTCTGTTGCCTTGTCCACAGCCATTGACCTCTTCATACATGTCCATCGGGGGTACTCATGCATTTTCTTCACCTCTAGTATCTTTGATACTGTGTTTTAGAAGGCTTAGCAAGGTCTCCCTCGACCTCCTGCACCACTTACCTTTGTTTCACACATAAAGGTAAGAAAGTGTTACCATACTTTTTTTTTGTTTTTTTTTAGCTTCACGCTTTTATCCCGCGTAGCAGGGTAGGCAGAAATTACCTAGTGTCAACACACTCCGTACTTCGCTTTCCACCGAATTCGAGACATTGCGTGTTGAGTAGTGGAACTCAACGCCGCACTTTGTCTTACCAGAGCGAAGAAGTGAAAATAATTTAGATATAGTCACTCCCCCAAGTGGGGATCGAACCCACAACCGATCACGTTACAGACAGAAACTGTCCCACTGCGCCACGACCGGCCTCTACTTTATTTCAATTTTGTATATACTGCAATACACATATTAAATTCACTTACAAACTTGTTGCTTAATAATATTCACATTTAACTCTCAAGTGAACAAATAATAACTACTCTAAACTAGAAGCTCATATAAAACATAATTAAAACAAAAGCGCATCATACAAGTGAGTGAGTGCTGCGTCACAACTCTCCGTGGAAATCTTAAGTGAAACTAATACTTTAAATATTCAGTATGCAAGCAATTTCTAGAGAACGGTCAGAACTTAGAGCTTAGAGTTCGCGATACTTTGGGGATTTCACTACACGTATATTTTATAATATATGCAAAATTCTTTGGATTTTATTATCATATTTAACAAGGCCTTCCCACTAAATGTCTTCTTAGACTCCGACCAGACTTACGGTGATAATCGTTAAGTAGGAGTATAAGGGCATAATCGTTTCTTGTTCAATTAATGTTTTGTAAATAAATTACACAGTAAATTAAAAATAATATTAAATACAAAAAGTAAACAGTTTAGAAGAATAAAAAGACTTATTTATTAAATACTTCGTAAAGGTCTCGACATAATATGACGCCTGTAACAAGAGAGACAATGAACTAGGATCGACGAATTTTGTATCTATATTGTATTGAAGATGCTCAAACAAACGAGGTGTCGGTCTTCAAATAAAAGTTTATTTACCTGTGTATTAATAACAAAGAAAATTTTAGACCGCTTCTATGAAAATTCTACAAATAGAGAACTATGAAATTAGGAAGAATTAAATTTTGTATAGGTAAGAAGTGAAAAGAGCTATGTTTTTATATATTTTTATAGCTTCACGCTTATTATGCCGCATAGCAGGGTAGACAGAAAGTACCTAGTGTCAACACACTCCGTACTTCGCTTTCCACCGAATTTGAGACATTGCGTGTTGAGTGGTGGAACTCAACGCCGCACTTTGTCTTTACCAGTGCGAAGCGGAAGTGATAATAATTTAAATATAATCACTCCCCCCAGGTGGGGATCGAACCCACAACCGATCGCGTTTACAGTCAGACGCAGACAGCGCCTCTACGCTACGACCGGCCTCAATTTTTATAAATATTTTTTTAGCGGCTTTTATAAATATTTCTCCAAATTATCTTGTCTTTGATAAAATGATAAACGCGCTGTTAAGGCAGCATGTGTTAGACGCATCAATGGCTGTACTAGTGTACATTATTAGAAATACACGAGAAATCTGTTAACCAGATCCTGTTTATATTTCATTTAAAAGCATTCATTTAAAAAAGCGTAATACATTCACTAGAAAGCTTTCCATTAGCGCAGTTGTTACGTACCATATTTATTACGCACCTGGCATCGGACGTTCAAATCAGATAAAACTATTATTTATATGATACTACAGCAGCTCAGTCTTGAAGTTAAAATTTATATAAATATGAATACAATAACCAAAGGCAATATCTATAACATGATTGCTACACGCCTTATATATTTGAAAGGTGTTTTCTTCGGAGTATCATCATTCAGCGTAACTTCTTATCTATTATAATCTAGGAATCTGAATTGAACTAGAAGTATTCAACATTTGTTGGAAATCATTTTGGGCCCGCACTTAGCGAAAGATAGCGGAGCGCGCTTACAATCACAAATTCAACTTTACAACTTGACGTGTTGGAAAGAACGAACTTTGCAGACTAGAGGAGTTCTTGAATAAAATATATTTTAATAAATTGCCATTTGACATATTCTACTTTTTTATTTAAATATTTTAAAATTAACTAAGGCTAATGCAGATGAAATTCAATAAGTAATGATAAATACAGTGTCTGATACAAGCAGTAAATATTATAAACAAACATTTCCAGGCTCTCTCACAGTAAGACGCGGAATTGGGTTACGCCAGCATATCCTGTGTGTTAAAATGAAAGAAAATAAGGAAAACAAGATTTATTGAAAAAGGTAAAGGAGGAAAAGTATTGTAATGTTATAATAAATAATACCACAGTACATACTGATATAAAAGGCTCAATAACAATATCTGCAGGCAGATTGTAATAATTATTTTAGCTTAGTTCCCGTACAGAGGGTGATAGACAGAGAGAACATAGTGTTTAGATATTCCGTTGCGTCCATGTAAAGAGACGTAACACTGTGCATTGACTTATAAATTCAAAAAAAATAATTTATCGATTTGAATATTATCAGGAACTTATCAACAATTTCATGAATATTTCCCGGAGTGCAGATTACTTATTTATTTATCTTCTCGAAGAAAAAGTGACAAAGCTACCTACTTAACGAGTCGTTTACTAACGACCCCAAAATCTTCCCCAGGAGAGGCCTCGCGCGAAAATAATTAAACTTAAGAGGCGTCAAACGGGAAAGCAAACTTCGCCCTTAGGAAATGCGGCGCAGTTCGACAATCATTCACGTTGGAAATTTCTTGATATTTCTAAAAATGGAACTTTTCAAAATTTATCAGAGATTTCACTTTGGAAATTATCAAGTTCAGTGAACGAGTTTATATTTAATTTACTTTTGGATTAGTGAAAAAAAGTATATTTTAAAAGTTAATTAAATGCTAACGACTTACTCTGTTTGGGGATAAAATAAACATTAGATTTTTATTTTAGGACTTCAAAAGTTATCGATCTGCATAAATTTAAATGTCATTATGAATATAAGTGTGACGTCATCGTGGTACAGTGGCCCGCTGAACTCACATTGGGAGAAACTGCTTGAAATCCTACACATTATACTTGAAATCATTTCATTTTTTGCCACTGTCGTACACAGTACCGTAAAATAGATTTAAAGTATAGTATAGATAATTTGAACATTACTTTCAGGGAGCTTAAAATCTAGCAAGTAGTAATTAATAACAAAAATATTACTTCACAATTTGCGCAACTATGCTCTGAACGCGCAAAGGTCAAACATAAGCTGGAGGGCGCGCTCTGAAGCCCGGTGCTATTGTCCCATTGTTTCCTGCTCGCTCGCCGTCTTCTTCGTTATACTTGTAACAACTATAATGCCGAGCGTGACCAAAAAAATAGACATCGACATCGAGTCGTTCTTACCACAAGTTAGCAATTCGGTATTTGAAAAATTATTTTTATGCATATACCTTCATCGCCGTCGTCACAAGGCTGGCTGGGCGCTGTGGGAAACCGCGTGACTGTAAGCGACATAGATTGTGGGTTCAATTGCTACTCAGGGCAGTTACTACACACCAGTTGGACTCAACTGTTTTTAGCATTTTTTTTAACTGTAATGAAAAATCAGTCTACGACTAATTAAAGTGAAAAGTATATAGAAGTAGTTTTTTTTTAGCTTCACGCAGGGTATACAAAAAGTACCTAAAGTCAAGACACTCCATACATCGCCTTTTACCGAATTTGACACATTGCGTGTTGGATGGTGAAAATCAACGCCGCACTTTTTCTTAACAGAGCAAGGAAGAAACAATATGAATATAATCAACCCCTTGAGTGGGAATCGAAACCACGATCGATCATGTTTACAGTCAGACGCCGTCACACTGCGCCACGACCGGCCTCAAGTTCATAAGATAGTATAATTCTGAACAAGTAGAAACAGATGATGCATTGCATATAGATGTGGCATTAGATATTCTCCTGAGAGGCGCGAGGCGTGAGGCGCGAGTGCAACGCCGCTTCGCTACCAGACAGACTGACTTCAAGAATAATTTAAGAATTTTCATGAAATTTTCTCAAAAATATGCATAAATTTTCCTATTTCTATATGTACCAATATACACATGTCTATTTGAACGTATATCATTACGTTTGGGAAAATATTATAGATAGTGTATGTACTTGTGATATATTTTTCTAAGGTTTTGTTTGTTCAATTTGTTTTGATCGCTGAGCTCGGCGTATTGAATATTTTAATATTTTTTTGTAGCGAGGCGAACTCACAGTCTTAATTTTCAAGTTAAATTATATTATCTCGTTGTCCCAAATGATATATTCTTATATAAGTAATGTATAGTATGATAATAAGATCAGAAATATAATAGAAGGCGAAGAATGCTAATTTGTCTAAAACACTTATTTCATATTTATAATCGCACTAGCGGCTTGCACCGCAGAGTTAGAGCATTGCTTGAACGCTGCTATATAATATACAGTCTATTAAAAGCCCCATTCACGCGAAAGTATTCAAAGCGCAAAGCTTATAAAGAGGATTTAATATCACTACTGAGTGTGCACGATAAGAAAGCTTTCAGCTTGTATGAAGAACGTTTTAATTAAACCCCCGACCCCCGGAGCGCCGCCGGCGCGGACTACTGCACCTACACGCAGGCTGGTCACCGACTAGTGATTACCACATATATGATATATAATACTATATTATCAAATATGATTTAAAAGAGAATAGACAGGAATTTAAAATTAAAATGCAAATTTTTTAATACGAACGATTTGAAAATTATAATAAGCGGTGTGGAACTGCTACATAACATATATAATAACACACATATATATATATATATATATATATATATATATATATATATATATACTTATCAAAAAAGTCAAGTTTTCTAATCCTAAGTATGGAATAACACTTTAAATATAGTAATTATTAAAATAAAATAGCAATCTCTCTTGTTAAACGGCTATCTCCGAATCTAATCTTTAAGTAGTAGAAATTTGTAAAAATCTCTCTACAAAGATGCTAACAACATAAATAAGTTGTAACAAACTTATAAGAATTTCGACGTAGCTGGTAGCAGAACGCATGGCTAAGCGGGCAGAGCGCTTGGATTGTATGTAAAAGGGGCGAGTTCGAATCCCGCTTGTAACGGTATGTACTTACGTACATATTGAAATTTAAATATGTTTCAATATTTAAATCAAATATGCCCATTAAAAGTACACATAACAATATAAATAATAATAGACTATAATAAAATTAAAGAATATTTAATAAAGTATGTAACGAACAGATTGCGTTCGTTTAATAAAAGAAGTTGCAGTTGTGTATACAATATAACATTATGTACTTACGTACATATATAATATATTAATATGATTCATATAAAATTTTGTCTATTAAAAGTACACATAACAATATATAATATAATAATAGATTATATTAAAAATATGGAATATTTAATATACTATGTAATGAACAGATTGCGTACGTGTAATATAAGAAGTTGCAGTTGTGCATGTAATAAGGCGGCCGGGCTCGTCGACGTCGGCGATGTCGTGCGTCGTCGGGCCGAGTCGTCTTTCATAGAGTTTCTGACTTAATGTATAAAGAGATTTCAGGTTACACCATCCTGAATGTCAGAACAGTTGCGTGGCATATATAGGGAGGCAGCATGCGGCGGTCGAGTCAACCTCCTTATGTACTAAGGTACTAACATATATGATGAACTGAAAGACTCGTACCGCATATAAAATAAATATGATATATGGCTTTATGGCAAATATTGGCACGATCTTATACAAATGAAATTCTAATAAGAATATAAATATATGTATTTGGGGCGACACATATAGTGGATCTATATGATAGAGACACACCATGCCGCCTGACTTTCGATGTTCGGCGAGCTTATGGCTTGCTGATATTCGTTGTCGGTGGCATAAATCAATATTGCTGGGCGTCACCGAGGCTGACATAATTAGCTTAGGTGAACTGCTACGGAGATGTTGGTCGGTTATATCTTGACTGATGCTGTCTCGCGTCGCATGCGCGATGCTTGTACGGTGTTGGACGTTGATATAACTTGCGACACGCGACTGTCGGTGTTCGGTGAGCGTTGTAGCTTACCGATAACTGATGTCGCTGGCGCGACCCAATGTTGCTTAGCATCACTTAGGCTGATATTCTCGGCTCAGGTGAACTGCGGTGGCGACGTTGGTTAGGTTATCGCGTCTGGTGCTGTCTCACGTTGCATGAGCGATGTTTGTACGGCGTTGGACGTTGATATAATTTGCGACACGCGACCGTCGGTATTCGGTGAGCGTTATAGCTTACTGATAACTGATGTCGGTGGCGCAACCTAATATTGCTCGACATCACTGAGGCTAATATCCTTGGCTTAGGTGAACGGCTATGGCGATGTTGGATGATTGTATCTTGACTGCTGCTGTCTTGAGTTGCAACAGCGATGGTTGTACGATGTCGGACGTTGATATAACTTGTGGTACGCGACTGTCGGGGTTCAGTGAGCTTTATAGCTTATTGTTAACTGATGTCGGTGGCGCGACTTGTATCTTCTCTGACATTGTCTCACGTTGCGCATGCGATACTTGTACGGCGTCGGGTTTAGATATAATTTGTTTCTATGTTGTTTTACACCCCTGGTGTGGGATTAATGGTTATGTGACACTTATATGTCTCATGCGTTTCGTAGTATGTTTTAGTGGCGTCCCGGAGAGGAGTGCTGTACTATTATCTCACGAAATGCTGAAGTACGTAATGGTGTTCGACTGTTTGTCTAGCGCCTTGTTTGGTAATAGAACGCATAATGTGACATACGACTGTCAGTGTTCGGCGAATCTATGGCTGATATCTGATGTCGGTGGCACTCAACCGAGTTTAAGTGTTAGTTTTGACAAACGGCTGCTACGTATGTGCTGTGCGTGAATATAACACAATCGGCCGCCTAGCGGTTGTGCGTCTGAACTGATATGCAAACCGGAATGTAATATTGGTCTGGCAGGCCAATCGACGTATCATCATCATGTATTGGTCTCACAAACCAACCCACGGCTTATATTGGTCTCACAAACCAATCGACGATATATATTGGTCTCACAAACCAATCCGCGACTTATATTGGTCTCACAAACCAATCAACGGCTTATATTGGTCTCACAAACCAATCATCATCACAAATCTATCTTATAATAAACTATCGAACAGGTAACTAATAATTGATCGTTTGCAAAGGCATTGTAAGTATCATATACGTTAACTGTTCCACTGCGTTGCGTCCCGGAGGGTTCAATACCAAGGTTTTAAGAATCACGGTCGGTCGGAATTCACGGCTAGCGGCGGGGTGGGGCCGCTTTGGCTACCTTTTCTCTTACTATGATTACCTCCAATGGTTCATTATATGTGGGAGAAAGGTAGGACGCGCTTTCGGCTTTTCCTCGGACGAGCCGTTGGTGATCTCAATGGAACGTTAATAAAAGATATTACAAATATGAAAAACCCTATCTGATGGCAAATAAATTTATGTACGAGTCGATACCTTTTGATGGCAAATATATAATAAATGAGATTATCTTCTGATGGCTAATTACATAAATTTAATATATTGCGATTGAAATTTCTTAACATTGTTACCTCTGAACCTCTAAAAGATCTTGAGTTACATACGAATACAACATTAAATGGGTCCTAACCACGTGACGTATCATGAGCCAAGGCATGTTTTTATAATTATAGTATTGATATATACTATATGGGGGGGGAGATAAACGTTACACGCTGCGTTCAATTTTAATACTTTTTTTTAAATTGCATTTTAAGCATTGTTAGGTAAATAGTAGATCGTTTTCTCAATATATATTACAATTTTTTATTAGTTTCACGCTTTTCACAATTTTAACGAGTATAAATGTGGTGAGGTCATCAAAGCAGTGTTTGATTGTAAACACGATTGGTTCTGCATTCGATTCTTACTCGATGTTTAAATTTACGATAATGATTATGTATTTTTTAATTTAAATTTCATTATTCCGCTGTGGTAAGAGGAAATACTCAACCCAGTCTTGACACCAGGCTGTCTCTAATTACTCTGATATAAAGGATAGAGCGTGAAGTGGAAACGAGTTCAATAACGTTTTTAGTAGGAAAGTATTGAAAACATTTTTAAAAATCGTATAATTTTTTTAACGCAGCGGAATTCGAACTCGTGCCACTTGGATACCGTCCAAGCGCTCTGACCGCGTGCGCCATGCGTTCTACCACCACCTGCGTCGAAATTCTTATACGTTTTGTTACAACTTATTTACGTTGTTAGCATCTCTGTAAAGAGATTTTTACAAATTTCTGTTACCCAAAGATTATTAGGAAGTAATCGTTTGGTAAGAAATATTACTATTTTGTTTTAATATTTTACTATTATAATTTGTTATTCACGATCAGAAAGAAAACGTATACAATTGATGCTAACAACTTAAATAAGTTGCAAAGAATGCATGGCTTAGCGGTCAGAGCACTTGGACAGTTTTTAAAAGACACGGGTTCAAGTCCCGCTGCGTTCAAATTTTCATACGCTTACTAAAATATTTTCTTATCCTAAGTGTGAAATAACACTTTAAAATAGTAATAAAAAAAATTTACAACAAAATTTTTTCATAGCTCAATTAGTAGATGGGACTGAATCGTCTAGAGCGGTGGTAGCTCTCCTTAGCTCTCCTTAAAACTTGGGCTCCTGCTTTTTTTTTTTAATTTTTTATACGTTTTTAATTTTTTTGACACTTTAAATAGCGTTAAAAACTAGTTTCATCTAACTTATTTAATTTATTTAAGAACAATATTTATTTGCTACATCATTCCGTGCTATACGAGAAACTAGAAAAATTAATGATCCAAAACTACGATACTGATTTTTAATTTTTATATAAAGAAACAGCTTCGCGACTTATTGCGCATAGCAGTGTAGTCATAGAGAACCCAGTGTCGAGATACTTTGCTCTTCACTCCCGCATCGGAGACAGTACGCTTTAGTATCTTGTTTACAGAAAAATTATCTCACAATGGCATCATATTATAAAAATAAAGATACACCTCCATAAACAATATCGCAAAAAAATTTTTATTTTTATTTTACAAAATATCTAATAAGTATTATTTTTATACAAATCACAACAGCACGAGGTTGAAGTAGCAAGTAAAATATTCATTATTATTTCCATTATTGGAACATAACGCACGGGCTTGTTATTAAGCCCAAATGACTTCCGAAGAAGAAGCCGGTTGTGGCGCAGTGAGACACTGTCTGACTGTAAAACGCAATTGGTAATGGATTCGATCCCCACTCGGAGGAGTGATTTTATATAACATTATTTTCACTTCCTTGCTCTGGTAAGACAAAGTGCGGAGTTCCACCACTCAAACTGCAATGTCTCAAGTTCGGTGGAAAGCGAAGTATGAAGTATCTTGACATTAGGTATGATGCTTTCGTAAATTTAATAGAAATCATTGTTAGTAAAATTTACTTATAAAATTGTGATCTTTCTAAGAGATTTGTAAATGGAATGAAAAGTAAATAGTAGAGTGGAGTTGCTCTTTTTTTTTTTTTTTTTTTTTTCTGTCCTTGAGTTAAATGCTGTTGACCTTAATGGTCTTTACAGCGACACCGGGAAGGGGAGGGAAGAGGGTACTCTAGCCCTGCGAAGTATTAGCAAGCACTGACGTGTCTGCTTGAGAGGAAGCCGACGACCGCAAGGGCGCCCCCTGCGGGGCTCGAACCTCGGCTTGCGGTCGGCGAGCGGGCGGGGGATTTTTCCCTACTCTAAAAACACAAGCCAGCCGCGGCGTGAAGTCGCGACTGGGGAATTTTTTTTTAACTATTCTAAGGGAGCCTATTACAGTCCCTAACCGTTGGACCCGGCCGCGCCAACGCGCGGACGGGCCGTGACGTAAACTGGACTTCGCCGTGGTTTCCGACGACGGCGGTGTTTGTGTGTAGTGTTGGTGGAGTGTTTCCTACCTAACATTTTTCCATTTGCTGCCGTGATGGGGTCATCGGGGTCTAATAAGACGCTACGCGGGCGTCTAAGTTTAGGATGCGCGGACGGGGCGTAATCGCACGCCCGTACGACGAGGGGATTTGCGTGAGTATCTGCGCGCTCGTAATAGCGCTTGGCTAGGCCGTTGCAGAACTCTTTTATCGATTCCAGTTCGAAATCCTTATGTAAGTCTATATTACGAACGTACCAGGGGGAACCCGATGCGATTCGTAGAAATCGGTTTTGAACCACTTGAAGTGGTTTAAGCTCGGTGTGCGCGAACGCCACACAAGCGTACGTGAGGACGGGCCTAATGCAGGTTTTATACAATGTCAGCTTATTTCTAAGTGACATTTTACTGCGTTTACAAATTAAGGGGTGCAATCTATTAAGATAGAAGCGGGCTTTATTACACACTCGACTAATGTGTTTTCTGAAGGAGAGTCGGGAGTCTAGAGTGACTCCGAGGTACTTAAAATGTTTTTGCCACGGAATTGGCTTGTTAATTAGGTATACGGTAGAGACCGTTTCATGTTTAAGTCGGGGGAACAATACCGCGGCACTCTTTTCGGGATTGACCTCGATCCTCCATTTGCGGTACCAAGCGCCTAGGGCGTCGGCGGCCGCCTGGAGTCTCTCGGCAATGACGAAAGAGTGGCGGGAAGTGGTGTATAGGGCGGTGTCGTCGGCGTACATAGCCAGATGGACATTGTTGACTCTCGGTATGTCGCTGGTGTACAGCGCATACAGAATAGGAGAGAGCGTGGAGCCCTGAGGGACTCCGGCGCGAATTAGGCGGGGAGTGGAGAGTGTACCTTCCACTTTAAAACGGAAATATCTGTTTGAGAGATAGTCCTTGAGGACGCGAATTAAATGATCCGGGAGGCCGGCATTGTGCAGCTTGTAAATCAAGCCACTATGCCAAACTTTATCGAACGCTTTCGCGATATCGAGAAAAATGGCCGCAGTGGAGCTGCGGACACGGTATCTAACATTATATCTGGCTATGTGTTCTACTAGCCGATGCACTTGGTGTACGGCGGAGTGGCCCTTGCGGAACCCGAATTGCTCGTCTAAGAGCAGACGTTTCGTCTCTACCGCTTCGGAGAGTCTAATGAGAATTATCCTCTCGTAAATTTTACCTAGGCAGCTCAGCAGGCTGATAGGCCTGTAGCTGCTGGGGAGATTCCTCGGCTTGTTCGGCTTCGGAATACCTATGACTATTGCCTCCTTCCATTGATCTGGAAAGGTACAAGATTTGAGGAGGCAATTAAAAATGAGTACTAATAAGGGAGTTGCTCCCGGTGTTACACGTATTATATGGGATTAGAGATTATATGTTCACGCACAAATGCGAACTTCATATTTGTATGATTTATTTTTTGAGAACATGAATTTGTTTCAAATGTTGAATGTATAAAAATCTTATTAAATTACATTTCCAAGCGGAGCTGCGGAGAACGGAGTGTCTGAATACCGAGATCTTTCGGACTACCTTGTTATTCGGGATAAACATGAACTTGCTTTTATTTTTCAGTAATAAGAAAAATGGTAAAAAATATACACGATACGACCAGTGCGACCTGATAAGAGAGGCCGCGTAGAAACCTCGGCCAACCTTTGAAAAGTGCCAATGCTACTGGAGGCGGGCTATCTGTTGATTGATGACATTGCATGAAGCGAAAGGGGACTTTTTAATATAAAATGTTAAAAATACAAGTAGAGATACCAGCTACATGCGGCGTGTGTCCTAATGCTTAGTTTCCCACTAAATTATTCTAAAATATTATCTTCTTTACACAAAATTATTTTTTTTGAACCATTACCTAATATAACGACATTGCTTTCCTTTGGACGTTATAAATGTAATATGGAAAATTAAGTGTCTTGCCATTAGTTTCTCGCTTGCACTATGAAAAGTAATAAAAAATCTTTATTATTTAAAAATCAATTTTAAGCTTCAAGCTTTTAATCCCCCGTAGCAGGGCAGATAGAAGCCCTAGTGTTAAGACACTCCGTATTTCGCTTTCCACTCTCGCGATTTCGTGATCTCAATGCCACACTTTGTGTGGGATTGAACCCCCCATCGATCGCAGTATACAGTCAGACGCTGTCCCACTGCGCCAAAACCGGACTCACTTTTAAATAATTTAAATGAAACTATTATAAACGCATTAATCGCGTATGTTAGGTTTTCAAAAAATGTATTTTCTAATACCAAAATACACACGATTAATCCGTTTCAATTTCAAATAGTTTCATTTAAAATGTGTAAAAATTGCGATAATCAAAGATCTTTAAATATTTTATTATCAAATAAACGTAAAATTAACATAATTTCATAATAAAATATCTCCCCCGCGCCGACCAATGAGCGCATTCAGGATGATAATATTTTTTATTACATTTCTTTAAATTTTTCCTTGACATTGTTATCTTACAGTTACTTCAAAAACATCGCTCTTTACAAAAGGAGGGATGGGGCTGGGGGCCGGTGGCTGGCCGCTGGTGTCTGGTGCTGACAGCTCCAAGATGTTCTTTTGATCGTGGCTTTAAAAATAAAGATTTTATGGGACGCTTGTTTTATTGTCAAATTATAAATATATTCTTTTGTTTTAGCAAGTTTATTGTTTTATTATTTTTTTACATAAAAAACTCACAGTAACTATAATAGAAGAGATCAATTGTAGAGTCTCATTGACCATAGACATATTGAGCATAGACAGGTTTTTTGTCCGATTGTGTAGTATTATGTTGGGCCAGCTAGACTTGACAGTGTCACCGGATTGCCGGGGGAGGCCGAGCTAAAAGACCTCTGAACTAGAGACCTCGAGAGGAAACTATCAATTTAGGACTCAGAGCGAGCGTAATGGCGTCAGCTTTTTCTGACAGAGCCTGTGAGGTCTCCATAGTTGTCAGGCCGTATCATAATCGCAAGCGCTTACCGCCGGCGAGTTCAGATGAGAGCTCTTTCGAATTAGCTACTAGATAATTTGCGACAGTGCACTTTGATGCAGTCTAACTTAATGTATCTGTAGAGATCTACGCCTGTACCACGGCGCGCCTGTGGCGATGCGACTTTAAGAATTAACTCTGAAGGACTTGGAAACGTCTGAGACTCGTGTGTGCGAACACAAAACTGTTATATATCTATATATATATATATATAAATATATATATATATATATATATATATATATATATATATATATATATATATATATGTATATATATATATATATATATATATATATATATATATATATATATATTCGTTCCTTCATTATTCCATCATTACATTCCTTCCACATTCCTGCTAACGGGTATTTTGCATAAGCACTAGGTATTTCCTGTCCACCCTGTTATGCGGCATAAAAGCTTGAAGCTAAAAAATAAAACTGATGTTAAAGTATACTTTAATTCACTATATAAAATAAAATAACATAATATAAAATATAATATAATAGAAAATATAATATAAATTATATATATAGCGTAACCATTTAGAAGTAGTATTGTTTTCAGTTGTAACGACCAGACCGTATTTCCGCCCGCCCTCGCCGCGCACCGCCGCCCTCGCCGAGCCGCTCGCTATTCTTACATACAAAGCTTAACTAACACAAATACTCAATAACGTACTATAATAGGCATTATACTCGTATGTACAAGGAAGTGTCTTTAAATTTGTTACTACACGTTAGAGTGTTAAAGTGTAAATAAAATATACAGGTATTTTTTAAAGAGTGCTAAGTTAGAAAATATAAAGTAGGTACAGTATAACCGATTTACAAGTTAATTCAATGTGTATAAGTCATGAATGAAAACAAAATCATTTGCTTTTATAAATAGCACGTAAGGGTAAAAGGCCATAAATTTCCTCCCTTATTGGTACATTAATTAAAAATAATTGCAGCAGTTCGCTTAGAAGTCCATTGACTTTGATTATAGTGTCTTCATTAAAATGATATATTTTTATTAGCTTCACGCTTTTATCCCGCGTAGCAGGGTAGACAGAAAGTACTTAGTGTCAAAATACTCCGTACCCCGATGAAATGATTATGAATATAGCGTCAATACTGTGTGTACTTAAAAAGCTAAATATTTTTAATTGAAAGGTTCAAATAAATAAATAAAGATATACAATATACAAGCGCTAACTTGCGTACAGGAAACGGGGACTGGAATCCGGGATCCGGGAACAGTACTTGTTTCATGCTCGTACTCCACAATAGAAACTTCTCTTCATAATATTATGAGTAAAGCTTAAGTGATTATTAAATATTATAAGTGTAAAATAATATAACTTTACTTTAGGGGTCACTCGTGGCGCAGTGTGACAGCGTCTGACAGTAAACGCGATCGGTTGTAGCTTCGATTCCCACTCAGGCAGATGATTTTATTTAAATTGTTCTCATATCTTTGCTATGGTAAGACAAAGCGTGGCGTTGAGTCCCATCACTTAACACGTAATGTCTCAAATTCAGGCAGAAGGTAGAGTATAAAGTGTCTAGACACTATTTCCTGTCTACCCTGTTATGTGGGATAAAAACGTGAAGCTAAAAAATCAAAATGATGTTAAAGTATACTTTAATTCACAACACAACATAAAATATTTACAATTATTTAATATTACAACATTATATTCGTAAAACAAAAAAGAGAGAGAAAAAGGAGGTCAGAAATAAAAAGTCAATCAGTTTCGGCACAAGTTAACAAAGGTTATGTTCCATTATAATTTTATTAACACGACGTCGGAGAGTATCACATGCGGCTTCAATTAGTGGGGATCGATATTCACATTCGGCGTGGAACTTATCAAGCACGTACGAGCCGCGCCATCGCAACCTCTATAAGAAACTTCTACCCTGATAACGTACAAAGTGACAACCAAACGGCAAATGTAGCTTAATTACATTACAAAAAGCTGTTATTTCAGTACTTTAACAACAAGTATATTAGAATATAATTTTGTTCTTGTTAAAGTGATCTTTTAATATCTCTTAGCTTTTGTTTTAAATGTGTTTACTTTAGTACTTGATCTGAGCATGGTCTATTGAAGAGTTACAATTAGCAAAATATGGGGTTATAGCAATTGTATAATAATTATAAGATACGAATGATGTATTGGATGATAAATAACGTCTTTATTTAGCTTCACGCGTTTATCTCGCACATAATAAGGAACCACTTAGAGTCTAGTTAGTCCGTACTCCACTTTCCACCAAATTCAAGACATTAGGTGTTGAATAGTGGAACTCAACGCCATGCTTTGTCTATTCAGAACCATCGAGGAAATGAAAATAATTTAAATACAATCACTCCCCCGACAGGGAATTGAACCCAAAACCGATCGCGTTTACAGTCAGACGCTGTCACATTGCGTCTCGTTTGTTCCTATTGATTTAAAATGATTTTATTTGATATGTGTAACACATTGCTAGGTGGGATAGAGCATGAAGCTGCTATTGAAATTTAAATATTAGTAATAATATATTAGATTTTCGTGATTTTTACATATTTTAAACTTCTATTTTCGAATACCAAAATATACGCGATTAATCCATTTAAAATAGTTTTATTTTAAATATTAGTATCTAAATAGTAGTACCTGGTTACTATCTAGTACTAGAAAATATATTTTTGGTGCTTTAAATAAATCATTATTTTTGATGAACACTTATACATATACATATATACTTACACATATGTACCTTCTACATATATGAGACTATGAAAATAAAACCCAATCAAATTTCAATATTGCGCAGAATAATTAAAATCAAAATTGAACAGCCGGCGCTGGAACATCGACTGTCAACGATCATTCGAGAGAAGCCTTTTCTGTTTATATTTGCAAATATTTAAATACGCGGTGTATTTACCTACTGTGCCGCCTTCCTCACCGCGACGACCGACGAGCCATCAGTTACCCCGCAGTGATCATTGACTGAAGAAGTACTTGTAATTATACTTAGTAAAGGATTAGAAAACATTTTTGAAGAAACGTATAAAAATTAAAATTAAAATAAGTTGTAACAAACGTATATGAATTTCGACGCATATATATATATATATATATATATATATATATGAATTTCGACATATATATATATATATATATATGAATTCCACTTCAACGCAACGTTTTGAAGTCGGCGGAAAGCGGGGTACAGAGGATCTAGACACTAGGTACTTCCTGTCTACCCAGCTATGCGGGATGAATGCGTGAAACTAAAAAAAAATGAAATAAATTGGCATATGATGCTATGGAGGCCTATCCTTTAGGCATTTACCTATAAAAGACACAAAATAGCTTTTGCTACTATAATGCAAATGTTAGAAAAAAATAATCTCAGAGTAAATGTCTTACTATTATCATTATCATTAATGCTTGAACAAAAAAATCAATATAAATAATTAAAAACGATTGAAGTACGTCGGCCGTGTCGCAGCCGCGGCTCGACGTCTTTGTTTTGGCAGTTTAAGCAAAAATATGTCATCCGCCATTTTGTGTCAGCGGATATTATATTTTGAAACGAGCGATTATGCATAATAGCGTTGTCATCAGAACTAAAGACGTGTTCCAAGTTTCAACGCAATCGGAAATCAGAAATCGGAAATCGGAAACAGGGTGAAATTTAATGTGCAATTTTTGATGATTACAACTTGATTGCTATCATTTCTTCTTAAAGATAATTTATATAGAAATTTTGTTTAATTTATTACCATATTTGCTTAAATATCAAAATCAAACGGTACTTTTAGAAAGGAAGGAATTAATTAAATTCAAGCAATATTTTTCTTATAAGTAATTCTCAACCACAAACATTATTATTGTACTATTTTTAAGGTGTTATTCCACACTTAGGATAAGAAACCATTTTTGAATAAACGTATAAAAATTTGAACGCAGCGGGATTCAAACCCGCGCCTCTTGGATACCGTCCAAGCGTTCTGACCACTAAGCCATGCGTTTTACTACCAGCTGCGTCGAAATTTTCATACGTTTGTTACAACTGATCTATGTTGTTAGCATCTCTGTAGACAAAACTTTCTGTACAAATTTAAAAAAACATACGTTTTTTAAAAAAATGTTACAAACATTGTTATATTAAAATTGTTTTTTTTTTGTTCAAATAAAGGATTATTATTAAAGAAAACGAATTTTTAGAACACATTTATAGGCTAGTTGTATAATAAAATATTTTTTATAAATTGAATAATTTAAAATATAATGTACATAAGTAAGTAAAATGTACAGAACATCGCACGTCGCACTCTCGCACAGCGTCGTCGCCATCTCGACTGTACATTTTTTTTAATAATTAAATAAAAAAAAGATAGATTGCATTTTTATATTATAAAATATCTGCAGGTACTTTGTGTATACTTTGTCTGACCATAAACATGTTAAGTTATCATTTGAAAAATCAATATATTACTTATATTCTGTATATAAGCTATTATGCAGGCATGATTTTTTAACCCCATCAAATGTTATATCAAAATAAGGGGTACTAACATCTGATTTCAAAAACATATAATACATATATATTTACAATTGAATAAGTATATAAGCGCATTATGAATATAAATAAACTTTTCACTTGATCGTTCTGGTAAGACATATTGCGGCGTTGAGTTCCACCACTCAACACGCAACGTCTCGAATTCGGCGCAAAGTGAAATACAGAGTGTCTTGACACTAGATACTGTCTATCGACTCTACTGTGCGGGATAAAAGTGTGACGGTAAAAATAATCACTGATAATTTAATACGCTTTTAAGCCGAATTTCACCTTTTTCTAGATTTCTGTCTTGTAAAACTTGACGTGTCTATAGACGTGTAGATCAGATGACAATACTATAAAGTGATACCAGTTTAATCTAAATTTTTAATTTTTTTAATTATAATACTTGAAGAACGATTTTTCATTGTGTTTTTTTATTCTCGCGCCAATGTATTTTGTTTGTAAGCAAGATTTTATTATATCTCGGAAGATCAAAATAGTACCTAGAACTATCACGCCTATAAGAGACGCACTGGTCATTCTTAAATATGGTAGAAACAATAATGCAATTTTTTTTACAATTGATCAATATTTGAATAAGCAAACTGACAATATTTATGCTGAAAGCTCTAAAGAAATTTAATTTCAGTGATTTCAGATAGTGGTTAGTGTTAGATATGAAAAAGGTATCTAAACATCGTATATGATGACTTCTGACTAATTTAAAAAAAAAATGTCATGTCTAGTAAGAAGTGAGCGCGGCGTTTAGTTTCGCCACTTACCGGACTATACACAAGTTGATAAGAAAATGGCATAACGTTGGGTTCAGCTCAATGCCCTATATCTCAAAAATATATATTTATCTTCAATTAATATTTAAAAATGTCATATATATTATTTATTACCCAAATAATGCCATAAACTTTTCATGGAATCATAAAATAATATAATCAGCGCACACAACTGTACGAACTGAACGCTGTGGAACAACCATTCTCGTTTTATGTTCATTTTCATATAATAGGAGCTTTATATCTGAAACTTTTAGATGTTTCAATCAATACTACCCTATATATGGGAAGGAGGAAGGAGGAACAGAGGAAACGTATTTAGCAGAGGATCCCCTCACCATTAGCATAGCATATGTTAAGAAATTGGTAACTACAAACAGAGCGAAAAATGGGACCGTAGCGCTTGGCGCACCGCACCGTTCTCTCTGGCTCTCTGGCCACTGGGCTGTATCCTCAGTGAAGAGAAGGTAATAATACTATCGTATATAAATAGTTTCATGGAGACTTATATATAGAAGAAAGGTGTAAATAAAATGGAAAACAAGAATGATCATGATCAGGTCACATATTATGGTGACCTTACGGTAAGCAAGGGGAATAAAATGAGATATCAATTTTTATCTCATTATATTCACCTTTCCCCCCGACCCACCAGTCCCTGTCACCAAGCATTACTTGCTTGGTGACAGGGACTGGTGACTGTACTTGCTTTAACCTATAATCAAATTCTCAGATCTGTGCTTCACGTTCTTGTCATAACATTCACATAGTAAGCTACAGGAAGAGAACTTAGTAACAAGTCACTCTGTTATCGACACTGTTATAACTGTGACTGTCTTCCCCGACACGAGATTAGTGTAGTTAAATTAGTTTCAGTAGACAATATGTAATAGAGTGCATATAAAACTAGACCAATATCATTTTACGACGTAATAAGGTATCCGTCGACAAAAGCGCGGCGGCGCGGCGCGGCGCGGCGCGGCTCGGCGTCCAAACTTAATATAGACTGGGAGATTAATTCTGTTTTATATGGACAAAATTTTATATTTTGAATTTTTTACATGAATAAAATCAGTACTGCAGCCTCGTAAGCCCTCGCTTGTGTATGTCTCAAGGTCTATGCACTGAGCTCCTGAGAATTTATGGAATAATAAAGAGATCCTTATCATTTCTCCACCACGGTACTTGGTTGATTTGCTTTCTTCGTATTTTAAGTAATATCCGAATTCGTCGTGATAGCGTCAATATATAGGGTTTCCCAATAAGAACGATGTTTTGAAATTGAAATAAAACATGTAATATATATTCGAATTTCGTGCTCAATGGCTTTATTTGATAGGAAATTTTATGTTATGTATGATTTAAACAAAATATCGTTCAAATAACCGCCACGACTTTTTTTGCACTGGTACTGTTGTTGTTGTTGGTTTACTGAATACGATCGGTCCAATTTTCGATGACTCGGTGCAGCATTTCGACTGGTATGGCCGCTATAGCCGCTCGAATATTACGTTCAAGGTCTTGAATCGTAGCTGGTTTATTGGCATATATTTGAAATTTAACATACCCCCACAAATAATTGTCCAAGGGTGTTAAATCGCATGATCTTGGTGGCCAATTGTGAAGACCGTTGCGAGAAATAACCGACTCACCAAACTTATCACGCAATAAATCCATTGTGCAGTGTGGCATGTTGCACCATCTTGTTGAAAATAAATGTCGCCCGCATCGATTTCATACACTTCAGGAAAAAAAATCGTTCAACATGTCACGATAACGGTCGCCATTGGCAGTAACAGTACGGTCTTCGTCCATGATTCCACCGTACCATAATCTGCACCAAACAGTCAATTTTTCAGGATGTAATGGTGTTTCATGAACCACTCTTGGATTTGACTCACTCCAGTAATGATGATTCTGGTTGTTCACATAACCATTGAGCCAAAAGTGAGCCTCATCTGAAAAGATGATTTTCCTATGAAATTCGGTGTCCGTTTCCATCATTTCAAGCGCCCAATCAGCAAATTCACGACGTAATCGATAGTCTGCTGGCTTGAGTTCTTGTGCCAACAAAATCTTTTATGGATGTGGGCCAAGATCCATACGTAAAATTCGCCAGGTTGTCATTCTGGATAAGCCCAATACTTGTGCACGTCGTGGAACGGAAACATTTTGATTTTCTTCGACACTGGCTGATACGGCGGCAATATTTTCTTCACTACGGCCTTTCCGTTGTCGTGTTGGTAGTCTACTATCATGCAAAGAATATTCACTTTCCAGTTTTTGGATTATGCGACGTATAGCGAGCTCAGACGGTGCACCATGACGACCATATTTAGCACGAAATGCTCTTTGAGTAGAGATAATACTTCTCGAATTTTGATAGAAAATTTGGACAATTTTCAAACGTTGAGATAACGTGAACTTGTTTATGATTAAATAGCAAACATTACTAAATACAAAACAACACAAATGTCAAATGTTAAACAATAAAGATGGCGGCTGTGAGCTATCAAAATCCTATCATCCCTATTGGGAAACACTGTATAAGTCTTGATTTACAATGACGCCGACAGACATCTGTGGTTATAGCTTCGAATATCTTGTTAAATTTACATCAACGTTTCCGATTCTGCACCCGACTAGAATCCGTCATGCTTTCACACAACATCTGTAATAGATCTGAAACTCGAGAACAGCTGTTTGGCCTCTTGGAAAATCGAGAACAGCAGTTTGGCCTCTTGGCCTCTAAAACGTGTCAAAAATTAAACTATGGAAATTGTAAAAAATACATTTTTTTAGCTTCACGCTCTTATACCGCATAGCAGGGTAGACTGAAAATACCTAGTGTCAAGACACTCCCTACTTCGCTTTCCACCGAAATCGAGTCATTGAATGTTGGGTGGTGGAACTCAACACCGCTCTTCGACTTTCCCAGAGCGACAAAGTGAAAATAACTTAAATATAATCACTTCCCCGAGTGGGGCTCGAACCCACAACCGATCGCGTTTACGGTCAGACGCTGTCACACTGCGCCACGACCGGCCTCATACACACCTATACATACATACCTATACATTTACCTAAATACACTTTACTCGAACCTAAAACTTTGAATATAAATATAATGTCATAGTTTATGATTTTCATCTAAAATAGCAATAACTAACAATACTATTAGAAAAAGGTGCACACGAGCTGCTGCAACGCGCAGCGAATGCAGGGAACGCTCGACTCCGAGCATGTTGCTTGTAACGATGCAATGATGTTTGTTTGTTACTGATACCCGCGTCTCTGCATGTTTATTGGAAAATTATAATAAAGTTTTCTTTTATATGAAGATAGAGAATTGGAATAAATATTATATTCTTTATAAGAATTATTGAGTTTTCTTATATATTTAACTTTAGTTATTCCTTTTATTTGTCTCAACAGGAAAGGAAACTGTATATATACAGTGTTGTAGATATTCCAGAAACACGTTAAACACATTTGGCGAGATCAATCTTAGATCCTTGTTTAAAAGAGACTAAAGAACGACGGCTTGCTCTATACGTGGTTGGTCGTGGGTTCGACTTCCATGGGGAGTTATTAATTATTTCCTTCTAACGCTCCAGTAAGACAAGGAGCTGCATTAGTTTCTGATAGTGAACATCCAATACTTTGATTTCGGACGGGAAGTTGGGAACGATATGTTTTGCCATCTCTCTGACAATATGGTATAAAGTGTAAAACTGTAAAAAATAATTAAACAATTGAAAGAAACTATTGTGCCCGTCATGGCGCAGTAGAACATCGACTGACTTTAAACGCCACTGGTTGTGAGTTCCAGAGAATTATTATTATACTCGTATTTAAATTATTTTCATTTCCTCGCTCTGGTAATACAAAACGCAGAGTTTAATTCCGCGATGCATTCCGCCTACACGCAATGCCTCGAACGCAGCAGAAAGCGGAGTGCGGAGTGTCTCAAGATTTTATTCCTGTGTACCCTAGCAGAGTAATAAAAGCGTAAAAAAAATTAATTCACATTAAAGTAAATAATAAAATAAGCATAATGCTAATAGGGTTGAAGTTTTATTTGTATTTTACATAACTTTGATCACGACACGAACAGTGCGACTGGAACAAGCAAAATATTAACAATTTTAAAGAGCATTTATTCAGTATGCAAATGACTATGTCCAATGCATTTGAAATTACCTAAGGCTGTGTACTACTGTACACGACAAATTATTATATTTATATTTTAGAGCCAGTAAATATTTAATTATTAATATGATTTTCAAATATTTACTATTTTAAAAGAAAAAAATAAATTTTTATACTACACTTATGATTAGAAAACTTTTTTGATAAAACGTATAAAAATTTGAACGCAGCGGGATTCGAACCCACACCTCTTGAATACCGTTCGAGCGCTCTGACCGCTAAGCCATGCGTTCTACTAGCTATGGATTTGTATGCCGCTGCGTTCTAATGAATTTCAAATTTTATTTTATTTCATTTAATTAATTATCATTTTACAATAAAAAAAACAGATCATCAAAAAAGTTGATACAAAAATAATTAAAGTAAAAATAATTTACATATTGTACGAAATATAATTTTTTAACAATTATTATAATAATATTTTTGAAATATGATTGTACAGTATTGGGAGTGCTTTATTGATTAATCGGAGAATTAGGTACGTACGTGCACATTACACATTATGTGTCCACGTTACTTTACCTTGCTTGCTTCTGTTTTGTATTGTTTCTTATCATCCCTCCTATGCCATTAGAATAGCCGACCTTGTTCATAGCTCTGAAATTAAGGAAGTAGTGTATATATAGCCTATTCTTATTTTAATATTAAACGTATACGTTTTTTTAAATAAGTAACGTATTTGTAAATTTTGTCTCAATTTTTTTTAGCTTCATGCTTTTATCCGTATAGCAGGGTAGACAGAAAGTACCTAGTATCAAGACACTCCGTGCTTTCGCCGAATTCAAGACATTGCGTTGCGGTTGAGTTGCGGAACTCAACGCCGCATTTTATCTTACCAGAACGAGGAAGTGAAAATAATTAAAAACATAAACATAATCACTCCCCCTTGTGGCAATCGAACCCAAAACCGATCGCGTACTGTGCCACGACCGTCCTCTTCCAATTTAACTGTAAATAAATTATCCTTATAATAGGAAATACAAATTAAATCCAAAAAAAAACACATTATATAATATCCGTCACGAGTCTCTCCGAACAAATAACAAAGCAGAAATAAAAATGTCGCCGACGGATGTTATTCAGGCCAAGTTGAAGTATTGTAGCCATTTTCCTACATATTACTTGCTTTTTATATTGAAGATATATTTTGTACAAATATTCCTTCTAAGTTGTATGACGATTCATCTTACAGAACGCTGTTGAAATTCCCATAATGCAAAGCTTTAGCGTACACACTTACAACCTGAACACTTTCACGCTGTACACACGTACAGACGTATGTATATATGGATAACAGGTAGTATTGGATAAGGTATGCTAAGTTATTTGGGTCATTTAAACGTTTAATTTCTTTTTTTTTAGCTTCACGCTTTTATCCCTCATAGCAAGGTAAACAGAAATTTACCTAGTGTCAAGACACTCCGTACTTCGCTTTCCACCGAATTCGAGACATTGTGTGTTGAGTGGTGGAACTCAACGCCGCACTTTGTTTTATCAGAGCGAGGAAGTGAAAATAATTGAAACAATCACTCCCCCGAGTGGGGATCGAACCCATAACCAATCGCGTTTACAGTCAGACGCTGTCCTACTGCGTTTAATTTCTTTTATTTAATTACACATATATATTTTACAAATTAAGATGAAGGAATAATAGTTATTTATTTGGATTAAGCATTGAAAAATGAAATTTGCAAATTCTCTTTATTTAATGTTGTGTACCTGATAAGTGTGAGAAATGCTTTTTATCTTTCCATAATTGATACACGACTCACTATTTTCTTTTTTATTAGCTTCACGCTTTTATCCCGAATAGCAGGGTAGACGGAAAGTACCTAGTGTCAAGACACTCCGTACTCCACTTTCCATCGAATTCGACACATTATCTGTTGAATAGTGGAATTGGAAACAACTAATCAATTCAAACTAATCATTCCCCCAAGTGGGAATCCAATTAACAACCGATCGCGTTTACAGTCAGACGCTGTCCCACGGCACAACGAGCGACTTTTTTTTTATAATATGTAACAATATACTGTGATCTATAACGCCTACACTAATTGTAAATATAAATAACTAATTTTATCCAAAACGACCGCAACTGTCCCATTTTAACTACACAAAGATCGTTTCTATTCAGAAAACAAACCAACCGATGTAACTGTAATGTTTCGATACTTCGACTACCACCGTCTACATTTGCAATATGTGAACAAAATTTGTAAGGAAAGCAAATACCGTAGTGTCTTGACACTAGGTTTTCTCTACACTTCTTCCCTTCTTAGACAAAGCATAATAAAAAAGGAAATGTTATACTAAATAATAGAAACATTATGGTTTATTATTTCCGTTCTTTTACAGGAAAAACCAAAAGTTACCTCACTCTACGATATCCTATTTTTGGGCCAAATTATTATCTTGTAATAGAGTCCTGAAGTTAAAGACCAAGGTTGTCCCGAACACGTCCGGTCCAGCCATTCATGTTACTCTGTTATACAAGTCGACCGGTACGAGGTGTAGATGTATAGAGAGAAGTGTTTGCGATATGTTATTAGAAGTAAACAAAAGCTGTGATTTTCAATTAATCTTAAATGAAGCAAGCAAACAATTATTAAAATATTTTTATTTACATATTTCCAATTTTTTTAATATATTTGTGCAATAGACTGACCATAGTCCTGACTGACTATATACCGTACACAAGAATAATATATAAACATAGTCATACTTGCTAAAAACATATTTAATATATAAATATATTCATTTAGGACGTTATTCATTATGACACAGTTCATAACACGATTTGAAGGATTTGACGATTTATGGCGTTAATTTACGTAACGCTGTCCAATATCAACCAAATTAATTGTCATACTAAATCAGTAAAGTCGCAGAAATATTCATCAGCCACGTAACATACTGATCGATCCCCTAAATGCTACATATTCATATGTAGTGAATAGTTACAAAAGTAAGGGGTATTCCTTATCCCACACTCCGCCAAGCACCTCCGTCCTCTCCCTCTTGCATCTGACATGTCTTCAAACGAAAAACTCGTTTTGTGAAAATTCCACTGTAATTATAAACACAAATGTTTAAGCTTTCAAAATAAATAAAAGCACCCCAGTACTACTGCTAACTGGTCGGTCTACTAATTAAATATTGAGACGTAAAATTGTGTAATAATTAGAAAAGGTTAAAAACATTTTGAGACCAAGAAACGTTTCCATGACGTGTTAATAAATTTACTTTTAATATGAAAAATAACTCCATTTTGTGATTTGAAATTTTAATATAATATAAAGTTATTCATTATATACTTTTCAAGCACGCTATAACACTAATTGTACCTGCTCTAAGTTACTGTTTATTTAAGTTAAATTTTAAATGACATCTCTGAGATAATTAGAGTTCTTAATTGTTTTTGTGTTTTATAAAATATATATATACTTGTCACGTCCTCGTCTACTCTGTTGCTGTATTTCGTGAAATTCTAGAAAAATTTAAAATGTCTGCTTGTGTAACGTAACCTGAATGTTCCCGAGCAATTCGAGTAAACGCGAGTTTATTCGTTTAACTGTGCGGTTTTGTAGAGCTTTTTAAACGTTTCTGGTGCGCGTCCCGCATGCAAATGTACTTGAAAGTAAAATAAAAATATGTCAGAATGAATTTAAAATTAGAATAGAGGACACTCTGTATATAATATTATTTAGTAGCGGTGTTCACGACGTACAGTGGACGGGCATAGGTGTTATCCAGGGCGCTCTACTATACACTTCTTTTTCAAGACATCCCGTACTTCGCTAGTTGAGTGGCGTATCTCAACGCCGTGCTTTGTCTTACCAGAGCAAGGAAAATGAAAATAATTTAAATATAATTATTCATCAGAGTGGAAAGTGAATCCACAATCAAACGCGTTTACAGTCAGACACTGCCCCACTGCGCCACGACTGGCCTCACCGGGCACACACTTTCAAAGTGGTTTTATTTGAATGAAAGAGTTGTTGGTGGTCATAATCAAAACAATTTCACTGGAAATATTAAATTCCTTTGCTTACTTCATAATATATTGTTCTTTGTGCAGCTTTAGTATCGCGTTATACGATATGGGCGCTCATTGTGTATAATGATAAAATATAATTAAAATATTTCATTTTGAAATAATTTTTGCTAGAGTTTCAGAGTCTTAGAGGTATAATTTTTAGAGAATCTTAACTGAGTAAAAGGTTTTTAGCATTAACTATTATATTTTAGAAAAAATCTCTGTTAATTATTTATTTATGTATGTCAATATTTATTGAATAGGAGGCAATATATTTTTCAATACAAAGTATTAAAAAAGTAAATATAGTTGTAAAACCTGTAAAGAACATTATTATATTTGTTTTCCCCATACGATGTCAAACTGGCATAAGGAAAAGTGTATGTGTACGTGTAAGACGATGCAAAACACCACGTGACTAAAATAAAGATAACATAATCAAATCTTTCATTTTACGCGATTTTTATGCATTTTAAATTATTATACGAAAATACTTTTCTTGAAACCTGACGCCTCGAGCACTTCTTCAATGGTCCGTGGCCACAGAGAGACCTTACGCCAAAATATAAAATTAATAAATTAAAGATTAAATTCGTTTATAATAGTTTCATTTAAAATAAAGATAATATATAATAAGATCTTTGATTTTCGCTAATTTTTATACATTTTAAATGAAACTATTTTAACCGGATTAATCGCGTATATTTTGGTATTCCAAAATACATTTTGGACACCTGACGTTTCGAACACTTTACAGTAGTCCGTGGTCACAGGTATACTGAGGTAGCATTCGTCTATTTTCGAATACCAAAATATACACGATTAATCCGGTTAAAAGAGTTTCATTTAAAATAAAGATAATATATATTAAATATAAGCATATCTCTGCGTAAGCGAACCGGCAACCACCTTCCTTGTAGAAATTACTTTAAAAATACATCCACAAATCTTTATTCACCCATTTGTTATTTAAAAATATATAATATAATTAGTTAACAAGTAACGTAAAGTAAGTAACTAAAGAAAATTAGTGACAAAATTAACGAAACGCTTCGTTTTTCTTTTAAAATAAATTAGTCTGAAACATTCGTTATCTGCTCCACGCTTTAAAGTGTTCACCGCTAAGTGTTCTAAACGCCGCCATTTGTCGCCCGCGTCGAGTCTCGGCGAGACGGTAATAACCGGGACGGCCACTGTTCGTACAAATGTAAGGATTTCTTGAACATACTGTTTTATTAGCTAAATATTTTCTTAAAAAAATGTTTTAAACATTTATTAAGCTCGGAATATTTTAGTATAAACTCGAGAAAATCTTTGGGTATCTTATGAGTAACTGGGGGCTTAAAAATGCATGCAAAAGTCATATGTAGTGTAATATTTATTTAAACATCATTATGGTGAGTTGCGTACAGTATTAATAAACGCCAATAGATCAATTAAGAAGTATATTTATGTCTTTCATTCTAGAGCTTTCAGCGCGCTGTAAAAGCTTCGTGTCCCAATTTAATAGCAGTTAATTAATATAATAAAAATGGAACACCTGCCATAAACATGATAAGCCACAGATACCACAATGGTAGCAGGTTCAAATTCCGTTATAAATACAACAATACTTTATTACAATATTATTTTTATTGATTTAAATACAATAATATTTTTTTTACACTACATTTAATAAATTTACCTGTTAGGGGACCAGGTGAATGCAATTTCCCTCCACTGCTGGGTTGCATCCCTTTAAAGGTGGATATCCCGGTAATTTGGTGGTAGGAGGTTAGTTCTCCGACTGGGTCGCGACCACTATCATGATGAAAACGATCCGCCAAATATGTGATGATGTGTTCCAGTTTGATGTCATATAAGCCAACTTTCCCTATTCCCACCCATGCTTTCCCTCAGAGTGTAGTGGTTCGGACCATTGTAGCTAATACACTATTTCTAGCACCTACCCTCCCAAGGCCAGCAACGCATCCCCAATCATAATGTTATCGATGTCCATGGAAGTTGACCATTTTCTATAAAAAAATATATATATTTGAATTTTATTTCCCTGTAATTTCAACCAATATCGTCAACATTCGGTTAATATGAAGTTATAATACTTGTATCGGCCGGATGTACTCCAGAAGGAAGCGTAACAGCCTTCATAAAGCAAATGGCTACGCGTGCGGTCATAAAACGGTAAACGAAAGTTA
The DNA here is from genome assembly GCA_032432895.1 of Dryadula phaetusa. NCBI lineage: Eukaryota > Metazoa > Arthropoda > Insecta > Lepidoptera > Nymphalidae > Dryadula > Dryadula phaetusa. Next base: position 114,884 of record JAOYRS010000036.1, read on the forward strand.
ATTGCGTACGTCCGGTTTGTACTAAAGTAAATCTTGGATTTTAAGCGTCTATAGTCGTATCACTTATATACATATAATAAAATATATGATTTATGATTACATTTACAAAAAAGCTAATTGGCGAAACTCAACGCCACACTTTATCTTACTGGAACAAGGAAGCGAAAATAATTTGAATATAATCACTCCCCGAGCGGAATCAAACCAACAAGCGATCACATTTACAGTCAGATGCTGTCCCACTGCGCCACCGGTCTCTCGACTTCCAATAATGTCGAAAAATGTTTGAATATTTATATATTTTTACCATATTTTTATAATATTATTCTTCTTCTGATAACAAGAGCAAAGGCAACATGTTCTGTAATTGCAATAATAAAATGGACGTCCAATCATATTATCAAAACAATGATTAGACATTCCAATATATTTTCTGAATGAAACTTAAAAAGAAAGTATGTAAAATTTATCTTCAGTTCCAACTCCAGTGCTAATTGAGGCTCCATCCATGAGTTTTTCCCTTTATTGTATAATGACAAAAGAAAATTATATGAACAAACGCTTTAAATGTTTGCGTAACATCATCGATACCATTCGAGCGGAAACAAGACAAAGGCGACCAACTTTTTTGGCTTCGATCCTTAAGAAAAAATTGAAAATGTTTGAAAAGAACGCTTTTTGAACATAAATCTGAATCTGAAAGCCAATGAAGCTACATTACATGAATGAAATATGGCAAGTAAGTACTGTTCTGGCAAACATTTGGCAACTACAAACATAGATAACAATATTATATCTGTATTTCAGATATAATTCAAGCGGCATTCTGGACACGCGGTAGCGCGTCAAGCCAATTCTAGCTAATTGTGTACTCTAACTAAACCTCTTAACTAAAAATACTACCCGACTCATGAAACATGTAAAATTAAAGTTTTTAGTCGACAATTTATATATACTGCGAAGTCATTGTCATCAGTTATTTATTTATATAATTTAAGAAAAATGAAATATTTATGTATTAAAATATAATAGTATATCTTATACAGTACCTGTTATTAAGAATTTGATATTAATTTTGTTTTAAACATATCGACTAATGTTTTTGTAAGAAATTTAAGGATAACAAAAAAATAACAGAAATGAGAGCCAATTTTAATATTATGATATATACCTATAGTTGGCCAATTGGCACAGAGAGTACTTAGTATCAAGACACTCCCTACTCTGCTTTCCGCTGAATTCAAGACATTGCGTGTTTAGGAAATGAAAATAGTTCTAACCATAATCATTCCCCGAGTGGAAATCAAACCTACAGCCGACCGTGTTACAAGTAAGACGCTGTCCCACTGCTCCATAGACGGCCTCATAAGCCTTGAATAATCTGCTGCAAACCGGATTGCACCTAAAAGACAGCTTGAAAGCTATAATATTGCAATTGACTCTCAACTTACATTTGATTAGATTAACTAATATCACTGTAGTAATAACTTTAAACAAATTAAAAAGTATTAAAGGTATATATTCTAGTGATTTGTATTTCTGAGACACCTAATATCACATTTTTAATTTAAATGTAATATTCATGCAAAGTACGGAGTGTATTGACACTACGTACTTTTTGTCTACCCTGTATGCGGGATAAAAGCGTAAAACAAAAAAGGAGAAAAAAATATTATATTCATGTCCGAGATGCGCGCCGACCTCCCAACCGTGGCGTGCAGTCGGCCGTGTAAATGTGCTGCTCCACCATAATTAATACTGAAATATACCAAAAACAAGCCAAATAATGTAAAAAATGACATATTTCAAGTATACAACAATTATAAACAATGAGTTGTAAGAAACCATGTGGTAGGCTCGGCCCTCCGCTCGGCCCTCCGCCCGGCCCTCCTTCCTTTGTAATCTGAAAACCAATTTCAAGTTTTCCAATAGCCATAATTCTAAGAAATGAGTTCGTGCGAGAACATTCTCCACAGTATTTATGGGTTAAGCTCGATAATGTATTTTTAGTCGTTCCGGATCAACAAAATCTGATCTAAGTGAAAACAATGAAGAAAACGCAAAAAAAAAAGTCTAGTTTGACTGTTGTTCAGGCCAGGTTGGCCAATTCTGATGAGCAACTCACTACTTACATTAATTTCACACTATATTTGTACGTGTTTACTTGCGCAAAAAATGCTTAGAAGTTAATTTTTATCCGCATAGCAGGGTAGACAGAAAGTACTTAGTGTCAAGACACTAATTCGCTTTCCACCAGATTTAGAACATTGCGTATCGAGTGGTGAAACGCAACGCTGCACTTTATCTTATCAGAGCATGGAAGTATTTAAATATAATCAATCCTTTTACATGAAACTATTTTAACCGGAGTAATCGCGTATATTTTGGTATTTCGAAAATACATTTTAGAACACCTGTTGTTTCGAACACTTTACAGTAGTCCGTGGTCACATTTCCGATTAATCCGTTTAAAATAGCTTAATTTAAAATGTGTACAAATTGCTAAAATCAAAGATCTTATTATAAACACTCCCCCGAGTGGAATCGAACTGACAACCGATCGCGTTACAGTCAGACGCTGTCCCACTGCGCCACGACCGATCTCACTCATTTTATTATTAGCAACATTTATGTCGTTCATACTTGTAAAATGATTTCCTCGGCCTAGTATATAATATGCAATTCTAGATTCAACCTCACAGCATGTTATATTTCTAAAAGGAATACAATGGAAAACAGAGTGACTTCACTCTAAATCCTTTATTAAAATATGACAATTACGTCGAGATGGAGCGCATTAGCCACTTGCAATTTCAGCGCATGTTTACATACACGTGTACGTAATTAAGTTATATATCCGAGTGTATATTGAGGCCGGTCGAGGTGCAGTGGGACAGCGTCTGACTATAACGCGATCGGTTATGGGTTCGGTTTCCACTCTGAGACTGATTATATTTAAGTCACCTTCATTTCTACGCTGCGGTAAGACAGAGCGGGGCGTTAACGTCTCGAGTTTGGCGGAAAGCGGAGTGCAGAGTGTCTTGACACTAGGTACTTCCTGTCTACCCTGCTATGCGGGATAAAAGCGTCAAGCTTAAAAAATTTTATATATAAATATTTCTTACAATATTGTAATTGCACACAAAACACACGCGAGTGCATGTGGCCTGGTAATAACGTCGTTTTGTTGGATCCGTTTTGATAAACGACTCGCGGCGTGTCAAACCGATCCGTCTTCATCAGCGTATTTATATACACTCTAAATGGCAGCTGCATGTTTTGGAGGATGTATTTTAACCTATTTATTTATTTTTTAGCTTCACGCTTTTATCCCGCATAGCAGGGTAGACAGGAAGTACCTAGTGTCAAGACGCTCCGTACTTCGCTTTCCACCGAATTCGAAACATTGCGTGTTGAGTGGTGGAACTCAACGCCGCACTTTGTTTTTTATCAGAGCGAGGAAGTGAAAATAATTTAAATATAATCACTCCCCCAAGTGGTAATCGAAACCACAACCGATTGCGTTTACAGTCAGACGCTGTCCCACTGCGCCACGACCGGCCTCAAAGCTATTTATTCTGTACTCAATTTACTAAAGAAATGTGAAGTAGTAATATATAAAATTTATATTGTATATCAAATATTTATAAAACAAAGATCACTCTGGAGTAAAGTGTCAGATGAATAATGACTTTCAATCACGACGCTCTCCCATAAGTGATATTGATAAGAAATAGGAAATTCTTAAGAAACTTGAAAATATAAATATATCATATCTATTTCTTTAGAGACCGCTCGTGGCGCAATAGGACAGCGTTGAACTGTAAACGCTACCATTTCCTTGCTCTGGTAAGGCAAAGCGCAGCGTTGAGCTCTGTCCGTCAACACTCAATGTCTCGAATTCAGCGGATAACGGAGTACGGAGTGTTCCAGACACTCCGTACTCCGTACTCTGGGTACTTTCTAGATAAAAGCGTCCAACTAAAAAAAACTGTTTATAAATAGATTTAAACCCACAATAATCCTACGCTTCTCCGAGATAATACTCATATAAACAACATAACAATGAAACGAATTCTAAATATTCCCCAGTTTATGATGGTCATGGCTTCTAAATAAATCACTGGGCACTAACAAATTACTCTTAAATTGGCGTCCGACACAGAATGGCCACCCTCAATGGTTTACGTCACTTTTGACTTCAAGGACTTGCCCTGTAACGCGACAGGGTCAATGTCGACTTGAAATCTATCAATTTCCTAGCCTTTCATTCGTTTTGTGCTTTATAATTTGAACCTTAAAAGTTTTAGTATCTTAGAAATTATAAGAAGATAATAATTTGTAGTTTATGAAGTACCAATAACATAAAAATTAAATATTTCTTAACAAGTCATACTTAACAAGTTGGTTAATAGAACAAGTTGATTATTGGATTCCGATATTCGTGTAGACACTCTGGTCTCTGGACACATTTCACTATATTATAACATATAAATCGGTATACGGAAATTACAATGGTTCTTGACATACATAAAGATCTGAACGAATATTCAGTACGAGATTATAACGAGAATCGAAGCCGCGCCTCTGAAACCCAAAAGACTGCTCCCACTACATTTTAACACCTAAGATATTTTAGTTAAGTTTTTACATTTTTCATGTAAACATGATTTCTTCTATGAATTTTACAGTCGAGATTTCACAAACTCACTATTTATTACAATTCAAAATACTATTTGATTTTTTTTTCTTTAGAAAAATCTAAAAATATGATGTTATTCGTTCATATTGATTATTATTATGATTTCTTTAGATTGGCATTTCCAAATTCGTTACATATTTTGGATGGAATATCCGATTTTTATAATTTAAAAAGTACTTTACATGTATTGAAATGATCTTTATCTAAGTATTGTTTAATGAGATAAGGATTAATATAGAGATATAAATAATTTGATTAGATTTTTATAGCCTTTTTTTTTCGATTTTTAAACTTAACTACAAAAGTCGTTATAGTTGTATGAGTACAGTAGTTGGACATATGGTGCCGCGGACTTTTTCATAGATATTGATACGATCTATAATACTTTAGAACATTTTTTTGTTCTATCTTCTATAGTTTTCGCAGCGCATGCGATGATAGATTTCTTAGAATTATTTTTAACACCTCTACTAACCTTATTGTATTTCTACTAGGGATATCTATTTTTTTGAAAATGTAATAAAGCCTATATCAACCAGTGTCGATGCAAAATATTTAGATATTGCACAATGTACCAGCACGCTGACGACACTTATATGCTTGTAGCGGCGAATAGCGGAAGAATGTCAATGAAGGAATGATGTTACTTAAGGAAGATTTCGATATATTTACTATTTTTAGAGTGTTTTTCCACACTCAGGATTAGAAAACATCTTTGAAAAAACGTATAAAATTTGAACGCAGCGGGATTCGAACCCGCGCCTCTTGGACGATATCCAAGAGGCGCGGGTTCGAATCCCGCTGCGTTCAAATTTTTATACGTTTTTTCAAAGATGTTATATAAACAGATTATAGAAAAATAGTGTAATGGAGCAGTTTATATGAAAAAGAAATTCAGAATTATTTTATTTTATAACAAAACACAAATAATCTAATATTAAATTAATAATATACATTACACACAGTACCATACGGCGTTTACTATTGTGTACATGTATGTACATGTATGTACATGTACATACATGTACATACATGTTGTCAAAGCAAGGTAGTTTATTGTTACTTGCGACATATTTACATGAGATATGTCTCACTAAGTCACTATAAAATGACACTGTCAGGCAGTGCTCAGGATACTTGTTACCATTATATAAATGGTATAAGTGTTTATATAATGGTGGCAAGGTGGATGATTTTGTACTGCTTATGTTTAAAAAAATCCACAGTACTAGGGTAATTTCATAGACGCCTTTCGATTTTCATGATTTCATGATTTTTACCTGAACACCATCCAGTATTTATGATCTGATCTTCCTCCAGTATCCCGAAGGTCAACGAAGGCTAAAAAATAATAAAGTACAAGAATTAGTGATAAAATTTGATTATACTTTGCTTACTTGCCTAGACTACCTTCTCCTATATGCTATAAATATATTTATATATATATTATATAATATAATTCAAGATTTTTCTAAATTTATCAATTGTCATTCTATATTATAATCAATCTCCCTATTTATATATAAATTAATAAATTATACGTAAATCTCTAATAAAATTATACGTAAACATGTTCGAATAACAAAAAATATCAGGAAAATCCTGCGAGTTTCGACATCAAAACCGAAGTAATGACTAATGGCGTACTTTGTTAGAACAAAGACAGAGAATCGAGGATTAGAAGACCATCGAGTAAACAATCCCATTCACCAATAACGCCCGCCGGCGGCGACGCGGGCGACGGCGCAGTGGTCGCTTTGTAAGAAATCAAAACAATTATGGGATTCAATTATGTTTTAATGAGTTGTTTATTCCAAACTTCCTGAAACAAATATAGCTATAACAGACGTAGTGAGTCGGGAGCCTGTGTGAAGGTTTATACCGCCTGGTACATAAATATATACATATATATATATATATATACACACACATATATATATATATATATATATATATATATATATATATATATATATATATATATATATGTATATAGCAGCAGACTGCTATGTGTGAATATAAGTGTTCAAAAACATTCTAACTTCAATAGAGAAGGTGATTGGAAACTTTCTGCCACCTGATCTGGGACCTTTTATTTTTCTGTCTTTGAGTTACATGCTGTTGACCTTAGTGGTCTTTACAGCGACACCGGGAGGGGGAGGGAAGAGGGTTCTCTAGCCCTGCGAAGTATTAGCAAGCACTGACGTGATTCTGGGACCTTCTTACAAAAAATATTAAAAAATATATATATATCTCAAATCCTCCACACCAGAGACAACGATACAGATAATTTTGCAAGAATCCAGAGCAGAATGCAAGGCAATTAAGGAACAGATGGCGGTAGATTGATATAATTAATTTTTACTATACTGTCTACTTGTGACCACAGACTACTGCAGGGTCGATCGAAACGTCAGGTGTCCAAAAACATATTTTCGAATACCAATATATATGCGATTAATCCGTTTAAAATTTAAAATATTTGTGCAAAGCATGGTGCTAAAGTGTTATATAATTTAATGCAACAAACGTTCTTAATACTTTCTTCCGGCTTCCTTATACAGGGTGTTGTGAAAATAATAACGTTTATATGAATATATGAGTTAGAGGCGGTCATTATCGGAAAGAAAAGCTTCGTTACTCGCACATAATCCGGGAAATCCCCGGAGAAGGGAATTGCTCACGAAAGTAATTAAAACAAAGGTGTGATTCTGAAGTAACGAATTTGGTCGAAACAACATCAGTAATATATACATAATGTGTTGGTACGTCTGTACGGTACACAGCGTTCATGGAAAACTCTTAAAGGTAAGTAAAAAGTTTGTTGAGTGCTTCCTTGTTATACTTCACACTGGTGCCAAAATGTATAAGATTGATGGTGGGAATTTTTATTTTAATAATAATAACTATATATATATATATATATATATATATATATATATATATATACTTGTGATTTACTCACGTTATTGTTTTTATATTTTAATCGAAAATAATAATTGAACATGAAGAAGGAGAGCTATTCGGAAAAATAAATTTATAACTTTACATTCGATATTTGTACTTGCGATTAGAATTTCATTAAATTGCAACTCCCAACTTTACGGGACGTTCCGTAAGCTCGTGAGCTCGCGGTAAGCGCTGCAATGGAAAGTAGCTAAGCTTCTACATATAAGCTCTGTGTAAAGCCAATTTAAGTTTCACCGCATGGTTCAGCGCGCCTGCAGCAGCCGTAGTGGTAGCGTGAGTGACGCTGTTAGCAGCATTTTGTCAGATTTAAAATATATTCCATAAAAAAGAAAGAAAAGAAAAGAAAGAAAAGAACCACAGAAAAGACTAGCTAATTGTTCTATAGGTAGTAGTGTTGTATCACCAATACGTTCCCTCAGCTTGCTCTACGTAGAGTCAAATTACATAATTAATCAATCAACCTTTTTACAAAACAGAGTAAATGGAAAATTTAATTGAAAATTATAGTTTTAGTCGTGTTCGTACGTTGTTTTCATTTTAAGAAAATATTTAAGACCAAAAATCAATTATTAAAAAAATCACAAGTACAAGGGAGATAGTAAAAACCAATATAGGATTAATGTCACATTTTAATAAGCAAAAATAACTTATTTCTGCTTTCCCCGCAGTGGGATCGAACCCGCAATCATTGCATACATTCGCATATAGAACCAGACAAACATACGTGTAAAACAATGGCGTAAACACAACATATATGTATACAAGAAGAAAATTAAATCTCCCAACTTATACCTCTGAAAATATGCGATATGTTTTCCAAAAATAATTTATTTTAGGGTTAAAATTTCATGTTCGTAGTTCAAAGTGCGTGCGCGGGTGTTGGCGGACTGTGGCACGGCGAGCTGGCACATCAAGCATTCTCTTTTAGCGCTCCGTGACGTTTCTTTGGCCCCACGTTTATTTGCAGCCTCCGCTTTATTAATTCTGGGCAGACGCAAATTTTATAAACACTTTACGAACTAGTTACTGCTCCATGCTTCCAATTACAATATTCTTATATTATATTAATGTAATTTGAAAGTAAACTGTTTTTACTATATTTACATTGTTCTGCCGGCTCTTTAAACATCGTTTTGAAATAATCGCAATTTTGTTCTTAAATTCGAGATGGTTAAGTGGCAGAAATTAACGCTGCAATTTTCTTACTAGCATGAAATTATCTAAATATATGTTAATTAATTATTTATCTATATACTGCTAAAGGTTTTTTAAAGACCTAAATAATCTATCTTCAGACTCTTACATACGCTTGTATATCAATGTGATAGCTGTGAAGTGATTCAATGACAATTTAGAGATTTGATGGAACATGTCAATCAAAGTTACCTCCTGTCACTGTCGCGCGTCACCGACAGGCCCTCCTCCTCCACACTGCGGTACTCCACGTACCTACGTACTGTGTATCCAAACAAACTCATTTCCGGTTTTGAACTTGTTTCAACTTGACCGTTTTAAATCTATTTCTACTAGGTACTAACTATTAGGTATGTTAGAAAATATTTTTTTTAATTTATACATTTTTTTAAATATGGTTTCTAATCTAAGTTATTTTTTTATATGTTAACAGATAGACTATATATAGATAACTCTTTATAAATATTTAATATTATTTACGAGTAATCTTTCAAAATATAATAATTATAAAATACCGGTCGTGGCGCAGTGTGACAGCGTCTGACTGTAAACGCGATCGGTTGTGGGTTCGATCCACACTCGTGGGAGTGAGTAATATATTTAAATTATTTTCACTTCCTCGCTCTGTAAAAGACAAAGAGCGGCGTTGAGTTCCACCACTTAACACGCAATGTCGCGAATTCGGTGGAAAGTGAAGTACGAAGTGTGTTGACACTAGGTACTTTCTGTCTACCCTGATATGCGGGATAAAAACGTGAAGCTAAAAAAAAATTACGTATAAATATATTTTATTATGTATATACTGTTCCACGGTGTTATTCTCATTGTAACTCTTACGCCGGTACTTAACGGTAATGGCGCGATAACCAATATAAATGACACGGCGCTTAAGCGTTTGTTTCTTTATCTTTAATTAATTAACGAGCAAATAATAATAATAGAGCGTCGTTCACGAGCGATGGCTTATTTAGATCAAGTACTATTTGATAAATACATAGAACCTAAGAGAACAAGTGAGATTTGGAAATACTCATGGTATACATTTATAAATGAAAATATTTTAAGCGGATTAATCGCGTTTATTTTCGTATTTAAGAATATAATTTTGAAAACTTGACGTTTAGAACACTTTAGAATAGTTAGTGGTCACAGGTAGACTGTTTCGAACACTTTAAAGTAGTCCGTTGTCACACTTGTGGGTAGACAGAGATGGCATTTGTCGATTTTTTGTTACAAAAAATAATTATATCAATCTACCGCCATCTACTTCTTAATTGAATCGCGTACTGCCCTGGATTTTCACAGAGTGAGCTGACTGTACCTTTGTCTCCCGTGTGGTGGATTTTAGATTTTAGATTTTTTATAAACGCACCCAGATGGTAGAAAGTTTCCAAATATCTTTTCTATTGAATTTCAATAGCCTCGCAGATCATTCTAGGAATGCATTTAATTTATCTATCGTGAATATGAGGTAGTGGTTGGACTTATTCATAGTACACACACACAGCTCACACACAGCTGACTGCAATACACGTGTATTGAAATGTGTAGATATCGCGAAAATCAAATATCTTATTACTCATGACATACTAAGTAGCTTATCAAGTTAATGTAGAAATAAAACTCGACGTTGAGCTCTGGCAGACTAGACGAGATGTCTCGAATTACGGCAAGTACAGTACTGTGTCTAGACACTAGTGTCGGTCTAGATTGTCTTCACCTTACAACTTACATGGGGATATTATATATACATATTTTTCGTTATAATTATTGAAGATTTTGTATTATTTCCTTGGATTTAACTAATTTTACATTATGAAGTCAGTCGATTTATTCGTTCCTCTGAAAATGAATGTTCTGAATATTTTTAATTATTTCCCCGCTATTGTAAGGTAAATCGCGTCGTCTTGTGTATTGCGCCTTTCAAATTGAGGTAGAAATTTGAAAACAGAGCATTTTAATACTAGAATTTGTCTGTCTATCCTTATATGTGCGAAAAAAACACGAGGCATTACTTGAAGACTTCTCTATATATCTAAAACGTATTAAAAATTAATTAAGATATCAATGTAATATGTCACAGATATACAATATTAATTACTCGAGTTTATTAAATTTGACTTAGTTTCAATAGAAAATGAATTAACTTAAAGCCAACAGCTTTATATTATTTATGAGTAACAAGAAATATTAATTTCAATAACAATGTCATTACAATATTTTGATTAATATACTAAATAAATCTACGGCGAGGGAGGCTCGTTTATTTCCATGACTCGGGCAGGATTATTGGGACCGTTTGTTACAATTTATAAGAGATATTGTATTTGTATATAAATTTAAAAGTGGCCGGTCGTGGCGCAGTGGGACATCGTCTGACTATAAACGTGATCGATTGTGAGTTCTATTCCCACTCAGGGGAGTGATTATAATTTAACAGTTTTTATATCCTCGCTTTGGTAAGACAAAGTGTGGTATTGAGTTAGAACTCATTGGTGGACCACGCAACACGCAATGTCTCGAATCCGGTTGAAAGCGAAGTATGGAGTGTCTTAACACTAAGTACTTACCCTGCTATGCGGGATATAAGTAAATAGTGTAAATTAGCTCGTATATTATTAGTAAATATTAAAAACACGAAGAGTGCTATGGTACAATTATAATGCATCTTTCTAATCCTATAATTGACGATGGTCCTGACTTCAAATTTTTACGGGTCAATATCATTGTGTTAAATTATATAGCACTAATGGTAATTTGTGATGTAAACTTTAACAATCAGATGAGCAATTTAGGTAAAATATTTAATAATTTCTTAGTTATTTTTTATAGAACTATTTAATATACTAAAAATATTTACAACGTTAATGTGGGTATATTTTCTTGTACGTTACACACGTAAAGGCGGCGACGTTAAGTACCGCCACTAACATGTAATGTGCCATTCATGTACGTTGTAAATGAACAAGAGTCTCGTTTGTGAACGAAAACAACATTTGCGTCGCTCGAGTAAGAAGTACGTCTAAGCTATAAGGTGTCAAAAATAAATAAAAAATATATTATGAAATATATGTGATAATTTATGATGGAACTCTATAGATTTTGCAGTATTTAGAGGGAACCTAGTGTCAATACACTCTGTTCTCCACTTTCTTCTTCTTGAAATTGAGACATTTCTGCTTATTATTATAAGTGGCCAAATGCGCCGCTACGCTGTGATTTTTTTAGCTTTACGCTTTATTCCACATAGCAGGATAAGCTAAGACACTAGGTGTCAAGACACTTTGTTGAGCGCTTTCGACCATAAATCGGGACATTGTGTGTGGAATGGTGAAATCAACGCCATACTTTATCTTACGGAAATAAACTCAATGAAAATAAATTTTAAACATAATCATTCCTTCCAGTGGGAATTGAACCCACAAACAATAGCGCTTACAGTCGAATACTGTTAGAACTAAAAACTCTAGTTTTTTTTCGAACTACACAAATATATATGTTTTTTTATTAAATATTTTTATCAAACGATTCTCAACATAATACATAAATATCAAAAACCTAACTTTCCTTTAAATAACTTAGTAAAGTTACCACGACGTGGTGTTAGAACTCGCCTGATCGATGTGCGCTCTCAACGGGGCCTCTATTTGCGTAACAATACGATGTTACCGAACATATTGGCTCTCCGGGGACCGAGCTCAGCTAAAACAGAGTTACAATCTCAAATTACTTGTTTAATGCGTATTGAGACCCCGAAACCTCACGCACTGTACACAATAACCTATAGACTCTACTCTACTCTATATATATATGGACGTAGTACCTGTATGTAGAGACGAAGAATCAGTATTGAAATTACGTTTTCACTTTATGTACGTTATTGCCATATAAAAATAGAACAGGAAGATTGTAAAACGTGCTAAATTTGAGATGTGATTTCTAATTAAAAAGAATTGGTGAGTTGCTTCTCTCAAAAATCAAAATCTCTCACAACTCACCTGATTGTAACTGCCCGAAGTGCGAAAAGCTAAAAATATATGTATTTATATCAGATTATATTATATCAGAACAAAAACTAAATTTTATATACGAGTATGTCGTTTGGTAAGGAAAACTTGACTTTACTGCGATAAAATAACTTTACGTGAAGCGGAAGAGCGGTAAGATCATATATACTTTATTGTTTACTTATATTTGAAAAATTATCAACTATCTTTTGTTTAATTTATTTAAAATAAGTCTGAGCCTGTTTCCTTTAAATTAGTTTCTTCATTAAGAACTCAAAACAGTTGTCGCTGAAAATTAATATCTCCGAGGTCTGCAGTCGAAGAGTAACGTCGGCTCTAGCTCTACTTATTAATATGTTTAATTTATTTTCATATTTGATATACGCTTCTGACGGAACCCAAAAACTGTGAAGTCAACTTCTAGTACAAGTTCCAGTGAACATTTTTGAAAAAACCTATAAAAAGTTGAACGCAGCGGGATTCGAATCCGCTCTTCTTGGACTTGTAAAAATCTCTCTACAGAGATGCTAACAACCCAAATAAGTTGTAACAAACGTGTAAGAATTTCCACACAGCTGGTAATAGAACGCTTATGGCTTAGCGGTTAGAGCGCTTGGACGGTATCCAAGAGGCGCGGGTTCGAATCCCGCTGTGTTCAAATTTTTATACGTTTTTTCAAAAAAATGTTTTAATCTTAAGTGTGGAATAACACTTTAAAATAGTTAATATTACAGTTCCAGCAAATTATTATATAAAGATTTACCATTATATTTTATGTTGTACACTATTTATACCTTTACAAAATACAAAAGTAACCGTGTTCAATTCTGAGTTCAAATCTCACCCAGGCGTATGACTATTATTCAATTATTTTCGCTTTCTTCGCTCTTGTATGGCAAAGCGCAGCGTTAAGTTACACCATTCAATACACAATGTCTTGAAATCTGAAAATGAAGTGTCTTGACACTAAGTACTTCCTGTTTATCCTGCTATGCGGAATAAGAGCATGAAGCTAAAATTGGTCCTTTTCTGAAGTTTACGTAGAGTCGTGACCGGTTTTCAGAGTTTGCAAGAAACAGAGTTTTAAAATTGTAAATATTTAATACTTCGTACAATAGCAACTTTGTAACCACTCCTGTAAACAAAACACTCATTTCTAATTCTGGCCTACATTATTAAATATAATTTATTATGTGAAACCTGACGGCCCAGTTCACTGTTGTCGGACGTTGATGACTGATGTGTGGGTTCGAAACATCAAATGTAGAGTGGGAAAGTGTTTATTTAAAAAATGAATTTCTCGTTTCTATCAGAATAAATAAGTATTTTAGAATATTCCCATCTCATGAAACAATTCTAAATGAATGGTAAATAAAGCCTGTATTGACAACCGTTACAATCAATATAAACTTCCACTCATATATGAGTATTTCCACATAGAAATAAAAGGAACAAACGGGTAGAAATAGAACCACTGTGTCTGGTGAGCTATTGTCTCATGATACCAATTTCACTCGTGGTCTCATTTTCCGAACAGGTTCAGCCGGTAAACATTAACGTCTCCAATCAATATTTTCAAATTCTTTATACATTCAAATTCTTTACAAAATTGACCATCCATTCTAACTGATCAATATAAGAACATTCTTTTTCGCTTATACTCTCCGTTGTGCGCCGCCGCCTTTTGTCTTCAAAATATATCTTTTGTATTCGGCCGTGTGGGAATCGAACCCACAATACAGTCGGATGCCGACCCACTGCGCCATGATAGCGTCTATACATACATAAATAGAAATACCATTAATTAACAGTGCTCAATACAGTATATAATAATGAGAACTCGGGACTTTCCAATCACGTCCCTTTCACAGCTTAAAAGCTTTGATTAATTTGTACCGAAAGTTTCACGTAGTTTGGAAATAAAGCAAATTTAGTATTTCTATCGCCAAGTAATCAATGATGTGGATTAAAATGCGTACAGACCACTTTGTGTCTAAATTGGACTCTACAATGAAAAAAATCATCAAATATAGTTGAAGAATTCGATATTGTGTTTTGATTTGAGATTATTTAGTTTAGTAAATATTTTAAAAGAAAATATTTTTAACGGATTAATAGTGTATATTTCGAAAATACATTTTTGGAAATACATACCTACAAGGTAAACCAAAATATACGCGATAAATCCGTTTAAAATAGTTTCATTTAAAATATGTAAAAACGTGAAACATATACCTTTTATTAAGCATATATATTTTTAAATTTAAATCACTCTCGCAAGTCTCAGCGTAACCACATTAGACATAGAGTTAAGACACTCTCGGTTCTAGGTCATTCCTTGAAATGTTTTAATGTAATCTACAAATATCATCTAGAAATGCACATCTAGTACTTTGACAATATATAAGATGACTCGAGTATCAAGTTGCAGGTGCATCAGACGTGATAAAGCATAACTTTGCAAATATTTGCTAACAACTTGTATAAAAGTTTATTATTTTGGTATACAATTTTTTTAGCTTCACGCTTTTATCCTGCATAGCAGACAGACAGACAGAAAGTACCTAGTGCCAAGACACTCCATACTTCGCTTTTCACCGAAGTCGAGACATTGCGTGTTGAGTGGCGGAACTTAACGCCGCTCTGACAATTTATGTTAACATTCAGCAAAATTATAAAAGCCATTACTCTATAGCGGATGAGTTAATTTATAATCATCACTTTCTTAATTGTCTTACTTAAATTAAAAATAATAATACATTTTACACACATACGGCGTACATTGAAAGAGATATAACAGTATGTATTACACCTCCTACATACAATATCCACATCAATACATAGCTATAGGCATGTACAGCTCGTCTTGTACTTTCTTTCTAATAAAATATGAAATTGACAGTTTTTCCAGATAATTAAGCACCTGATATATGAGTACAAGCGGCGACTGAGAGGAGGAACAAGCGGACGCGGACGCGGACGCGGTCGCGGACGAGATGTGTCCTTAAGAGTAATCCGCTTTTAATACAGTTTCATTGATTTGGTATAACGTCACTATATACGTTTAAAATTCGTTTTAGAGAAATTCAATATTGTTATTTATTAATATTTTTTAAGGTAGTCAGATTATATCAAGTACAAGCATACGTGGCGCAGCATATAAGTGGCGCAGTGTGACCGCGTCTGACTGTAAACGCGATCGGTTGTGGTTTCAATCTCCACTCGGGGGAGTGATTATATTTAAATTATTTTCACTTCCTCGTTCTGGTAAGACAAAGTGCGGTGTTGAGTTCCACCACTCGACACGCAATGTCTCGGATTCGGTTGTTAGCGGAGTACGGAGCAACTAATTACTTTTTGTGTACCCTGCTATGCGGGATAAAAAGCGTGAAGATAAAGAAACAAAAACATACATCTTCAATAATATATAATACATCGAACACATACATAGGCAATTTTAATATTATACTACTTTTAAAGTGTTATTCCACACATAAGGTTACAAAAAATATTGTTCACTCTTGTTTGGCACGAGAAAACAATATTTTTTTAAATAATCGATTATTTTTTAAATAATCGATTATTTTTTAAATAATCTTTGGGTAGCAGAAATTTGTAAAAATCTCTCTACAGAGATGCTAACAAAGTAAATATATTACCACAAAACGTATAAGAAATTCAACGCTGTCAGTGGTAGAACGCATGGCTTAACGGTTAAAGCTTGGATGCTTTCCAAGAGGCACGGGTTCGAATCTCGTATGTTTTTGTAGTCTTATGAATTATTCTTAATATTATCTATGTGCTTTTATTCACCATTAAACATAATAAGAAATAATTTTCATAGACATTAATTTCATATCTCAAAGTTACTAACGTTTACTGTATTTTGTTTCACTATATGAAGCTTCAAATTGTTATATTTATATGAGATATAGTTAAGTAACATATAAAGGATACATTTTGTAATGAATTTCAACATTAAGTAAGTATTTTAAAGGGTAAAACCGTTTGTGTTAGTTAGCGGGTGAACACGCTCACAATACAAATTTACTATTCACTCGACCATCGCTAATTGATAAGCTGACGCGGCGTGTGACCCCGAAGTGGGGTCGAATGATGCCAAAACCGTCCC
This sequence comes from Dryadula phaetusa, assembly GCA_032432895.1. NCBI lineage: Eukaryota > Metazoa > Arthropoda > Insecta > Lepidoptera > Nymphalidae > Dryadula > Dryadula phaetusa. The sequence continues at coordinate 131,889 of JAOYRS010000036.1, forward strand.
ACTATACACTATATATAACATGTAATAACATGTAAATATTTAAAAGGCAAACTTTACATACATTTTTCAATACTAACTATTGTGTGTAGAATTCTGTAATAAAGTGTTAAGTTATTCTCTAAAGCAGTGAAGTTTTCTATAATATTAAACTCGCTCAGAAGCTACCGGTTTGAAATAGATATGTTTGTGTTGGAAAAGTTTATGGGAATTAATTTATCGAATAAATGAGCTATAAACAATAACGTTACCAATAAGCAAATATATCGCATAAGAGAAAAATAAGGTTTCGGGTGTCTGGAATATCGAATATATAGAGCTCAAAGTAGTATGCAAGGGGTTCGCAGCAGTCCGCGCTGGCACCACATGTCACTTGCGATATTCCTTCCATCTTTGAGTCGAACCATCCATGTCTCTTCATCATACAGACATATTGGAAATACAAAGTCAGTTATAACGCGTATTTACACACTTTAATATATTAAATATTCATGATATATGAATGTATTAAATTAATTGATTTAGAGTAAAACTTAAATTTCTATTATAATTTTTTAAAATTTTAAGTTTAATTTATTTTAAAACGCAGTCTTTGTAAGCCCCCGAGCGCGCTCTGCGACTTGCGTTATATGCAACTTCAGATATTGTAATACTTTTATAGGGGATTTATTGGGAATTTACAGAGAAAACATAGAAAAATGATTATTAGTTTTATATATTGGTAATATTCATGACGGTCGTGGCGCAGTGTGACATTGTGTGACTGTAAACGCGATCGGTTGCGTGTTCGATTCCCTGTCGGGGGAGTGATCTTTAAATATATCATTTCTTCTCTCTGTTAAGACAAAGCGCGGCGTTAACGTTTGCCTGTCAACACGCAATGTCTCAATTTAGGCGAAAAGTCGAATACGGAGTGTCTTGACATTACGTGCTTGCTATGTTAACTTGAGATGTGAAAATAGAAAACATAACAAATTACGGGCGATATATATATATATATATATATATATATATATATATATATATATATATATATATATATATATATATATATATATATATATAATAAAAAAAAACCAAAAAGATTTTCAAAATGAAGACGTAATTTTTCGCACCCAACTTATAATTTGTGCGTTCCGAGTGAATTCATTAAAGTACAGAATGCGTAAAGACGTTTTAATTCGTTTATAATCTCTTAATGGGATTCCAAATTTCCGAAGCTTACTTTTACTTGAACATTTAAATGCGTACTTATTTCCTTCGTCTGACAGCAGCGCCTAAGTCGACTAAGCTGCAAACCACTTATTATGAAGGACACAGTGATGCAGTGGTATAGTGTTCGACTCTAAACTCTATTGTTCATGGGTTCGATCGTCACTCGAAAGGATTATAATATTTCCATTTTTACCACATTATAAAGACACTAAAGTGACGCTAAATTATATTTTGCAAGCGGAGAGTAAACAACGGAGTGTTTTGACACTATGTTCATTCTATTTACTTTACCTTGTATTTTTATTTTAAATATAAATTTCTTCATTCCAGTGAAGTAAGAAAAGTGCTTTTTCTCAGCAAAAATTGTAAAAATCACGCAAAAGTTGCCTCAAACAATTTCGCTAAAGGGCCCAATGTAGTTATCCTCAGCAAACAAGGTCGTCGCTCTGTCTCGTCGTATTCCGGAAGAATACTGAACATTCAATTACGTGAATGTTTCATATTTGTTGCTAATATGTTTTTTAAACAACAATAGTGAGGGATTTTCTAAAATAATTATTTATAAAAATATTAGGTGTGAGTATGTTTGTACATTAGTGTCACATAAGTACATCAAGTAGTGACGTCACACTTTGTCGCGCACAATAGTGTGAGCACATAGAGCCTAGTGTCAAAATACTCCTTTCTCTATTTTGCGCCCGAATTTGAGGCATAGCCTATTATTATGCAAAACATATTGATAATAAGCGAAATTCAAGCTTTAAGAATTTGAAAAAAAAACTTTAATATGATTTTTTTTTAGCTTCACGCTTTTACCCCGCATAGCGGGGTAGACAGAAATTACCTAGTGTGAACACACTCTGTACTTCGCTTTCCACCGAATTCGAGACATTGCGTGTTGAGTGGTGGAACTCAACGCCGCACTTTGTCTTTACCAGAGCCAGGAAGTGAAAATAATTTAAATATAATCACTCCTCCGAGTGCGGATCGAACCCACAACCGATCGCGTTTACAGTCAGACACTGTCAAACTGCGCCACGACCGGCTTTAATATGATAAATTAAAAAATAAAATAACTTCAATGTTACTTTGCCAATAACTATATATAATATTAACTTGCTAAGCCTCACTGTGCCACGATGACTGTCAACGCGATTGGTCGTGGGTTCGGTTCCCACTCGGAAAAAAGATTAATATTAAAATGTATTTAACGAATTCTCATTTCTCCGCACTGGTAAGACATAGAGGGATATTGAGTTCGCCACTCAATATACAAAGTCTTGATTTCAAGCAGAAAGCAGTCAACAAACCCTAACTATCCTGTTATGCTGATTTTTATATAATTTTCGCAAGCGTTTAGAATCATATCCTGTTTAATGTATCCTTATGGCCTTAATTTCTAGTAAATTATAATCCAGAATTTCTATTTTTGGATTACTTAATACAGAGGGACAGGTCAGCCCTCTGCTCTCTGTGCTTAAGTGTAACACATATTAACATAAAAGTGTAGAAATAAGGAACACTATGAAGAAGGAAGATGAACACTATGAAGAAGGAAGATGAAGAAGAGACAAAGGGTGAAGCTAAAAAAGACATCATTGAATGAAACAAGTCCAGATACCGTAATATGACATACACGTGCATATAAAGTATCCATAACGCTTACTTTTCCTCGCCTATTTCCGTCCCAGGAGTCCAGGACCGTCGTAACTTTCCTCACGCCGTCCTCTTTGAATACCGCATAATATTTTAACTTTATGATTTTGTAAGGAACGTTCTTCCTTATATAAGACCATACTTTTTTCCTTTACTATATATACATATATATGTACGTATATACATATATATATATATATACGTATATATATATATATATCTATCACGATTTTACGATTATATTACGATTTTATCCCGCATAGCAGGGTAGACAGGAAGTACGTAGTGTCAAAATACTCCGTACATCGCTTTCCGCCGAATTCGAGACATTGCGTGTTGAGTGGCGGAACTCAACACCGCGCTTTTCTTCCTTATTAATTATTAATAAACACAATTTACATAAAACTACACATATTTCGCAAATCCCTACTAACGTCACATCATAAATATGGATTGAACATTAAGTCGGTCTGTTTGTGTTACTTATGAGTGTCTTAAAACTTAAACTTATCAGCGTCGGTTCTATTTGCATTTGTGAAGCTCCGGCCGCTGTTTGCTCAGAAATGAGGGTAATTGTGTTGCTACTTGTCACTAAACTGTACGCAGAGTCACGATTTTATTTACTAAGTAAGGGCTGTCATAAATTATAATAAACACGTTATTTAGAATATTAGAATATAATTATATATTATATATAGTATTAACATTAGAACATCATGTATCCAACTCAATGGTACGTGAGATAATGACGGATTTATTTAACTAAGGCTTTCTCAAGCGGTAATGCGTGAAACGATTTGACTATAGCCTCGTCAACTTCCGCTATGATCCAGCAGGTGAGACAAGCGGTAGAAAAGTCCAGAGTACGTAAAACATATATAAGCAAGCGTTTTCTTGCAGCTAAAAGTTTGTTAAACAGCTACCCTCTACCTCCCTTACCCAATACCTCGAAGAAAAAGATTAATCCGCTAATTATAACACGGTGGATATAGAATTACGCGGTCAACCAAATAACTCCTTCGGCTTTATAATATTAGGCGAGGGTATTTATTTATTGGGCACTTAATATTTACAAAAATTCAAAGTATTTTTTTTGGTCCACGCTTTTATCCCGCAAAGCAGGGTTGACAGAAAGAACTTAGTGTCGAGACACTCCGTACTTCACTTACCATCAAATAATTCGAGACGGGTATTCTCTTAGTAAATATCGTTTAAAAATAATGATTACCTAAAATCCGGCCTAGATCCCCTTCTACAACCGTCTATACAAAACTCAACGTAATAAATACAAAGGTTTACCTGTGACCACGGACTACTGTAAAGTGTTCGAAACGTCACGTTTTCAGGTCTCCTGACCTGTGTATCTTCGAATGTAGAAATTTACGCAAAATGTCTATAAAAAAAGGATTACCCTGAAATATCGGCACTCAAAATTTCTAAAACATACTAAAGGGTATAAAGGTGACAGAGTGATACAGGAATATTGTTAGGTTCCGTCGTCAAGGTGACATGTGGGATATGACCTAGGAAGAAAATGTGTTAATATGGATTTCATGAAGGGTTGCAATCGACATGCTAGCTTTATCTACTAAATTTGCTTTAATTTTAAATGAAACTATTTAACCGGATTAATCGCGTGTATTTTGGTATTCGAAAATACATTTTTGGACACCTGACGTTTCGAACACTTTACAGTAGTCCATGGTCACAGGAAGATTGAGGTGGCATTCGTCAGTTGATACAAAAAATTAATTATATCAAACTACCGCCATCGATTTCTTAATTGCCTCGCGTACTGCCCTGGATTCTTGCATAATAAGTATCACTGTATCTTTGTCTGTGGTGTGGTGGATTTGGGACTTTAAATTTTTAATAAGTGGGTCCCAGGTGGTAGATAGTTTTCAACCATCTTCTCTGTTGAAATTTGGATGTTTTTGAATTTCAATAGCCTCGCGGATCATTCTAGGAACATATCTACTTTCCCTAGCGAGGATATGTGGCTTATCAAATCTGATGTAGTGGTTGGACTTATTCATTGTAGGTTCACACACAGCTGACTGCAATACACGCCTATTCTTGACATCGGATATGTGTTCTTTCACCCTATCCCCGATGCTCCTCTTTGTTTAGCCAATGTATGACAAGCCACAGTCACAGTCTAGTTTATACACGCCTGCACACTGCAAAGGAATATTACATTTCACGGGTCTCAAGCATTGGCTCAATCCTGTCTGTAACTCCTTTAACAAACGGTAGAAGTGCTGGCTGTCTCTCCACTGTGGGTGGCTTGTTGGTCTTCATACACATACAGAGGCTATCCGTCAGGATATTTCTGCCATATTACGCCGTAGTAAACCACCTAAATCTAATCGTTAGCCAAATCGATACGCCGACGTATAAACTGGCTCAACATGTCGCGAAGGTACTTTCTCCTCTGCGTGGTCACACAACATCTTATGTCAGGGATTCTTACCATTACCGATGTCAAGAATGGGCGTGTATTGCAGTCAGCTGTGTGTGAACATACAATGAATAAGTCCAACCACTACATCAGGTTTGATAAGCCACATATCCTCGCTAGGGAAAGTAGATATGTTCCTAGAATGATCCGCGAGGCTATTGAAATTCAAACACATCCAAATTTCAATAGAGAAGATGTTTGGAAACTATCTACCACCTGGGACCCACTTATAAAAAATTTTAAGTCCCAAATCCACCAAACCTCATACAAAGATACAGTGAGCTCATTCTGCAAGAATTCAGGGCAGTACGCGAGGCAATTAAGAAATCGATGGCGGTAGTTTGATATAATTATTTTTTTGTATCAACTAACAGACGAATGCCACCTCAGTCTACCTGTGACTACGGACCACTGTAAAGTGTTTGAAACGTCAGGTGTCCAAAAATGTATTTTCGAATACCAAAATATACGCGATTAATCCGGTTAAATAATTTCATTTAAAATGTATAAAAATTAGCGAAAATCAAATATCTTATTAAATTTGCTGTAAATTATTTAAACTTATTTGTTTTTTAGTTTCACGCTTTTATTCCGCGTAGCAGGGTAGGCAGAAAGTACCTATTGTCAAGATAATCCGTACTTCGATTTTCCACCGAATTCGAGACATTGCGTGTTGAGTGGTGGAACTCAACGCGGCACTTTGTCTTACCAGTGCGAAGAAGTGAAAATAGTTTAAATATAATCACTCCCCCGAGTGGGGATCGAACCCACAACCGATCGCGTTACAGTCAGACGCTGTCCCACTGCGCCACGACCGGCCTAAACTATGTACTTACTAATTATACAAAATTTTGTAAAATTGTAATTTTATTATGAAATTCCATAATAAAATATTATTATTATTTATGTAACTTGAACAATAAGTTACATAAATATACAACAATTTCTTCATATATTAATTCCATAATAAAATATATAATATTTTTTTAAAGTATAAGTATATTCACAAGTCTTTTAAGTAATTACTGAAAATACTTGCGTTAAAAAATTAAAAAAATATATTATTTCTTACGGTAACGCATATAAAATAGAAACCCGTGACGTATCACTTTATTTAATAAAGCCTTTGATTACCGCGATATATAAACATTTTAAATGAAACTATTTTAAACGGATTAATCGCGTGTATTTTGGTATTATAATTACATTTTTGAAAACCAGACGTTCCGAACACTTTACAGTAGTTCGTGGTCACAGGTAGACTGAGGTGGGATTCGTCTGTCAGTTGATACAAAAATTAATTATATCAATCTACCGCCATCTGTTTCCTAATTGCCTCGCGTACTGCCGTGTAGTTTGGCAGAGTGAGCCGACTGTATCTTTGTCTCTCGTGTGGTGGATTTGAGGCTTCAAATTTTTTATAAGAGGGTCTTAGGTGGTAGAGAGTTTCCATCCATCTTCTCTTTTGAAATTAGGATGTTTTTGAATTTCAATAGCCTTGCGGAACATTCTAGGCATATATCTACTTACCCTATCGAGGATATGAGGTTTATCAAGCCTGAGGTAGTGGTCGGGCTTGTTCATAGTGTGTTCACACACAGCTAACACCAATACACGCCCATTCTTGACGTCGGAGATGCTCCCCCGACGCTTCTCTTTGTTTGACCAATGTAAGATAAGCTATCTATCACTATCACCACCACCATTATGACCACAGACTACTGTAAAGTGCTTGAAATGTCAAGTTTCCAAAAACATATATTTGAATACCAAAATATATACTTTTAAAATAGTTTCATATAAAATATCACTTCATTCTTAAATCTCGTATATTTGGATTTTACTTCGATATTTGACGATAAAAATATAATCCGCTCGCATAAGACGTTACGGACCCGAGTAGTAAAACTTAAAAGGTCTTCACCCTTGAGAAAACATTATACAACAAGTTCCCTAAAATATATATATATACAAAGTATCTATAAGTAGGGGAAAGACACGTACTCCCTCTCACTTTGCAGTCTCTACTTTCCAGATATCCATCACCAGGTACCACCCGGGACCCACTTATAAAAAAATTAAAGTTTTAAATATACCACACCAGAGACGAAAGAAGAAGCGTATGGCATTGCCCCGCCCTTTGGTTACGTCATTTAATTTATATATTACAATGACAATAGTTAAATAATAAAATCTATACAGATTATATGTCATGAGATATTTATAACTACTTCAAGGTAAAGAAGGGTAACTATAGTTGACTGCAAATAAGAAGAGCCTGTCAGCTTGAGAAAGGACAATCTTCATAGAAAGTGTGTCAGAGTTTAGATGACGTTCCTTGTACTATAAATTTCCGACCGGAACGGATTTGAAGAGACCGATGTCATTTTCTTGTAAATGTATAGATGAAGACGTTTTATCTGCTTAGTGTTGCCAGTACTTACTATATAAGTGTGTCACTATGGTCGTGGCACAGTGGGACAGCTGACTCTGACTGTAAACGCGATCGGTTGTGAGTTCGATACCCAATCAACACGTAATGTCTCGAATTCAGAAGGTGGAGCAAGGAGTGACTTCCCTCTTTTCTTAACAAACTGCCAAGTACTTTCTGTCTACCACCTCCTTCTTGACAGGTACTTCCTGTCTAACCACTCTTAAAGTACCCCAAATGTATATATGATTTTATTTCGATAAATTTATTCGGTGCGAGTTATTATTAAAGCTTTCCGTGAGCTTTACTTTAATAAAATTTGATTTTAAGCTCAGTCTACTTTAAAAGGTATTTGTTTTTGTATAACTGATTTAATAACTGTAATATGAAATTTTAAAATGTATCTTATATATTTATATAAATAACACTAATGAATATTGAATGGAAATAATATAATATTATTACGAACACAGTATTCGGGCTGCGAGCGCGCGGCGCGCTACGGCGGCGCTCCGACCGCAATCTTCTATGTAATTACTCACAGCTTTGTGGCTGTCACGCGTTACAAATTTCTGGAGAACTCAATACACCGAATAATGTATTACGTGAGATAGAATCGGTAACATATTTGTAGTACGGGTGTATTATAATGAAACTTTATTATATATAAAGGAGGCAAACGAGGGGAAGGGCAACCTGATGGTAAGTGGTCAACTTCGCTCCTAGACATCTACAACATTAGAGTTATAGATGCGTTGCCGGTCTTGGGAGGGAAGTGAAACGAGAAGAGGGAAAGGATGGGAGGGAATAGGGAAAGCTGACTTACATGACATTGAACCGGAACACATCGTCAGATATTTGAGGAGGATTAACCTCTGTACACCAAATTACTGGAATACCCGCCTCTTACGGGACGCTACCCAGCAGCAGAAGGGAATTGTATTCTACCCCGTCCCCTCACAGGGAATAATTATAATTCATATTTTTTACAGGATTTAACGCAAGAGGTATTTAGTAGCCGTTCTACGGGGGTAGCACGCCATGGGGAAGCTCCCTCATATGTGTAGGTACAAGTTGTCTTCCAGGTTATATTAATAATTATGTAAGAAAATTATTTCTTGTATTTTTTACAAAAAATCACGTATTAATTTCATTCGAAGTATACTGATAATTCATCGTACATGATATGTTCGATGGCGGTACTCAATGCTGCATTCATCCATTTGTTAGGTTCAGGTAATTCATAGTTTTAATTTTATATAGAAATATCATTCTTCCTTTTAATTTAAAAATTCACATATAATAATCTATTATAATAACATTATATTAATCTATTTCCATTATATTAGAATTAACTAAATTAAATATTAAAAAAACATTAATAAGAATTTATTAAGAAGATTATATTGTAAAGGTTCTACATAATTTGTTTATTCATTTGGGAACAAATACAGCCCTGATAAGGGTCGCTGAATATCAGTGGGCAGGTTGTGGACGACCGACCGACCCGGATTTTGTGAAATCAATGTGTGGCTTTACATATGTTAATGTTTAACGTAAATTTGTTGTAATAAATCGTGAACTTATTATCGAGTAAATAAAAGGTGAAATTCTACATAAATCATACGTACCCCGTTAGGGGTAGTATTTATTACGCTTTTATCCCAAATAGCAGTGTAGAAGACACTCTGTATTCCGCACTTTGTCTTACCAAAGTGAAAAAGTGAGAATAATTTAAGGTTACAATTCCCCAAAGTGGAAATTGAACCCACGACCGATCGCGTTTACAGTCAGAGGCTGTCGCATTGCGCCACGACCGGCCTCTTATTTCATTTAATTGTACATATATCTCTACTAAGATACATTATTATGATTTTCAAAAGCGTTGTTATGTTATGAATGTAAAGAACACGAGCGACCCATATCTCGCCGGTACTACAGTATTCAACCGCTGTGAAAAAAATAAATGCTTCAGGTATGTTTTAAAATGTAAAATAAGGTAAGGTTAGCAAAATATTTTAGTTATTTTTTACTTTTCTTTGATAAAAACTGTTGAAACGGAAATCGTATAATAAGCGAGTAACTTACCACTCTTAACTGAAGTACTTAAAAATTTGTAAATTTGAGATATAAAACGAGAAACACCACAACACCACACTATATCTCTGATACCAGGGTACAGGGTCAGAAACAACCCAATTGTGAGTCAGAGATATTCCGCGTTGCGTAGTCCAACGCCGCGTTCGATCTATCGTTCGGTCTATCGAGAGCGGAGAAATTGACATAGGCTTTAAATATAATCAATCCCCTAAATGGGAATCGATGCCAAAACCAATAGCATTCATAGTAAACCCACTGCAACACGATAACCTCTACGTAATACATTTTAATGTTAATATTTAATAATATATAGACAATAGTGTCTACCGCATACTTTGTTTTATCGCTACATTATATATGGTGTGTGTCAGCGGCAACGTACCGCTGAGTGAAATTTATTTCCCGTTAATTCTTGTTTCGGAGTTCGGACACACTTATATTTAGTGTTATGAAGTGCTCGTGAAATTGGATTCCAGTGATACACTGGACCCGTCACGTGGTCTTTGTGGTAATTATATATATATTCACTAAAAAAATACTACATTGATAAAAACAACACATCTTGTGACCACGGACTACTGTAAAGTGTTCAAAACGTCAGGTTCCCAAAAAATGTATTTTCGAATACCAAAATATACGCGATTGATCCGTTTAAAATATAAAAAAGCTTTTTATATTATTAGTTTGTTTTCTAAATTCCGTTTACTGTGGGAGAGCAGTAAAATAAATTACTTTAGCAAGTCAAGTAAATAAAGCGAGGCCGGTCGTGGCGCAGTGGGTCAGCGTTTTACTGTAAGCACGATCAGTTGTAGAATCGTTTCCCACTTGGAGAAGTGATTATATTTAAATTATTTTCACTTCCTCGCTCTGGTAAGACAAAGTGCAGTGTAGAGTTCCACCACTCAACACGCAATGTCTTGAATTCGGTGGAAAGCGAAGTACGGTGTGTCTTGACTCTAGGTACTTTCTGTCTACCCTGCTACGCGGGATAAAACATGTGAAGCTAAAAAAAAATAAAGTAAACAAAGTTGCGAGCCTTTGACATTTTATTTATATTTGTATTTGACTACTGACAACAATTAAACAACCAAAACAAAGCATTATAACCATAATAATTCATTAAAAGTAACATTTTCCCATATTTTAATGTTTAACTCAGTCTCCCGTGTTTGGTGTAGTATGATATACAGCGTGTTGGGAATAACAGGGGTAATGAATGTATAGCGAAGAGGTCGTATTGGCGTCGATGCGGACATCACGGCTTTTGATAACTATGAATGTAATACATCATGGTAAATGGGTCATTATATGATTTGTACTTAATATTTTGAGACCGCTTGTGGAGCAATGGGACAGCGGAAATGGAAAAGCGTGAAGCTAAAAAAATTTAAGTAGTTCATATATTAAAGTATATTAATTTGTATCTATAGTAGACGCATTCAATTGCATGTACTTTGTTATACCTTCAATACCATTTCTATCTCTATTTATTATATATTTTCCCTTTACCTTAGCAACGGTTATATTAATTTAAACAGAAACATATGTCAAACATGCGGTAGAGTACGGTAGGTATGTTTATTTTGATAATTTAACGTTTCTTATACATTATAATATTAGTTTTTCTGTATGATATATGATATATATTCAAATTAATTACCTCCGCATTTTATTCAAAAAATAGTCTAAAAGCTTTATTATTTACTTAATAATATTAATTGTATAATGGCATCATATCTTTTAAAAATTTGCCCATCTTCGTATATTTGGATTTATTTAAAAAATATATCAATCAATTCTTTAACCAAACGAAAAAAAATGACAACACTCAACTTAGACAAATATTTTTGAGAAAACTTTTAAAAGGTTTAACGTAGCGGTATTCGAACCCGCACCTCTTGGATACCGTCCAAGCGCTTTGACCACTAAGTCAGTTATTTCTAGTACCCTCTGACTACCCTGATATGCACTATGGAGGGTCAATCTGCTTAAAGGTAGATATGCTGCTGAGGACTTTTATTTCAAACTATTTATAATTATATAAGAAAAAATCCTACTTTACTTCATCTTTGGGTAACTTCAATAATTTACTCAGCGCGCGCCAAGTTAGCTCTCGGAAGACAGATTTTTTATCGACTTAAGTGGCAAATAATATTACTACCAAATTATAATACTATAAAGTTTCATCAAAATCTCTTTAGTATTTTTTTTTGTGAAAGAGTAACAAACATACATACAACCTCACAAACAGTCGCGTTTACAACATTACCAGGATGTATACATGCATGATAACAAGTATAGAAGAGTCGATCTTCACTTTTATTATGGAAAGATTTTAATCTCTCGCATAAAATTTAATAACTTTCACATGAAAGGATTTTTAGTGGCGCTTTTTACACAGCAATAGTCCGATACACAGAGATCTCTCTTAAATTTAAATCCAAACACTTTATGGTTCGTAAAGTGTATCGCGTACTGCGATACGCAGTGGAGCAAGTGCCACCAGCTAGAGTCGCTCCTCGGTAGAGTCGCTTTACGACGCGATCGGTTGACGATAAGCTTAGAACACATGAAAACTTGAACGAGTGACTGTATTTTATTACTTGGCTATGGTTAGAGTAAGTTAAGGACAAGTGCGGCTTTTATGGGTTTTATCTCGAGGCCGGTCGTGGCGCAGTGTGACAGTGTCCGACTGTAAATGCGATCGGTTGCATGTTCGATTGCCACTCGGGCGGGTGATGTTTAAATTATTTTCACTTCCTCAGTCTAGTGAGACAAAGTGCGGCGTTGAGTTCCGCTACTAAACACTCAATGTATCAAATTTGTTGGAAAGCGAAGTACGGAGTGTCTTGACACTAGGTACATTCTGTCCACCCTGCTGTCTAAATTTGTTTAGAAAAAAAAATTCGGTCATTTAGTTTATAAATAATAATGATATTGTTATTGTTAGAATGTAATTTAAAAAAATAAGTATATTATGAGTTCATGCTTCAAAATCAACAAAAGCACGAAATATTGTCAAGAAGATTCCATGAAGAGTGTATAGAAGCTGGAAATCTCTGAAATTGTATGAAAAATCACAATTTGACGTTTTTCTTAACTGTTATTTACTTAACTAACGAAGGAATAGTACAGCGAGGGTCGTGAAGTAAACAAAAACGGAGTTGCCATTGACAACTGGTTCACAACATTTGTAAACTCCCAGTAAATGAATGTAAAACCCTAATTGAGGCGCCTCGAACAACAAACCCGCAGGTCACGTTGCGGCGTTGTGTTACCTGAAACGGACACTGAAAACTGAAACTTATTAGCAGTGATTCAATAAATAAACAATTAACTTTGTACGCGTGCAAAATTAAAATTAACTTACAGACTCTATACTATCAGAGACCTACAACGTCTATTTCTTATTTCTTATTATATCTGTCTATTATTTTTTCTAATTAGTACTCAAGAAAGAACTTCATCAGTCTTGTCTGAACTTCATCAGACCAGACCATCTTTCAGGTTAATTTTGTATTTTATATATATATATATATATATATATATATATATATATATATATATATATATATAAGCTGGTATACTGTAGTAAACTCATATTCTAACAAAAGCGTCCATTAAGTGAACGCGAACACCGAACAAAAGCGATCGAATATCATATAATGTACCGGCCCCTTCACCTCTCACTGTTAGCTGTAAACAAACGGTTATTTTTGCTTGCAACATGTTAGCCAATTAGCAGTCAGACAAAACCAAAGGTCAATAGCCTGTATAAAAAAATAAAATCTCTTTTCCCCGGTTTATTCTAATAGTACAGTAACAACGGTCGTGAAAATAAATTTAACTGTACTGATTGAGTTACTTTTGTAGCTTCACAATTTTAATCCCACAAACAAAACAGCATAAAGAAAATATCTTGTGTCCGACAGTAGCAGACACGTCGTACTCCGCTTTTCATTGAATTCGAGACATTGCGTGTTGAATGGTGGAACATAACACTGCATTTTGTCTTACAGCCGCACTTTCCAGTATTTCAGTTTTTAATATAAAAAAATATACAAAACATTGTATACCTAAAACAAACAAATGAGCGTGTAAATGTTGGTATTAAAAACAAACATTACAAATTAAATAAAACCCTACAAGAGAGATATCTCTGCTCGAGAGACGAAAGACAAAACAGCAATATTTTAATCACCGCCAACTTTCAGAAGTGCCATTAAAAGTTTTAACAAACAGACCTTCAACTTTCTGTGTAATAATTAATTAAAGAAAAAACGGAAGAGGCGCGCTTGCAGCCGTCTCTATGTAAATGTCATCGATTAAAACAAACAATATAGAGTCGAGACGCGAGAGGAGAGTTGTCAGTCAGATGGTATAAGATTCAATATTAAGAATATCATATTAAGGTTTAAGGAAAAGGCGTTATGTTGTATTGGTCGTCGAAAATAGGTTCAAAACTGGCATAGGATTTTTTTTTACTTCACGCTTTTTATCACTCATAGCTGGGAAGACAGACAGTACCTAGAGTTAAGACACTCTGTACTTCGTTTCCCCCTGAATTTGATATTGCATGTTAAGTGGTGGAACTCAACGCCGCACGAATTGTAAATAGTAATCGATTAGCCCTAGATATATGAATAGTTGATCGAAGCTAAAAAACACCAAGCTTTTGACTCCATATGAAAGCTATCTAAATAGAAACTTTGTACGTAGACACACAAATGTACTTCTCAATCATCTATTGCGTGTTATGTAACGAACTCTACGTAAGTCTTTCATAAGTTTGTCTTAAAAAACCGGAGAAATGAAAATAGTGATCCCAATGTTAGCGTAATTTATTTATAAATAAGTAACATTGGTTATTGGATTTAATATTAATATATTTTGAAAGAACTAATTTGTATATTAATATTATAAGAAGACACCTACCCTCCATTTTAACTATGATTTGCCTTACTTTGTTCGATGCCTGTATAAATCAATTAAAGCCACTCGGAGCTCCTTTACTCATTGACTTTCGAATAGTATGTTGTGTTTAGTGCTATGTATTTTTCTAATCATGACGTTATTGTTATTATTTCAATATATTTCGCTTATATATAAACACAGAATGGGATTGAACTCGCAACCGATAGCGTTTACGGTCAAATATTGTCTCACTGCGCCACGATGACTTTTGTGTACTTGAAATATATTAAATACAAATAAAAATATGATAGTTAGCAAACGGTATGGACTATGCAACCAGTGAAAAAGGCGAACTTGCCTTCACCTCGTATCTCGGGACGGCTCGGCTCGGCCTCTTACACATCTGTTCAACAAATTCGTTAAAAATACTTACAAATGTTTAAAACGTTCAAATTAGAAACATGACTGATTTAGTATTTTAACGAGAACTCGTAAACTTGTAACGACTTGCGGAAATAGCTCTGACTTCTACAAAACACATTTGTATTCATACTTACATACATACATATTCACGCTTTTATCGCACGTAACAGGGTAGACCAAAAAGTACCTAGCGTCAAGACACTCCGTACTTCGCTTTCCACCGAATTTTCAGACATTGCATGTTGAGTGGTGGAACTCAACGCCGCGCTTTGGCTTAACAAAGCGAGGAAATAAAAATAATTTTAAATATAATCACACCTCGGGATGGGATTCGAACTCACAACCGATCGCGTTTACAGTTAGACGCTGTCCCATTGCACCACGACCGGCCTCGATCTATTGGACAGAGGTCCAGAATTTACACTGCATTTCTATAGACATAGATATATATATATATATATATATATATATATATATATATATATATATATATATATATATATATATATATATATATATATATATATATATATATATAAATAAAGTGTGAATGACTTGTATCTTAAAAATACGAAATTATATAACCGAGAAAATAGACTTAATTTAGTTGGTTTATTAAAATTTAATTTAATTTTTAAATGCTAGAAAAATTTAAAATACTTATTATAGGTGTCCCGTTGACGCCTTAACAATGCATCAAGACCATTCGGAACATTGTGTGTTGAGTTGCGGAACTCAACACCGCGCTTTGTTTTTGACATCACCCGTGTGGGAGTCGTATCCACAACCGACCGTGTTTACAGTCCGACACTGTGACACTGCGCCACGACCGGTATTTTATAAATTTTAATATATTTTTATTGCATTATTTAAAAACGATAATAATTCTGCGCGTCTTCTCTATAAGATTGACATCAAATATTCAAATATAGTATTCATATATGCTAGTTACAGTATTAAGCTTGTTTTATTTATGAAAAAACGTATAAAAATTTTGAACGCAGCGGGACTCGAACCCGCGCCTCTTGGATACCGTCCAAGTTACTTAACGTTAAACTAAAAAAAATAATATTTATTTTATTTATTTATTTATTAGGGAAACATACAGCATCATCTCTATCCAAGAGGCGCGGGTTCGAATCCCGCTGCGTTCAAAATTTTTATACGTTTTTTCATAAATGTTTTCTAATCCTAAGTGTGGAATAACACTTTAAAAATAGTAAATATTAAGGTTGTTTTATTTTTATTTTAACGTAAAGGACTAGTTAGCAGGTAGATGAGTCTAGATCTGTTCGCAGAGCCCGCGCCGCCCTGAGACCAATAAATTGTTACTTCAAGGAACATATCAATAGCAAACTATTTATAATGAACATGAAACGGTATTAATGTTACGACCGCCATAAAATGCACACTACAGGTATAGCAGGAATATTGTTTTATTCTGTCAGCGACTTTTTATCTTCTCTCCGATTTAATGTACCAATTTTTACAGTCATGATGCCACAGGGCGTGTATTATCTTGAAAGGAACTTGAAAAATTATATGTAAAATTATAGTTTCAGGCGTAAATAAGTTGTAACAAACGTACAGGAGTTTGAGGCCGGTCGTGGCGCAGTGGGACAGCGTCTGACTGTAACGCGATCGGTTGTGCGTTCGTGGGTTGAAAAGTGAAAGTAATTTAAATATAATCACTTCCCCGAGTAGAGACTCGGGGAAGTGATTATATTTAAATTACTTTCACTTTTCGCTCAGGTAAGACAAAGTTCGTAGTTGAGTTCCACCACTCAACACGTAATGTCTCAAATTCGGTGGAAAGTGAAGTACGGTGTGTCTTGACACTAGGTACTTTCTGTCTACCCTGCTATGCGGGATAAAAGCGTGAACCTAAAAACACCTATAAGAATTTAGACGCCACCGGATGTAGAACGCATGGCTTAGCGGTCAGAGCGCTTGGATGGTTTCCAAGAAGCGCGAGTTCGAATCCCTTTCGATTTTTTCAAAGAATGTTTTCTAATCCTTAGTGGAATAACACTATCAAATAGAAAAATTAGAAAATTTCTTATCAACAGGTACTTTCTGTTTTTGTTGCAAATTTGCTTAAGAAAAAAATCGCCACTGATATATGTCAATTATATAAAAAAATGGCAGGGCGGATATGGACTAGGATCTTCCAAAGACATAAAGCTTCCCTCTATCGCACTATAATATTATTTAATAATAAGAATTATTTATTTAAAGTTATGAAGATTTTAAAATACCAATATTTAGGTGTTAAAGTAAGAAGCGTGTCGATATGTGAAGTGGTGTCTGGGTGAGAGACGCGGCTCCGGTAAATTGGTTTTACCAACTTGAATGTATTGAGCTAGCTAATGGAATTCAACTTTTGGTAAACGCTCATAGCGCACACTCTGTCACTGACTTTAGTGGAAGTATAAATTCATTTAAGTGTTCGTGGCAATTATACAGGAAAATTGGAAAAAATATAATAAGATCTTTGATTTTCGCGATTTTTATACATTTTAAATGAAATTATTTTAACCGGATTAATCGCGTATATTTTGGTATTCGAAAAGACATTTTGGACTGGTAGACTACCTGTGACCACGGACTACTGTAAAGTGTTCGAAACATAAGGTGTCCAAAATATACGCGATTAATCCGGTTACAATAGTTTTGTTTAAATTGAAAAAATCTAATATTTAAGGTAGAAAACTGTTTTTTTACGTTTATCTTTAGACACGGTAAAGACAAAGTGTGGCGTTGAGTTCCACTACTCAACCCGCAATGTCACGAATTCGGTGGAAAGCGAAGTACGAATTGTCTTGTTGAGACTAGGTTCTTTCTGTCTATCTATCCTGCTATGTGGAATAAAAGCGTGAAGTTAAAAAACCAAACAGATAAATTTGGAATTAAAAAAATAATCAAGGCAAATATTTATGACGTGGCGCTTTTTATTTAACGTAACCGGTTTTATGAACAGTATATTACGATATTATATAGCATGATATTCAAATGAATTGAGTCCTGCTTCTTGTCATTTTAAATATAAAAATAATTAAATAAAACCAATCGACGCGCAGTGGAACAACTTCTAACTTTTGTTGTGGGTTTGATTCCCACTCGGGGGAATGCTTAAATTTAAAATTATTCCCTCGCTCTGGTTACCAAACCATATTCAATGATGATTATTTCATTTAAAATCTAATCATTTAAAATAAAAAAAACGAAATAAGAAAGATAAGATATAATAGCATACATACATGTTTTATCTAAATAGAATATATGAGATTCTGGCTCGTATGGAGACCATCCATCAATGGTTAAAGGTCGCGGACAGTGACGCGCCCGCCCTCGCCCGCCCTCGCCCGCCCTCTCCACTTGTCCATGTTTTTGTGACACTTCACGTTAATGCTCCTTGTAACGATCTTTTTATAGATACTATGCATTATTTTCCTTATTGTCTAATATTAGAAAAGAAATGTCTTCGCCAGAATATATATATAGTGGAGGAGTGGCGCGTTGACTCAACACCGTACTTTGTCTTCCCAGAGTGAGGGAAAAATGATTTAAATAAAATCATTCCCCCGGTTGGAAATCGAATCCACAATCTATCGCGTAAACAGTCAGACGCTATCCAACTGCTCCACGGTCCACCTCTAAATACTTTCGTTAGAATTATAAATTATATTATATTAAAATTCCTTTAAAGCGAGCCTTGCGGCTACACGATGAGGTAGAGAGATTCATTCATAAATTTATGAATACAAGCAAATATGGTTATTATGTTACTTTTTTATAGCTTCACGTTGTTATCTTATCATGGCAGTGTACTTCACTTTCCAACAAATCCCAGACATTAAGTGTTGAGTGGTGGAACTCAACGCCGCGCTTTGTCTTACCAGAGCGAGGAATTAAATAAAAAATTAAAAAATTAAAAATATTTATTTACCAAAGTATAATTTTTTTGAAACATCTGATGATCCCAAACTAGGTATTTCTGTTCCATGGGTACCAATATGTTAAATATATTTAACATTGTAGGTTTATAGACCACTTGGCTTACAAACAAAAAAAAATGAAATCCTTACTGAATAATAAAAAAAAAAATAATAAAATGAAAATAATTTTAAATATCACTCCCCCGAGTGGGAATTGAACCCACAACCGATCGTGCTTACAATCAGACGTAGCCGCACAAAACACAATAGGTCTCAATGCTACTTGTAAAATAGATTAAATATTAAAAAAGTATAACTATATCATAGAGGTTATTTTTAAAAAAACAGTAACAATTTAATGTAGAAAAAAGATTAAAAACAAAATTCATAGTTACGCCTTAGAATACATTTGGGAAAATAAACTATAGACTATAGATACAACTATAGATATGAATACAATCGGCGAGCTGCTCAATGCAATATTGGCAATACGCTTCGGATGCCGGTATCATGAATAATATGATTAATACAAGAAAATTTATGCCACTCTTCTTCAGCAACAGCGTCTGACTGTAAACGCGATCGGTTTGAGTTCGATCCCCACTCGGGGAGTGATTATATTTAAATTATTTTCACTTCCTCGCTCTGGTAAGACAAAGTACGGTGTTGAGTTCCACCACTCAACACGCACAGGAGTTCGGTGGAAAGCGAAGTATGGAGTGTCTTGACACTAGGTACTTTCTGTCAACCATGCTATGTGGAATAAAAATGTGAAGTTAAAAAAACATTCCTTGAATGAGAATACAATACCCATTTGTTGGAGAACTATTTCGTAATTTACCTATATTACAAAAATATACAAGAGGGTGGCGTTAAACCCGCCACCTAACATACAATATCTCGATACGGGCGGAAAGCTATCAACGGAGTGTCTTGACACTAACTTGTCTCTGAATACCCAGGATAGAGTGTAAAATTTACGCAATATATAAATTATATCTTTATCTAAATACATAAAGTAGCTCTTATTCGATTTAATTATATTTTACTCGAGGAAATCAGCCTTTGAATGTATGAAAATGAACATTTTCTAAGAAACCTATACGTAAATCGAAAACGATTCTCTTTACTTGTACATAGGTAATTTATTCATGTTATTCGAAGTGCATTACGCAATGGATGCAGCGTGCATCGTCTAGCGTTTACCGTCTCAGTGAGCCGACTTCACATGTAATGTTAGAATTTGAAAATATTATATTAGTGGGAACAATAAGTGTGAAATGTATGTTAAATTTTAAAAAAATATGTTAATATTTAAAGGCTTTTTAAACTTGGCTTAAATAACTATCTGAAGGCCTTGCCAATTAAGCTATGTGTTGTTCTCGAGTTTTTTGTGTACGGTAAGGAAATTCGTTATGGATACCCGCCCGATTGAGGACTCAGGTCAGGTTATGTGGGAAACCAGACGTCGTCCTCCCTTTGACCACCACTACCAATACTATGGGATCCTCAATCTTCTGTGAGCCTGGCGACGGGAGCCTGCAAGGTACATCGTGATCAATTAGAACTGCGAGCGCTTACTTGATCGAGGAGACTGGGCGATCAGCAAGCATTCATTGTCCAAGCTCCCGACCGCCCTCTAGCCTATTAGGGCGGAACGCGAAGATGGTGTGCTGCCCTCTGAATATGTTCTTATCGGGCTACTTTGACTCCTCTTGTACAAAAGTAACTCGCACCAAGCCAACCGTAATCGAACCCACTACTACGTTCATAGCGAACAAAATCAAGATTAATTATGTTCGCGTGACTTAAAGCCTACCCTCACCTCATTTTACGAACACTGTATCATTTGTCTTCTTCATTTATATCTATTGTATTCACTCGAATGCTTTTAAAGAGGAATAAATTTGAATTTCGTATTTATACAGTAAATTATGATTAAAAAAGAATCATTATATATTATTATTACATACTTACTTATATATATATATATATATATATATATATATATATATATATATATATATATATATATATATACAATGACGAACAACCTGCAAGAACAGATAATACTGCTGACGACTGAAATCCGGAACTGGGAATAAATTACCCTCATATTAAATGAAACTATTTTCAAAGGATTAATCGCGTATATTTTGGTATTAGAAAACGTTGACGTTTAGAACATTTGTAAAGGGTAGTCCTTGGTCACAGGTAAAATTTGCAATTTTAGAATACCAAAATATACACGATTAATCCGTTTCAAATAGTTTCATTTATTATATGTAAAAATTGCGAAAATTCTTAATTGCAAAGATCTTATTAATTTAACGTTGTTATTTACTCGTTTTTAGATCAATTAACGGAAATTTTCATCAACTTAACGGATTGTCAAAGTATTATAGTTAATAGTGGAGCCCAGCTTAGAGTGACGTCACCCAACACTCCATATTTCATTGGATGATAAATGGGCAACAGTTTTCCTTTGTGTAAATATTGAAGCACTTATATTATTCATTGAGGCGAGAGCACTTCCCCTCGCTAATATTTGTATTTGGTACCGTTCAAATTGGATTGGAATTGATTATAAATTTCAATATTGTTCCTTCAACATTTACTGTAAAAATCTTTATGAAATTAGCATTACATTAAATTTTGCAATATTTATAACTTTTCCATGAAGAAATTAAAAATCTGTAACATTCTCTATACAATCAGTTCACTAATGGCGTTAAGTTCCGCCTTAGTTCCGCCGTAGTTGATATATGCAAAACGTAACGAACAGAGTCACAGTACAAAGAGATACCTATCTATATATATATATATATATATATATATATATATATATATATATATATATATATATATATATATATATATATCAATAAAAAATAACTACATTATAAAAACAGCGATACACTAAGGAAAAATAACATTTATTGATGACGTACATTGAAACCTGTAACTCTAGGAGTAAAGGAAAATACTCCGAAGTAATTTACCAATATATAGAGGTAAATCAAGTTAACGTTTGAGGCGTGTCCTTTGCGCAGCCTTCATAAGCTTTTATAAGATGAAAGCAGGTATTGATGGCATTCCGTAACGTCATCACAAAATATCCCGCTACAAGGAGCCGCCTAAACTCTGAGTATTTAGGAGATTGCCTTGCGTTACGTTTCGTTACCTTGGTAAGGCATTTGGTCAATTTTCAATCATGTATAGAGAGATCGCAAGCTTGTTTTTGTTTTTCTAACAGCTATTTTTAGTTTTATTTTAAATAATTTAGTTTATTTTTAATGTTACGGTATAAGATTAACATACAGATTAGGCTTTTAGTGGCTTCAGATGCATCAAACTGATATTCCATGTAAGAACAATATTTCTTACAAGCTGTGCCGTATTGTCCCACTCCCTGCTGAACTCTACTTCCGCACCCAATAATACTACTACAATTATTTTTCTCGCCAGATTTCCTTGATATCCACTTTTATTATCACCAGATATCCTTGCCATGACGTCCAGGGTACCACCGGGGTCTACGGAAGGATGGGTGTATACTCAAGGCCATGGCTACTCCACAGATAAGATTCACACCTAAAAAATACCGAGACCAGGGCAATTAAAAAATATTGTTTAATGTGTTCCTTTCAGTTTTTTTTTAACTTATGACTTATTTATCATAGAGAATGGAATGATAACATCCGCCATTATCTGCCTCCTTCAGAAATACAATTTATGTGCTGCGTATCTGCCCTTCACAATTTTTTGAACAAAGCTAGATAAAAATGCGAAAGGTCATTCACTCACGTATGTCGAAATCTCAGAAATTGGTAAAAATATAGGTGCTCTGTAGAACTTAAGTGGTCACTAAAACAGGCTTTTGCGAAATTCTGTACCTAAGGGGTTATTTCTGACATTGAAACTTTGTATGAAATTTCTTCATGAAATTGCGTTCTTTATTAGTTAAGAGTGTAAAATTTCGTGTGTTATTTTAGTAAGTTATTTTTAAAACCTAGGTAATTACTGAAACAAGAAATTGCAAAATTTAACCCTTAAGGGTTTGTATTTGAGGTTGAAATTATATATGAAACTGCTTTGCTGTAAATGATTGACATACAGCAGAGGCGACGAGGTTTTATACATGTAATGTAATTAATTTAGTTTGTTAAGTAATTGAATTTTACGTTGTAACTGTGTGTTTTTTTTTATCGTTAATAATTAACTTTATTAAAATTATCTTACTCGTAGTAAAACCATTTCAAAATTACTGTTTAAATGTTAGTTCACGATAATCGATTTTTTGTTTCCCACCATTATGTGTATGATCTCCCAAAAACATTTAGTAAACAAATTTATCTGAAAAAAAATGATATAACGAATGAATATTTTTAAAGATTCTCTTATACTGATTTTTTCATATATATATATATATATATATATATATATATATATATATATATATATATATATATATATATGAAAAATCAGTATAAGAGAATCTTTAAATATATATTTTAATTTTTGTAATACTTATTAATAACAGATTGTGCAACGTGCGATAAAATATAAAACCTAGCCGGTCTTATTGTTCCAATAAAATATTGAGAGGCCTTCATGGCGCAAGGGATCAGCATCTGTACATAACGTTGTGGGTTCGACTCTCACTCGGGAGATTACATTTAAAGTATTTTTATTGTCCGGCTCCGCTAATATAATCTGCCACCCAACACGCAACCCCTGAATTAGAATTAATATGTGGACGAGTAAAATCACATGCGGACCTTGATGTCATATGTGCATTAGTCAAATCACATGTAGACCGAACGACGAAAAAAATCATATGTGGACCATAATGTCATGTGTGGGTGAGGGAAATAACATGTGGATCATGATGTCAAAAGTGGATGTATGAAATTACATGTCCATACAATTTGTCCAAGATGACATGTAATTGGGATTATAGATGTTCGTTAAAAACGTATTTAACGAAACGGTGACATCCCTGTGAGGGGATATAATAGAATACAATTCCCCCAGCTGCAGGGTAGCGTCCAGTAAGAAGTGGGTATCCCAGTAATTTGGAGGTAGAAGGTTAATCCTCCGACTGGCTCGCAACCATTATCATGACAAAATCAATCCGCCTAATTTCTGACGATGTGTTCCGGCTCGGTGTCATGGAAGCCAGCTTTCCCCATTCGCACCCATTCTTTCCCTTATTTCCTTTCACTTCCATCCTATGGCAAAGTTGACCGCTTACCATCAGCTGGCCCTTCTGCTCGTTTACTACCTTTTCCTATAAAAAAGAAAAGAAGATTATAAACATTTAAGGACTCTCACCAGTCTATACAAAGCGCAATGAACTTGGGTTCAAATTAGAGAACAGATGTCTTGAGACTAGATTATCTCTGATTACTTCTGCGGGATAAAATGAAAAGCTGAAGAAAATAATAAAAAGGCTACAATGATACTTATTCATTTAAAAAAAATATTATAACTTGGTAAAACGAAAGATACCTCTAAAACTCTATGAATATTAAGAAACTTTTGATAAATACCTTCAAAGGAAAACATAAGCAAGTAAATAAAACAAGGAAAGAAATCTCACACCTAACGAGCAAAGTCGCAGAAACATCTAGCCATTTATAAGAGTATAGAAAACACCAAAAACACCTTGCGTCGGAAGATTTATCTTATGTAATAAGTTTAGCAAATTGTTAGTCGATCGTGTGTAAAATACAGATAGCCGTGAGGTCGGATTAGAGGGCACCTCGGCTGGCGTCTCTTGGTGTTACACGGCGAGGGTGCCGGCCTTAGGAAAAGATTTATATTTGTATTGTTATATGAATTTATGGATTGTAAAGCTAACTATTAGTGCGATATAAAATAAAACACCTTATATATTATATACGATTATTTTTTTTTTTCCTTTTGTTTGTCGTAAGGCAGAGGAAACATAATATTAACTTGCACAGCAGGGTAGACAGAAAGCTTCTAGTGTCAAGATACTCCGTATTTCGCTTTCCGCTGAATTTGAGACAAAGCGTGTTGAGTGGCGGAACTCAACTCCGCACTTTATCTTATTAGAGCGAGGAAATAAAAATAATATAAATATAATCACCCCCCTGAGAAGTAATCATACCCATAACCGATCGCGTTAACAGTTAGAAGCTGTCACACTGGTCTTCATATTTAATATCATAATTTACTATTTAAAAAAAACTAGTATTAGACTATTCGTTCTTAATACTTCATCAGAAATCGAGGCATCGAGGTGGCGAAACTTCAGGTCACGATATGTCTGACCGGAGCGGAAAAATAAAAAAAATATACAACCATTTTGTCTCCTAGAACTCTAACCTATTACCTCTACTTTAATCGTCTCTAGTATCATCATCGCTTCATAGGAAGCTGTCCCACTGAGCCGCGACGACCTCATCAATATCAACCAGACAATTCATATAACAGCTTTTTTAAGTAAAACTATACTAATAAATTATTATTTATTCACATAGATGAAATTATAAAATATGACCTGGGCCTGTATTGCTTCAATTTTCAATTTTATAACTTTATATTTACTTTTAATATAAAACGGTAATGTATTTATATTTCTCTAATTATAAGTAAATAATACATTTTTTTTTATTATTAACCATATTAATATTAGGCTTGCAATATATTTTATTAAGTTTCACACTTTTATCCCATAAAGCTGTCAGAGTTAGACAGGAAGAGGTAAGCGGTAGTCAGCGTTAGACAGGAAGTACCTAATGTCTAGACACTTTGAACTCCTCTTTCCGCTTAAATTCGAAACAATGTTGTATGGCGGAGATCAACGCTGCGCTTTATCTTACCAAAGAAGGAAATGAAAGTAAATTTAAATATAATTATTCCAAGAGTCGGAATCGAAGCCACCACCACCGATCGCGTTTACAGTCCGACGCTGTCCCACTGTGCCACGACCGGCCCTATTTTACCAAGTTCAGTTCGATTTTTTATTTTTTACGCTTATACTTTAAGTACCAACAGGATACATATCACTTGTCCAATATATATAGTATAGAGAACACATAAAGTGGCCGATCAAAAAAAAAGAACGTCAAAACTATAATAAATTGCATTTTACAACGGTAACTCACTAATAATTAATTTATCTTACACATTCTTACACGAAAATAAGCCCAACAAAACCTATTTAAGCCTACGTACATGGTTATAGCAAGTAACGCGGGGCGGATAAGAAGGCCCCGGAGCGACCCTCAACCCCCAAGGGCTCGATAGCAGGTATCGATAACGTAATCACTTCCGGCCACATTCTAAACGCAAACACACCGGATTCACGCGTCGCTACGTACCACTAACACTACGTTTTCTTGCAGTTCAGGAAATTGAATTTACATGAAAATGTGTAGAAATTGTGACAGAAAAAGCAAATTCATGTTGATTTTATTTATATTTAAATGTAAAATTTACGTTTTTGTATTTGTTTGTATGTGTTATTTTGTTTTACTTAATATCTAAAATAATAAACATAATGTTTAAATTTATTTAATAATTTATATCTTTCCCGAATATCTTCTATCAACTCAAAAAAGGGAAAATATGTACCTTATATCGTAAGTCAGCCATTTTTCGTTGTGACGTAACTGTAACGCATTAAACGTAACATAACGCCGTACATATTATATTGATTATTTTAAATATATACATTAGAGCATGACGAACGAATGCAACCTGCAGTTGCTATGTACATGTATACTCAAATATTATTATAAAGAGAAACGTTTATTTTCTTCCTTCAATCATTACCCCAATAACTTGTAAAGTTATATTATTTTCTGTTAAGCCATACACCTACTTGTAAATACCGCCTCTACTTCCAGTTCACGTGATATTTCCACACATTTCAAATATTTACGCTCTCTAATTAAGAAATACAAATGTAAAATTTAAATGCGAACCACACAAACTAAACAGGGGTGACAAATTGTTTGCAAATTACGAGCTTTGCTCAAGCTTTTTGTTACATTCAATTAAATTTACTGCCGACCCTACAATTAGCTCCTGTGATAAATAACAGTTAAAATTACTCTACATTTGCAAAATATTTAAATATACTTAATACTTAAAGTATTTTTATCTTTTTTGAAAAAACGTATAAAAATTTGAACGCAGCGGGATTTAAGCCCGCGCCTCTTGGATACCGTCCAAGCGCTCTGACCGCTATGCGTTCTACTACCAGCTGCGTCGAAATTCTTATACGTTTTGTTACAACTTATTTATGTCTCTCTACAGAGAAGCTAACAACATAAATAAGTTGTAACAAAACGTATAAGAATTTCGACGCAGCTGGTAGTAGAACGCATGGCTTGGCGGTCAGAGCGCTTGGATGGTATCCACGAGGCACGGGTTCAAATCCCGCTGCGTTCAAATTTTTATAAGTTTTTTCAAAAATGTTTTCTAATCCTAAGTGTGGAATAACACTTTAAAAATAGTAATTATATTTATCTATTAAACCTGTATAATTCTATTAATTCAATTATATTATACTTGGTATAAGTATAATGTTTTTTTTGCTTTTCTATGTTATTTTGTATAATTATACATATTTAAAAAAAAATATCAATGAAATTACTAAACAAACATCAGTAATGAGCTATTAAAATCATAGCGTATTTTAAAAGCCGGAACTAAACGCTGCGTTTAGAGAAAAGTAAAAAAAGGCCGGTCTTGACACAGTGGGACAGCGTTAAGACTGGAAACGCGATCGGTTGTGGGTTCGATCCCCGCTCGGAGAAGTGATTATATTTAAATTATTTTCACTTCCTCGCTCTGGTAAAGACAAAGTGTGGTGTTGAGTTCCACCACTCAACACGCAATGGCTCGAATTCGATGGAAAGCGAAGTACGGAGTATCTTGACACTATTCTGTTCTACTGGGCCTTAATGGCGTCAGTATATTTTCAACGTGATGAAATTATATATAATCTGATTATAAATACAATTAGTTGCAAGATCGATTCTATTTAGTGGAAGGATCATATTTAAACTATTTTTAATTTTTCGACCTAACAAGATAAAGTGCGGCGTTGATTTCCGCCACACAACACTCAACGTCTCAAAAGTGAGATTCATTTTGATGTTTTTCTAGCGGAATAATTAATATAAAAGTAGTTTTTTTAAAGCTACACGTTTTTATCCCGCGTAGCAGGGTACAGAAATACCTAGTGCCAAGACACACCGTACTTCACTTTCCACCGAATTTGAGACATTACGTGTTGAGTGGTGGAACTCAACTACGAACTTTGTCTTACCTGAGCGAAAAGTAAAAGTAATTTAAATATAATCACTTCCCCGAGTCTCTACTCGGGGAAGTGATTATATTTAAATTACTTTCACTTTTCAACCCACGAACGCACAACCGATCGCGTTACAGTCAGACGCTGTCCCACTGCGCCACGACCGGCCTCAAACTCCTGTACGTTTGTTACAACTTATTTACGCCTGAAACTATAATTTTACATATAATTTTTCAAGTTCCTTTCAAGATAATACACGCCCTGTGGCATCATGACTGTAAAAATTGGTACATTAAATCGGAGAGAAGATAAAAAGTCGCTGACAGAATAAAACAATATTCCTGCTATACCTGTGTGGTGCGTTTTATGGCGGTCGTAACATTAATACCGTTTCATGTTCATTATAAATAGTTTGCTATTGATATGTTCCTTGAAGTAACAATTTATTGGTCTCAGGGCGGCGCGGGCTCTGCGAACAGATCTAGACTCATCTACCTGCTAACTAGTCCTTTACGTTAAAATAAAAATAAAACAACCTTAATATTTACTATTTTTAAAGTGTTATTCCACACTTAGGATTAGAAAACATTTATGAAAAAACATATAAAAATTTTGAACGCAGCGGGATTCGAACCCGCGCCTCTTGGATAGAGATGATGCTGTATGTTTCCCTAATAAATAAATAAATAAATAAAACAAAATATATTTTTAGTTTAACGTTAAGTAAGTAGGACGGTATCCAAGAGGCGCGGGTTCGAATCCCACTGCGTTCAAAATTTTTATATGCTTTTTTATAAATAAAACAAGCTTAATACTGTAATTAGCATATATGAACGTCAAGTTTTGTTAATATATAAAATAACAGTAATATATGAGTAAAAACTACTCCCTCACGATTATGAATAAAACTTTCAAAGTTGACTTTAATTGCACATCCCTCCCCCGCACCGCCCGCACCGCCCGCACCGCCCGCACCCCCCTCACCGCCCGCACCCGCGTGTATTAAAACCATTTTATTAAGATTTTAGTTCTACGAACATCAAGCTGATTTAGTGGCAAGATATATATATATATATATATATATATATATATATATATTTTATTTTATCTGTTACGTTTCACGGTATTTTTCTAGAATTGTATTATATACTATTACATTAATTAAAATGGCCGGTCGTAGCGCAGTGTGACAGCGTGCGACTGTAAACGCGATGGGTTGTGGGTTCCATGCCCACTGGGGTGAGTGATTATATATTTTAGTAATTTTCACTTCCTCGTTTGGTGGACTTTGTCGACAAAGCGCGGCGTTAAGTTTTGCCATTCAACACACAATTCGACAAAAAGCGGAGTAAGAAACCGTTAAAATAAAAAAAAAATACTATAAAAGATATTCTATCATCACACTACAATAACACTACAAGTATTATATTTGGGACCTTCCAAACAAATATTATAATATTATTATGGATATTCAATTTACGAACGTAAATGGAATTTATCAACATTTCTTTTCTTTGTATTGTCAAAAAAATAATAAAAAAATATATAAAATGTACGAAAAGTAAATAGGGCGGCTTCAAATCTTTATAATCGCATCACCTGTATAGTTTCAAAATACTCCTCCACTTACAATCTAAACAAAAAAATGTTTAAAATAAGTAATTTCTTCTGATATATTTGGCAAAGTATGGTAAAATAAATTAAAATATAATCTAAACAAATAAATAAAAATAAATAGAATGTCTGTTTCTTGTATAGGACGGGCAAGGCAAACGAGCGTGCGGGTCACGTGAAGGTAAGTGATGACCGCCGCCCGCCCCGTGATACACCAGAATATCTGTTTGAAATGTTAAGAAAACCGCTTCTTACTAAATGCATTAATACATATACCTAAATAGCATTTTTTAAACCATTTGTCCGTCTGTTTGTTATGAGTAAACTCTGGAACGGTTAGGCCGATTTCGATAGGACAGGATTTGACTGGTAAATAGCTGACTAAGGTCAACTTAAGGTTTTATATTTTAACAAGATCATTGATTTTTACGATTTTTATACATTTTAATGAAACTATTTTAAACGGATTAATCGCGTATATTTTGGTATTTGAAAATACATTTTTTGAAAATCTGACGTTTCGAACACTTTACAGTCTTAGTAGTCCGCTACTACTGTAAAGTTTTCGAAACGTCAGATTTTCAAAAATGTATTTACAAATATCAAAATATACGCGATTAATCCGTTTAAAACAGTTTCATATATTTTAATATTACGATCTAAAATTCCAAAGACATTAAACTGTACGCGAATGGAGCCACGAACACAACTTACGTATCATGAAGTATTTCAATTAGTCCATCAACCGCATTGCAAGTCGCGTGCTAGAGGAGACGTAATTAACACCACCGCGCTTATTGCTCGCGTCACGTCTCGCGTAGCTCACTCGATTATATTTAATTAAAACTTCATTTTTTAAATATATTTATTTATTTTTTTTATATATTATCTTAAATATGCTTAAAATATTTTTAGTTTCTCACTTTTTGACACTAGCAAGAGAGTGTCTCACTCTCTTATTGCACTAATTGCAGCCGTTGTTTGTTGAAAGACAGTACTCTACATTGTACATTTCAAAACAGGATAATGAAAATAATTTTAGATTTTTCTTATGTATATTACTAACATGTATGTACATAGCTTCGAGCATCCCCCATAGCATGGTTGACAGAAAGTACCTAGTGTCAAGACACTCAGTACTCTACTTTCCGCCAAATTCGAAACATTGCGTATTGAGTAGCGACACTCAACACCGCGCTTTGTTTTACCACGGCGAAGAAATGAAAATAATTTAAATGATTATCATTGCCCCGAGTGGGAATCGACTCTGTCCCACTGGTCTGTGACCGGCCTCAACACTGTGGGTACAGTGGAGTTGTAGATTAATTTTGTTATAAAAAATCAAATAAATAATATAATATATTTGAATCAAGTAAATAATATAAAATAATTTTTAATTTTTTTTACTTAAATTGTAAATGATGATGTTTTCTGATTTCTCGAGTAAATCTGTGGCATTAGAGCACCATGTATATATTATGTCTATATGTTGCGTCCACAAAAACAAGAATGTAGCGAAACAAATAATAATATCAAAAACATGTTAAAGTATAAAAAGCGGCGTTGAGTTGCGCCACTTAATCAACAATGTTTCGAATTCGACGGAAAGCGAAATACGGAGTGTCTTGACATTAGATTCTTCTTACTTATGTGTGATAGGGGCGGTAAGCTGAAATAAATAAATATCGTTCAGAGATAATTTTACAAATAAAATATTAAAAGCTATACGAGAGCTATCAATTACACCATATTAAGCCTCCAATACTCCAACAGACATATTAGATAAAAACCATAAAATTATTTTCAATTTCAAACGCGTGGTAGGATTTGCTGAATTTTTGATAAATGCGCCTCTAGTGCGGTCTGGTCTGGAACCGTTTATAACACGTAATTGACGTCCCTCCACACTGGCCCCTTCCTACTATACCTCCTCTTACTACTATATAAAAACGTATAAATATAACGTTTTAGTATTAATACTTCAATAGTCAAAGCTTGTAATACAATATTAAATTTTTTTTATTGCTTCACGCTTTATCCCTCTCGGGGCAGTCAGAAAGGACGGAGCGCCAAACGCTACGGTCCCTGCATACCTCTTTCGCCTCGTCCACGGTCATCAACCTCTTCATTTATGCCCTTCGGGGGATCCTCGTACTTTTTACGAAACCTTCCTCCAGTATCAATGATATTGTGTTCTGAAAGGTCCACTGAGGTCTCTCCCAACCTCTTGTACCGCTCGCTATTGCTTAAAATTCTAATTTTAGAATTGTTTATATAGAAAGTGTGTTCTAATCATTTTCAAGTATATATCATATAAAATATATGACAGACGTATCGAGTGTCACTCTCAGTTCATTTTCCATGTATTTATGTATTTGTTCATTCACTCATTTTGTTTTAAGTGTCACAAGAGAAATGTAAGCATAGGTTTTTAAACCAGATTTAAAAAAACCATAATAAACACTCATTATAGCGGTGAGTGAGGCGCAGTAGGACAGCATCCGACTGTAAACGCGATCGGTTGTTGGCTTGTTGGCGTTATGTTACGCCAACAAACATTTGATGGAAAGCGGATAAAAGTACGGAGTATCTTGTACACTAAGTACTTTTTGGATACCCTGCAATGCGGGATAAAAAAATGATCATATAAGTCCACACACTAACACGAGAGAGAGATTGTGATTTCTAATACGTGTGGAAATTGAGAACCAGAGTGTCGCAACACTAAGTTAATCCAGAATAAAATACATATACGTGAAACTAAAGAAAGAATGTAAAACGGCGTCGCTACACGTGAACTGTTCGGGGCTCGTCTAAACAATGCGCGATTAATGGCCGTGCTTATGAGAAAACTTTGTATAACAAAACTTTCCCCTTTTCCTTTGGAATGTCGTAAAAATATATGAACAAAAGCACCCAGCATTACGCAAACCTAAATATAGGCGAATTGGAATACCAAAATACACGTGATTAATCTGTTTAAAATAGTTTCATTTAAAATGTGTAAAAATTGCAAAAATTAAAAATTTTTATTTGTTTTTTACCGAAATACCCGTTAAAGAAAGAAACAGGCAAACAAGGAGATTTCCGCCAATTTTTAGATTCGTGGTGGACTTCGTATCTAAATGGGGATTAAATCTTCAACTTGTACTGTTAGAAGCTGTCCCGTTCCACCTCATCGGTAAAATATTCACTTAATTTTCACCAGAAATATTAAACAAATAATTATAGTTTAAACATTTCCTTTCATTGCCGAACGAACAGTTTTAAATGTAGTAACAAAGTCTATATAAAAAACCATCCTCACGTACCTCTCGATCCCTCTAAGTAGACAGAGGGAGTTTAATAACACACTATTCCCTCCTCTCATGTGTTTTGTGTTTGTATTTTATATAATATGTATGGCAAAAATAAAGCTTTGATTTAAATAAGTTCTAAATCTTACAGTTTGAGTTTGTCTATGTACTAAATAAAATGTTTATTGCAATAGTTACTAGTTTCTACGGCTATTAAATTAGTACACATTCAAAAAAAAATTATAGATTATTAATTAAACCTTAAATATTATTTAAATTAATTTGGTTTCTCTGCTCTCGGTTAACAACGCATGACGTTGGGTTGCGTTATATAATATCGGGCAGTGAGCGGCAAAAGAGTATTTTAGCATTAGGTTGTTCTAACTTTGCTATTATACGAAATAAATTTTAAGCCTAAAAACAATATAAAGTACTTTAAAATATTACAAAACTGTAATTATTTTTAATTTCACTATAATTTGATTTTTCAGTAAGATGGACATAAACAGAGCTCTTCAGTTAGTTAAGGATGACGTACCTTTCACGCCTTCCTTTTACACTATATATATATATATATATATATATATATATATATATATATATATATATATATATATGTACATATATATATATATATATATATATATATATATATATATATATATATATATATATATTGTCGTCTATCCGCCATACGTTTAGCCGGTACATCGTATCGTATGTATTTATCTACTTCGTGGTTGCCCGTTACATCACTTGGGTGGACATCATGCCCCATGCAATATTATTTCCATTTTGTAAAAGTTTTGTCTAATCTTTTCTTATTTCTTTCCTATATTTCTGACACTTGACATATTTCAACATGTCTATGATCAATAATGTCGTCTGTGCGTCGACTGTCAGTCACTTAGTACCGTATAAAAGTTTTATATATATTGAATGATTGATTTAGTAATATGATGCCATTACAGTATAGTAGCTGGTTGGTATAATGGTATTATTTGTGTATTACTTTTGTGTGTACAGTAACGGTTCATAAATTGAATTCAAAATATTTTCAAGACAAACTTCGGTGTTAAGTTACGCCACGATAACACGTAACATTGCGAATCAGGTTCACGAGAACCGTGACTACCCAGCTGACAGCAAATAACATGTAACTAAAAACGTATATACTTATATATATATATATATATATTTAGTTATTGACGTCCGTATCTTTTTTGAGATTATTATTATATAAAAGATATTGGAAGTGAATGAGGTGGTATATAAACGAAAATTTCATAGTATGAATGAAGAAGAACGTGCTCAGGTTGTTTGGACATGTTGAAAGAATGAGCGATGAAAGAATGGTAAGAAAGATTTATGAAGCCAAGGTGAGCGGTACGAGAGGTCGGGGGAGACCTCTGATGAATGGAGGAAGGTCACGTAAAAAGTATGAGGAGCCCAGAAATGCATATGTATGAAAAGAATAATGACTGTAGACGATGCGAAAAGGATATGCAGGGACCGCAGCGTTGGGCGCTCCGTGTTCTCTGACTACCCCGCAAGGGATAGAGCGTGAAGCTAATATTCTCTCATTGACTCATACTTAAACTCATATACAAAGCATTTGCTCTTTTCTTATTTTAATGGAATCACTTCCGGCTGTCTAGTTAAAACATAAAACAGAAAATTATTTGAAATTTATAATCAGAATTAATCCGAAAATATAACTTATTGAAATACCCAAAGACCTCCTTCATAATAACAAACCAATCAATTACTAAACCCTTCACACGTGTGGATTTACAACACGACGCGTAACTAACCGCGTTCGTGACTCCAAATTAATTTATCAACCATTAGTGACTGAGGCGAATTCATTAGCTTTTCTGATATAACGTAGCTAATATTGTCAATGAAACTATATGCAAGAATGTTTTTCAGAATAGACTACCGAAATTATATTTCCACAAA
Source organism: Dryadula phaetusa (assembly GCA_032432895.1). Classification (NCBI taxonomy): domain Eukaryota; kingdom Metazoa; phylum Arthropoda; class Insecta; order Lepidoptera; family Nymphalidae; genus Dryadula; species Dryadula phaetusa. Next base: position 167,194 of record JAOYRS010000036.1, read on the forward strand.
GTATAATTTAGAGGCCGGTCGTGGCGCAGTGGGACAGTGTCCGACTGTTTTTCGATTCCCACTAGGGGAAGAGTTTTGATATAAATTATTTCCACTTCCATGCTCTGGTAGCAAAGTGCTGCGTTCAGTTCCACCACTCAACACGTAATGTCTCAGATTTAGTGGAAAGTGAGTGTCTTGACACTAGCTTATTTCTATCTCCCCTGCTATGTGGGATAAAAGCGTGAAGTTAAAAAAATATCTAATGATAAACATTGGCATATTGGAGAAACATCTGACTGACAAACGAGTAAAGTATTATAATACCAAAAATATAAACAATAAATTATTTATATTTCTGTACTCTAAGAAGGCAAAGCACGGTGTTGAGTTCCGCCTGATCACACAATAACTAAAGTCTGGGTTAAAGAGGGAGACCCTGTCTTGCGGGAATAAGTGTGAAGCTGTCAATAACTTAGAAATAATGATGACACCCTAAAGATACACATACATTACATTAATAGATGTGGTTAGTTATTGTGACCCTTTTAAATCTAAAAAAAATCGTTCTTGCCTTCCTTGGTTCTCATGCTTTTTACCTGACCTTCCTTAAGCATATCAATACGGAGTTCTAGCAGGTATACCAATATCTCTCCTGATCTCTAGTGCCACAGGCCACTTCATAGGTCCATCCATCACTTCTTGCCGTCTTGGACATGGCATGTCCCGAAGAGGCTATTGACCATGGGTGAAGTGAAAGAAATATGCAGGGAACAGAGTGCGGTACAGAGTGTTGCGTTATCTTTGTCGACTCCACTCGGGATAAAACGTGAAGCGAAGTAAATAAATTTCGTCAACATTAACTTGTTCATATTTAAAAGTTAGATAAAATAAATGTGCGATTCCCTTATCCAAGAACTAGAAGCTGGTCGTGGTGCAATGTGACAGTGGCTGACCATCAACGCAATCAGTTGTGGATTCGATTCCCACTAGGGGGTATGATTATATTTAATTCTTTTATATTAACATAACAAGTCATACAAAAGTCTATAATTATTATTTATCAGATTTAATTGTCCACAGGTTTCTTTCCCCGAGCAAATTTCTAAAGACCGTGGAGGCAAAACATTTTTAATTAAATCCGGTGCGGTGTTCAGTGTGGCCAGTAATTAGGAAAGCTCGTATTATACACATTTTTTACATTTAAACGCCTTACTATTTGCAAAGCTTTAGCCGAAATTTTCTTGACTTAAGCAATTATAATTTGGTAAAATGATGGCAACATTTGTATGTTTACTTTGTTCGGATAAATGCTAGGAATAAATATCATTTAAATACAGATACGACAAGTGTCTGGTGAAGCGTTATTGTGATTGTGGGTTCGAATCTTACTTAATAAAATGACGGTATTGTATTGTCATCTGTTCCGGACACGTGTACATAAATTTTAAAACAAACAAATAAACAATAACGGGAGCGTTGGGAGCGGGTTACGTTAACATTATATGATATTTAATTTCAACTAAATTTAAAAACTTATTGAGATTGAGACAGCGTCAGACGTCTGAATGTAAATGCGATCGGTTATGGGTTCGATCCCCACTCGGGGGAGTCATTGTATTTAAATTATTTTGACTTCTTAGCTCTGGTAAAAGACAAAGCGCGGCGTTGAGTTCCACCAAACAACATGCAATGTCTCGAATTAGGTGGCAAGCGAAGTACAGAGTGTCTTAACACTTACTTACTGGTACTTTCTATCTACCCTGCTGTGCATCCCGCACAGCGTGAAGCTAAAAAAATCTTAGAAAAATAAGCATAACAAACAAGTTTGGCAACCAAAAGTGTGGCAAATAAATATATAATAACGAAAAAACCCGGCATATGGAGTAATGCTTAGTGGTGCCGTGAGACTGATTGTCCACAGCGCCGTTTCTCAACCTCATCTTTATTCTTATAACATTATTTTCACCAATTTTGACAAGAATGTCAAAAAAATGAATGAAAACTATTTAAACAATCACAAAGGGACTAGAGACCGGCCGTAGCGCAGTGGGACAGCGTCTGACTGTAAACGCGGTCGGTTGTGGGTTCGGTTCTCACACAGAGAATTAATGATATTTAAATTATTTTCATTTCCCCGCTTTTGGTACGACAAAACGCGACGTTGAGTTTCGCCAATCAACACACAATGTCTCAAATTCAGCGGAAAGTGGAGTACGGAGTGTCTTGAAACTAAGTACTTCCTGTCTACCCTGTTATGTGGGATATAAAGCGTGAATCTACAAACAACACAGGAAATTAACATTATAGGATTCCTATAAATTGATAGATAGACACAAGGGTAATAGAAACCGAATTACAAGATGCTGCCATATAATACATTTATACATACAATCCAATCAAATACACTTGTATCTTATATAAAGAAATTATTGGTATTAAAGTAGTTCACAAATAAATAAAAAATAATATTCTTATAAAATATTAGTGAGGGAATGACTTTTTGATGAATTAAGTCAGTACGTCGTTAGACTGCCTTAAGTTGACTCAGTAGTATAAGTTAAGAATCAGTTTACATAAGTGTAAAGTGTTCGTTTGTATCCCAAATAAAAAGAAATTTCATGAACAAGTGTCTAGTGCAAAGTGTAACGTTAAGTGTGAAATAAATTTGAAGTGAAAGTGACATAAACGTATTGGCTAGTTCTTCTTTTACTTGTCTCCTGACGTTTGTTTAACATTCACAAGTGTTATTTAGATACTTAACATAACAAAAGTGATTTACAAAAAATAAAAGAAACATACCTGCACTTCTATTTGTGTTAAAATAAAAGTTTTAAAAAACATATATAACTTTATAAGTACCTATGACTTAATAGTCAGATAATTGAACGGTTTCAAGAAGCATCAGTTCGAATACAACTTGGTTCAAATGTTGGTATGTTTATATAAACGTTTGTCCAATACAAACGTATTAGAACAAATATCTATTTACGTTAGATATATGTTTAAAATTAAATAATATATTCTCAAGAACATAATTAATTTCCAACAACTCCCGTTATTATTAAATAACAATACTTTAAGCCGTTGTGTCCCGTGGCGTGACGTGACGTCATGGAATAACCGTGAATAAACCAAATCAACTCGCTCAGTTGCTCGAATTATATTATAAAATTTCTTTTATTATATTTTTTTTTAACTTTTATCCCGCATAGCAGGATAGACAGGAAGTATCTAGTGTCAAGACACTCCGTACTCTATATTCCGCTGAAATTCAAGACATTTTGCTTAGTGGTGAATCTCAACGCCGCACTTTAACCAGAGCGAAGAAATAAAAATAATTTAAGTATAGTCATTCCGAGTGGGAATTGAACCCACAACCGATCGCGTTTACAGACGGCCGCTATAATATATTATCTACTATTTATGTTAATTTTTAATAATGATACACTGAGTATATACGTAGAGTATGGTGGATCGAGAGTCAAAATATGTTTTAAGTGTAATAACATAATTTCTTTAAAAAAATATTTAATGTATATATCACAATATAATAATGAAATAATATAATGACGTACCTTGTTAAGCTTTTAACCTGTATCCCTTTCTTCCACTTCTAGTTTATATTTTACTTTGTACACTCATTACATTCATATATATATATATACTGAAAACTGTAAAGTCGATGAATTTATATATATATATATATATATATATATATATATATATATATATATATATATATATATATATATGTGTATATATATATATATATATATATATATAAATTCATCAACTTTACAGTTTTCCTGAAAATAATAAAGAAAAAATAAGAAAACCATGAAATTCAAGTAACCTATCTCAAACAACACCAATACAAAAAAATATATCAAATAGAGCTTTAACTCACAAGCTTTGATTTCTATCTAGGGAGCTTTTACCGTGCATATGTATTTACATACATGTGGTAGGTAGACAGACAGACGCAACTGTTGGCAAGATTGCGTATAAATATTATAACAAGTGAGCGCCTCGCGTTATAATGCCATGGACCTCTATACTCTGCCCTCTGAGGAGCGTCGTCTTCGAGTTTAAACAGAAATGTAATATTTACAAAGTAAAACTCACCTACTGTATACTAAAGCTAACGAATGCGTGCAAAATTAATGTTTGTTCTGAGCTTTCATGTCTTTGATACTCATGTAGCTTGTGGTCCCAATTTTTTATAAATTTAGAGGTATTTTTATATATTTTAGAGTCAATTTATTATTTAAATAAAAATTATATATATATGTACTTACATTATAGAACGAATAGAAGCGACGTCAAATACAATAAGTACTAAAAAGAAACGTTCGAATGTTATTAAATAACGAAAAGGGATCGCTTGTAGAATACGATTATTTGAAACAAAAATACAATTGGGTTACATTTACAAGTATATTCGGTGTTACAAAAACATATTTAGGCTTCACACTTATATCCCGCATAGCAGGGTAGACAGGAAATGTCAACATTTTCTGTCTACCCTGCTATGCGGGGTGAATTTTTTGTCTTACCAGAACGATGAAGTGAAAATAATTTAAATATAATCACTTTACCGAGTGGGGAATCAAACCCACAACCGATCACGTTTACAATCAACTGTCCCACTGCGCCTCGACCGGCTCCATTTTTATTATCATTTTTAAAATAATATTTATTATTATTGGTTTAAGTAAAAGCTTTTACTGACTCCAACTATTAGAATAAATAGATTCTTGCACTCAGTACATTTTAGAAAAAAAGATTCTATATAAATTAATTTTATATAAAAAATTGCGAGACTCTTATTTTAAATGAATCAATTTTAAACCTTTTAAATGAAACTATGAGGTCGGTCGTGGTGCAGTGGGGCAGCGTCTGACTGTAAACGCGATCGGTTGTGGGTTCGATCCCCCTACTCGAGGGAGTGCTTATATTTAAAATTATTTTCAAAAATAAAAAAGTGCGGCGTTGAGTTCCACTACTCAACACCGAAGGCAGGAAGGAAGAATTCGTTGGAAAGTGTAGTACGGAGTGTCTTTACACTAAGCACTTCCCGCTACCCTTCTGTGCGGGATAAAAGCAAGGATTTAAAAAAGTGAAACTATTTTAAATGTATATATAAGTAATGGCGTATATTTTGATATTCGAAAATACATTTTTAGAAACTTGACCTTTCGAACACTTTACAGTAGTCCCAGATCACGGGTAGACTGAGGTGGCAGATGAATCCCAACTCAGTCTACCTGACTTCAAATACAAAATATACGCGATTAATCCGTTTAAAATAGTTTCATTTAAAAGAGAAGAGAGAAGAGACAATATTTATAAACCTTATAACCGCGACTTGTTGTAGTTGGGAGTTCAAATATAAATTAGGGTGATATTTATAATACAGATTATTAATATAATATATTGAACATTTAAATGATTTCTTTTGATTTGTTTCTTAATTTAACAGTTTGTAATACTTCAACAGCGGTATATTGAAATATTGCCATTATTTGCATTAGATGTATAAACATTTGTATAGCTTCATGCTTTGTTCCTAACAGTGATATCAGAATAAACGAATATTATAGTCCTCGTATACTTTTTCCACTGTTATTAACTACTTCATATTTTTCAAGGATTCTTTACGCTATTCACCTTAAAACTGTTTTAAAGGTTGAAGGGTTAAAAAAATATATTATAACCCTTTCAAAACAACAAGTCTAAGAATCGAAAGCCATCGCTGCCCATTCTTGTAGTGTCTCACTATAATCACGAATGGATGACGAAGGATGTAGGTTCGATTCCCATCCGGTGGAGTGATATTTTAATTATTTTTCCAATTATTACCAAAACCGCCAATCAATACGCAATGTCAGTGATTAATAGAGTGTCTTAACACTAGATTATTTTGCTCTACAAGTAATACTGTATAGCTAAAAATCAATAAATAAAAAAGTAGTAACAAATAATGTACAAATGTACATACATAAATAATATAATGTATATATTGATGTCAAATATCTGGGGTATAAGGGTGTTCTAATTAGAGTCAACTGCGGCAGTCGGCGAGGTCGGTGATGAATGGAGCTGGTAAGAGCATTCTTCTTTGATACCGCGCGAGGAAGGTGTTACGTATAATTTTAATATCTACTTAACACGTCTATCTGTCTGCAAATCATTAAATTTTATGTCAAATATTTTCAGCACTCAATGTCTTATTTGCAGCAACAGATAACATGGCGCCTTGATACTAAGTTGTTTTTGATTATCCTGATGTGCGGGATAACAGCGTGAAGCGTGATACATTGGGACGTGAAATATAGAAATAAATATGGAAAAATAGCAAACCACGTGTATGTATGTAACACATATGATTAATACACTAGGGTAACATATTTACTATTTTTAAAGTGTTATTCCACACTTAGGATTAGAAAACATTTTTGGGAAAAACATATAAAAATTTGAATGGAGCGGAATTCGAACCCGCGCCTCTTGGACGATATTCAAGAGGCGCGGGTTCGAATCCCACTGCGTTCAAAGTTATATACATTTTTTCAAAAATGTTTTCCAATCACAAGTGCAATAATAGCGTCAGGATTAGAATAACAACTAGCACCGAACACAACCCTCTATTGGAATTCGTCTGTTGTTTTTACTCGTAAAAGAGCTCCGTGTGGCTTTCTTTGCCGTTTTATACAGGCATCGAATAAAGTAAGGCAAATCATATTGTAATTCAAATGACTTCCTTCAAAATATAACTATAAAGGTCAAATAACGTCCCTTCAATTATTAATATTTAGAACTAATCCAATGTTACCTATTTATTAAGAAATTACGTTAACATAAACCAAGTAAAACGACAGTAGTGGTCTTATAACGAAACTAGAACTAAAATCAAAAACAATGTATAAAACGCACGACAGTAACAGGGAATAACCATCAAAAAACCTTTATATTAAATAATAATTATATTCATGGAATAAAGTAGTTTATCCGCGAATCTCATTTACATAATAACGCCAGATATAATTCTCATAAGAATTTAATATTTTTTTCTTAACGAAGAAATGTCGAGGGCGGGACAACGAAAACAGGATGTGGTAAGGGTAGAGACGGGATAGTGGTTATCCAGGAAACGGAATATTCATGATTTTTTATTTACTATAGTGTATTGTGATTTTTGCTTGGAGTTTATTTTGTTTTATCCAATTATACACATGTATATTTTCCGACAGATTATAGTAGAAAAATAATTATATACAGACTAAATTCTAAAGAGGTAAGTTTCTAAGCCGCAACTACTTTAGTATTTATGTATAAACAAATTATTGCTGAAGAGAAGAATGATGAGGCCAGTCGTGGCGCAGTGGGACAGCGTCTGACTTTATGCGCGATCAATTTTGGCTCGGGGCACTTCCCCGAGTGGGAATCGAACCCCGATTATATTTAACTTATTCTCCTCGCTCTAGTAAACCGAAGTACAGTACAGTACACACACACACACACACATTAAATTAAATGTTTAAATAAAATGTTTAAATTATAACGGCATTCATCTATTAGTCGTTATTTCTCAGAGAGAACAAACGCTCGGAGTCTACCACCACTATAACGGAAATATTTTTCTATCCTAACACACATCCAAAAAACAAAGAAGATGGAGATGGAGATTCTAATTTCAGCACTCCATTCACCATTTGCTACAAACTTTCCAAATATTTCTTGTTGTTTCGCGGAACCTATCATTCTATCCTATTCTATTCTATTCTATTCTATTCTATTCTATTCTATTCTATTCTAGACAGACACCAATCAGTTCAATTCAATTGTTTACTTGTGTTCAAAACACCTGACCAATATCACTTTATGTATGTGGCATGTGAACATCGGTAAAGCCAGGCCGTGGCGCAGTGTGACAGACTCTGACTGTAAGCGGTATCTGTTTTGGGTTCGATTCTCACTCGGAGGAGTGATTACATATTAATTATATTTACTTCCTCGCTCTGGTAATACAAAGTGCGGCGTTGAGTTCCGCCAGTCAACACGTAATGTCTCGAATTCGGCTGAAAGCCAAATACAAAGTGTCTTCAAAAAATAATCCACAAAGAATTAAATAAAATTTAGACTGATAGAATTCATAAAAAGGAGGCGCAGACCTTTAAGGCCTATGTCTGAACTAAGACACCTGTCATAAAATCCATCTTCCATACAAAACTGATAGTATTGCAGGTCTCACAGTTAGTTACAGATCAAAGAACCAATCGACCCCTGTCAGTGTCATATCACTTACCTATGAGAGTAACACTGACATAAAGATACCATGTTAGCTGTACAGTACGAAAATATTACTTACTTAATTTCTTTCTGACTTTCGCCAATCAAATCAATCTAGGTCAGTCGTGGCGCAGTGGGACAGCGTTTGACTGTAAACGCGATTGGTTGTGGGTTCCCACTCGGGGGAGTTATTATATTCAAATTATTTTCACTTCACGCTCTAGTAAAGACAAAGAGCGGCGTTGAGTTCCACCACTCAACATGCAATGTCTCGAATTCGATGGAAAGTGAAGTACGGAATGTCTTCACACTAGGTACTTTCTGTCTACCCTGTTATGCGGGATAAAAGCGTGAAGCTAAAAAAAATCAATATAGTTATAAGAAACTCATTATCATTCGATGAATTAGCCTTCCTAATTCCCAAAATCTAAGAATAAGTTCTCCGAGCAGTTCCTGGGACTTGTAAAGCAAGTGTAAGTGCTTATGGGGCAGTTCTTAAAATACGTCTTATCTCTCGCCAACACAACACTGACCGAGCTCCTCTCTCTATATAATCAAATTCGTTGAGACCCTACTCACGCCTTCGTGTTAGAGATTGTAGTTCTAGACACGTCGAGATCTTTTAGTAGATTATGGATTTATTTCATTTTATTTTAAGTTACTTTTATGAAGTAAATTTAATAGAGAATTATATATTATTTATGATATAGTTGTTTAAAACATTACATATTTAATTGCACTTTTGTTAGGGATTATCAACTTATGGTTTACATTGAAAGAAATCACTCGTTAACGGAGCTTTTTCCCGCATAGCAGGGACAGAAAGTAGATAGTGTCAAGACACTCCGTAATACGCTCTCCTTACTGCATTTAGTCTTACCAGACCAAGAAGTGAAGTAGAGAGACAGCCAGCACTTCTACCGTTTGTGAAGGGAATTACAGACAGGTTGGCAACATTTTAAGAAGATCTTCTATCAAAACCATATTTAAGCCTAATAAAAAAGTGAGCCAATGCTTGAGACCAGTGAAATGTAATATTCCTTTGCAGTGTGCAGGTGTGTATAAACTAGACTGTGACTGTGGCTTGTCATACATTGGCCAAACAAAGAGGAGCATCGGGGTTTCGGTGACAGAACACATATCCGATGTCAAGAATGGGCGTGTATTGCAGTCAGCTGTATGTGAATATACAATGAATAAGTCCAACCACTACATCAGGTTTCCTCGCTAGGGAAAGTAGATATATTCCTAAAATGATCCACGAGGCTATTGAAATTGAAAAACATCCAAATTTCAATAGAGAAGATGGTTGGAAACTCTCTACCACCTGGGACCCACTTATTAAAAATTTAAAGTCCCAAATCCACCACACCAGAGACAAAGATACAGTAAGCATATTCTGCAAGAATCCTGGGCAGTACGCGAGGCAATTAAGAAATCGAACTACCATCAAACTACCGCCATAGTTTGATATAAATAATTTTTTGTATCAACTGACAGACGAATGCTACCTCAATGTTCCTGTGACCACGGACTACTGTAAAGTGTTCGATACGTCAGGTGTCCAAAAATGTATTTTCAAATACCAAAATATACGCAATTAATCCGGTTAAAATAGTTTCATTTTTGATTATACTGATATAAATCTATTAATTAATATTATTGGAAAATATCTAAAAAATATATAAGTAATAATAATCAAATGAATATGTATAATTTAATTGGAGTATCAATTGATTTATATGTACCAAATACATACAGGTATACACAGACGTACCAAGCGGACGGCCCCGGCCGCGACCGACCGACTCGCTGTAATCTGATTATACTGAAACCCAATTAAACCTCGTTATTTATGATTCACGTTCAAATTGAAACTCATTTTAGCTGACGTTTTGTCAATTTTCAAATGAATTTTGTATTTATTGTTGGTATTTTACATTTCACGCAATGACTGGGTTGAGTTGAGATCGTTGTGGGGAAGTGGGACATGTGGTGTGGCGTCTGCGAACATCAAAATCAAAATATTCTTTATTCAAAGGCTGTTTACAAGCGCTTTCGAATTGTCAGTCAACACAAGTGTCAGTATTGTCAGTCCTACAGGAAGCTACCACCAGCTCGGAAGGCAGTTCCACTGAGAAGAGCCGGCGTGAAACTCAACAGTTGCTCTTTTGAAATATAGTTATTGGAGTTTTAGACAATGACTAGCTTCGTGATCGAGTATCCACTGCATTTAATTCCACACATTAACATCAGTACAATATTTATTGATAGTATAATAGACTTTTTTAATAAGACATTCTTAATTATTATTTATATTTAGCTTCACTGTCTTGTCCACCATCAGCAGGGCTAACAGACATAGTGTCAAGAAACTCCGTACTCCGCTTTCCACCGTATTCGAGACATTGCTTGTTGAGTGATGGAACTCAACGCCGCATTTTGTCTTTATCAGAGCGAGGAAGTGAAAATAATTTAAATATAATCACCGAGTGGGGATCAAAAACACAACCGATCGTGTCCGTGTCGGCCTCAATATTAATATTAATTTCTCTAGCGGCAGATCTAATACTGTTTGTGGATTTTGTTATACGTACGTATTGTAATACCTTCGTATACCCTCTTTTACTTGAGAGGTGGAACTCAACGCCGCGCTTTGTCATACCAAAGCCAGGAAATAATTTAACTACAGTCGTCCCTTAAGCTTTAACAAAGTTTAAAGAGAAAAATATCAACGCTTTTAATAAAAAGCTAAATCATTATGTGCATTTATATCCATTAGAGAATCCTTTGGGATGAGGGAATGAACATGAACGGACGGTGTTCTGTTAGAGAAATTAATTATTACATCTTTACTTTATTAAAACGTTGACTTCATTTTAAATTTAAGTTATTTAATTTAAAATTTAAATATTTCGATATATATTTTGTTCTTTTTATTATTTAAAAATAAATAAACTACACAAAAAATGAAATAAATACAGGAGGAGAGTTTCACAGTAAACGTGAAACGATCGTGAGTTCTAATCCCACTCGGGAAAATTATTATATTTCACTTCCTAGGTATAGTATACACGGCGTAAAGTTCAGCAACTTAAAACGTAATACCAGAAATATGGCAGAATGCTGAGTAAGGAGTGTCTCGGCTCTAGTTACTTCCTGTCTACCCTGCTGTGTGTGTTAAAAGTATAAAGTTAAAAAAAGGGTATAAAAACATACTATCTATGCATATTTCGTACCACATACATTTACTTTAAATGTATATACACATACAAAGGACAATTAATTTTAATCTCAATTAAAATAAAAAAGAGGCTGGTCCGTCTCAGCTACACCTAGCTATCACAGAACTGTAACTGAAAAGCATCATTTTAAATGAACTAACACATTTACCTCGGCTTTGAATAAAGTTAAAGCACTTGCGAGAAATTAAGAAAAAGACTTTCAAATGGATTAGAATCCTTAATTGCTCCGAGTCACTACAGTATTCATGAAGCGTCACCCCTCCCCCCTCAACCCCCAGCACCTCTCTTATCACGTCCCTCCCCCTCCCCCATCCCCCGCGTCTACCTCCGGGAACCCCCTCGATCTCTAATCGATGGTACAATTACTGCAAACGGCCCCACGCCACGCTTTCTCACCTAAATGCTTTAATTAGTCTTCTTCTGATCACTATTCACAACGGGTCTCTCTTACTTTTTCTATCCTCCAGTTGTTTATTGCAATTTTCCTTGTAAGTTTTTATTTTGTATTTAATTGAAATGTTTTTTTTATATTACATAATTAGCTCAGAATACATATTTCTAGATAGGACAGATTTTAGAGCAAAACTGCAGAGAGAAGTCTTATGTATGTATGTATGTGGTCGCCGGTTCTATTTTTTCCTTGTAAAAGTTACTAATACATATTCTTACGAAAGCCTTTTCTTATCAACCTTAAGTATGTCGGTAATAATGAATAAATTTAATTTCTCCGCTCTAGAAAGAGAAAGCGTTAAACTACACTACACAGACAAGTTTGCGACTTCAAAAAAACACAAAAACACTAATAACAATCGGCTATGCGAGAAAGTTTTAGCTCCCGCTTTATCCCGTATAGCAGGGTGGACAGGAAGAATCTAGTGTCAAGACACTCCGAACTCTTAAGAATTTGAAAGTAAATATATACCTTTATTCAATATACATTGTCTCGAATTCAATGTACGGAGTGTCTTGACACTAGGTACTTTCAGTCTACCCTGCTATGCGGGATGAAAGCGTGAAGCTAAGAATAAAATACAAAAACAAACACCAAACCGTTGAATTCCGTACTTGTTAATTAACCAACCAACGAGATTACTCCATACAGTTTTGCATTTAATTAAAAGGAATCAAGTATATATCAATTAAGTTTTAATGTAATGATACCGCGCTCGCCCCTGCCAGCTCTATTCTTGTATACATTATTTAACGACCGTGCCCTGTCTACTACTGGAAGCTACTTTACACGGGGTGTATATTCTCACATTTGCTTATGAATGACCATATTATAGTACCACGTCTGTATAGAGGAATTTAATTAATTAAATAATCATTATTCTAATTTCAATCAAGGTAAGCGAAAAACACTGTTCATATTTGAAATGTAAACAAATCTAGATTCGATACGTTACATAGTGGGTTAATAAATTATTATATCATATGATCTGTTGTCAGTCGCCGTCTAAACGTAGCACTATAATATCAACGCAATAAGTAAATACTGTAAATTATAATTTTACAATATATACGAATGGTACAAGAGGGCCGGGGAGACGTTGATTGACCTTCGAAAACACAGTGTCGAAGATACTGGAGGAAGGTCACGTAAAAAGCTTGAGGACCCCCGAAGGGCATCTATGAAGAGGGTAATGATTGTGGACGAGGCGAAAGAGGTATGCAGAGGTATGCGCTCAGTCCTCTCCGACTATCCCGCAAAGGATAAAGCGTGAAGCTAAAAAAAACAATAAATACTAGAAATATTGCGTAAAAATCGCGAAGAACAAAGATCTTATTAAAGATCTCATTAAATATTAGACTCTTAGGATAAAAATGGATTAGCTCAAAATTTATCGAATTTAACAACAACTATGTCATTTCAATGATATTTGAGTTGAGCCACTTTCATTCTAAGGGTGCGATATGTATATCTACACACAATTGTGTTTTACATTAACCTCGAAATAACAGGCAATATAATTGGTAGCTAATGTAGCACTAGCCTTATATTAGTTGTTAGGGGGACAAGTCGGTTGACCTTTAAAAACACAATTTCTATGATACTGGAGGAAGGTTACGTGAAAGGCATGAAGAACCCTCGAAAGGCGTGTATGAAGAGATTAATGACTGAGGACGAGGCGAAAGAGGTGTACAGGGACAGTAGCGGCTGGCGCCCTGTCTCTTCTGACTACAGACGCAACGGATAAAGGATGCAGCTAAAAAAAAACAAATAAGTAACAAAAATTAAAGAGCATTTATGCGTACGAATTAGTATTACAAGAAGTATTCTCTAAATCAGTATATACCTAATTCTCTCTGATTAAATCTGACAAAATATATCTAGCTGTACTGTATCCGTATATCCGTGTAATATATGTATAATATATAGAATCTAGTAGGTGGGACTCAATATCAGGCTTTATGTCTAGGCACACCTATATATGCAGATATAGCTTCACGCTTTTATCCCGCAAAGCGGGGTACCTAGTGTCAAGAAACTCTGTACTTCGCTTTCCACCGAATCCGAGACATTGCATGTTGAGTGTTAGAACACCGCATTGTGTCTAACCAGAGCGAGAAAGTGAAAATAACTTTAAATATAATCACTCCCCCAAGTGGGGATCGAACCCACAACCGGTCGGGTTTACAGTCAGACGTTGTCACACCTCGCCACGACCGGCTTCACATAGATATATACACTACTGCACGTTGACAAATGCAATACACCCACAAAAACAAAGTCCCTTGGAAAATATATACGTAAATAGAAGAAAAATTGTGAAAAATACACTGAATATTTTGAAATATTGAAAAAATCGTTTAAAAGTACACTAATATGTTTAAATAAAGATTATTAATACTGACTATCGCATACTCGTGCGACATGCCACGACCGGTCATGATTGATGTGAACTGGACAAGTTATAGTCGGAACCCTCCACTCCGTGAACACCTCCATACAACAGAAGAAATCAATTGGAATTTCCAAACAGATTATCTCATAAAATATTCCATGCATTTTATTTCCATTTTAACACGGTTCTATGTAGGTCAGCCGTAATTCTTCGTCTACATTAAGATACTTATATTCGAGATTTGCCCCAAGGACCTTATCGAACCAAACCGAGTCTCTAAGTTAAGCTGTTTGTTAATATTGTGATTTAACTTGTGTATTTCCGTGTTTAAGTTTTTCTGGCCATGACTTTATGCTTTTTCTCGCTTATCAAGTTGATAAGAGACAGGTATGAGCAGTGACCGTGTGGCCAAAAATAAATAAATACTAAACATGTTTTTAATAACATCTTTGATTTTTACACATTGTAAATGAAACTATTTTAATTCTGCAAGAATCCAGGGCAGTACGCGTGGCAATTAAGAAACAGATGGCGGTAGATTGATATAATTATTTTTTGTATCAATCAACCTACAAATGCCATCTCTATCTACCCGCAAGTGTGACCACGGACTACTGTAAAGTGTTCGAAACGTCAATTTTTATTATATATCAAATATACGCGATTTTCATTTTTAATATAAAAATATATTTTATAATTTCGCGCCAACCGTGAAATATGAAAAAATCATAACCACTGTGCTTATTTATAAAAAGAAATAAAGGATCATTGCAAATATTCATTGGGAATATATCTTGAGGCCGGTCGTGGCGCAGGGTAACAGCGTCTGACTGTCAAAGCGATCGGTTGTGGGCTCGATCCCCACTCGGGGGAGTGATTGTATTTAAATTATTTTAACTTCCTCGCTCAACACGCAATGTCTCGAATTCGATGGAAAGTGAAGTACGAAGTGTGTCGACACTAGGTACTTTCTGTCTACCCTGCTATGCAGGATAAAAAGCGTGAAGCTAATAAAAAAAGTATATCTCAAAACCAATATTAATATGTATCATAACAAATAAATATGTATAGCTCAAGAAATACAAGAAATTTTCATTTAAAAAAAAATCTTTAAAAATTCCTCCACTTCATTCCCTTCGGTCAATAAACCCACCGCGTAATCTGACTTTTCCATTAGCAACTTAAATTCAAATAAAAATGCTGAAAAACCATAAGTAAATCGTAATCGAAGTGTTGCCAGACCGCGGACTTCCTGTGAAAAGCAATTTCCTCGAGATCCTGCTTGAATATTTCAAAATGGAGGTATTCAGTTCTTATCTATAATTGAGTAGGAAGAGAAATTCGGTGCGGGCTCGTTGGAGGCGCGGATTACCATATCTAAATATATAGTTATTGATACGTCACGTTAAACTTTCAATATCTATTTAATATCTTATTTATTATTATTTTTTATTTTAAATCATAAACAATACGTTAATTTAATTAAATATTTTACATTTCTTTTTAAGCTTCACGCTTTTTATCCCGCATAGCAGGGTAGTCAAAGTATCACGATCACCGAATTTGAGACATTGCGTGTTGAGTGGTGGAACATAACGCCACAATTTTCATTACCAGAGCGAGGAGATGAAAATAATTTTAAATATAAGCACTCCCTCGAGTAGGGGGATCGAACCCACAACCGATTGCGTTTACAGTCAAATGGTGTCACACTGCGCCACGACCGGCTTCAAATTTTACGTACTTACAACAACTTAATGTATAAATTAATAAAATTATTCTAAAATTAGGTTGTTAGGAATATTAATAAAAAAAGGTATTCTCAAGTTTACTTTCTCTTTTAAACATATTCAGCCAGAAACAAAATATTAAAAGGTTAGTTTACTTTAAATTATTAACAATTAAAATAATATATTTTAAGAGTTTTAACAAGAGTGACATGTGACATCATTAGGAGTCGCTAAAATAATGTAAATGCTTGATGCCTTCGAGTCTTAGTAAATGCGCATGGCGCAGTAGGACAATATATGACTGTCACCGCTAATAGTTGTGGGTTCAATTCCCACACAAAGGAATGATTATATTTAAAATTTATATTCATTTATTCACTCTGGCTAGACAAAGCGTGGCGTTAAGTGCAACACTCAACACGTAATGTTGCGATTTCAGGCGGATAGTAGTCAACGGAGTGTCTTGACACTGAGTTGTCCCTACAGTACGGCGTAAATAAAACTGGAGGCCATTTTTTTAAGCTCTTTACAAAAAAAATATCATAATTTATCAAAATAAAAAAAAACAAGCATTTTTTGTAGTAGAACGACGATAATACTTGCTACGTCTTAATAACATAGTATCGCTGTAAAATGTAAACAAAAATTACAATGTCAGTGGCGTAATTTGATTTGAAGGGTCCAGGCGAGAGCATTCAAATATATTTAGAAGCTTATAAGAAAGTACTTTGCAAATGTTATTATATCCTAGCAGAGCTTTGAAGACGTTCTTTAATTTATTTAGACATTTGGTACAGAACCTTTTTACAATATTACCGCATTACGCTTAAATTTTATTATAGCGCTATAGTATATATATTTTTTTATATAAATAGAAAAGGCAATAATTAATTAACGCTTTTATCCCGTATAGCAATGTAGACAGGAAATACCTAGTGTCAAGAAACTCCGTACCCCGCTTTTCTCCGAATTCAAGATATTGAGTGTTGAGTAGTGAAACTCAACGCCGCGTTTTGTCTTATCAAACCGAGGAAGTGAAAATATTTTGAATTTAATCACTCCCCCAAATGAGAATCGAAGACACAACCGATTGCGATGCAGTCCCACTGCGCAATAACCGGCCTCTCACTCTCAACTCCTCTATCACGAACCCACAACCGTGGCGTAAGCCACAATAACTAACCACTAAACCAAAAGGGTTGTCAAATTTTATTATTATCTATCCAAAATTCCGCGTTACTTTCCGGATTTCAGAGGAATTCCCGGTACAAATTACCTCGAGGCTATGATTCAATTTAATATACCGACATTTCTGACAATTTAATATTCCCTTTTACAAATCTGATAGAATACGAGTGTAGGCAACGAGACTATTACTATACAACAAGTAGTACCACGAACATATAGATATAGATAATTATATAATGAGGTCTGGTGTCGCAGTGGTACAGCATCTGACCATAATTGCGATCGGCTGTGACTTCAATTCCCACTCAGGGGAACGATTACACTGGACTAACTTTCATTTCCAAATTCTGGTAAGACATAGCCCGGATTTGAGTTGTGCCTCTCAAAACGCAATGTCTCGAATTCAGCGGAAAGCGGAGTGCGAAGTGTTTTGACACTACCTATATACTCTGCTATGAGGGATAAAAGCGTGAAGCTAAATAAATTTAATACAATATTATTACGTTACATTAATTCTAAATATGAAGTGGTTGGGCCACTTTGGGCGGAAGAATGGTGGTGGTAATCGAGCGCTGGTATAATAGGGCTAAAGAAAACATGAAGCAACAAAAATATTTCTCATTTCACGCATTCCTAATCAAGTTGAATAGAGAGAAACTAACGTTCTTCTAATACTATAAATTTTAACAATCTACCTTTAAGCAACGATACTCTGGATTGAAAACCCACGCATTATCATATATGCAAAATTAGAATAATATTTAAAGACAAGCAATACCTCAAGTGGGACAGCGCCTGATTGGAAACGTGATTTAGTCTTGGATTCCATTTCACTGAGCGGAAAGATTATATATTTTTTTTGTTACATTTA
Organism: Dryadula phaetusa; assembly: GCA_032432895.1. NCBI lineage: Eukaryota > Metazoa > Arthropoda > Insecta > Lepidoptera > Nymphalidae > Dryadula > Dryadula phaetusa. The sequence goes on from JAOYRS010000036.1 coordinate 185,348, forward strand.
TAACTCACATTAGATACTCCCTGAATGCCTGGCAATGCGGGAAAGAGCGTGACATCAAGAAATTAGACTAGAAAGATATTTTTTTACGCTGCTTCACGCTTTTATCCCGCATAGCAGGGTAGACAGAAAGTAACTAGTGTCAACACACTCCGAACTTCACTTTCCACCGAATTCGAGACATTGCGTGTTGAGTGGTGGAACTCAACGCCGCTCTCTAACTTTACCAGAGCGAGGAAGTAAAAATAATTCATATATAATCACTCCCACAACCCAAACTCACAACCGATCGCGTTTACAGTCAGACACTGTCAGACTGCACCACGACGGGCCTCAAAGATAATATGTGTATACTAAAATATATTATGCAATCTATTTATAGTAAAACATAGTAATATAAATAGCTAAAAGTTAATAGTTGAATACTTCCCGTACATGTTGGAGGAAAAAATAAAGTAGATTTCAACACAAATATATCTATCCGGTATCCGGTATCATAAACTTGCCATAACATAAGTTATATATAATAGAATTCCGTAGGCTCTTGGGAGAACAGTCAATAACTAGTTTGATTTTATAACACAAGTGTATCTCAGACCCTCAACCCTATTATATTTTATACTAGATGTGCACGCTACTTCGTCTGCGAGGAATTCAACATCTTTATTGTATAGCTCTAAAACAAAAGTTACCAAGTTAGCTCATATTACATCAGCTATATACCAGTGAAAGTCACATCAAAATCAGTAAAGCCGTTTCAGAGTTTACCTGGAACAAACAGGCAGACAAAAGATATGTGTACCGTGAAAAGAAACATATACATTTAGTAAGAAACGGTTGTTTTAACATTATAAACAGACATTCCAACTTTATTTTTTTGTATAGATTTACTTAATATCAACAATAAATTTTAAAAAATTGAAAATAAAAACACAAATTAAATTTCAAAGAAAAAGTACAAAATAGTCACACACAGCAGAGCATAGTGTTAAGTTCAGTAAGTTCTTCACTTAGTACTAAAATTCAAGACATTTAACGGATAGCGGATCTCAACGCCGTGTTTTATCTAAATAATATTTTATATTAACCACATAAAAAGTTAAGAGCGAAAAGCTTGTATGGTTTTGATAATTTTTAAAACATAAAACAAATTAAACATAAAAAATATGAAACAAAATTAAACATTTCATACAATCTGTATTTACGTATATTTCTGAATATTAGAGGCACTAGGAGTATCTCTAGGAAGCCGTACGCTACACGAGCACCCGCAGGGGCGCAGTTATTGTTAGTCTCGAAGTCCACAGACGCTCACTTAGTTTTCATGGCTTTCCAAATAAATTGGAAGATAGAATGGAAATAATGATGTGTACACACTGGGCTCTTTGTAAAACAAGACAATATGAAGCAACGCTACAGTGCAGTTACGGAGCAGTGTCGGAGTGTAAAAAAGATGATTGTGTGTTCGGTTTCTACTCTGGGAACATATTGTGTTTAATTATACTCATTTCTCCCACCCTGGTAAGACAAAATGCGGCGTTTAATCCCGCCACTTAGCACGCAACGTCTTGAATTCGAGCGGAATTAGGAAAAAAACTGTTTTGAAAACTCTTAAAGCGCTATTCGCTCGTAGATCTATTAAGAAACCTCATATACCACTTATATTAAAATTTTGACAGGATTTATAAAAAAAAGAAAATGGTGTTAAATTTGTTGTGAGCACTAGCACAGTAATGTACTATATATTTATTTTATTTAGCTTTTTATCCCGCATAGCAGGGTAGACAGAAAGTACCTAGTGTCAACACACTCCGTACTTCGCCTTCCACCGTATGCGAGACATTGCATGAGCAAGGAAGTGAAAATAATTGAAATATAATCACTTCCCCGCGTGGGGATCGAACCTACAGCCGGTCGCGTTTACAGTGAGACACTTTTCCACTGCGACTGGCCTCAATTCTATATTATGAGCGCGCCTTAATGATTTTATCTAGTGTTTTTATTATTATTATTATTATCACTCTACACTGGTTAGTTTCTTATACAATTTAAAGTTCTTAAGTTTACAACACTCACAGAGACTCTACTGTCTCTATGTATTCCGTAAGAAAATCCAGGATTTATAATTAGTTGCCTTACTTAATTCCTATCTAGTTCCTTTATCTAGTGTTAAGACACTCCGCTAATAATTCTTTGGACTCAATCTGAAAAGGGCGAGTTAATGTAGTAAACCTAAATATAATCATTCTCCCACATGGGGATCAAACTCAGAACCAATCGCCCTTACAGTCAGATGTCGTCCCACTGTGCCACTATGCTCTCGTTAGTTATCAAAACTAAAGCTATATATGTCATATCACTCCTGAATAGGAAATATCTTGAATTAATAATAAAACTTTTAATAAGATATACTTCAAGCTACGACAGGAAAAAGGAACAATCTAAAGAAAAAAATGGTCGGTTATTGACAAGTACCTTTATAGAAGGGCCGCTCCCTTCTTAATAAGTTCGAATAAAATCTTTGGCGAGACACTAAACGATATTACTAAGAGCTTTGTTTACAGCAATCGTTTGTCCTCTGAAAGAAATGCCAATTTAATTCCCTTTGTTTGCTGGCCATTTTGTGTTTGAAGTATTTTCCTTTATAATGAAACTATTTTAAACTGATAAATCGGTTATATTTTGTTATTCGAAAATATGTATTCGGAAACCTGTTGTGTAGAACACTACAATAGTCCGCGGTCTCAGGTAGGCTGGGGTGGGTAGATACAAACTTTATTTATATCAATCTACCGCCATCAGTTCTTTAATTGCCTCGCGTACAGCCCTGGATTCTTGTAGAATGAGCTGACCGTATCTTTGTCTATGGTTAAAATAGTTTCATTTTGAAATATGTAATAATTGCAAAAAATCCAAGATGTTATAATGTAAGCTATTTAACTAACTTTAAATAAATAAAAAGAAAGAATCAAGACACTCGGTTCTCCGCTTAAAAAAAAGTTAGAGTAGATCCATTTAGGCTTCCAAGAATCTGTGCTTAATTTTCTGTCTGTATGTTTGTTTTTAAATTTTTATATGTTTTTTTATATGTTAAGTGTTTTTTTGTTTGAATTTTCTAAAACTAAAAGTCATATCAAGATTATACTTCTTAATGTAAGTTAGGTATACTTCAATTACGAGAGCAATACTTCCTCGCTCTGGTAAGGCAAAATGCGGCGTTGAGTTCCACCACTCAACACGCAATATCTCGAATTGTTGGAAAGCGAAGTACGACGTTTCTTAACACTAGGTACTTTCTGTCTACCCTGCTATGCGAGATAAAAGCGTGATGCTAAAAATAAAAAAGTTTTAACAAATGAATTTTACCTTTTTTTTAAATAATTTTATATATATATAAGTAATAGCTTTTAAATAATATAAAAGAAAATATATTTCCTCTTTTCAATTTATGTATACAAGGTGCAGTAGATAATTGTTCATTGTATTATAATATCTTCAACGAGCCGCGATATCGAAGCCAACTGTAACGGAGTTTGCGGCCATCTTCCTTTTTTTATTTTTTTTCTTCATGAATTATCGAAGCTTCTGAGAAAATTCAATTATTGCCAGCCATTATTATATAATTGGTTCCTGCATTTTTCCTTAGAATAGTCTGATAAATTGTTTAAAGACAGAACAATAAATGATATTAATATTCATTTAAAATTTAATTTCTTTTTAATATCTATCTACTTATGGTACTAGATGTCCCGTTGAGGAGTTGATAACAAGTTGCCTTAGCAACTTGTACATCATGGGGGGCTAGGTCAGGTAATCTCCTCGTGTGCTCGCTTTTTGCCAGTCCCTTTTGAATGCTTGTTTCATTTGGGGGGAAAGGCAGTGTTGCGGGCCGGTGCTCCCTGTCGCGGCGAGTAATTATTTCCCAAGGAATTTTTCTTTTTATTGCTCGGCGGCGAATAACCCGACGTGGCGACTTTCCTCTACGTGTTCCTCTGACTAGCAGAAGACACAGTGTGAGAAGCAAGGACGTGCGTGGTGAGTATTAATACTACCGATACGCTGGCGTAACGATCTAATGGATTTTATGCCATCGCCGATGTCATCATCAGTGATATCAGAACTCCGCACAAGGTTGCGGTCATGTCTCTTAATCTCGTGTGTTTTAGAGTCCGCTTTGGACACAGGAGTTGTACAGCGCGTTTGGCGTAAGCGGCCTTAGCGCATAAAGATGGAAAACAGGGAGATGATTCTTGCTCAGAAGCCGATGCGGTGCATATGACTAAATGCCACACCTCGAGGAGAGGTAGGCCTCCAAAAGCACGTGGTGCAGATCTAGCACGCACTTGTAGAAAGCAGAACCTTCGTAAAGAGAGTGCGCATGAGGAATATTTTGAGCGGGACTTCTCTGAGTTGGCAGTACAAGGAAGTAGGTCAGCTCACACATCAGTGTGCTGAAAGTGTATTAGAGGCGGAAGTAAAGAGCCTCGATACTGGAGGTTGCGAAGAAGTCGTGCAACCTTAAGAGTACATTTGTGCGTAAACTTAAGTTGACATTGTCAACTCTCTTGTCACACGCACCGAGATTGAAGAGGTTTGCCAGATGCGAGAAGAAAACCAACGCCTCACTGAGGAGGTGAAGAAACTACGGAACGAGTTGCGATCCTATAACAAAGACATGCGGGAGGTAAGAGGGAACCTGGTGGCCGCTGGAAATTCTCCGCAGATTTGAGCGTCAACTCTTAACATCAGTGAAAAAATTCTAGAAGAGTTGAAGCGATCTATAGTTCTTTCTATATTAACTATGATCGAGGCTCGTTATGCTGGTATCGAAGAACGTCTCTTGCCAAAAAAAAGTATGCGTCGCAAATCGTCGTCGTCGCGAAATATAGTGACGCAGCTCTCGCTTGAAACTCAGCGGTAATTAATCATTAAAAACCCAGAGATAATTTACTTCTGTCCAATTCACGTATAAATCCCGAATTTAGGCTCCCAACAATAGCGCAGGCCAGTGTCACTGAAGGCAGAAAAGAGAAAGATGGTTCGTGGACATTTGTGCCTAGAAGTGGCAAAAAGAAAAAAAAATCCTCTGCTGTGCCCACCACCACTGCGAAAAACATGGCGTTACTTAAATATGGCCTTAAAAAAAGCAGGGAAAGGCCATGTAATATATGTTTGAATTTCGTGCTCAATGGCTTTATTTGATAGGAAATTTTATGTTATTTATGATTTAAACAAAATATTGTTCAAATGACCGCCACGTTATTTTTTGCACTGGTGAATACGATCGGTCCAATTTTCGATGACTCGGTGCAGCATTTCGGCTGGTATGGCCGCTATAGTCGCTCGAATGTTGCGTTCAAGGTCTTGAATCGCTGGTTTATTGGCATACACTTGATATTTAATATACCCCCACAAAAAATAGTTCATGGGTGTTAAATCGCATGATCTTGGTGGCCAATTGTGAGCACCGTTGCGAGAAATAACCGACTCACCAAACTTATCACGCAATAAATTTTGATAAATTTTGATAAAATAAATTGTGACGATCGCAGTGTGGCATGTTGGATCATCTTGTTGAAAATAAATGTCGTCCGCATTGATTTCATATACTTCAGGAAAAAAAATCGTTCAACATGTCACGACAACGGTCGCCATTGACAGTAACAGTACGGCCTTCGTCGTTTTTGAAAAAGTACGGGCCAATGATTCCACCGTACCATAATCCGCACCAAATAGTCAATTTTTCAGGATGTAATGGTGTTTCATGAATCACTCTTGGATTTGACTCACTCCAGTAACGACAATTCTGTTTGTTCACATAACCATTGAGCCAAAAGTGAGCGTCATGTGAAAAGATGATTTTCTTATGAAATTCGGTGTCCGTTTCCATCATTTCAAGCGCCCAATCAGCAAATTCACGACGTAATTGATGGTATGCTAGCATGAATTCTTGTGCCAACACAATCTTGTATGGATGTAGGCCAAGATCCATACGTGAAATTCATCAGGTTGTCATTCTGGATAAGCCCAATTCTTGTGCACGTCGTGAAACGGAAACATTTTGATTTTCACTACGGCCTGTCCGTTGTCATGTTGGTGGTCTACTATCGTGCAAAGAATATTCACTTTCCAGTTTTTGGATTATGCGACGATAGCGAGCTCAGATGGTGCATCATGACGACCATATTTAGCACGAAATGCTCTTTGAGTAGAGACAATACTTCTCGAATTTCGATAGAAAATTTGGACGATTTCCAAACGTTGAGGTAAGGTAAACTTGTTCATGATTAAATGGCAAACATTACTGAACATAAAACAAAACAAATGTCAAGTGTTAAACAACCAAGATGGCCGCTGTGAGATATCAAAATCCTATCATCCTTTATTATTTCTGACGAAAAGATTGACAATAGACAGGTACATTACAAATTATGTACGTATTGAAATATAAATGTTTCAATATTTCAATCAAATATATCTATATCGACAATAATAAATATTATTGTTTATTACATATTGTATATTCGTGTATAGAGAAAGTTGCAGTTGTATATGCAATATAACGATATGTACTTATGTACTTATATAATATATTAATATGATTTAATATATGAATCAGATATGTTTATTAAAAGTACACATAATAATATATTTAATAATAGACTATAATAAAATCATAGAATATTAAATATAGTATGTAAAGAAAAGATTGCGTTCGTGTAATAAAAAAATTTGCAGACGTGCATGTAATAGGGCGGCCGAGCTCATCGACGTCGGCGATGTCGTGCGTCGTCAGGCCGAGTCGTCTTTCCTGGAGATTCTGACTTAATGTTTAGAGAGATTTCAGGTTACACCGTCCTGAATGTCAGAACAGTTGTATGGCATATATAGGGAGGCAGCATGCGGTCCAGCCAACCTCCTTATATATTAAGGTACTAACATATATGATGAGCTGAAAGACTCATACCGCATATAAAAGACATATGATATATGGCTTTATGGCACGATGAACGTAAATATATGTATTTGGGGGCGATACATATAGTTGATCTATGTGATAGAGACACACCATACCACCTTACTTTCGGTGTCCGGCGAGTTTACGGCTTGCCGATATTCGTTGTCGATGGCATAAACCAATGTCGCTGGGCGTCTCTGAGGCTGATACAATTAGCTTAGGAGAACTGCTACAGAGATGCTGTCTCGTGTCGCATGCGAGATGCTTGTACGGTGTTAGATGTTGAAATAACTTGCGACACGCGACCGTTGGTGTTCGTTGAGCGTTACAGCTTACTGATAACTGATGTCGGTGGCGCGACCCAATGTTGTTTATTTTTACTTATTATCTTTACTTATTTTTACTTATTTATCACTTAGGCTAATATTCTCGGCTCAGGTGAACTGCGACAGCGACTATGGTTATGTTATCACATCGGCTGCTGTTGCGCATTTGCATGAGTGATGTATGTACGGCGTCAGGTTTAAATATAATTTCTCATCTATGAGAGCTGGCTAGTGCGCCCGAGTATTAACTAAACCATTTGATTGCATACAACGGAGAGCCATTCGGATCGTTGGGGGCCTAATTATCTGTGATAGGCTTGATACTTTGGCGTTGCGTAGAGACATTTCATCGTTATGCATTCTCCAACGCATAGGGTTAAACAGTTCTGGAGAACTGTTTGACCTGGTTCCTGCCGCTGAATTTTCCAACCGCACTGTACGTAACAGACTAAAATGCCATCCCTACCATCTGGATACGTGGCGTTCTACTATAGTGCGATTTTGCGGGCCCGCTTTGGCTATCTTTTCTCTTACTATGTTTACCTCCAATGGTTCATTATAAGTGGGAGAAAGATTGAACGCGCCTTCGACTTTTCCTCGGGCGAGCCGTTGGTGATCTCAATGGAAGGTTAATGAATGATAATAACAAATATGAAAACCCAAATAAATTCATATACGTGTCAAAACCTTTTAATGGCAAATTTATAATAAATGAGATTACCTTCTGATGGCTAATTATATAAATTTAATATTTTGCAATTGAAATTTTTTTACACTGTTACCTCTGAATCTCTAGAAGATCTTGAGTTACATACGACTACAACAATAAATGGGTCCTAGCCACGTGACGTATGATGAGCCAAGGCATGATTATATAAATATAATATTTATGTATACTTATTGAAGGCAGATATATGTTATGTATGTACATTACAAATATTGTCTGAGAAAAAATTGTAGTATTATATAAAAAAAACTGAATAAAAATTAAACAAAAAGAAAATACTGCCAACCCTAGTGAAAATAAAATATTAGATAAGGAATTTATAAGTGAATACCATAACCTTTTTAAAATTATAAAGTCTTAAAAAAATCAAAAATAAATTGAAAGTAAGCACAAGGACAAAAGTCCAAATATCGCATGCGATGTAAGTAAGAATAAATATGCAAGTAATAAAAAGTGTCTGGTAACGCCAGAGGACAAGTGGTTCATTATAAAACGAAAGGAAAAATTTGAAATTTCAATGTAGTTCTCTGACTACCCCGCAAGAGATAAAGCGAAAAAAAATGTAGTTCCGGTAAGAAAAATATAAATCGGCACCAAATTACATCGAACAGTCAAAAAAAATTAATAAAACAATAGTTTTTTTTAAATTAACCTTAGTTTATAAGTATCATATAATTGATTTGCTTGACGCACATGTATCGCTGTTTGTTTTAAATAAAAAAAATGGCCAAGTGCGAGTCGTAATCGTACAGGAAGTGTTTCGTAGAAGCAAACATAGATCAGGAACATAATATATTGGTAGTAGTGTCGTAACTTAGATCGAGGACAGTCAGTTGATGTAAATTAGCCGTTTTGTTCCTGTAGGAGTAGAACGTAGAGTAAAAAATTTCATTTTAACGTAATTCATAATGTCAACTGCTATACGTCCCACTCCAGGGCATTATAAACTCTTTCGTATATAAAATCCTTTGAAATATGTAATATTTATTTTTTAGATTTTTTAAACAAGTAGTATAAAAGTTGTATGGGTGTGGCATAATATAACACGTTGAAAGTGTCTATATTTAAAACGATTGGCTGAAAAAAATGACTGTGGGAATTTCAATGCCATTTTTAAACACCTAGTTATAAACATCCTGCACATATAGGTGTGAAGAAAAAATATTATTGATATAAGAGGGGACGCCTTCCTTCCCCAGTATTATTTGTTTTTTGTTTTTATATAAAAATCATAAAGCGATGAAAAAAATACATGCATCTACTAAGTTTCTATTGTCCTTATGTTTTCAGAATGAAATGGGTGTGGCAAACAAACAAACAAATATGACTATTTCATAAGGTTTTAATTATTCGCACTTTGGCTACGGAACCCAAAAAATCATTTGACGTTTTAGTTTCTTTCTTAAATGAATTTGTTTACTAAACGCTTACGATAGAGGATATTCACAAAGTAAGACAAAATACGGTCTTAGTTCGTTAACTATTTTTTTAAGTGATGTATTAAGTATGAGTGTAACTATAAAAATTATTATCTTGCTACGGTAATTTTAAGTAAATTATTTTTTAGATATTAAAAAATAAACAGATAAGTAAATAAATTTTACATTACATAACACTTCGTAATATAAAAACGAAGTTGCCTCCGCTGTCTGTACGCCTGTGTCCCTTGAGTAAGGCAGCGGATTTAAATATAGTTATAAGTATATAATAGAATATCAGAAAAAATATGGGGAGTATGGGGGAGAAACCGCGAGCCGTCGCTAGAAAGAAATCAGTTAGTTAAGGCTCCACACTTTTATTGCCGCATATCAGGGTAGACAGGAAGTACCTAGTGTCAACACACTCCGTACTTTGCTTTCAACCGAATTCGAGACATTACGTGTTGAGCGATGAAACTCAACGCCGCTCTTTACCTTTACCAGAGCGAAGATGTGAAAATAATTTAAATATAATCACTCCCCCGAGTGGGGATTGAACCCACAAGCTGTCGCGTTTACAGTCAGATGCTGTCACACTGCGCCACAACCGCCCTCAGTTAGTTAGTTTTATTTTTTTATTATAACCAAGAAACTATTTTTATTCTTTTTAAAAAATAAACTGTTTTAACTGTTTAAACTGTAACTGTAAACGATGAGATCGGTTGTGGGTTCGATCGCCACTCGAGGGAGTGATTACTAAAATTATTTTCACTACCGCGGTGTTGGGTGCGGCGTTGAGTTCCACCACTCAACACGCAATGTCTCGAATTCGATGGAAAGTGAAGTACGGAGTATCTTGACACTGGGTGCTTTCTGTCTACCCAGTAATTCGGGATAAAAAGTGTGAAGCAAAAAAAAAACTAAATAAACACGTCCATAATATGTCCAAAGTAACATATATATATATATATATATATATATATATATATATATATATATATATATAAGCATACCTATTTGGTAATTTCTTATAAGTATTTCTTCAGTTTTTAATCTATTATATCTATCTTTTGGTACTCTTTATCATCTAAATCCTCTCATACATTTTAAACTGATATAAATACTGGTGATTTTCGAGAGAGATCAGAAATTTATGAACGCCATTAATTTATGAAACACAACAGAGAAGATGATGTCAATAAAACCCATCAATCAATGGTACTCCAAGTTTTTCTTTAGAAGAGCAAGGAAAAGAAAAAAATATTAATTACCTCTAAGTGAGAATCGAACCTGCAACCAACTGATAGTGCATTATTTAATTAATATTATACAAGATACATACATATATAATATAATAAGATAGGTACATACACCACTATAAGAGTAATGCTATTAATGTGAATATATCAAAAGTAAAATAGATATAGCAAAGCAATCTAGTTGGAGATAATCTTATAAGCTTCCGACGCCTACGATTACTATGATCTTTCAGGCTCGCTATAAAGGATACACCAGGAAGGTGACTCTATCGCAAAATATAAACGCAATGTTAACAGGTTCGAATCCCACATAGGTCAAGAGAAACAAATTTAAGTATTGTACGAGTTATTCCGCCTTCTTTAGAGGAAATAGCAATGTTTCGGTAAGTTCACGCTTTATCAGACATAACAGGGTATTAAAAGACGATCTAGCGTCAAGACATGTCGTTGACAGATTTCCACCTGAAATCTAGATATTGCTGAGCGGCGAACTCAACGCCGCGCTTTGTCTTGCAAGAGCGGAGAAATGAAAATAAATTTTAAATATACTCCTTTTCTCGGAAGAAAATCAAACACACAAACAATCATATTTACAGTCAGATATGTCCGACATATATCATATATCGATATTCCATTTATATTAGAGAAATTATAACCAAAAATATAAACTTACAACCCTCGTCCTAATTAGAGACAACATTGAAACAAATAAACAGTTACAATGATAAAGCAGATGATCATATACATATATATATATATAATGAAATGACATTTCATTATTCCAAATTCGCTGCGCTCCGCGCATTTATAATTTATAGCTGAAAGTCAGTTGAATGACAGAGAATGTTTAGATTATTTTGAACTTTGATTTTGTAAGAAAATAAAGAGATATAATAGAGGAGGCGATATTAGTGAGCTTTGAATGTCGTTTCTTTGTATTTTCAGAGAAACAATTTGTGTTTTATTTTGAGCATCCTCAATAACCTATCTTATACATATTTCTGGATGAAATCGAACCTACAACCCTTGACGTATACTAAGTGTCACATCACTCAATAAAGCTGAAGATCAACAATGTCATTTAACTACAGCGTACAAAATCTCAGTCAGCTGCGGCTCGGAACACAACAAGAAAATATTATTTCCCCAAAAATCACAAGGGAACATATTTATTTGCTCGCAATATATAAATAGACCCCAATATATTTATTTAGGTTTATTAATCTTTTGCTGTTTGTTTGTTCATCCCCATAATATATCTCATAACCAAACTGGACTGACTTCTGTCTGTTTTTATATCATATTCACATACAAATCTCAACTAACTGCAATTTAAAAACTCCATCACACGACGTTCTAAATGGGACAGAAATGGGTAACTATATACTGACCCATGTCTTCCTCTTTTGTTTCCCTGTTACCAGATAAATACAGAGATCCTAGTGTCAAGACGTTCCGTTGCCCATTTTTTACCAAAGTCCTAGATATTGTGAAGTGAAATGCGGAGTTAAACGCCGTGTTTTGTCCTGGCAGAGCGGTAAAGCGATAATAATTTAAGTAAGGTCATTCTACCTAGCAGAAATCCAACTCACGATCAGTATTTTATGGCGCAGTGTTCACTCAAATATAAACTATTAATTTGGAAATTACGTTGTTTGTGAATTCAATAATTAATTATTCATAAATAGAGGTCGGTCGTGGCGCAGTGGGACACCTTCTGACTGTAAACACATTCGATTTTGGATTCCTTATTATATTTAAATTACTTTCACTTCCTCGTTCTGGTAAAAGACAAAGTGCGGCATTGAGTTCCAAAGTCTCGAATTCGGTGGAAAGCGGAGTACGAAGTGTCTTAATACTCGGTACTTTCTGTCTACCCTGCTACGCGGGTTAAAAGCGTGAAGCTAAAAAAATTTATAACTAAGGATTGTACTTTTTAAGATCATGATAGTTTTGGATTGAAATTCATCTCCGAGTTTTTTATAAGTAATTCAAAATATACCGATTGGAATTGGAAGACGGTTCGCCTATGTTTTTTCTATGTTCTAGACAACATAAGATTTGCAAGTAAATTAAAAACTATACTTAGATAATATATATCTTGCAACATCTATAGTATATCCTCAATATGATGACACGGCCTTCTTATAATGTACAGAGACAACGTCTTTACGATTCAAGGCACGTTTAAGGAGATCCTACACACCCATACTATAATTCGTGTACGCTACAATTATCCTTAACACTAGCAGACCATACGGCTTAGTGATGGCAAGAGAAGTAATAACTAGTAATATATTATTTTATTATTTAATTGAACAATTAGGTGAGTGCTGATTCGATTCCCACTTGGCGGGATGATCCTATTTTGATTCAACTTTCACTACAACAATGACACAAGCTCGAGTGGAACGAGGAGGGCAGAGTGTCTTAATGCAATAGTTTTTTTATTCTCTAGAATGTGAAAAAAAATGGGACAACAATACATGTATATATAAAGTATATAGTAACCTTGGACATGGGATAAAAAGCCTAGTTAAATATTTTTTAATAACTAGGCTTTTTATCCCATGTCAAATTTCATCCATCAATCCGTGCCAAAATTATTGAGCGTATTAAAATTAGTCAGAATTGTATTAATTTCTATTACATAACTTCCTTTAACTAATAAACGCTCGTATATATATTCCTACGTATAAGTATAAGTGTAACTATTGTTAGACCATGCGTTATGCAACATATATTTACAAAGATAACTAATAAGTATTTCCGTCGGTACCGCAGCTGTCAGGCGGATATTTATTTGGACCATTTGCGATAAATCCATGTTATGGGAAAATATTAAGAAAGAACGCTTTCTATTATATCACAATATTACATTAAAGCAAGAATAAGGTTGTATCATGTTTATTACAATTCTATCTGACATTGACATTGACATTGACACATTGGTTGACAGTTATAATTTAGATTTAAGACATTCCGTTTCGCACTTTTAAATAATATTTGAAGACATTCAGTGTTGAATGGCGTTGAATCATTTTTATTTCACATAACCATTACTGGGACATCAAAAGCGCGGCGTTAAGTTCCGCCATTCAACACGAAATGTTACAAAAGTAGAGTGTTTTAACGCTAGGTACTTTACGTGGAGCTGAAATAAAAAAAAATCTCAGTGCAATTCAAACTTATAACAGTCACGTGTTCATTTAGACACTGCCCTACTGCAATAGTAAAAGCACTCAGTATTTTCATATCCTCTGGGAGTAGAGAATACGAAAAGAGGAATCTTTTAATGATTTTTCAGATTTTTTGTATAGTTCAGCACCAAGTATCATCTGGTTTTTATATATAAAAACTACATCATGTATAATCCCCTTTAAAATCTACATTATAATTTAGTACCTCGCTAAAGATGATACCTAATTACATCTAAAACTTTCCTATAATCTAAAATAGTCTTAGGAAGCTGAGAGGCTTAAGCTAACAAATCAAGACAAGGCTGTCTCCAGTACATTTTTGCGTTAGCAAAGTTCATTTTGTTTTAAGTAAATTAGGCTCGAAGAACAAAGAGATCGGCGGCAGAGGCTCGGCTTTCTTGACAACTTTTTAGGTGATTACTCGTCCAAATATAATAGACACTGACACCTCATCGCAATTTGTTATTATAGTATTTATGTATATTTTTAGATAGAAATCACGTTATCTTGAGCAACAAGAGAAATGCATTTTAGCTATCTATATCTATTCTATATCTATTATCTATTTGTACAATAAAAGAGTAGTCAATTGTGTACATGAAAAATTTATCAAAAATTAAAGCAAAGAAGTAATAGATTTAAATAATTAATCAAAAAATTAAGTTGTAAGATGCAAAAAAAAACACTTAATTGAATTTTTGTCTGGCTGTCTGTCTGTTTGTTTGTGCGACAATCACGCAAAAACTAATATTGGTGTGTGGGCAGGTGAACTCATATGTCCGCCGGGACTTACGGAAGGATCGGAGTGTGTCCGAGGTCCCGGAAAGTGGCGGTCGAGGAGGAGCACCGTGAGGTTTTAGTGGGTAAACGGGGCGGCCTACATCTGCCAATCCGGAGTCCCACATAACCTGTCCCGAGTCCCCGATCGGGAAGGTATCCGTAACGCGATTTCCTCACGTAAAAAAAAAAAAAAAAAAAATGGTGAACTCATATGTGTACTCTTGAATTGCATGTGAACAAATGAAGTCACATTTGGACCATGCTGATATATGCGTTTCGGCGAAATCACATATGGACCATGGTGTCATATGTGGATTGGTGAAATCATATAGGCCAAGGTGTCACTAGGGGATGAGTAACATCACATATGGACCATGGTATTATATGTGAACGCGCAAAATCCTCCATCTGAGGACCAATATATCTTATATGGATAAGTTAAATAACATATGAACCACGGTGGCATGTGTCGCTCTCGATCTAACCACTTCCATCCTTGTCTCTCCTTTTCAGCCGCCTACGATATTATGACGTTATGCGTTTACGACATGGAAGATTATAAGCGTTTAAGGACTCGCAAGCGTATATGAAGTCTTATAAATATTGCTTATATGAATTATTACAATTTTGTCAAAGTCAATTACTGGATTTAAGTAAGAACGCGTGCGGTTTACGTGAGCAAAGCCGCGTGGGCCGCTAGTATTATAATAAAGTTATAAGGTTTTAATTACGTAAAAAGCGACATACGACAATCTGTACATTCGTCATGTGATAGCGCAACACAACGCCGCATATTCTATTACTAAATAACTATATAACAAACATAATTACCCTTTGATTGTGTGTTCAATTAGGCTCCGAGTATATAATTACATATTATATACTCTACCTGCTATATGTCTTATTTAATATTATAAATACGAAAACCCGAAAGAATGGATTTATGTTTGTTACGCTTTAACGCCAAAACTGCTACTCAGTACTACCACTGAACGGATTGGAATGAAACTTTGCATTAATGTAAGTTATATTTCCGGATAATACGGAGGCTGTAATTTATAATGATTTTGTGTAATTTGGTTACGTTAATATAAAAAGCCATATGTGGTACTTTGTACATAATATATCTAATAACTTGCACCTTCTTAGCAAATATTAAAGGAATAAAAAAATAAAACTTCATATGTAAATAAATAATAAAGTTATATTTTTATAACATCCCTGTCAGTTTCCTGTCAGCAGGACGCACACGGGGTGGAAAATATACATTTTAGTAATATTACTTTGTTAGCGCCATCCAGAAACAAGTAAAATGTGAAGTTAGTGAAGTTGTTACTGTACATGATGTTAAATCCTTATTAATTACATTTGGTGTCATAATATATATATATATATATATATATATATATATATATATATATATATATATACATGTATATATATATATATATATATATATATATACTTGTTAGTTTCTAGAACTAAATTCTCCAAACTGTTTTCGATGGCAACAAGTTCAAGCTTATCCTATTACAAAAATATACGATCTTTGGTCACCATACAACATGACAATGGCTTTGTAATATAAAGCATGCTGAGGTTGCCTATCCGTCTGTAATACCATCTTTATATTCTAAATCCTGGCTCATGGTCCTGCAGCAGAAAATCAGACATACGTTCGCCGAGTGCTATGGTAGCTGCAGCAGTGTTACCGCGAGGTAAGAGGGGAAGCGCAGAGGCATCAGCCACCCGCAAGCTCTTGATACCTCGAACCCGCAACCTTTCGTCTAGTACTCGACCCAACGCCACTGTGCCCACCGCGTGTTGGACGGAATGGGTTGTGTGTCTCGCGTAGCATTCCCAATAGGCGTCTGTATCCGAATCGGGACAACCTGGTAAGCGTAACATTTGGATCGACGCATTGTATTTCTTAAATATTGGCGTTTCTAAAGTGTCTTTTATAATTTTTATTGAGCGTATAATTTCTTGCATATCTCTGTCGTCGGCTAGGTAGTTAGGTGTAATAGACGGTGGTGCCAATGGATTTGAACTAGATAGTCGAACCCAACCTTGAGATTCTGGCCGCAGAACCACAGGGGCAATGGAAATAAGAGCATTATGCTCGTTTTCAGATACAATTTGATCAATTATGTCATCATTGAACGCAGTACTAGCTTCAAAGAAAGCCCGACCTGGTGTTATAAAGCCCTTGTCAATGTACGAGTATATAAACTGACTTGTGGGTATTTCGCACTCTGAACGATTATTTTCTAACATTCGTGTTGTAAAATTGTAACAATTTGTGTTAACAAAAGCAGTTACATCTGTTAAGCCATTTGATGCGAGTGGTCCACTTCTGGTAGATAGCCATTGGAGGACTTCATAACTCTTAGACGCTATAGTCAGGGGGTTGTAAACTGATCTCGAATCGTGATCCACCTTAACAAAGATTAAGGGTAGTACGTGATCTGTCATTCCGTCACCAACAGGTAAATCTGCCTTTAGGGGAATATTAAATTTTTCCAAATGTTCTTTCGGCCCCACACCAGAAACCATAAGTAACTGTGCAGTACCTAATGCTCCAGAACTCAGTATAACCTCGTGCTTTGCAAACACACGTAACGTATCATTATAGCCTCTGGCGATGGTAACCCCTTGAGCAACGTTAGCATCATCAATGATTACTCCAGTGCATTTACTATTTTTTGCTATTTTCAGCCGCCTTTTGACACTTTTACGATTCAAGTAAGCTGTGGCTGTACTGACTCTTTCACCGTTAGCTGTATAACCGAGTATTTTTGATACTCCGATCTGAGACTTGGCGTTAACATCTGGATTGTATGGTAAATTTAATGTTTTCATTCCTTCTATTATTCTCTCTTGCCAGGGATTCCCAGAATTCTCAAAATAGCCAATAGGTACGATGCCTGATGTATTGTGATATGGTTCTGAAGATTTCGGTAAACGTTTAAGATCCTTTAATCCTTCAAATCGTAGGAAATACGGTTCTATATCTTTCCAAGTCCAACCTGTCATGTTCAAGTCGTAATCTTGCCGGTTGCCTCGCGTGTACATCATGTAGTTGAGACTCGTTGAGCCTCCTAAACACCGGCCTCGTGTAAAACGACAACGCTGATCTTTAGATCCTAAACACGACTTATTATTAGACTCTGTATCATAGTTCCAATCCATAGAAGTGCCGGAAAACGCGAAAGTAGCTCCCGGCATCTAAAAAATGAAATAAAGGCATTAAATACATAGTATTTATCATTCAGACATACGGGGCATGTTTAGTTTTCACGCTGTTGACAGATAGTACCTAGTGTCAAGACACTCCTTGCTTTCCACCGAATTCGAGACGTTGCATGTTGAGTGTTGGTACTCAACGCCCCACTTTGTCTTTTTGCCAGAGAGCGAGGAAGTGAAAATAATCCCTCCCCCGAATGGGAGTCGACACCACAACCGATTGAGTTTACAGTCGGACGCCGTCCCACTGCGCCACAACCGGCCTCAACAACTAATTAATCATAATTAATTAATTGGTCTATATTTTCTAATTTTTTTATTATTTTTTAATCTCTATTTCGTCAGACTGGTCAAGCAAAGCGCAGCGTTTGTGTATAATCGTTTTGTACACAGGGTATGAAACTTTGAGTACAAAATATAAGAAGAAATATATATTTAACTAGCTGTGTTTCAAAATATCATCTAATCCCATTCATATGTTATACCTTAGTAAGCGCATGTGGATCTCCTCCAGCTTCAACCAGCAGTACATTTAGACCTGCCATAGTGAGTCGTGCGGCCACTGCGCTCCCCGCCGCGCCCGCTCCTACCACGATATAGTCGAACTCATCGCCGTCTAACATAACATAAGCAATGTCAGTGAGTTAAAGAGCCATTATTATATGAAAAGAAAAAATATGACGTCACAGAAAACATTTTTAATGGCGTCATTAAGAAAAACTTTTGGATTAACAGCGAATGGAGGCTGTAAGTCTCAATCACTCAATGTCAACTCAATGACATTTCAATTTATAACCTACGCGCTAAAACGCCAAGATGATTATAAAGTACTTGTAAAGGGGAAATTTAATATCGTTACATTACATTAATCAAAACTTAGTAGAATATTACGCGTTTGAAGGCAAAAATATATTTACCAGATATATTGTCACCATAATATGCGTTTTCACGTTTCGACATGGCGTCTGTATCGGCGAGGCCGCGGATACTACCGCTCAGCCACACCGCCGACAACACTGCTAACGCTGTAAATAAAAATAATTATATTTCAAAATAACACTGGATTAATATAACAAAAAATCTTCATATTCATCTCCCATTGCTTAGAGAAATCCTAGTCTCAAGATGTTCCGTTATCTATATTCCATCTGACATATCAAGACAGTAGCGGAACTCAACGCCGTCCTTTGCCCTGATTATTGCCGTTATATTAATTAGTATTTCGTTAATCGGAAAATCTAAAGCAAAATCATTTTGACACCGAGTCTAAATGATCCCGTTTTGTAGGTACGTGAAAAATATAAGCCGATAAAATTTCAGAGTAATAATTTATTCATTATTTTCTTAAAAATGTTAAAGTGTTTTTTTTCTTTTGAAGTATTTTTACTGGAACATCACAAGCAGGTATTTCTCGATAGACAAAGAAATCAGATGATTTAGAAAATTAAAAGTGTAAAGTAAAAATATCGAACAATGGTAAGTTTAAAAATATATTTTTAAAAATAAGCGCATCGTGGCGCAGTGGCACAGGGTCGGACTGTAACGATTGGTTCTGGATACGAGTCTTACTCGTGGAAATTTCTTTTTTTGCTACGTTGAAATGGCCGCTTAACACGCAATGTCTTGATTTCGGGCGGAAAACAGTAAATAGAGTGTTTTGACACTAGATTGTCTCTGTTTTTTATATCTAATGCTAGATTTCTTACGGGTGTACTATTCAGAACAAATATAAAACTAGCTTTATTTAACACACAAAGCAAAAATCAAAAGAACACACAAAAACCTTTCACTTATATAACAACAATGTCAAGCTTTTGTTAGAGACAAATAAGTATTGGAAAAACATTGTGTGTTGCTTAGCAGAGCTTAGCGCCGCGGTTTACCTTAAAAGAGAGTAGGAATCGAATCCAAACGCAGCGTTTATAAACAGATATTGCAGAGCAAATAACAATTTACAGATTTTTCCTGGTATAGACATTTACCATCTTGACATACTAATATGTACGAGATACAAACCATCTAAACCCCCCATAACTTCACTCTTTTTTATCCCCTCTTCTGGATTTTTTTGGAATTTCAAATTAATGTATGTTATCCAGCCTAACAACTGACTGACACCTGTGACATAAGTAACTAGGGCATGCTCGCACAAGTATATATACAAAACTTACAAGTAAATCTCTTTATAATCTTACCGAATACGTAAAGCTTTGGCGGATCAACTCAAGGCCGAGATTATCGTTAGAGATCCTTAACAAAACAGTATTTAAATGTATTATAAAAGAACAATTATAAGAATGAAACAGAATAGAGGCCAGTCGTAGTGCAGTGGTACAGCGTCTGACTGTAAACGCGATCGGTCGTGGTTTCGATCTCCACTGGGACGAGTTGTTATATTTAAAATTATTTTCACTTCCTCACTCTGGTAAGACAAGGTGCGTCTTTAAGTTCTTCCACTCAACACGCAATGTCTCGAATTCGGTGGAAAGCGAAATACGTAGTGTCTTGGCACTAGATACTTTCTGTCTATCCGGCTATGCGGGATACGAGCGTGAAGCTAAAAAAATGGAAATAATCATACATAAATTATAAACATATATATATATATATATTAGCTTTAAAGACCTGGTCGTAAGTTATTTGGCGTCATAAAGGAAGTACAATCCTTCAGTATTTTCTTTCTTATTGGTAAAATTATATTAAATTTTGATTAAATATCTGAACATCTAAGTGAGTAGAGGGTTTTACTTATTTTAACCCTCATAGCGGTGTAGTCAGATACCTGGAAGTGTCAAGACACTACGTTTAATGCTTTCCGAAAATCGAGATATATAACAATGATATTTTTAAATTGTTTGAAGTGAACAGTCTTAAGCTCGTCAGTATCACGCTGTTATCAAGGATAGGGTCACAGGGTAGTCAAAGACAACCTAGTGTCAAGACACTCCGTTGACTGCTTTCCACCCGAAATCGAACATTGCGTATTGAATTGCGATGCACTATGTCTTACTACAACGGAGAAATGAAAATACTTTTTAGATGTAATCATTCCCCGAGTGGGAATCGAATCCACAACCAATTGTGTTAATAGTCAAACACTGTTCCACTGTGCTACGATAGTCTCTACTTGTTTACAAAATATATTAATAAAATTTTACACGAAGAAAAAAAAGATTTATTCGCTTCATCAATTATGAATATCATATACAAAGAAATATTTCACGTAAAGTCATTTCGCTCCTAAACAAACCGCTATAACAAAAAGAAAAACAAGCTAAGACATTACTTGTCGACTGAAATCAAACACCGCGATCTGTCTCAATTATTCTTTTCAAATATATTTTATTAAAGAAGAAATTTCATAACAGATCATTTATATAGATTACAATTTATAAATTCTAAGGCCGAGTGATTGATGTAGATAGATAGGTAGTTCGAACGTTTTATATGTAGATTGTACTGTTTGCAGTGTAGTCAGAGAGAACCTAGTGTCAAGACACTCTGTTCGCTGTTACCGCCTGAATATTGTATGCTAGCTGACGGAACTTAACATCGCGGTTTGTAAACATTTTTGAATACAAACGTATAAATTTTTTTTTGAACACAGCGGGATTTGAACCTGCGCCTCTTGGATACCGTCCAAGCACGCGGTTTGTGTTATAAGACGGAAGAAATGACAATAAGTTTAAACGAAACTATTGCCTGGAGCTCTCCGCTAGAGAACTCGCAACCAATCATGCTTACAGTCTCACGCTGCACTGTGCCACAGTACCACGGTGTATATTGTATTTAAATCGGTAACTCTTACATAACAAACAAATATGTTTAAAAATAAACAAAATATATGATTTTTTATTTGAATAAATTGTGGTAAAGTAAATTTATAATCATGACGATAAGTTTAAGGTATGATTACATTAGAATTTGGTAAAAATGTAAAGGCAGATGGATTCAAACCCGTGCCTCTTATAAACCGCTCAAGCTCTATAACCTAATGCGCCATGCGTTTTACATCCGGTTGCGTTGAAATTCTTATACATTTGTTACAACTTATATTGTTAGCATCTATGTTATAAGATTTAAAATATTGGTACCTAAACATCATTTCTAAGAAATTATCATTTTAATATTTCACAATTTTGGAAGTGATATTCCACAATTAAGACTAGAAAATATTAAAAAAAAAGCATAATTTTTTAAAACGTTTTCCAATCGTAAGTGCGGAATAACACTTTAAAAATAGTAAAAGAAGTGATAGATTCCTGAAGATTCGGAGGGATGGAGAAGTTTCCATTCTAAATGAAACTATTTTAAACGGATTAATCGCGTATATTTTGGTATTCGTAAATACATTTTTGGACACCTGACAAAAATAACGCTTCGAACACTTTACAGACTGACAGACTGACACCTCAATCATCCTGTGACCACGGACTACTGTAAAGTGTTCGAAACGTCAGGTGTCCAAAATGTATTTTCGAATACAAAAATATACGCGATTAATCCGGTTAAAATAGTTTCATTTAAAATGTGTAAAAATCGGGAAAATCAAAGATCTTATTAAATTTCCATTCCTTTAGTCTAGTTCTTTTTTGTGTATATTTCTACTGATTGAAACAGCCTTCTGTGTGCCTTTTTTTTTGAGTTTAATTTTTAAATTTTTCTTCAATAATTGCCTAAGACTCTAAAATAGATTCAGTTGCAAAGCTTTTTTTTCCCTCTTCAACTGGTAAATTGGGGGTGATATTTTTAGTTTTCTGGCGTCCTTATCGCTGTGAGAGATTTCTTTTTATAAATTATATTCTAGTATATTTGTTATTGATGTACTGATAATGTATGTAGACTAAATTCCATCGGATATAGTCTATATAACGTCGAAACAGTCACCCTACACGTAATATGTCTGAAAAGAGCGGAGAGTGGAGAGTCTTTACTTTACCAATCTATACAAAAATACGTATCATATGTTAATTATTTATTTTATTAATTTAACATATTTGTATTAGTTACAAAATTAAAAAACAAATGATTTCCTGTACTTTTTTCCATATAAATTGTGCTATTTTCTCCATCTATAACTCTAATTTGAGGCCGGTCGTGGCGCAGTGGGACAGCGTCTGACTGTAAACGCGATCGGTTGTGGGTTCGATCCCCACTCGGGGGAGTGATTATATTTAAATTATTTTCACTTCCTCGATCTAGTAAAGACAAAGAGCGGCGTTGAGTTCCACCACCCAACATGAAATCTTATTTGACGTAACATTTTATTATGTATTTTCATGGGAATAGTTTTATGTAAAAAGGTACATTTAAATATTAAAAATGAAGCTTTAAGCTAACCGATTGACGTTAGGAAAGAACAAATTGCAGACTCATTCGATACCATTTGTTATTTTGAGAACGATATTAATTTAATATTTTTCGAACGAATACTTGTTTTTTTTAGTTTCACGCTTTTATCCCGCATAGCAGGGTAGACAAAAAGTACCTAGTGTTAAGACACTCCATACTTCGCTTTCCACCGAATTCGAGACATTGCGTGTTGAGTGGCGGAACTTAACGCCGCACTTTGCCTGACCAGAGCAAGGAATTGACATAGTTATAACACAAATAAATGTCTATGGCAAGTGGCAGGTATTCTGGCAACATTCCATATTAATCGTTTTTTTGTTTTCTTTGTGAGACAGCCTGCAGAAGAACAATCTGAGTAGGAGTCTATTTATGATCACGGACTACTGTAAAAGAACATCGGATTTTCTGAAATATGTTCCTGAATTAAAAATTAATCACGATTAATTCCTTTGATTAGTGTTTATTGAAATGTGTAAAACTTGTGGCCGGACGTGGCGCAGTATATTTTAAACCACCACTTAGCACGCAATATCTCTCTATCTAGTATTTGGTGGAAAGTAAAGTATCTTGACACCAATTTCTTTCTGTATACCCTGCTATGCGGGATAAGAGCGTAACGCCAAAAAGAACTCTAAAACCAAAGTCTTATTAATTGTAATTGATGAATTCGACTTCCTTGAGCATTTAATATATCCCTATCCTTATTATCATTATATGATATAATACAAAACGGATATACATAGAACGGCGAGCTCTCTTTATAACGCACGTACGTCATTGAGATGATGACAATAGATTTTTTCGTGAATAGAATTAGGATTATTCGAAGCGTGTTTCAAGCTCTTTCTCTGACGTCAATTTTAAATTAATCCGTTTGGAATTACAGCAATTATAAAACTACTTTGTTACTTATATATTTTTTGTATTCATAAAGCTTGAGGTATTCTTGACGTAGTTGATTGTATACGATCATTTACAAATTCAAATTTCAATTGAGAAGTTCATATATAATTGCCTAACGGTCTGTTATTACGCTTTTGAACAAGTAGAAAGTATCTTCTAGAAGATATATATTTTTTTTTTAATTATCAGAATTGGAGATACGTTATTTTAAATTTTATCCACAAATAACTGTTTCTATTTCTAAAGCTTTTTTTTTCTTTTAATTCTATTTATTTTTATATTTTTATTTTTTGAAATTCAAATTTAAAGCATTTATTTCGAAAAATCACTAGGTAATTAAGATTTTTTTTAGCTTCACGCTTTTTATTCACTCATGGCAGGGTAGTTAGAAAGACACCCCGTACTTCGTTTTCCACCAAATTCGAGACGTTGCGTGTTGAGTGAGCGAAACTCAACGCCTCACTTTGTCTTACCAGAGCGAGGAAGAGAAAATAATTTAAATATAATTATTCCCCCGAGTGGGTATCGAGCCCACAACCGATCAGACGCTGTCCCACCGTGCCAAGAACGGTTCTGAAATTTTTACACATGTGTAGATTTTTACACTTTTCTTTTCTATATTTTCGGAAAAAAGCAAAATATATAAAAATAAACAATATATAATTATAATATTGTGCATTCATGATGAATCAACGTTGAAAATTGAATACAAGATTTAAATATTTAAGCTAATTCTCGTTAAAGTAGAAATAGAACAATAAAATTATTAATTATATTTGAATTATTTTTCCTTTCCTCACTCTGGTAAGACAAAGCGCGGCGTTGACTTCCGCCACTCAACACGTATTGCATGTGTATCCACGAATTTTGGCAGAAAGCTGAGTACGGAGTGTCTTGACACTAGGTACTTCCTGTCTACACTGCTATGCGGGATAAAAAGCGTGAAGCAGTTTACACTTTTCAATGTTGTATATTTTTATCCGAATAGATTATAATTTTATTTAAATACATTATTTTTTTCTGATTTTATCTGTTTTTATGGCATTTTGCGCTTAATCTGTCTTATTTATTTTTTTACTTAATATGTTATTTTTTACATTTCTGTATTTAAATTTATTATACATTTTTATTTTATGCCTGAAGTAATTTAATTTTGTAGGTAACAATTTTTACATTTATCTCTCTGCGTTATTTTGGTACACGAATTCGAACAATATTCAAAATATAAAAAAAAAACACTATAATACTCTTACTATCTAATATTAATTTTCTGAACAATATTCTCTTTAAATAGTTTATTCTGGATATAAATCCGAAATTTGGTGTCTAAAGAAGATCATCGCGGCACAGTGGAACACCGTCAGACTGTAAACACGATTGGTTGTAGGTTCAATTCCCATTTGGGGTAATGATTATAAATAAAATTTATTTTCATTTTACAATAAAGTACGGCGTTGAGTTCCGCTACTTAATACACTTGGAAAGCAGTCAACCGATTGTCTTGGCATCGCCGAAGCGGTATTATTGTAGATATTCTACAAATTACTTAATAATACTAAAAAAGGGGGGAATAGTGTAAAAAGCTATGAAGACCAACAAGCCACCCAAAGTAGAGAGACAGCCAGCACTTCTGCCATTTATAAAGGGAGTTACAGACAGAATTGGCAACATCTTAAGAAGAGCTTCTATGATAACCTCAATTCAATCAAGAAACCTCATTCAAGCGTCAGGTTTCCAAAAATGTATATTCGAATACCAAAATACACGCGATTAATCCGTTTAAAATAGTTTCAACCAGTGATTTTATTAATATAAAAAGTTAGTATTAAAATTTGAATATACATACATAGATGTCACTAAAAACACGTTAAACATCCCCGAAGGGGGTTGCCAACTCCGCTATAACGTTGTTTGCGAGCACGTGTCGATGATAACTCGATTTCATTACCTCATAACGCTTTACGTGATACTGTCAATATAATATCTTAAATTCAAAAAGAAATAATTGTTTTTTTTTTAAAACAATTCTGATTCGTATAAATTATTTAATTAATTTTTATACTATAAATAACTTGATTATTTTAATATTATGTTGTTAGCTTCACTTTTTTTTCGCGCCATGCGAAATCTATAAAAAATCTAGTTTCAAAATACGCTATTTTTCATTTTCCTTTAATTGAGATGCTTAGATGCGGATTTAAACGCCGAGTTTCCAGAATAGAGAAATGTAGGTAATTTACTTATAATTATAAAACTTGTTGGTTCGATCCCCACTCAAGGGAATGATTATATCTAAATTATTTTCACTTCCTCGCTCTGGTAAAGACGAAGAGCGGCGTTGAGTTCCACCACTCAACACGCAATGTCTTGAATTCGGTGGAAAGCGAGGTACGGAGTGTCTTGACACTGGGTACTCTCTGTCTATCCTGCTATGCGGGATAAAAGCGTGAATCTAAAAAAAACACAACCATATGTTACTCCTGTTTTATCCTACGGGAGAAGAGGAATACTTGACAGAAGACAATGGAAGTCAGAGGAGGCCTGTGCCAAGAACACTCTGCAGCCCAATGCAGGAACATTTTATAGTTTTAACTGTATAAAAATGTACCTTAAATCTAATGGCAGAATAAAATACATATTATTGATTTGAAATATATTATTTAAATATACAATGGTATATTACAACGCTATCTACCTGAGCACTACGTTTCACACGCGTGTTAGATAAAATCAGTCAGGTTGCACTAAGTTGGCTAGACTGGCCACTTGGGGTAGTCGTGCTCGGTGCACAGACAATATCTCTTATATATTGTCTTTCGGCTTTACGCTTGTATCCCGTATAGCGGGATAGACAGGAAATACCTAGTGTCAAGACACTCCGTACTTGCTTTCGCTTGAATTTGAGACATTCCGCGTTCAGTAGCGGAACTTAACACCGCTTTTGTCTTACCAGAGCAAGGAAATGGAAACCAGTATTACATTTCAAGCATATTAGACGTTTTGTAATCAAAGTGAACAGTTACTGTATAGTAGAATTTAGCCTCAAACGTATAAACTGAATGACAGACAGAACTAATATTTATATTTATATTTATCTTCACGCTTTATCCCCACATAGCAGGGTAGACAGTAAATACCTAGTGTCAAGACACTCCATACTTCGCTTTCCACCAAATTCGAGACATTGCGTGTTGAGTGGTGGAACTCAACGCCGCACTTTGTCTTACCAGAACAAGGAAATGAAAACAAGTGAAATATAATCATTCCGCCAAGTGAAAATCGAACTTACAACCGATCGTGTTTTCAGTAGGACGCTGTGCCATTGCGGCATGACCCGCCAGTTTTTTGAAGCTATTACATATGTAAGTAATTACTGAGTAATATTGGTCACACTCGGAAACCGATTACGTCAAAGAATCTTCATTATGTTGTTGTTTTATTTTTCCTTTTTTATAATCGACTTAAAGAAAAAATTAAAATCGTTTCACGGTACATTAAGTGCGATATGAATGAACATATCTTGTTTTGTAAGAAACTTGGTGGGATTTAATATTAATTGTTTGTACGCCTTCATATATATATATATATATATATATATATATATATATATATATATTCACGCATTAAATTTTCCAGTTTTTAACTAGATCGAGCCTATATCGACCTATGTGAATTTTATCCAAGCCAAGGTAGACAAAAAGTACCCAGAGCCACGACACTCCGTCCATCGCTTTCCATGCAATTCGAGACATCATGTGTTGAGTGTTAAATTTCAAAGCCGCACTTTGTCTTACCAGAGCGAGGAAGTGTGAATAATTTACACAAATATAATAATTGCCCCGAGTGGAAATGGAACCCACCACCGATCGCGTTTAAAGTCAGAAGTTCCCACTGCGTCACAACCTGCCTTAAATTTCCACAGACCTAATAATTTTTAGATCTATCTGTTTTATATAATAATATCAAACATATTGTCCTGGGTCTTATCGAATGCTAATAAACAACGCTGGAATGCCATATCGTAGCCCTTACAGTCGACTTCCGGTCCCATGGTACTCCAGCATCCGTCACAAGGAATGTATCATGAAATGAGATCAAAACTTGTAATGACACATTCCTATAGAACAAATCTTATTTTTTAAACAAAAAATCGTGTCGGTTCGAGGTTCAGGTCGTGGCGTAGTCGGTCAGCGTCTGACAGTTAACGGTACCGGCTGTGTTCGATTCCCATTCGTGGGAATATTTAAATTATTTTAACTTATTCACTCTATTAAGACAATTCCTGGCGTTAAGTTCCTCTATTTAATACGCAATGTCTCTAATTCTACGAAAAGTACGGAGTGTCTTGACACTAATTACTTGCTGTTTATCCTGTTATGCGGGATAAAAGCGTAAAGCTAAAAATAAATATGTACGTACACTTGAATGTAACTATTTCAGGATAGTTACCTGTACGTGATCTATAAGGACAATATATCCAGTTGTAATAGTACGTGCGAAATACGGAGTGTCTTGACACTAGGTACTTTCTGTCTACCCTGCTATGCGGGATAAAAGCGTGAAGCTAAAACAAAATATAGTACGTGTGTAACTCCACAAGGGGTCGATAAATTTGAGTGTTTTTATTGGAAAGTGGACATCCCAAATAATTTATAGGATGTGCCCGCTATATAGTACAGTAACCCGCTTGTAGCGCTATAGCGACTCGGATAAGACAACCTTAACAGCTTTTTTACGATAGGTTATAAAATGTTTTAATTTCATACATTATTGGGCTATTTTGTCAAGTAATGTTTTTTTTCTTAGAGAATATATTTAATATATGTTATATTGATAAATATAAGGCACAAGGCACTAGCAAATTTAAACTATTTTTTGCCAATATTTCAAAGAATAACAATTTCACCTCAAAGGACTCCCCTCTTAGTTCCCAGTGGCCAGGAGTCCCAATTCTAAACAAAGTAAGGAACAGCCTCGTCACGTCCGCATTAACGCAACGAACACGAGCCACTAATTAACTCTTGTAAAGATAAACATGAAGCTCTCACTTGAATACTTAATTTTCGTATCATTTCAAGTTAATTATTATTATTTGTATGGAAATAACGCATTGTGTCATTTTTTTGGCAAGGAAAACTTTACATATTAATCACTCTTTTACTTTGCGACGAATTTCGAAACATTATTTGATAAATGGCGGAACCTAACGCCGTGTTTTGTCCTAATAGAATTACAAAATAGTACAGTTGTTTTATGAACATTGGCAGATATTTCAATAGAGCGAGTACTAAAATAATAATGCTTTTTGTTGGCCTTGATTAAGTTATAACAGTTTATAATAACATCTCATTTTTCTGTTCGTTTCATTTGAGGTAAATATTGCGTATGGAATGGCGGAACTCAACGCCGACCTTATTCTTGGCATTAATCATATCTCTCCTCCCATCCGATTTGGACGGTACCCATAACCAATCACGTTTACATTTTAGACGTTGTCTAACTTAACACGCAATGTCTCGAATTCGATGGAAAGCGATGTACGGAGTGTCTTGACACTAGGTACTTTCTGTCTACCTTTGTCTTTCTGTCTGCTATGCGGGATAAAAGCGTGAAGCTAAACAAAAGATGTATATATATATATATATATATATATATATATATATATATATATATATATATATATATATATATATGTATATATATATATATATATATATATATATATGTATATATATATATATATATATATGTATATATATATATATATATATATATATATATATATCTATAATTTTACTTTCAAACCAATATATTAAACAAAACGCGTGACAAATAAACAAGAAGAAGATTGTATTACCAAACGCCATTTTTTATAAATAGCAGGATACACAGAAAGTGTCAAGACACACCGAACTTCGCTCTCCATCGAATCCGAGGTATTGCGTGGCGGAACTCAACACCGCACAATGCTATACGTGGTGTATGGCGTACTTTACTGTACTGTACTATACGGGCGTCATGGAAGTCTCTTACAAAAGCTTACGATTTCATATTTAAATATAGTGTTACACCGTTTAGAGGTAATGTAGCCTTTCATACGAAGAGGGTGAATATGTTCAAAGGAAAAGGGGGATAAGTAGAGTAAGGGTTTATTTTTAATGTAAAAATATATATTAAATATTAAATGGAATTCTCTCTTGTCAAATGATATTACTTAGGAATTATCTATGTGTTGAAATTTGTTAAAATATCACTAAAGTTATTGTTAAAATCTTATATTAATATTTACTACTTTTAAAGTGTTATTCCACACTTAGGATTAGAAAAAAATTTTTCAAAAATGTTTTCTTATATTAATTTAATATAATTTCAGGGTACCAAGGAAAAAGGAAGGAAGGAAATGTATTGTAACATAAACATTTCTTTAACTGGGAATCGAACTTACGTCTGTCACGAATAATGAACTATTGGCGATCTGTACTAATAAATACTTTCTAGCTATATATTTTATTGAGGGGTTAAATTCAACACTAAATGAATGAATGAATTTCGACAGAATGCCTTTTCTAGTGACATATATCAAAAAAAAGAGTGAAGGCACAGTTGGTCCTATATGTTCCAATATCATATTCACCGTACACAATTGTATTTACATTAAAATTGGCAAAAACATTTGTGAGATAAGCACAAAGAGTAATAAATTAGGAAAACAGGAACACCCTCGCTCGGGGCTGAGACGCGACGCGACGTACCCCCGAGCGGGGGATGGAGGGGGGAGGGGGGCTTGTTATCTAATAAATAAAGCAAATTTAGATTTCTACGTTAGAACGATCTCTCATGGATGGTAACTCGTGCCTACAAATATATTTATGAAAATATTATTATACCATAATCCACCCATTGCTTTTAAAGTTTTAGTATTGTTTACGTTCATGCATTTCTTCTACTTCATGATTTAAACAGACAAGCAGGCGTCAAAGATCAATTATCAAACAGAAGGGTACAAAACGTGGGTAAAGTACTACTTGCCTACATATTTGTGTAGAGAGCGTGCTATCCCAATGAAAGCTTAATTGTCACCTAAAATATGTATGAAACATACCTTGAAACCAATAGTTTAACTCATAGGGCCGAGTTAGACAGTTAATTTCAATTGAGGCCGGTTGTGGTGCAGTCGGACAGCGACTGACTGTATACCGGGAGATAATATATGAATTATCTTCACTTTCTCGCTTTGGTAAGACAAAGTGCGGTGTTGAGTTCCGCTAACTTATAAGCAATGTCTTGAATTCGATGAAAAGCGAAGTACAGAGTGTGTTGACACTAGGTACTTTCTGTCTACTCTGCTATGCGGGATAAAAAACGTGAAACTAAAAAAAGCTTAGTTAGTTCCTGTCAATATGTAATCGTCTCAAACGGAGTGTTTTAACACTACGTTCTCTTACTATATCTATTTCTTCTTGTTCCTATAATGTAGTGAGAATAATACAATTAGTTAGTATTAATGTAATTTTGAAGTTAGTTCATATAGGAACTTATATGTTAAAAACCGTTGCTTTACGATTTTTCCCGCATTATATATTCAATCCTGCTTGAAACTCACTCCGTTCTCTGCTTTCCATTGAAATTCATGTAATTTCCTTATGAATGGTATGATTTAACGCCTCATGAAATAAAAATATGTTAAAATCTTTTTAAACTCACCGAAGACAAGCAGTTCGAGTTTGAGGCTTTTATGTGACTTCGGATCTTGCTCCTGCAAGTTTTTGAAGTAACATTGCTCCGAGTT
This sequence comes from Dryadula phaetusa, assembly GCA_032432895.1. Classification (NCBI taxonomy): domain Eukaryota; kingdom Metazoa; phylum Arthropoda; class Insecta; order Lepidoptera; family Nymphalidae; genus Dryadula; species Dryadula phaetusa. Next base: position 217,303 of record JAOYRS010000036.1, read on the forward strand.
CTCGGTATTCATTATTCTGTAAAAAAAATACGAAATTTATATGAAAAAGGAGAAATTTCAGATTAAATATAATTTGTATGTTTACAGACTACTTGGAAATAATTCATTTTCAAGCCAAGTCCGAGTTGCTTGAAGGTATCTTCGGCCGTCCGTTGTGGGCAATCGCTTATCAAAAAGATGTTTGTTTTAAAAATATTTTCAACCATTAGAAAACCTTTTTAAAATATTATAAAATAAGTTGTAACAAAATTTTTAAGAATTTCGACGCGGGTGGTAGTAGAACGCATGGCGCACGAGGTCAGAAAGTTTAGACGGTTTCCGAGAGGCGCGGGTTCGAATCCCGCGGCGTATAAATTTTTATAAGCTTATAAAAAATATCTTTTAAATCTAAGTGCGAAATAACACTTTAAAAATATTAAAATAGCATAAATCTGTAAACGCGATAGTTATCATGATCATAATTATTACTTTAATTATAACAAAACAAAATAGAGCAATAGACGACGGCGTTGTACTCCGTCAACCATGTGCAATGACCACTCATGACCACTCAGACTGAGATAAGATGAGAAAGCCTAATGCAGACAATATCATGTAATCGTACACTCAAATTAAATATTTTATTATCTCGATTTGAACTCACTTTCAAAGACTACACAACTAATAGACACGACTTAACTGCGTTACATCTATATCAATACTAAGTTTTCCAACACACCCTTATTAAAAATCATAGTTATTTATAAGAAGTATATATAAAAGGGTTTGTCCGTCGGTTGCAGTTAATCACACACAAGTAACAGGCAAATAGCTATGTAATTAGAGCTAGATTCTTACCTTATTAGCATAGATGGCTCACGATTGATAATTTTACTCTAAACGGTAAGATAATCGATTCTCAAAACTTATATGGTAAATCTGTTAGGATCAATTTGTTTTACTTGATAATATTTGTATATATATTTTTTTGAGATTTTTTTCTTTTTTTTTTTGCTTCACGCTTTTTATCCCGCCTAGCAGGGCAGAAAGTACCTAGTGTCAAGACACTCTGTACTTCGCTTTCCACTGAATTCGAGACATTGCGTGTTGGGTGGTGGAACTCAACGCCGCTTTTTGTCTTTACCAGAGCGAGGAAGTGAAAATAATTTAAATATAATCACTCCCCCGAGTGGGGATAGAACCCACAACCGATCGCGTTTACAGTCAGACGCTGTCACACTGCGCCACGACTGGCCTCATTTTTTTTTTGAGATTATAGTGGTCTATGTCGTATTGCACGTTTAAGCACTATTGGTACATTGGAGCAGAATTTCACTGTAAACGGGATAGGTTATAGGTGCGTTTCCCACACACATTTGGTTCCTTCTAATGTTGAAATACATGCAGTTGACCAAAAACATTAAAAGTTAACAAATATTTTAAATTAAAGATTAATTTTATCAGTTTTCGAGTTTTAGCGAGACAAACAAACGTTATTTCATTTTTATACATACATAGATATCTGTTTGAAACTACTCTATTCGCATAATAATTATAACATACGATATAAGTGACCATCTCTCTACAAAGAGCATTGCAATTGAAGCAAAAGCATTGAGTGTCGCAAGACGTGACCTCTTTATCAGAACAATATACAGTGAGAAAAAACAATAGATATTCCACAGTAAGAAAAATAATTAATTGACGGACATTTTTGAATAATTAATCATAATTATTGAAGGCGTAAAACAAAGACGCATAGCGGAAGTACCATTATGAGTGCAAAGTCAGTGCACCTGCACTGCTAGTAAAGTAAAGCCTGTTGTATATATCTTTGAGACATTGAATGGGGAGATGCGGAACTCAACGCCGTTTGTTGTCTAAATGAGATATCGTAAATAAAATAAACATAATTATCCTTCCAAGTCGAGGTCGTACCCAGAAAGAACTAATAATGACATTGTGTTTACCAATTTCTGCCTAAATTCAAAACTTTGCGTGTACTTGCATGAATAGAGGAATTTAACGCCGCGCTTCGTGCAGATAAATATATATATTTAACTACGATCGATTTTTTTAGCTTCACGCTTTTATCCCGCATAACAGGGTAGACAGAAACTACCTAGTGCTAAGACACTCCGTAGTTCGCTTCCACCGAGTTCGAGACATTGCGTGCTGAGTGGTGGAACTCAACGCCACACTTTGTCTTTACCAGAGCAAGGAAGTGAAAATAATTTTAATATCCCTATGATCATTTGCCTGGCATGCAATCCACAGCCCCTTGCGTTTCCAGCCTAACTCTTTCCCACTGCGCCACGTTGGCTTCAACTCTTGTTTTTACTCAATTTATATTTTTGTTACCTTATAACTGCTAAAAACCCGTGAACTGATATATATATATATATATATATATATATATATATATATATATATATATATATATATATATATATATATATATATATAATTAAATCATAGTTGTACAATCTATTGATGTATATTATATCTCTATCATATCTGCCAAAAATAAAAATATTTTTCTTACTATTTTCGTTAAATTCTAAAGACTTCTATAAATGGTAATGCATTCAATGCCATTGTGGTCATTTTTGAGCAATTCCCTATTTTATACATTGAAATTAATTCCTGATAACATTATATTGAGGCCGGTCGTGGCGCAGTGGGACAGCGTCTGACTGTAAACGCAGTCGGTTGTAGGTACGATTACGTTTAAAGTATTTTCTTTTTCTCGCTCTGGTAAGACACAACGAATAAGTAATAAAAAAATTAAGGCGATTTTTTTTACCTTCACGCTTTTATCTCGCATATCAGGGTATACGGGAAGAACGTACAGTCAAGACATTCCGTAATATAATTTTCGTTGAATTCAAGTCGAGTGGCGGAACTCAACGCAACAATTTTTTAGTTCCGATATTCAAGTTTCAAAACTAAGTTCATACATTTTTTTTCCCAGTCTAGTAAAATAAAACGCACCTTCAGTGTCTCTAAGATTGTATCTAAGTGTGTCTCTAAGCTCTTCCAGTCAAGTTTATTACAAAAATTGTATATTTATTTTAAATGAAACGTATTTTTTAGCTTCACCCTTTTATCCCGCATAGCAGGGTAGACAGACAGAGAGTACCTAGTGTCGAAACACTCCGTACTCCGCTTTCCGCCGAATTCGAGTAGTGGAACTCAACGCCGTACTTTGTCTTACCAGATCGAGGAAATAATTTAAATATAATCACTTTCTCAAGTTGGGGTTGAACCCAACTATATTAAACGGATTTATCGCGTATATTTTGGCATTCCATGGTCACAGGCAGACCTACCTGTAGCCACAACTACTGTAAGGTGTTTAAAACATCAAGTTTCCCAAAATATATTTTCGAATGCGAAATATACGCGATTAATCCGTTTAAAATAGTTTAATTGAAAATTGTACTACAATCTCAAAAATCAAAGACCGTATCTTATACATTTATTTATCAAATATTAATATTTTTTTGAAATTATAAAAGTAACTAATATCCAAAACTCACCTTTTAAGGTCACCCATCGTTTATAAAAACTTCTTAATAGAATTATATATAATAAACGTGAATTTTAAGCACTTTACAGAATAATGATGTTTTAACAAATTATTAAATTTGTTTATTATTAATATTATGTACGTATATAAATAAAAATATATGCGTGCTAAGACTGAGGTTGCCCTCAGGCTCTATGAGCACGACTCACGTCCACTTATTGTAACACCCCGTATATATACCAAATAAAACACGTCTCAAACCTCACTAGCGTTACTCTAAACACGCGGTTTAATATTCAATTAATATAATTTTATGTAAAAATTAATTGTTACCTATAGCAAATTTTATATTTATATTTAAAATACTACACTTGTCTATTTCCACTACCTCAGTCTGGTAAGACAAAGTACGACGTCTCGAATTCGGTGGAAAGCGAAATACGGAGTCTTTTGACACTTTCTGTCTACTCTCTCTCTCTGTCATCTGTCTCGTGAAGAAAGAATAAAAGAAAAGGAGACGAGCGTAAATTTGATTTTTTTATTTCATTTTTTTTTTAATTTTTATCATGACCGCGTGTTTATAAAATATTTCGCTAATTAGTTTGAAATATTTTCTAAATTTTAAACAATTTTAATCATTTACAATAAACTAATTGGTATTCTTGTAAAGACACTTGATTTTTTTAAAAAAATCCTTTAACATATCAACTTCGGGGAATAATTATAAGAATACTTTAATTATATACACAGAGCTATACAATTTACAGTCATACAAAAACGTCTAAAACGTAGGTCGCAGCGCTTGGACGGTTTCCAAGAGGCGCGGGTTCGAATCCCGCTGTATTCCAATTTTTTATACGTTTTTTTTCAAAAATGTTTTCTAATCCTAAGTGTGGAATAACACTTTAAAAATAGTAAAATATAGCTTACAATTATTGAATTACTAATTTGTTTAGGAAGTAATTTTAACTCTTTTACCCTCTTTACGATATGCTCTACGATTGGTACAGATGTTATACGAGCTGCTCTTTTCCGGCCTATCATTGCCACCCCTAAGATTCTTCTTTATCACTATCCAAGTCCAAGATGATGGCGAACGCTTTATAACTACGTATGAGTAAAAGTTTTAGGTTGTTTCATGAAATTTAAAATATTAATAACAATAATATTGATTAAACCGGACGTGGCGCAGTGGGACAGCGTCTGACTGTAAATGTGATCGGTTGTGGGTGCGATCCCCACTCGGGGGAGTGATTATATTAAAATTATTTTCAGTTACACTCACTCTGGTAAGACAAAGCGCGACGGAGTTCCACCACTCAACACGCAATGTCTATTTTCACTTCCTAGTTCTGCCAAGATAAAGTGCGGCATTGAGTTCCGACACTAAACACTATGTCTCAAATTCGGTGGAAAGCGAAGTACGGAGTGTCTTGACATTAGGTACTTTCTGTCTACCCTGCAAAAAGAGAGCTGGTCTTTCTTTTTACAGGGTAGAGCGTTATTGGAAAAAACCTTTTGTACCTGTAATAAATATTCTTCACTCCGTACTTTGCCACTGAATCTGAGATATTGCGTGTTGAGTGGCGGAACTCAACGCCACACTTTGTCTGGCTAGAACGAAAAAGAGACAATAATTTAATTATAATTACTCCCTCAAGTGAGGATCGAACCCCGAACCATTAGCGATTACAGTCAAACCATGACGCACTGCGCCTCGATAGTCTCTATGAAGCTTTTTTTTAAATCTAATACTTTATAAGAATTATTACTACATAATTTTAAACAAAAACACAGATTTTATAATTATTTGCCAGAGTTCAATGTGAATTGTCGGGCGCATTCCTCTGATGGCACGCCGGCAACATCTGTCGACCTGCAATCTGATGCAGGTATTAGCCATCGCAGCCAGGTCCCTTTAGCACCTGCATTATCCTGAATATAAAGAACCAACCTGTATGTTCTCTCAGGGTTCCAGACGACGGCAGAGCTCCACTATCGCTAGGCTGACCGACGGGGACTCCGCCCTCCGGTGACGCATCAGGCAACGTAATACACACTTTTTTTAAATATATTATTTCATATTTTATCTACTTCACGCTTTTAGCTTCACGCTTACATACAGACAGAAAATACCTAGTGTCAAGACACTCCGTATTTCGATTTCCGCTGAATTCGAGACTTTGCGTGTTGAATGATTATGTAAATATAATCACTTCTCCGAACAGAAATCGAACCCACAACCGTTCGCGTTTGACAATGTTCCACTGCGCCACGACCGAACCCAATAGTTCTCTCGGTGTTTGCTTGAAAAAAATAAATAATTTTACAAGAACTTGACTAAATCGTATTACTTGTGATTAAATTTAAAAATTCCATTAAATTACCTTCTGCTTTTACATCTAATGCTATTCTATCACTTCATCGTACATAAATAAAAACCAGTATTTTATATGAAACTCTTTTAAACGGATTAATCTCGTATATTTTGGTATTCGAAAATTCATTTTTGAAAAACCCTGACGTTTCAAACACTACAGTAGTCCGTGATCTCAGAAAGTGATTTTTGAATATCTATATATATGCGATAAATTCGTTTTAAATATTTTCATTTAAAATGTGTAAAAATCGCAAAAAATTAAAGATTTTTATAATAAATAAAAATTAGTATAAAAGCTTAACGCTTTTATGTATTTTAAAATTTCGACAGCAAAACCACAACGTGTACGCTGTTATCCAAATTCAAAGTGTTCATATACCGTAAGTAGTAACAGTGCGTGGAAATAACGAAAATAATTTTACTTGAAACGGACCAATGCAATTATCAAATTACAATACATTGTTTTTTTAGACGTGTGTGTGTATATATACACACACATAAATACCATATATGCCAGCCTAAGAAAACTATATATATATACATATAACTATGTATGTATATATATATATATATATATATATATATATATATATATATATATATACACACACACGTCTAAGGAAACTGGTCCATGAATGAAATGCTTAATTGTCTCTTTATAAAAAAACAATAAACGTACTGGAATAAAATAAAAAATAAAAAAAAACAATGTATTGTAATTTGATAATTGCATTGGTCCGTTTCAAGTAAAAATTTTCCACGCACTGTTACTACTTACGGTATATGAACACTTTGAATTTGGATAACAGCGTACACGTTGTGGTTATTTTTAACATTCACAAGTATTCTAAAGAATCTATATAAAAGGCAAATACTCAGGTCTGTGTTACAAATAGTTTTGCGGTAATAAAAATAAAGGAATAACTTAGTTTTTAGTCTAAAATAATTAAATATATTTCAAAATAATTATAATATAAAATATAATTATTATAACATTAAAAATATCAATTATATATTTAGATGAGTAATATATTTATAAATTGTACAAATATTCATTATATAAATATAGCTTTAAATTAACAAAACAACAATATAACCAGTAATAGAGATATTTGAAATATTTAATAGCATAGCTATTGGGCGTTAGAGGAACTTAAGGTGTTATTGACTTTGAAGATATAACGGATGTTGAACCGGATGTAATAAACCAGCTAAACTTAGGAAAATTTGTTCAGAGTGATGATCATGAATTAAACCCTATGAAGTAGACCATTCGAAGGCGTTATAGCGAGCACAAGCTCGGGTAATGATGGAAGCCAATACCCGAACTGGTGTTATCATCATGGGCTTAGGATCGTCTCCTATTCCAGCAGGTGGTCAAGTCTTAGTCTAAGTGAGGGTCCTTCCAGGGGTTCTTGAAAAACTGGGACGCTTTCAGCTTTTCATTTCATTTCATTCAGCTTTTCGCATATGACTATCGAGAAGGTACAGCATGTAGGTTTTGAGATGATATACCTGGTCCTACCTTGGTCCTGAATCCTACATGACCCGTCCATGTCAGATGGGTATCAGTTACAGAGTTATTATCATTACAAATTAAATTACTCTTATTTAGATATAAATTCAAAAATGAGATCTAACTCTCCATTTTATCCTGTTCTTCTGAATTATCATCATGATCGTTTTCTCTACTTTCCATGGTCTCTATAGGAATCGATGTTTTTTCTTTTTACATATCTTATGTTCTCTACTATGTTCTTTTGCCCCAAAACATTTCATGCTGTAAATTATAATTTCTTTTCTTAGAACACCCACCACTAATATGAGGTTCTAAGTTTTTATTTGCTTTATTTTTCCGATAACTATTACAGTCCTTACATCCACATCTTTCCCTTTTTTCCTTTACAGCAAAAAAGAAATATTACAGCAAAGTCATAAAGTTCACGCAAACAAAAATGTGGGCATGCTTTTTAAGTCGGTCGTGGCGCAGTGTGACAGCGTCTGACTGTAAACACGACCGGTCGATGGTTCAATCCCCACTCGGGGTACTGATTATATTTAAAATTATATTCACTTCCTCGCTCTGGTTAGACAAAGTGTGGCGTTGAGTTCCACCACTCAACTCATAATGTATCAAATTCGGTGTATAGCGAAGTACAAAGTGTCTTGACACTTAGGTACTTTCTATGTACCCTGCTATGTGGGATAAGATATTTGGTTTTCTATATTTTTACACATTTTAAACGGATCAATAGTGTATATTTTGGTATTCGAAAATATATTTTAGATATAGAAAACCTGACTTTTCGAACATTTTACAGTAGTTCGTAATCTCAAGTACACTGACTTTCACAAGTGGATATTATATTTGTGGCCACGGAGAACTGGAAAAATAGTTTCATTTAAACTCAATTAGTATTATATAAATTATCTTCCCAATCCGCAGCTGGTTAAGGAATTGGAGTAACAGGCTGGTATACAAAGGTACCTATAATGAAACAATGCACGTTTTAGCTTCACGCTTCTATCCCACATAGCAGGGTAGACTGTAAATACTAATGTCAAGAGTCAAGTACTCCGCTTTCGGCCGAATTCGAGACATTGTGTATTGAGTGGCGGAACACAACACCGCGCTTTTTCTTACCAGCGCGAAAGAATATAAATAATTTTAAATATTATGATAATAATAATAATAACACTTTATTGCACACTACACACATAAAAAGAACAAAGAATAAAAAATAAAACATAATAAAATAGAAAAGTACAACAGGCGGCCTTATCGCTGTCAACGATCACTGCCAGGATCACGATCTCTGATCTCTTAAGGTGTAGGACAAACCAAATCGGTAGGCGTTAGGCTTCATATATACGGATATAAATAAATACTTATGTAAATATATATAAAAAAACATATTTACACACACATACAAACATACATATATATATATCCATACCTAAAAATACACATACATACATAGTTTAAATAAAAATTAGTATATATGGAATTATTCAGTTAAGTAATGTGCTTTCTAAAAATCATTCCCCCGAGCGAAATCCGAACCCACAACCGATCACGTCTACAGTTAGACGCTGTCACACTGCGCCACGCATTCAATTTTTCACGCATTCAATTCGATTTTTCGAATTCAATTTTTTGTCGATTTTTATTTCTCACGCTTTGTTTTTTTTTCCGATATAATTTACATTCAGTGCTTAAATATGTGCACAACACACTTGGAGGCGGATCTTTAAAAGCGTCAATAAATTTTTATAATTGACTATAATAGTCTCAATGTTCCCGGTGGGTCATTTCAAGCGGTCTTCTTAGCATATTTAATTACTTTGTTTTGATTCACGGTTTTTTAAAGTAAAAAATGTAATCTCTTACATACATACAAACATATGTACATACTGTAACTACATCGTTTTTCTGCCCGACGTTCTTGCTCATTTTCAGTATCAATCGCTCAATTTTTTTGTCTTAGTTTCACGCTTCATCCCGCACGGCAGGATAGAGAGAAAGTAATCTAAACAGAAGACAGAAAGGCCTCCACAAAATTACAGATAGTTTTACACACAAACAATATTACAAGTAACTATACACGAAAGATATAAAATTACAGGGGGAGTGAAATAGAGGAAAGGCATAACGTTCAATAATAATTCAAGCGTATATGATAAAAGAACTTATATGATGCCCACATCAGTTATCAGGTATGTAGGGGACAGTGCCCGGTGCCTAGGCGGTAGGGGAACCAAAGCCCAAAATGCACTGGTGGTGAATTAAGATAGAGATATGTATGAAATTGGTATATTGGGAATAAAGGGTGTCCCAAAATTAACGCAAGATTTGAATTAAATAGAAAATGCCATTTTTAGTCTTTTAATAGTTATATTTTTATTGACTCATAAAGTACATAGAATAGGGTTATGTATGGAATAACACATCGGACAAATGGCCTCCACGGCTTTGCATGCACATGCGCACTCTTTTGTCGAAATTTTCCATGACCATTCTGCATAAATGTGGCTGAATTTCGTTGATGCAGCGTTGAATCTCCTCCTTTAATGCACGGGTGGTTGTGGGCTTGTTGACATAGACTTGTGATTTCAAATAACCCCATAAAAAGAAGTCTAATGGTGTTAAATCACACGATCTAGGAGGCCAATTTTGATCACCGAAACGAGAGAGTACACGACCTGGCATGTCTCATGCAGTAATTGAATTGTTTCACGGGCTGTATGACATGTGGCACCGTCTTGTTGGAACCACATATTGGGTACATCAATATCATCCAATTTTGGCAGAAAGAACTGTGTAATCATGTCGCGATATCGAGCACCATTAACAGTCACTGCTTGACCAGCATCATTTTCAAAAAAATATGGCCCAATTATGCCTCCAGCCCAAAATCCACACCATACAGTCACGCGTTGTGGGTGAATTTGTTTTTCGACAACCACATGTGGGTTCTCCGAACCCCAAATGCGGCAATTTTGGCGATTGACAAAGCCATCAAGATGAAAATGTGCTTCATCGCTTAGGATGATTTTGCTTGAAAAATCAGGGTCCATTTGTTGATGTTCAATAATCCATTCAACAAACTCTCTTCTCTATGCATGGTCATTAAGCTTCAATTGTTGTGTTAATTGAAGTTTGTAAGCATGAAGACACAGATCTTTGGTGAGTATACGCTGTAGAGAATTTTGCCGACATTTGTGCAGTGAAGTGTTGGCAACCCTGAAAAAAAGCAATTTGACAGCTAACAGTATAGGGTTATTAAAAATGGAGCGTTACACGATAGAACAACGTGTCTTCATTATTAAAGAATATTTCAAAAATAGTGAAAGCTTGGCGGCTGCAGTTCGAAAATTTCATACAAAATATGGCCGGAATAGTGTTTTAACTTCGTCAACTGTGAAGAGATTAATTGAAAAATTCATGGAGACTGGATCCGTTGGAGACGCCAAACACACTGGTCGTCCAAAAACAAGCCGTTCAAATGTGAATATCGAAGCAGTGCGTGAGAGTGTTGCTGACAATCCAGGAACCTCAATTCGACGTCGTGGACAAGAATTGCAAATTTCAAGAACTTCTCTACAGCGTATACTCACCAAAGATCTGTGTCTTCATGCTTACAAACTTCAATTAACACAACAATTGAAGCTTAATGACCATGCAGAGAGAAGAGAGTTTGTTGAATGGATTATTGAACATCAACAAATGGACCCTGATTTTTCAAGCAAAATCATCCTAAGCGATGAAGAACATTTTCATCTTGATGGCTTTGTCAATCGCCAAAATTGCCGCATTTGGGGTTCGGAGAACCCACATGTGGTTGTCGAAAAACAAATTCACCCACAACGCGTGACTGTATGGTGTGGATTTTACTGGACAGTTGTAGTGAGCTAGCCCGACAGTGAGTGCGTCCGGTAGTGGCGCGCACTGTCCTCAATAATTATGCTTTGGTATTATACCTATAGAAATCGCATCAAGTAATTTAATTGTCGATGGTATAAATTTATATATATATACATATATACATATATATATATATATATATATATATATATATATATATATATATATATATATTATATTCCTAACATCTTTTCTCTATCTAAGTAAGTAAATGGAAATTTAAAGTTTTAGATTAATTTGAGTATAAGTCAGATTTAAAAATAACAATAAGTTTCCCAACAGAATTTCTAGATCTGACGTGTGTACTTAGTGTGCCTTAAGCATCTTTTAAAAAATGTATATTTGACAGTGCTAGTACAGTTCAAATGAAAAAAACCACGAAGAGGTAAGTTCCGCATATTGACATCGTCACCATGGTCCACTTTCAACTCATTTAAATAAATTAAAGTTAATAATCGACAGCGGAACTCAACACAGCGCATTTTTTAAAGATATAATAAATTACTATATTTGTTTGTTGCATCCCACGCAATTTTTTGTAGAGTATTAAAATCAAGCCTTTCACAGTCGGACTCTATTCCTCTGAGTAACTATATTGCAACTTCATACAAATATCTTACACAGCGGGACTTGGGCCTGATGAAATATACACAACGACACTTGCACCCTGCTACTGTGCTCATAACCTCCTTTCTTCAACTGTCCAGTAGAATAGTCAGAGAGAGCCTAAAACACTTCGTTCAGAGTGGCAAAAAGAGGTAAGTCTCTTGATAAAATGTACAAAACTTTGAACGCAGCGGGATTCGAACCTGCGTCTCTTGAAAGCTGTCAAAACGTTCTGACCGCTAAGCCATACGTTTTAGACCTAGCTGCGTTGAAATTCTTATATGATTGTTACAACCTATTTACGTTATTAGCATCGCTGTAGAGATATTTCTAAAATTACTTTTAGTATGACGCTGTGCCACTGCGACACGACGTCATATGTAAATAGAGTGATTAGGCAAGAATCTGTCAGACAAGAGAGAGAGAGAAGATAATCATGAAAAAAGTCCTCCCGGATGTAGGTCTAGTATTCAGAATAAGAATGACGACATTTTTTGCAATGTTATACGTCCAGATATTGACGGGACTCGGATTGGCGAATATCTATACAGGTTTAAACTAAAAGATTCTCCGAGCTGCAAATACGGTCAAGCAAAACCTGAGTCGGTCATGCAAATATTATTGGAATGTCCCAGATTTGATGGTAATCGTTTTGTACTCCAAGCACAAATTGAGGGACATCTGATTGAAGCTGATCTACCGAACATCATGGCGGACCCGGGCTCACGTCAGGCCAGGCCAGGCAGGCTCTTTCATATCGCACAAGCTGTATTTAATATCGCATTTAACCGAAACAGCTCTAGAAGCTGAGAGGATTTACGTGCTCCACACACACACACAGTCTTACAAGATAAACAAACTGACACACACAACGAGCAGCGTAATGTATACACACACTTACAAAATAAGAATCAAACCGCTATCCAGTTACTGCAACACGCTGAAGGCAAGGCAGGATTGAGGACTATAGGAGTAGCTCTATTTATGGACGATAACACCGAAAGATTGGGTATAAGCTTCTACAGGTATAGAAATCAAAAATTCATCTCGATTTCTCCTGAACTCGCCAGCTTATTGAATGGGAGCACTAATAGAATTTATGATGAGTTACCCACGAGAATATTTGGGGAAATGACCTGTCGAGTAGTAAAATCGAAGAATCAGTCGATAATACTGCCTGGCTGGGTTGAAAGAATACCATTTGCGCAGGCTTGCTTATTAAAATAGGTGATTTGAATGAACAATAAGCGCGAATAATAAGCGTAGATGCAATGGTGCTCGAATATAACAGAGAGGAAGTGGCAGACCGTCTGAGTTCCATAAGAGGCTCAGAACAGTAATAGATCTTAAAGATAGTGGAGAAGACCTCAGTTACCTTAAACCCGTACATTCAAGAACCCAAGCGGACGATGCAGCACTTTCAGTGAGAAACTGATGGCAGAAGACCGACAGACTGCGGCATTGGAGGATTTCACACGGAAGTCTTCAATAGTCTTACCTGCAATAGCCCGGTCAAGACCGATAAAGGCGCCACCAATAAAGGAACACAAAGACCGTTACAATAATGTTTTTCTAGAATTTCTTGCCGTACTAAAAGCCACCAAACACGTGAAACTCAGAAGATGCGAGGATATAATGAATGCTTGCCGACCTGAATACTCAATCCTGGAAGTAAAACTCAAGGACTGCCTCCTTGAGTTTTACTTCTGCTAGGCTGCCATATATAATAACGGCACCGGCGAGACCGTCGCGGGTAAAATTAAAGGTACAACATATACGGCAGTGCACAGTGCAACATCTAGCTTTGTGGAGTTGAACTAAAAGGGAACCAGAAGAACAGCATTGTGGTTATCGCCAAATGTATTAGGATGATATTGGAGGATAAAATGCTGGAAAAAGCTACATGTCTTGACTGTACTCGGGATTCCATACAGGAGGTGCCTAGGATACAATGGCTCAATGGTGTTCCTGGATGCGATAGAACAACTAGCATAGTGGAACAATTTAATTTAGATAGGAACATAATAATCACAAGTACAACAGAAGCAGCAAATGAACTTCGAGAGAGGATGTCGGTGCGTATAGCAAAATCCACACTATGGCCTTAATGCTGGCAAACGGGGCACTTAAAGAATCAGAAAGGTGATAGTGGCTGATAATAGACGAGGCAATGATCAACCACTTTGGGGCGATAGTTATCGCAGGCAGGGTCTGCGGAACAGAAGAAATACTGTTGATCGGGGTTATCAATCACCTGCTCTATATATACCAAGATAACCTCTTTGAAATGTTCTACCGCAGACCATCAGGTATTCACACACTCCCGCAGGATTTATTCTGTACTCTTAGATATCCCATGGAAGAATGAATCCCGTCCACGCCCTGTGAGAGATATACCCCGGTATATACTTTTCGACAAGTAATACGAAGTGTATTACTTTCCTTAAAAATATCAAAACAACACCAGTACCAAAAGATCTGAGAGATACCTTCTATCTTACTTTTACTCAAGAGGAGTAAGAATCTTTGACCAGCCAAGGTTGGGGAGGAGAGACAGGCCCAAAAGTACTAACAATCCATAAGCCCCAGCGTCTGACCAGTTGCAACTGCTACAGTGATGGCGAAGATGACGTGGTTATAAGGCTGATCCGGAATGCAATGGAGGCAACGGCGAAAGATATAATGGAATACAATTTACAGATGGCCATAGCAGATAGGAGCCAGGCGGTCACGTCCTGCGCCGTAGCGGTCATGCCCTTTTCCCGCCAAATCCCTCACACCTAAACCCAGATTAATTTAAAACATGTTTAGTTTTATACGTACAATATGAAAAATGATTTAAATAAATGTGTCTTGACAATTCGCTTAAATTTTAATATAGATCTTTAGTTCTAAGTATATGAAAAATAGATAATAAGAAAGAAAAAAAAGGCACAGACCCAGTCTGTAGTGGATGAAATTTTATATTAATAAAAAAAAAACATAACTATAATAATAATCAATTCATTAAATGGTGTTGTGATAAAATGTAAATAAGGTTTTGTTTTCTTATTATCTTTCTATTTATGAAACAATCAGAGACAATTAAGCAATTACCCTTTGTTATAATTTATTATGTTAATTATATACATATAAAGCACTGTTATCAATACAATTGGCAGGGCTAATTACAGCAAGAAGACAACCTAGTGTCAAGGTGTTCAGTTGGCTGCTTCCCGCACGATATCGAGACAGCGGTGAAATGAAAACATATATATATATATATATATATATATATATATATATATATATATATATATATATATATAT
This sequence comes from Dryadula phaetusa, assembly GCA_032432895.1. NCBI lineage: Eukaryota > Metazoa > Arthropoda > Insecta > Lepidoptera > Nymphalidae > Dryadula > Dryadula phaetusa. Next base: position 232,534 of record JAOYRS010000036.1, read on the forward strand.
ATATATATATTTATATATATATATAATCATTACCCCGACCCCGAGTGGGATTCGAACCCATAATCAATTGTTACAAGTTAGCGGGGAAATCTAGCAAGCTATGTTTGACGCATTTCCCAGTGTCCAATTGATGAGAAATCTGGAATACAATTTTCTTTATAATGCTAATATTTTTTTAACTCAATTAACCTAAAATGGCCGCTGCAACAATAAAAAAATGCTTAAGTTAAAAAATTATATTGAAAATATATTTAATAATATAAATATAATTATATATTAAACAAAAAAGCTTGTAGCACAGTGAGACAGCATCTGACTGTAAACGCGATCGATTTTGGGTTTGATTCCCACTCGGGAAAGTGATTTTTAAATTATTTTTGCTTCCTCGCTTTGAATAAGGCAAAGTGCGGCGTTGAGTTCCGCCACTCGACATGTGGCGGAACTCAACGCCGCAACAAAGGGGTACAGAGCGTCTTGACACTAGGTACTTTTTGTATACCTTGCTATGCGGGATAATAAGCGTGAAGGCGAAATAATATATATTTAATATCCATTTGATTTTAATTTTGGGTTTTAGTTTATATTGGGTTTAGGAAAATTTTCTTTGTTATAACAAATTTTAACACAAACCTCGTCAACATCGTCATCCCAGCAAATAGTCAGTCAAACAATACCCGAGGAATTGGTTGAATAAACTTTATTGCATTTAGCTGACGTGTTTAAAATATCATTTTTTTTTCTTTAATTTTATTAATTTATTCAATAACATTGTTTTACGCTAAGTTTTTTCTTGAACTAACTGACGAAATTACGCGGGTAATAAATTTTTATTGACCAAAAATAGTCCATTAGCATCAAAAACACTTATTAATATACAACGAACAAGAAAAATGAGCTGTAATAAATATTAGCTGTAGTAAAGATTATAGTATAAGCGAGTTTAAACCTCATGTCTGAGCAGGCTTGTTTTTATTATAGCTTCACACTTGGAGGGTAGTCAGAGACGACCTAGTGTCTAGATACTCCACTGGTTGTTTTCCTCCCGAATGACACTTTGCAGCTAAGTGGTGAACGCAACGTCGCGCTTTGCCTCACCAGAGAAGAGAAATTAACATATTTTTTTAAATATATACATTCCCGAGTAGGAATCGAACCCACAAGCAACCGCGTTTACAGTCGGGCGTTGTCCCTCTGCACTACGACGTCACCTTCTTATTTTAGCTTCACGCTTATACCCCGCATAGCAGGGTAGACAGAAAGTATCTAGTATTAAGACACTCCGTACTCCGCTTACCGCTGAATTCGAGACATTTCATGTTGAGAGCCGAAACTCAACGCCGCACTTTACCAGAGCGAGGAAACGAAAGTAATTTAATTATAATCATTGCCCCGAGTAGGGATCGAACCCACAACCGATAGCGTTTAATTTTCATATTATCGACTAGAATTCAAATCCACAACGGCGGCTTACTGTAGGCTCAATTTTTACAAAAATCACGGAAATATTGCATTTTCGCCGACACGATCGGTTACGGGATCAAACCAACTCAAGTCCATCATTACACCAGTCTACAGCTCTTTCGTACGACTTATATGTAGGTAGGTTATGTTCATTGCGTGTATATCTAGATATAATAACAAGAACAAAAACTACTTCTGAATGTATTAAAAATAAGTTGTGAAATAAGTAAAAATGGACGCAGATATGACTTATTACAATATACCATACAATGGTAAAATATAGCCAGATTTACGTTTAGTACATATTTTTCGTACTAACCCACTAACATAGTCCGCCTTCACGCTTGTAGTACACTATCTTCATAGGTTTCTCGAATTGCATTCCATTTCGATGGAAACGCCCTTCCCTTTGTATTACAAGGAAAATCCCACATTATTTTTAAATTCATTTAAGTGAGAATATAGCAAGTGTGTATTTAGAGACGTTCATAACAATATCGGGGATCGTTCGTCATACTTTTCAGATATAGTTTCTAAGAAAACCATTAACAGGGAGTTAAAACTGTTTCACACTCTATTCTGCTCTTTGTAAAATAACTGCCGAGAAATATAACTAGCATCTTTCATTTCAGCCCACAGAGACCTCTCATTTCGTCTGTAAAAACTTGGAACAAAAATTCCTGAAATATTTGAAAATTGAAGTCATGATAAAAATGAAACCTAAAATTTATTATAAGACATTAATATAGATTGATTTATTGACATTGGCTTCCAATTCATTATTAACTCATTTCGTACTGAGTAAGTACAGGCCAATGTTTGTGGCCAATCTCAGAGCCAACGATAACAATAGTATTTAGTATTCTCACCTTGCAATCCAGTTAAAAAATCACCATCCTGAAGTCTCCACTGATTCATTTATCCATACTAATATTATAACTGAGAAAGTAACTCTGTGTGTCTGCGACTTTATCGATTGTGATGAAGTTTATAGACGTAGATAGGTTGTAAGATGAGCGTAGGCTACTTATTTCTCCCCTTATTTTAATTTTTTCTAAGAACTCAATAGATTTACAGTATTAGGAGTGCGTGCGGGCGTCTGTATTCTATACGGCGACTTCAATATGCAAATTTTAAAAATTAAATTAATCGCTTAAATAAAGAGGAACAATCACTTAGCATTCATTACTGTTATTTGACTGTGTTTTAGCGGAATTTAATATAATTAAAAATCTATAAACAAAGAGTCTGTTGAGGCCGGTCGTAGCGCAGTGTGACCGCGTCTGACTGTAAACGCGATCGGTTATGGGTTCGATCCCCACTCTGGGGGAGTGATTATATTTAAATTATTTCCACTTCCTCGCTCTGTTAAAGACAAAGAGCGGCGTTGAGTTCCACACATCAACACGCAATGTCTGGTATTCGGTGGAAAGCGAAGTACGGAGTGTTATGACACTAGATACTTTCTGTCTACCCTGCTATGCGGGATAAATCCGTTCCCCTCATTGTAAAACAGTAAGTAGTAAAGTTTCGATACTTCAAGTAACATCTATACGCTAATTATTTCCTTTTTGTTAAAAAAAGTCTTTTTTGACTGTGGTGTTATCTACATTTAAATCATTTCCGTTTCCCGCTCATGTACGACCAGTCCAGCGTAGAACCCCGTCACCAAGCCCAACTAGATTTCAAGCATAGAGTGGAGGCGTCTTGACAATAGATTTCCGCTGTTCCAAAGGAAAAAAATAATTAAAAATTTAAACAAGGTAGAACATGCTAAATAAAACAACACAATTAGATAAACATATTTAATAAATACGCATTTCATATGAAACGCGAGTAACATCTACGCGCACAGTCACTCGGGCCTGGCTCCTGGCTACAGCTAACTGGAACGCTTATATTACCTTCAATTCCTTTTCATCGTAAGTGTGTACAATATTAAAACTACATACTTACTTATAAACGAACAATGTATACTGTAGTTACGTTAATTGCAAATTGGTGGTAAAATTTCATTTCTACCGCGGAATGTTGGTGGTTAAATCTTAGTTTACCACATCGCCTCCAAGTGGCTTACAATTATACTCGTTTTTCCATTATCATACCGAATTAACTTGTAATGTAATTAAAGTAGAAACTTCCCCAAACCAAGAAAATATATATATATATATATATATATATATATATATATATATATATATATATATATCTACCCTGTTATGATACGAGGTGAGCACTTTACAAAGTTACTGCAGAGAGCGAAAAAAATTTTTTTTACTAGTAAACTTATAAAATTCCGACTGAGTCATATTTTTTCAAGTCGATTTAGTGCTATTTGCGTATCTGTTAAGTGTCTATACGTTTTATATCTTAAGTTGTAACTATCAGATGTAAATATACCAGATATTGTTGATATTAAAACGGATGTCACTTTTTTTTGTTCACATTTTCATCTAAAACATTACAAGAATACTTGTATGTACTGTTCTGTTCTGTTCTATAGAATATAGAGAACGTGCCAGTAGAGCACAAATGGGAACACACAAAGGAGATTGTACGGTAAAGATGAGAAAATGATTTATAATCTATCAGTTTACGTTAAAATTCTGCAAACCTTCATCTAAAACAAAACAAGTCAACATACATATTGTGTTTGTATGCACATCAGCTACTTCCGGAACAGAAACTGTCAGAACATATTGCGTAAAAGCGGTTGCAGTTGTGAAAAATTATACACTTTCAATTTTGCCAATAAAATGCATTTCCAAACACATTACATTACATTTTATATGTAGAGTCATTTAGTACGACCTCCATCGGGATGTCGATGACAAAGGTTTTTTATAAATATATAAGGTTTAAAGTAAATTTTAACATAAACATATTGATATAATCTCATCTTAAGAAAATACTAAAATGTTTTTTAGAACAGAGCGTGAAAAACGTTTTAAGAACATTGGGTTTGCTAACAGCCCATTTGTATGTGTAAAAATAAAAAAAAAACTAAATATATAAGAACTCATTGGCTGTTAGATAAATATGACTTCATTTAAAAAAAAAGTCAATTTATTTCTCACAAATATTTTTACCACATATACAGGTTGTACGTGTTTTTTTTTATATTAACGTTTTAAAAACAATATAAAGTAACATTTGTTTTGAATTATTTGTATTAAACTACACTATACATTGTTCTTATATTAATATTACATTTAAATACTTTGCAATAAAACAATAATAAAATGTAGACGGAGTTGGGTGATAAGTTTAACGTATACGTTATTTGGAACATGCTGTATCTAATCGATGAGTTATCGACTTTGTCAAATAAAAAATCGATATTACATGTTTAAATTAAAACAAACAGTATATTTTATTAATTATGATTTTTTTGATAGTTTTATATTAAACAATAATAAAAATTTAACAAGGTATATAATATGCACCCCACTCCGCGTACATTAGAACAACTCCGCTATAAACGTTGCATTTCAGCCTTTATGGGTTATTTCTAGAAGCCCTAGAGATTGTCATTTTAGATTTATTTAAAATATTAAAAGTGGAGATACTATGAAAAAAATTGCAATTATAGAATATAAAAATACACACCTAACAGTATAGAAAATCGATTTTAAATCGATTAAAAGTAATCTATCCTAGGCAGATTGGAAGAGACGCAGTAGAAACTCTATGACAATGTAAATATAGCATCATTATAACACAATGTATTGCCCCGAAATATATGAAATCCATGAATATTCATTTTATTGGGGAATTCTACACAAAACAAAAGTAGAAACATACGTTATATATAGATTTATATATGGAAATGATTTTCATAATATTAAGAAAAACATCTAAAATATAAGATCGCGTTTTTTATACATTTTAAATGAAATTAGTAAACGGATTAATCACGTATAGTCACGTGATCACAGCCTGACTGACTGACTGATTATCTGACTGACCTGTCACCACAGACTACTCTAAAGTGTTCGAAACGGCGTGTTTTCAAAATTATATTTTAGAATACCAAAATATACGCGATTAATCCGTTTAAAACAATTTCATTTAAAACACCAATAAATAAATAAATAAAAGCGTTACGTTGTAAACTTAAGGAGTAAATCCTAAGTTAAATTAAAATATTTAAAGTTTCTTCAAAAACACATTTCAATAAATTGTCCCAACAAAAAACAATGTATATAAATTATCTTTTAAATTATAAACAACTTTAATAATAACTTTTCTTGACAAAAAACAAAAGTTTTTAAAAATAGACTATTGCCCTCAAATTGGTATGACTTTGAATTTTTTCCTAATAATTTATTTCTTCCTACCAGTATATACAAGTACTGGGGTTTAATCAACATTTTATAGTTACTCATTTACGTATAACATATACTACAACACACATATTACACGCTTAATAATAAAACTAAAAACTAACTATTTAAATGATGTATTAAAGAAATTTTTGAAAACAAGCGGGATTCGAACCCACGCCTATTTGAAATTCTTGCCTATTTAAATTTCAAATATCCGGCAGATTTTACATTCTTATGCGCTTGTTACTTACATACGGTTCAAACTTTTGTAGATTTGTAAAGTAATGTATATTTGAAAAAAATGTATTATATATAATAATAATTTGTAACAATAACATGTTAAGTGGCGGAACTCAACGCCACTTTGTCTTACCAGAGAGGAGGAACGAAAATAATTTTAAGTATAACCATTCCTCCGAGTAGGAATCGAACCCACAACCAATCGCTTTTACAGTCAGACGCTGTCCCACTGCGCCGCGACCGGCCTCATACTAATGTAGATTATTTCATATAAGAAATAACCGTGTAACAGGCGCGAGGCGAACGCAAAGCTGTCGTATTATAACGGGAAAGGTCATTTTCCTTCAAACAGATGTGTTTCAATTTTTTAAATTAATTATTATTTATAAAAAAAAAATTAAATAATTATTAAAATTTTTTTCGTTCCAATGTTAAATTATTAAAGAATCAATCAGAATCATGGAATACCGAAACCATTAAAACATATGCACATACAAACAAACAGAATTTCAAACTAACATGCATTAGTAGAGTTAACTCAATTTATTATTAAACGTGCAATATTTAATATAACTATAGAAAAAAGTAATAAATATTCGACATATATTAAAATATGAACTCACTCAATCAATATGGTTCCAACAGATTAAAACCAATTTCAAAAATGTTTAAATTAAAAAATATATATCTCATACACGATGAACCCGCGTCCTCCGCCATATAATGTTAAGATCCACATAACGTTATAATAATCTAATAAATTCCTATCAACTTACCACTATGTATTATACATTTGTTTTATAAACAACAAAATAATAAATCGATATTAAAAATCGATACTGACACAGAAAGTAACATTAATTAATAATATTATTAAATCTAATGAAATCATTGTAAAAGAAGGATTTCTCATAGAAACAATCAGTAATACTTGGTTTTAAATAGAGTGACTAGAAGAAGACTATTATTTGAGCGACTTTGACAGATAAAAATATAGATAATAAATTATACACTAAAACAGATAATAAAGTTTGTCATATTTTGACAGCAAACGACTTTGTGAAATTATTAATTATTTTTGAGCGAGTTTTTTAAATATCATAAAAGAAATTAAACTCAAATTTTAAATAATTTCTTTGGTCTAGTCAAACACGGAGTTTAGTTACGCAATAGACACGCCGTACACAGTTACGTTGTGTTACTGGCTTTTATTGACCAACAAAAATATATATTCATTACAAAGATTGTAAATTGTAATTTTTGAAATAAATTATATACATTTTCTAAGTTTGGGTTTAGGCTATCTCAGTGAGGCCACTACGACGCACGACGCAGAACGATAACAAATATCTCTTACACACGGGAAGAATATCGCACATTGACCTGTTACTTACAAAGAGTACCCAGTGCCAAGACACTCCACACTCCGCTTTCCACCGAATCCGAGACATTCCGTGTTGAATGGCGGAACTCAACGCCGTGTTTTGTCTTACCTAGAGCGAGGCAACTGAAATTATTTAAATATTAACCCCCCCCGTCTGGTATGGCCTTGTCTGTGGCTGTGGTCCCTTACAATTTAGCACAAAAATTTAATAAAAAATATTTAGATTTCACCATTTTTCAAATTAATACATAAATCAAATGTGCTTCACCCCTGCCAATAGATAAAGAGGTCATTGTATGATATTCTTTCTGCTCCTTCTCACTCTCCCAAGCATAATTATTCCCATCCGGTTGTGAGGTCTGCCTTCAATGTCCTCTCTAACCGGGCTGCACTACCAAGCTTAATAGAAAATAATACTCAAAGAATACATATAAAATGGAATAAATCTTTACAAACTAACACACACACACATCTCATATGTTATAATACTTCCTCATTTGGAATACTTCATACAACCAGTGTCTCTCGAAGCAACTCCTTAGCATTGGCTGCGGTTCGAACAAACTCATCGGGCTGAAGGCGTCTGTCTGTCTATATACCGAATAGAAATATTGAGTCGCATTTGTATGTATCTAATTAATTCAATATATCCGTTGTGCATTATGCCCGAAGCATTTCATAAATTCTTTGCTCAATTCAATGCTTAAAAATACGTCTCGCAATACACTTTTCACTGTTTCTTTACAAAAATATAATTCATGACAACCCAAAACCTCATTTACGTACTGTTTATCACATGGACTCGTTAGAAACGATTGTTTGTTAGAAAAATAGGAGAAATCGATTTTATTGATATTTAGTCGAAACAATCGAACTAGTAGTGTCGTGTATAATCGAATTGAATGTTTCGTTTTACATAATCGAGTAACAAAATATAATCGATTAATTAAAATTGAGTCCATAAACTAAATATTGTTTGGAATAAATATGTAAATGATGAATTCGCATCTCCTCGCAACTCAGAGCAAGCTGCACCTCCCGAAGAGCCTCCTGCGTCGCCGTTGCTTCTCCTCCTGCTGCGGGTGATTGCGGATGATGCGGACCAGCTGCAAGGAATGCCAATATGTTTATCGCTGTACATCACTCGCTGCACAGCTTCCCGCTTCATCTCGCAACGCACAGTATTCAGAGGTCAATGGGGGACCTGGACCTGTGATAGTACATTTTAAACGAGCGAGAATCGAATCCACAACCAACTGCCGATGCCTTTAATCACTTATTAATTGTATTACAATAACATAGTATAAGGAATGATGACACAAAAGCGGTAACACAAGGGCGCGCACCTCGTGGAAGGCGGCGTCGATGTTGAGCGGCGGCTCCTTGGCGCTGGTCTCGATGTAGGGCGCGGCCAGCGCGCGCGCCAGCTCGCGGCCCGCCTCCTCCGACACGGCGCGCAGGTGCACCAGGTCCACCTTGTTGGCGGCCACCAGCATGGGGTACGACTCGCTGCGGACGGAGTGTCACGTTACAATTATTTTCACCTCCTCCATAATACAAACAGTCGCTCGCCCACACGATTGACATTTATTTATAATAGGAAAAATTAAAAAAAAATGTTTTCTAATCCCAAATGTAATGTAACACTTGTTGAGGATAGTGAAATATTCTCAAAACATCAACGTGTTGAGGACAGTGCGCGCCACTACCCGCGTCGGACGCACGCACACACTGTCGGGCTAGCTCACTACACTGCTTTCTTTATATTACCAATATACCAATTCAACACAGACCACTATCTTTATTCACCACCAACGCATTTTGGGGGTCGAGTTCCCTTACCGCCTTTGTTATAGGCTCAGGCCACTGTCCCCACTGCAATGTTCATGTGTATTACACTATACTAACTCTAATACAAACTCATACAAATGCATCCATGCGTTGCTGTTTCACGCTTATGGAGTCGACTGGACAAAAATCTCATTTTTTTACATTAAGTATATCAAACACAAATGACGTTTTGCTTAGAGACACGAAAACAAACATTAGTTTAAAAACACAAAATCTAATTCCATTCCTAAATTTTCCCACCAAACTAGACAAAGCTAATGAAGTGCGTTTCCTCACCGATCCTTAACCCTCAGTATCTGTGTGTGAAAATGGCGGATGTTCTCGAAGCTCTGCTTGTCGGTGACCGAGTAGACCAGAAGGAAACCGTCCCCCTTCCGCATGTACTGCTCGCGCATGGCGCTGAACTCCTCTTGGCCCGCTGTGTCCAGCACTGGAATACATCAACAATAGAGAATAACTACTTGTAGCTAGGGTGGGGTAGTCAAAGAAATTTTTAATTGAACGAGTTTAACTGAATTTTAGTTTTCAAATATATAGCCCGACACAACACTTTACAGTAGAGGTGTTAAAAATAAATAGTACTAATGCATTGAAAATACTTTCATATAAATATTCATAACAATTCTTTGTTTTATTAAAAAAAACGACACCTCTCTGGTTGGTAATTACCAATGTAGAAAATGTTGTATTGTACTCTGATGAGTAGGGAAATAAAATATAGAAAGTTAGTCAAAGGAAATCTAACTTCAAAACACTTCATTGCAATGTGGCAAACTCAATGTTGCGCTTTGACTTACCAGAGCAGGGACATGAAATAAATATTAAATATAATCATTTCCACAAGTGGAGATCGAACCCACAACCAATGAAGTTTACAGTCAGATACGGCCCTGTTGCCCCACAAAATAATTAAACCATGGCTTGTTTGAATTTACATGTTTCAATAACAATATAGTCACTCACCGTCAAGTATGCACCACTGCCCGTCCACCTCTGTGTGTTGTATGTAGGAGTCTTCTATAGTGGGGTCGTAGTCTGTCACAAATAGCTTCTGGAAGAACTGAATGGTGATGGCACTCTTGCCAACACCACCATCACCTACCACCACTAATTTTACCTGAAATAATTAAATATATATTTATTAGCATATATTTTATGTTTTTATGTATTATTTGTTTTTTAATGTTTTAATTGAATTTCATACTGGAAGTGGAACATTACTATGGCTATTTTATTATAGCATAGTATTCTTTATATGATAAAGGCAGCAAAAGGAATTACTTAGCTCTTTGGAACCATGAAACAATTGTAACATAATAATATATATAGGTAGAATACAATATAGATAATAATGATATATATAGGTAGATATAGGTAGAATTTACAGGGGAAATAATAAGCACATACACCATCACAGTCTCTGAATATGGACACCATGGCTCTATGCAAATCAATTCTGAAAAATAACAGACAGCCTACAGAATAATGTTTACTCCAAGCTAAATGTATAAAGTAAGCATTTCATTTTTAAATCAAATTAATATACACTGAAACTCATTTTAATCTAAATTTTATTTTTCTATACTTTGAAAAATATTACAAGAAAATTGCCTCCATGTCTAACATAATTTTATGATAGCAAGTTAATAAGTATAATTGAATATATAATCTTTTATTTGTACTGTCAATAATTAATAATTACTTTTGGTTTATTTATTAGTTATCATACTCACCGTAGGAAGATTTTCGCTGGGGGGTCCTGGACGCGTCATGGCTGGCTCTTTTGTTGAGCAACGCTCATCTAAGCCTATTATCTGAAACTAGAATAATTTACCTGTTAGGTCAGTGCATTTTCATTCGTCATACGCCCAACTACTACAAATTGGCGTCCACCCAAAATATGTAGAAAACTCACCTCATAACTTGTGTCTGCGTCGTTTGTTATTGGGACGGATTGCAATCAGTTTGGTGGACGGAATATTGGATTTTTTGTGAAAATAATTGGTATTTTGTGAATTTACAAACATAGGAATGACAGTGCCCAATTTCCAAGATCGGTTTTTTCTTGGCGATTGACGTGAATTTCAAATGACGTACATATCCAGCAGATAACACAGGGTGAGTACAGATTATAAAATTTAAAATAAGTGTCAAAAACATATGGTGAAATAAAAACAATTTTATTTTTTTTTAAATCTGGTTTGCAATATTTTAGCTTAATAATGCATAAACTAGATTTTTTCATTATTGTTTATTTATTTTATGATTTTATACTTTCGTATTAATATGAATTTATAAACATACCAGGAAAAAGACTGTTATACTGTCATAATCTTAAAAATTAATATTAAGAGATCTACTTACGTTACCTTTAATAAGAAGGAACCTTCATATATTATTTGACGTTAAAAAAATGAATCAAGTAACTTATTATTTCGAATAAAATTATTTGAATTATTTTGAAGTAAGAAATCAAAATGTGCACTCACAGCAACAGTCCATGTATTAATGCAAGGTGCTTTCCTTTATAAGTGGTGCTACATCCACAGTTTCCATCTGAGTGAATCACTTCTAACAAATCATACACCATTTTATTGTTTGTATCGCTTACATTCGTTCCATTCAGCTTGAGTTCAATTTAGGGTCGAAGGATCGTTCAAAATTTATCTCAAATTGAATATTTATAGCTGGTAAAAGTGTTTACATTCTTATATATATCTCCTGCTGTTCAATATATGGCTTTGGGTTCCATCACTCAACGCGATAAATATTTTGTAAAGTTTCAACGGTAATAATGTTTACTACTTTTGTTATTGCTTCCAACCAAATATTAAAAGAATGTAAAATACTAATAATTTTTTACTCAAATTTGAAAGACAATTTCAGTAACTTTGATTTATAAATATCTACTTGTTAGATCTCAAGTATAACAACTGGTAGAAATCAATAAGGTAAGACAAACCGCGGAGTTGAGCGCCATTCGATACGCTAAATCTCATAATGTGCAACAACATTTTTAAATATCGTATTCATTTAAAATATACCCAAAAAGAAACACGTTAGCTGTAAATAATAACACATGAGGAAAACATCGCGCAACCCTGGCGACCTGCGACCCACTTTGCTTCCCTTTCGTCTCAGCGCCCAATTACTTTCTGCTGACCAAGCACCGGCCTTCACCATTACTCGAGCTGAGCATGACACTTTAAAACAATGTTATCTAGAGAAATGGCTGCTTTAATAAAATGTTTAATGTATTAAATAAATTTAAAATATATAATGCAGTAAGTTATTTAAAAAAAGCATGGAAGTATTTTGTATTTGGCACAGTGGGTCAGTGTCTGACTGTAAAGAAGGTTGTCGATTCGATTCCCACATATGAAAATGAATAGATATACTTGTATAATTATTTTTATTTCCCCGCTCTGTAACGCCTAACAACAGAGTTCTGATCCGTCATACAAAATATCGAATCCAAACGGAAAATGAAAGATTGAAGTATGGAATATTTTAACAATAAATTCTCTCTGCCTATCTCGTTTTGCGGAAAAAATAGAGATACGATAGATAGTTTGCTTTTACTTTTCTTCATTAATCAAATACTTTGTCTCGACACCTCATACCTTTTAATATAAAAGTGTACGTAAACATATTAAATATATAAGTATACATAAATCAGTAATTCAAATACAAGTTAATATAAACTTTATTCATTTAAAACAAATTACTTACATTGTTGTTTACTTCTAATGTAAGAATAAGACACATGTTAATATAACAAATATACCAGTTAGTCTATGAGACCGCTCAAGTGACACTCGTTTGAGCGAGTTCGCGCAAAAATATAGTAAAATTATATCTATAATTATTTGCTTTGGCCTGATATAGAACTGAGAGCATAAAGTGTCTTTATATACAATAAGGATTTAAAATAAAGCGTGGAAATTACCGTAAATACCTATATAAGGTCTAATAATTTTTATTATGAAATGTGGGGTCAGTTGTACATTTCACTGCAACAGTGTTCGGAGTGCATCGGAAAGCGAATCTCACTGTTATGTGTTAGGCAAAAACGCGATTATCGCATGCAGACTATAATCCGTGACGTTGTACGAGTCATAGATTAATCACCGTAGACATGCACATGGACGCGAATACTTTTGCATCCGAGAGGACAACTATCATATGATTCAACTAAAGTATTGATGAAAACTCTAAAGTTTATCGAAGAGTGTTACAGAGATATGGAATGGAACGGAACGCTTAGAACGTTCCAGATCAAGAAGAGAAGAGAGAGAAAGAAGATCTTGGTAGAAACTAAGTCATCTGAAGGAATATGACACTGTGAATGAAAATTGAAGCTTCACATGTCCACCAATTATTTGAAAAGCTTCTTGCTACCTCTATTAAATACATAATAAAGGAGAACCTCTCGGAATTAAATTGAATACTGCAATACTAGTATTTCCTGAAGACAGCCCACCGATCTTTGTCTGCAAACATCTTTATCCCACGAACAAGCCTCTAAGCTGCAGCTAGAAAAAAGATGACAAAAGCTGGATCGATATAAGGCAAAGTGTATTTGAGGAAGTCTTTTAAGAAAATAACATTTTTTTTAGTTAGTTAATTAGTTAACTCAGTTTTTGACGGAGCTGGTATGTGAAAAATATGTATAAAAACAAAAAAATAACACTCAAAGTGATAAAAGTTTATTTCTAATAATTCTATTGTTTTACATTACGTATAATATTTGTGATACGGCGTCGCCGGTCTCAGTGTTGAGAACAAAATTCGGCAATTTCTGTCATTTCCATATATATAGTCTATAAGTGAAGTCAGAGACTGGTTTGCGACCGCAGACGTGACAGGTAGCATTTATAGGATTAATTAAAATGCGCCTGGATGCATCTTGCATACCAAAATGGGAAATATTTAGCTGTATATACTCTTCTATTAGATTATATAGATCTGGAGCTAGCAGAACGATCTGGGTCTCTATGGGCTTTCCATTTCTCCAAGCTTCCACTCTGCTCTCGCGTTGCACTCACTGATCGCAGTGAGCGTTTCGTCCTCCAGCTTCTTGCTTTTTTTAAACTGCGCCCCATATTTATTAAAAAATGTTTTTTTCTAAACATTTTCAAATTGAATTAGAAGCATTATCGCTGTATATACTCTTATATCAGATTATATAGATCTAGAGCTAGCAGACCGTTCTGGGTCTCTATGTAATCATGGATTTCCATTTCTCCAAGCTTCCACTCTGCTCTCGCGTTGCACTCACTGATCGCAGTGAGCGTTTCGTCTTCCAGCTTCTTGATTTTTTAATAACTGCGCCCCATATTTATTGAAAAATGTTTTTTTCTATCAGATTATATAGATCTGGAGCTAGCAGACCGTTCTGAGTCTCTATGTAATCATGGCCTTTCATTTCTTGAAGCTTCCACTCTGCTCTCGCGTTGCACTCTCTAATCACAGTGAGCGTTTCGTTATCCAGCTTCTTGATTTTTCTAAACTGCGCCCAATATTTATTGAAAAATGTTGTTTTTAAATATTTTCAAATTGAATTAATTGAATTATCAATAATTATTTTTAAATTCGTGTCTGTCGCAAGGTCTCTCGGTCAATTGAGCGTTGAAGATGGTGTCGACCTCAATCATATGGTCTTTATACATATATAGTCTATAAGTTGAATTAGAAGTTGTTTCCTAGTACGCTGTCATCTATATTCTAACTACCTTGGCTTTCATGCTAATGTTTGAAAATCTCCGTTTCTATGTTCTCCGTATCTCTGGTTACACGCACAGATCCATAAAGAACAACTGCGTTTATCTCTTCTTCCATCTTCTTCACTTTCCTAGGTTTCACATGAGATTCCTTTAAAGATGTACATACTTTAAATAGAATTATTTTTAGTATTAATTGTTAACCTTGTTACTATTAACGTCAAAATATTATTGTATGGCATAATATCTGCGCGGTTTTGGATGTTTATTATATTTGAACTCCACTTTATAATAGTTCGTGTGATACTGCTTTTGTTGCGAAGTGGAAATACGTTAACTGAAGGAAGGAAGCTCATAGTATTCCATGAACGGAATATTGTCCGAAATAAACGTATGATATTATATTAGTAAAGTTATTATAATAAATGATATACATAGACACCAGAACAATGTATCGGAACGTATCGAAAGACGAGTATCGACTGGTTCACTCAATTTCTTGTCAACTAGACGGTAGGAGTATAATAACCGGTATACCGGTCCGGTTTCCCATTAACAGAGTTGGCTATTACAGTTTTAACTATATCGACGTCATGGTGGCGCAGTGAATCAATGTCCGACTGTAACTGCGATTGGTTTTGGGTTTGATTCCAATTCAATAAAAATATATTGTCATTTCTTAAAGCGTGACGTTGAGGTCACCATTCTAAACACAATATCTTGATTTCCGATGAAAAACAGGTAACGATAATTATTAACTGTTTTAAGTAATTATACTGATATATAAATTTCATACGATGTTAAATATTTATGTATTTAAAAATTTCCCAGAAAAATGTACATGTTAAGTAAATTATATTATTATATAATAGCTGTCCTTAATCACTGTCCTTCAGAGGTTGTCTGCGCATGACAGAAGTTAGGGAAACGAACATATCTACCTCACACTGTAGCTGATTGATGGGCTGAGTGTCTAACACACACCAGAGATGTATAGAGGGATATATGGGATTCGCACAATAAAGGCGTAAGACGGCCTACCAAGATCTTTATGGCTTTTTTTGACGTTGTAAGTTACCACTTGCGAGTAGTTGAGTTAACTAATTGATTGAAAACTACCGTTTTGTGTATACGTTTTGCGTGCTCGTGCCGCGTAGGGACTGGTTTATAGTTTTGGCTACGAACTTAGTTAGTGGTTGTATTTGTACCAGGCTGACTGAATAAAATACCTAGACATAGACTCACTGGCGCATAGGGTCTATGAGTCAGTATAGTGACGTTGCGGTACAATTCTATATAACTTTCAGAAATTACTCTTGTTATGCTTGTTTACCTGTGCATAAATTCTCTGTATGTCGAGGGGGCTCAGATATCAGGAACCTGAGGTATCAAATAATAGAAAAATCAAAAATTGTTTTTAACTTGGCATCCAATTGTTTTGTGGCTTTCTGAAATAAGAATATTTATAAATAATATCCGACGAATAGGTCGCATCTCTACTGCATTCATTGTTCTTTTATTCTTCTTTTGACACCGTCGTCTCATCAAAGCGGGCAGAACACTGATACTCATATTACCGGCAGCAACACACCTCCATTGCGTATCTTGCATCTCCACTTCCCAGATATTAGCATTCCATCAATCAATTTAATCCCATAATGAACTTGTAAATCTGTCAAGTATAAGTTTTTTTTACTTTGAAATTGTTTATACAAAAATAATTATTATTTATGTAAATATCTTGTTAGAAAAGAATTTTGATGTAAACGATGAATTATTGTTACACATTTGTTACTTAACTAACCTGAATAATTGTACTATTTTTTAGCTTCACGCTTTTATTTATCCCGCTTAACAGGGTAGACAGAGGTCGAATTCAAGACATTGCGTGTTGCGTGGTGGAACTCAACGCCTTATCGTACGTAGAGCGAGGAAATGAAAATAATTTTATATATAATCACACCTCCGAGTGGGGATCGAACCTACAAACGGTCGCGGTTACGGTAAACGGTTTACAGTCAAACGCATACACTCGCACTGCGCCGCGACCCGCCAATATTGTACTTTGTACTTTGATTATAATTTAAAAATTGTACCGGAACAAGTTAAATGTGTATTTAAAATTATAAAGGGCTCACTGGCGCTATCAGATTGGTTGAAATTGCAATCAGTTTAAGTAAGAAATATAAATATATAAAATGTAAAGTCTTTTATTGCAGTACCATATTTTGTTCCCCAGACTTATAAGTTATCCAAGCCATATATATCAAAAAAGAACTCATAAGAAACTAGCCACAGACCATACATTTAGACAGATACACAAACGGACAGATATACATTTAGTTACTTTTTTTTCGCTTGACGCTTTTGTCCCGCATAGTTGGGTAACCAGGAAGTATCTGATCATGACTATCCGTACTTCGCTTTGAGTAGCGGAGCTCAACTCTGCTTTTTGTCTTACCAGAGCAAGGAAATAAAAATAATTATAATATAATCATTACCTCGAGTGGGGATCGAACCCACAACCAATCGTGTTTACAGTCAGACGCTGTCCCACTGTGCCACGAACGGCCTCAACAAATCTAGTTTTGTTTCATAGTTCCTATACATATGTATATATTGTTTTTAAACTTTACTTTTGTATCTGTGTAGTAAACAAATCAATATAAAACAAAACAAAAAAGTGGCAATGTTTATATTTTATTTGTAAATAACTTACCCATTTATTATTGCTTGTTCTTCTTTATTTCCTAGAGAGTACAAATTTGATTTCTCTAAATGATTCTACAAATACAAATTTATAATATATATTTTTTAATTTAAATACAAATATTTTGCGCTCGTTAGATAAATAAATGTCCTTGAAAATTCGTTCCAAGCGTTTCGTCGCTACGGCAACGCGACTTACAGATGGCAGCGAGGGTTTCCCGCGCTTTCGCCGCGTCCGCTGTATCGATCTTTGCGTTCAGAAACGTTTATGATTAAACTCAATTTAAATTAGTTTTTCACACAATAATATAATTTCATAGTAATATTATGTTTATTTTTATATAATAAATAATTAAAAACTTTTATTTTTTATTATTTTTAATTTTTTATGCTGTAATTTCTTATATTGTACCACAAAAACATATTTGGCTTCTGAAAAGAACAAAAGTCATGTAGTTTTTGTATTTTAATGTTCACATATATTTCTTAAAATGATTTGAAGTAGTGAAATTATGTTTTTATATAAATTATCCACACCCTTTTCCCCTAATGATAAGGTGTTTTCGACAGTAATTTCCCATCACAGGTCAACGACCCTGGCTACCCTAGAACTTTATATAAAGACCGCAAATTTATACGACCTATTTTAGGGACTGGGGTCTAATGCATTTTAGTAATTTAATTTACATAAATTGTAATATATTGATATATTTTTTTATATATATGTAAAATAAAATTTATTCATCAAACATTCTTCAATTATAATATATAACTTAAAATTGTATGTTTATTAATACTATTTTGTTTTTATCTAAATTTATTCAGCCTTAAAATAATATTTGAATTTTACAATATTTTTACATAAAAGAAAAAAATAGATACAATCAGATAATATATTAGCGTCCATATAACAAGTTACCAGTAAACAAGAATATAAATCTACGAATTTTAGTGGAATAAGGAGTTTTCGAACGAAGTCCTTCCCGGTACCAATCAGTTCGTCGCCGACGTTCGTGACCTGCGCACGTCGCGCGCTTGCGAAGTTGCCGTCAGAATGTATTTTAACTGAATGTTAATAAAATGTAAATAAGAAATGTATAGAAAATAGTGTATTGAAGTGTATTTAAATTTTGATGGATTGACAAGTGTGTGTTGGCGCGTTTATAACGAGACAGGGATGCTGAGCCGGTGAGTGCTTTGTTTACGTGTTACTTAGATTGCCGATGCTCGCAGTGCGACCGCAACGCGTGTATTTATTTATTTTACAATTTGTATACGGGAAGGGTGTTTCATTTGTACTAGGTAATTAGAATTATAATGTATCTTTGTAGTTTTAGCTTTTTTTGTTTGCTTCACGCTTTTGATCTCGCATAGCAGGGTAGACAGGAAGTAGCTAGTGTCAAGACACTCCGTACGTCGCTTTCCACGGAATTCCAGACATTGCGCGTTAAGTGGTGAAACTCAACGCCGCACTTTGTCTTTACCAGAGTGAGACCACTCCCTCGAGTGGGGATCGAACCCACGGCGAATCGTGTTTACAGTTAGACACTGTCCCAAGACCGGCCTTATTATGTTATTTAAAATAAAACTGTGTTATTAAAACGTATGTTGATACATTTGTTAATATAGCTAGACTTTATAAAACCATTTGAAATTAAAATATTACTTACTGAAGAAAATATTTTAACTATTATTTTATCTCTATTTAAAAAAATGAATATATGGTATAGGTCTTATTAATTTGTAAATATCTTGACTGACAGTAAATAAATACCTGTTACGTAATTACAACACGACTTTAAAACTAAATGTAATATTTACGAGCGTTGTTAATTGCACTACAAAGTCCCGTCTTAATACTTCAAATTAATGTAATGAAGAGATCAAATGTCGCATTAATTACATCTTTCCTTCATATGAGACAAAGTGTACACTTGTTCTGATTTCAATGTAATACATCTTATATCTTTTGTAACGCTCGTAAAATTACCCTCATCACTTTTACTATCACTACTATATATATATATACATATATATATATATATATATATATATATATACATATATACACACACATATATATATATATATATATATATATATATATATCCTTTAGGAATTTCAAGAAATTCACTTTGAGTGTCCTCTGCTTTGATGAACACGCTTTCACGCTTTTATCCCGCAAAGCAGGGACAGAAAGTACCAAGTGTCAGGACACTCCGTACTTCGCTTTTCGAACTCGAGACATTGCGTGTTGAGTCTTGACAATCAACGCTGCACTTTGTCTTTATCAATGCGAGGAAGTGAAAATAATTTAATCCCGTGTGGGGATCGAACCCACAACCGATCGTGTTTACACTTCGAGCTATCCCTCTGCGCCACTATAAAAAGGGTATCTTATGCGCCGTATATAGAAAATATATGCCATAAACAAGGGTCTTGATAAGCGCCTGCCCCGCGTCGGGCGCCATATCACATCTATTCATTACTACGTTTAATCAAATCAGGATTTTCCCTTGGGTTCGATTCATATAAGCAGAGAGATCGTCAATCACATGTAATCCTATTTTAAGCGAGAATCAATTCCTATTTTAATTATAGGAATTAACTCAGCACAAGGATATGGAGGAATATTTTAATCTTTTTATCTTATGACACAAAGTTAAGAGATCTTTGACTTTTGCCATTTTTACGCATTTTTCACAAATGAAACTGTTTTAAACGGATTAATCGCGTAGAAGATACCACCTCAGTCTACTTGCAACCACGGACTACTGTAAAGTGTTCGAAACGTCACGTCCAAAATGTTTTTTTGAATACCAAAATATACGCGATTAATCTGTTCAAAATATTTTCATTTAAAAATATGTATTTTATGTTTTCATATTTTATGAAGAAAGTGAATATGAATGTCGTTTTTTTACCTTTTTAGCGAGTGTGTTTACATAAAACTAAACTTAATATTATTAACTTAAAAAAAACATACATTTTAAAATAAAATTCTAAATAAAATAAATATTAAAATAAAAAGTATAAAATGTGTCAAATGAAAGGACACAATAGAAGATATTCGAAATCCTTACAAAAGACAACGCTCATTACCCGAACAGGGGCTTCTTATTTACGGAACAAATTGAAGTGGGGGCTGATTGTTGGAAACAGGAAAATACAAGTTGTATGGCGAAATATCTTGGAAATAGACTTTTTAACATGAAAACTCATATCGTAGACAAAACCATTAATTACTTATACAAATTACTTATTTTTTATTTATATTTTAGGTTAACGGTTTTATCCCGCATGGCAGGGTAGACAGGAAATAGTGTCAAGACATTCCATACTCCGTTTTTCGCCGAATTCGAGGCATTGCGTATTTAGTGGCGGAACTTAACGTCACTCTTTGTCTTACCAGAGAGAGGAAATGATAATAATTTAAATGTAATCATTTCCCCGATATCTATATAATTTTTAACTACACATGCTTTGAGCTTATCAAAAATTCAATTTCGTAGGGAACGCTTTATTCAAAGTCACGCATGGTTGAGTTGCAACGAAAAGCAAAGACTACGGCATTGATAATATCCAAAAAGAACAACTATTTTAATATGTACCTATATATATATATATATATATATATATATATATATATATATATATATATATATATATATATATATAGTTAGTAATCTGTCTGTATCTCGTTCAGGACCATGGAAGTTTCTTTTGGAGTCCAACATATTAAATAACCCTTATGATTTTATTGGATTATAAAGCAAATTACGGTATCGAGCCACAGGATTAAGTTTGTTTTTTACTGCATACATTTTTCCAGGACAAAAAGTATCCGCTATGGTGTGACCAGGATACTAATGTATCATTATACTGACTTTCATTGTAATCGAACGAATATAGAAACAGAGATATTTTTGGCTTGATGCTTAATTATATCAATTAAAAAAAAAGAAGGTATATGTTTTACTCGTACATTTTTTTTATTTGTATAGATTACATATTATAATATGGTTTTGTTCTAATAACCTTTATTATCAACAGGTAATTGCCTCTTTATAAATTAGAAAATCCTTTACACTCTGCATTTAGTATTCAATTATTCACAGCCGAGAGCCGGCGCAGACGCTTGGACGTAATATTGTAATTTGCTTATAAATATTGAGAAGCTTCTAATTTGTCCTTTATAACATTAAAGGAAGTAAGAAATATATAACATATTGTATTGTTTCATACCATGTTGTTCATTCATTATATATGTTCATTCATTATACATGTTCATTCGTTATGTATGTTCATTCATTATGAATATGTCGTGTCTGTACTTTAAGAAAATAGACTGGGAGCTAACTGGAACATGATCATATTTGTATCATATAGAATGCTCAAGATGGTCAATATTGGACACCAACATAAATCCCTCTTCAAATTAAAAAAAATATAATTTTTTTTCTTATATTTATCAGTTCCACGCCTTTTCCGAAAGGCAGAGTAATCAAAAGACTTAGTGTTAAGACACTCCGTTCTTCACTAACTAAAAACGTAGATCAATCAAATATTTTTATTTAAACACCTAATTAAAAGAAAACAATCAATCGACACTTGTACAATCCACAAATGGATTCGAATTAGAGACCCTTCAAAAGCTACTGATGTTAGCTTTGTAAATACATCAATACACTACACTAGGGGGTTGTTCTATTAATTTGCACGTTTCTCCCTAACAGCAGGTGGATTTCATCTCCTGGTATCGGATGCTGGGGTGAATAGGAAAAGAGGGGGGTCGGTGGAGGGGGCTGGGTGCAGACATATTGCATTATGCCACCCCCGGGCCTTTCATAATGCATTGAAAGCCGTACTGTTGTTGCGTAAATGTTTTTTTTCTAACATGAATTAATATATGAACTACATGATTTTTCTATAGAAAGTGATTTAATAATTTTGAGGTTTATATTAACAGTAGAGATTTTTTATGCAAATGTTTGTAAAACTAGATTTTCTGAAATTGAAACTAAAATAAAAACTAAATTAGCACAGCAAGTATGTATATTACGTACGAAATACTTAATTATGGCGATTTTTTTAAATTTCTTCCGAGTGGGAGTCGAACCCACTATCTATAGCGTTGCACTGCACCATAGTGGTCTCATACAGGTTGTAGATAATCTAAATGTTATACTTTTATTAATTCCATTAGTAACTTCCATTACGTAAATCCAACTCATATTCTAAAGGTTCTACATCTAAATATATATATATATATACATATATATATATATATATATATATATATATATATATATATATACATATATATATATATATATATATATATACATATATATATATATATGTGTGATAAAGCCAGGTAGCGAAGGTGCTTTCGCTATCTGGCGTTTAGCATCAACTTCCACGAGTTGACTGGAAGAGATCTGTTCAAGAGAGGAATCCTTTGTGTACGAAACCTTTTCTTGTCAGTCTATCTCATTTTTATTTTTTTAAGTCCATTAAAGAATATATAGAGGTCGGTCGTGGCGGAGTGTGACAGCGTCTGACTGTAAACGCGATCGGTTGTGAGTTTGAACCCCACTCGGGGGAGCGATTATATTTAAATTATTTCCACTTCCTCACTCTGGTAAAGACAAAGGGCGGCGTTGAGTTCCACCAGTCAACACGCCATCTCTCGAGTTCAGTGGAAAGCAAAGTACGGAGTGTCTGCACACTAGGTACTTTCTGTCCACCCTGCTTTGCGGGATAAAAGCGTGAAGCTAAAAAAAAATAAAGAATATATACAACCACTATGAAGGTACCACGAAACAAATTCTTTACAGCGCTTAAAGCATTATTCACCCCAGCGCAGCCGTCGCGGGTAAATTAACGACAGGGTGGAAACCCGCGCTGCCTAACTAACCTGACTACAGCCAGACTGAACACCCTCTAGACTCAGTAATTATGTTACATGTCGTGCTCTAGGGTTGGTTTTATGTTTTTTACACGAAATATTAACATTTTCAACTGGCAATAATGATTATGGGTTCGAATCTGTGGTATCAGCAAGTTCCCAGCGGTCTTGTTCAGACAAAGTCTAGTCTAGACGTTTGCCACATCATTAAGTTTGTTATTACGTTTTTTTAGCTTCACGTTTTTATCCCGCATAGCAGGGTAGACAGAAATTACCTAGTGTCAAGACACTCCGTACTTCACTTTCCACCGAATCTGAGACACTGCGTGTTGAGTGGTGGAAACGGAATGGAACGACCGGCCTCGTTAGTTTTCTTTTGACAAAAAAAGATAATATAATAGCGTACTATGTAAGTATTCGCGACCGTCTTTGGCCTTTATGGTATATCTGATATCGATACGTGTTGCCAAAAATAGCGCAACTAAACGCTGTATTTTGTTATTTGAGCTAGGACAATCCATTATTACATGAACTTAATTACATATGTATGTACTATAGCAACACGCCACGACGTCTTTTTGTTTTATTGATGTCACGCTTTCATCCCGCATATCGGGGTAGACAGGAAGTACTTAGTGTCAAAACACTCTGTACCCCACTTTCCGCTGCATTAAAGACATTGCATATTGAGTGGCGGAACTCAACGCCGCGCTTTGACACAACCGATTGCGTTTACAATCAACCGCTGTCCCACTGCGCCACGACCGGCCTCTTTATTTTATAATAAAAAAATCCAAGTAATACGTAGTTGTAAATCAACTATAATTGGCTTTGCAACAAGGAGCGTCAGTGAGTTCTCAAATTTGAACCTTCACCTTTGTGTGATATTTAAAACAATTATGAAACAAAACATTGACTTATACAAACTTTATTTTGTTTTATGTCTAAAATCATATATATATATATATATATATATATATATATATATATATATATATATATATATATATATATATATATATATATATATAAACTACTGTATGTAAAGAACAAAAGTGGCGGTCGTGGCGCAGTAGGACAGCGTCTGACTGTAAACGCGATCAATTGTGCGTTCTATTAACACTTGAATAATGATATATAAATTATTTCCATACCCTCGCAGTGGTAAGGCAAAGCGTGGCGTGTGAGTTCTGCCACTCAACACGAAATGACTCGAATTTGGCGGAAAGCGGAGTACGGAGTGTCTTGAAACTAGCTAAATAAATTATAATAAAATAAACATACCCACTGCAATTTGCATTGGCATTTAATAGGAAATTAAATTGGGCGAGAATATTAAATTGAATATTAAAAACTTGGCGAGCTTTCCAAAAAATTAATAAGAAATAGTCATCAACCTTTATATCATAGAATTAGAAGAGTCTAACGAACTGTCCTAAACTCCAATCACTTAAAGATACGCGCTCCGCATACACCGGCGGACTGCTCTAATTCTATGTATTTTAGCAAACGAAGCAAAAACTAGGGTGAACAACGATGATATATTATTATATATATGGTATTATAAGTTATTCTCGTTCCTCCAGTATAGTAAGACAAAGCGCGGCGTTGAGCTCCGCCAGTCAAGTGTCTTATTAGAAGGTGCTTTCCAACTACTCTGTTATGCAGGATAAAGCGTGGAGAAAAAAAATCAATAGTTGTTTGTTATATAATTAATTTTTGTATCAACTGACAGACGAATGCCATCTCAATGTACCTGCGATCACGGACTACTGTAAAGTGTTCGAAACGTCAGGTGTCCAAAATGTATTTTCGAATACCAAAATATACGCGATTAATCCGGTTAAAATAGTTTCACTAAAAAAAACAATGCTTATACATGTATATTTAATAATATATCGTATAGGAAGGAAAATGTCAACTTTTATTCATTTATGATACTGGTCATGATGGTCAGGACGGTCACACATTTGTTGGGATGTCCCTAACTAAGACGGCTAATAGCACTCTGAAGAATATATAATTTAAATATATTTAAATTTTTTTAAAATTTTGAACTCAGCGGGATTCGAACCCGCGCCTCTTGGATACCGTCCAAGCGCTCTGACCGCTAAGCCATGCGTTCTACTTCCAGCTGTGTCGAAATTCTTATACGTTTTGTTACAACTTATTTTAACTTCTAGATCGACTTATTTTGCTTATCTTCAATTATTTAAATAATTAAAAATAATATACCATTATTGACATTGACAGGGATGCGTTCAATATATAATGTTTCAATAGATCATATTTAAAAGACGCGCTATATATAAAAAACTGAACGCAACATATTTAAAAGATTAATTTTCCTAACCATACTGATGGTGTACATCGTCCTCAACATACTCGAGAAGGTATTGGAGGTCAGTGACGTTTTGCCATAGGAAATATGGCGACTGCGATTTGTTGGTCAGTGTCATGAGAATTTAACAACATACTTACAATACAATCCTAATTTTGCGAATATACATATTGTGTGTTGTTTGAGGCCGGTCGTGGCGCAGTGGGACAGCGTCTGACTGTAAACGCGATCGGTTGTGGGTTCGATCCCCACTCGGGGGATCTTGGGCGTCTTTACCAGAGAGAGAGGAAGTAAAATATTATCAATATTTAAATTATTTTCACTTCCTCGCTCTGTTGAGTTTCAGCACTTAATATGCAATATCTCTAATTTGGTAGAAAGTGAAGTACGTAGTGTCTTGACACTAGGTACTTTCTGTATACCCTGTTATGGGGGTTAAAAAGCGTGAAGTCAAAAAAAAGAAAGTGTCGACTAGAAATCTTTATTTTTTTTGTGTTTTATGAATCAAGTAATGTTTTATTCGAGGCTACTGAATCCCTTGACGAAATTATTAATATACATAAATAATATATATACGTACATATCTATATATCTGAATATCAAAAGATTCTGATATCACAAATACTTCTTCTAGGAGAATTCCGATAGGCGCGTGTTCGAATCCCGTTACATTTTTATACGTTTTGCTAAAATTATTTTTCTCATACTAAGTGTTTGAATGAATATTTTAAAATTATTTGAATATAATTGAAAATTATTATTTTTAAATTATTTGAATATTTAAAAATATTTCGCAAACGCTCCCAATTAGTATCGATATTCGTACAATGAGTGGTAAATGACAAACTAAGTAGTTAAGCATCCCTGGCTTGGAGCTGTCGACCTGAGTGTTGCGTAACACTGAACTGCGGAGGGTCGTTCAACCCTCTTATTTCTTTTCCCACCCCCAAACAAATATACACCCTATCTCCTAACCCAAAAGTTTTATTTTACATATTATTAATATTTCTAAGTACCCGAGAGCATGCAAACTTGAAATTTAGATATTAAAAACCCTATGTCGATTGTCTTTAAATTGATTTTCAATTGTGATACACTTTGGTCTTTCAAAGTATGTATGAAAATATTTAAGCGTCTATCAACCGTGAGGTTATGTTGAACAGAAGCTAGCTGTATTGTGATCAATATTTATAAAAAGGTTATATTCTCAATCGTTATATTATGGTGGGGATTTCCTTTTTGTAATTCACCAAGTCCTTTATTTATACTTGACTTTAAATAAACTTATTTATTATACATGCAATCAGTAAAAAGGTTTTTGCGTTACTTATCAAAACCCTTTGCTATTTGAAAACGTTCCTGTTCCAAGCAAGAAGTTGGTGAATGTGAAAAAACAAGCGAAAACGCGACTCCTTCAGTTTACACTTCGCTTGGCACGTTTCTTGTTGTCCTAGTTTCCTTCGTAAAGTATCAAAATAGTAATATATACTTTAAATGAGACAATTTTAACCGGATTAATCGCGTATATTTTGCTATTCGAAAATACATTTTGGACACCTGACGTTTAGAACAATTTACAGTAGTCCGTGGTCACAGGTAGACTACCTGTATAAAAATCGCGAAAATCAAAGATCTTATTAGTAATATATATGTTTGAAATAATAGAAAAATATATAAAATAACTTAACATGCCTGTATGAAGTCATTATGTGTAAAGGTATGACGTGTGATTGTAAATGCGAGTGAATTAAATTCCCACTCTAAGAATAATCAAATATATATTAACTTAATTCCTTCGGCCTGTTAAACAAAGGGCAGTTTTAAAGCTAATGAATGAGCGCTATTTATGCGGAAATGGGAAGCAGTGAGTTTTCTACGACTACCTTCCTATGTAAAAAAGTGTGTAGCTCCTGTATTGATTACAGGCAGTTAATATTGGAAAAGATTGTATGAAATTAAACCCCAAGTTGTGGTTTTTAAAAGCCCTAACAACATATATATTATACAAAAAATAGATTATCGAAAACCTGATAGAAAAGCTTTAAGAGCGTTATGAAAACCATATTGTTACAATGTACCCAAAATTGTGGACCCAGGTAGCGTTTTTTTTTCACAAATAGCAGACAGGGTGATAAGTACAATCAATGCCTAAATCCAATTTGCCACCCTCGTCCGCCGTCATCCCTCTGTCCTCTCAGTCCCTTCTTAAAGTCCTGAATTTTAAGTTTCCCGTCACATCGGTGTCGTCAGTATACACAATGTATTTTAATATCATGCGTATCCTGAATTCTAAAATCAGTGCTACATTTTAGTTTTGGTTCTTATTTTTAAGATGTTTTAACATATTAGCTGATTTTATGCAAGCCGGTCGTGGCGCAGTCGGACAGCGTCTGACTGTAAAACGCGATCGGTTGTTGGTTCAATCCCCACTCGGGAGAGTGATTATGCTTAAATTATTTTCACTTCCTTGCTTTGGTAAGCAAAGTGCGGCGTTGAGTTCCACCACTCAACACGCAATGTCTTGAATTCGGTGAAAAGCGAAGTACGGAGTGTCTTGACACTAGGTACTTCCTGTCTACCCTGCTATGCGGGATAAAAGCGTGAAGCTAATTTTATTCTGCCAGCACTCAACAGAGAAAAGGTTCTCTATGCCTATCAAGTAAAAAATATTTTGACACTTAAAATGGCGGCTGAAATTCCGGTACAAATCTTGTTAGAATCCTGTTTGTATTGATATGTATTTCCTTGTTGTAGTCGCACGTTATATGCAAATTGACAGAATGTATAGAATATATTTACTATTTTTAAAATGTTATTCCACACTTAGGATTAGAAAACATTTTTGAAAAAACGTATAAAAATTTGAACGCAGCGGGATTCGAACCCGCGCCTCTTGGATACCGTCCAAGCGCTCTGACCGCTAAGCCATGCGTTCTACTACCAGCTGCGTCGAAATTCTAATACGTTTTGTTACAACTTATTTATGTTGTTAGCATCTCTGTAGAGAGATTTTTACAAATTTCTACTACTTAAAGATTATTAAGAAATAATCGTTTAACAAGAGAGATTGCTATTTTATTTTAATATTTACTATTTTTAAAGTGTTATTCCACACTTAGGATTAGAAAACATTTTTGAAAAAACGTATAAAAATTTGAACGCAGCGGGATTTGAACGCAGCTGGTAGTAGAACGCATGGCTTAGCGGTCAGAGCGCTTGGACGGTATCCAAGAGCCGCGGGTTCGTTTTATACGTTTTTTCAAAAATGTGTATAGAATATATTAATTTATCACATAAAAAAGTTATGTGTTGCATTATGCCCGTACCAAGTGCAATATTGCTGTGCTCTGGATAACGTCTGCAAGCTTACTTTGTTTGTGTTTCATTCATTCAGTATATGAGGTAGAGTGGCCACGTGTGCTGTGTTTATAAGGACTTTTTTACTTCAATATTCAAAAAATATTTTAAAAATGCTTGGTAAGTATATATATTTATTGTACAGACTCGTTTGTAGTAGAATTCATCGGATTATAATATTACTTTATTCTCGACAAGTCGAGGCTGGTCGTGGCGCAGTGGGACAGCGTCTGACTGTAAACGCGATCGGTTGTGGGTTCGATGCCCACTCGGGAGAGTGATTATATTAAATTGTTTTCACCTCCTCGCTCTGTTAAAAGATAAAGTACGGTTTTGAGTTCCACCAATCAACAAGCAATGTCTCAAATTCGGTGGAAAGCGAAGTACGGAATGTCTTGACACTAGGTACTTTCTGTGTACCCTGCTATGCGGGATAAAAGTGTAAAGCTATAAAAAAATCGATAAGTCATAAACACAATGCATTCTGTGAACTGCGTTATTGGAATCTGCTAACCAACAATATGTGTGGGCTTGATCTCTGCGTTACTAGTTAATGAAAGGTTATTGAAGAAAAAAATGGTCACCCTGTTGGTAGCCGCGGCCAGCCTACCTATAGATGACTTCTGAACTCATTTACCACTTTTTGCTTTACTCGCATTTGTTTTTATCTTTGTGTTTGAAGAGAACGTTTTGCGGTTTTTGGTTGTAAGCTCCGTTTTGTACTGTTTTATTTTGAATTGCGAGTTAATGAATACTCCATTGCTAAGTTAAAATAGAGGTCAAAAATTGAAAATGTCCAACCTGAGTACTAGAAAAAAAAGTAACAAAAATTTAAGTTAAATGGTTTTATATTGCAGATAAATGTACTAAAAGCTAAAAAATAATTTCATGGACACAGTAATGGGTACCAATATGTATACATTTGCATTGATTACACTAAAATAAAATTGTGGGGCACGTATAACGATGAATATGCAATCTGATAATCTGTAAGCGGAGTGCGTAAATTCAAGCCCCACGGTCACGTCCATTAGCTTGAGCATCCCCAATCCGAATAGATTTTAAAAAGGGATTTCACCCAAAACCCACCAGATTTACTTTAACGACTGCGCCACTGTGGTATTAATGAACGTAAATCGACATAACATAACTCGACATTGCCACAAGAGCTGCAGTCTCGTTAAAATACATACGACTAGCATGGTATATTTATATTTTACATTTCATAGCGATCTGGTTACGAAGTTGTGAGTAGCAGAGTCGAGAGGCCCTCAATTAAACTCTCCGGCTGCAGTTGGGAGGACGTAATCGCCCCCTTGCCCCTCCTCCCTCCCTAGTCGCCCCCGAGGGAGGCTTCATCTCCCGATGAATGCAACCAATGTAATAGACGTTCAGAACTCCAGTGCGTGGAATGAAATGACGCGGTTATTGAATCAAAGGAAATATTTCGCTTCATAATTCTATATAGATATTAAGTTGTAGGTACTTCTATTTTTTTAGCACTTTTAGTAGGAAATTGACCGGTAAATTTATTGTACTGATGTGTTAAGGAAAAGTGGTTGGATTCAACGTCTATTTTTATAAGCCCATTGCTTTTTTTTCGATATTAGGTATTAAACAACTTCCCATAAAGTTACTAACCTGTCAATCCTTTACCTTACATTTAAAATTCAACACTACCATGTTGGCCAATTTAAAATTAAAATCATCATATTTTAAAAACAGTCAAAAACACTAAAAACGTCAAAGAAATACATAGTTTTGTTAAAATCAAAAGGGTTTTTTTTTAACAAAACAAGTATTATCATAGTGAAAACTAGCACAGCTCTACCATAGATGTGAAGAGACGAGGAAGTCAGTCAGATGCTCATTCAAAGTCTGTATGCTTTATAAAGAGGATGCGCATCGCCGCAGGTGCCGAGTGCCGCCTGCCGACTGTGCATCTTTGCAGCATCCCGGACATTGTGCTGTACGAGTCATCTATAGCTTTTGTCTCTACACTTGCCAGCTTTTAATTAAGATCATATAAAACTGTTCATTTATGTTTGTGTTGGAGCACCATTTGTATTGAAAGGAATAATGTGTAACATTGTAAAGGAATCCTAAGGTGCAATTGAATGCAATGTATAAATGGAAAATTCAATGTATGGAAAACAAACGTAAAAATAATAAAAAAAAATATAAATAAAATAGTCCATAGTAGAAACTTTTTAGATTGTAAAATTTTCTAAAAAACCCTTTCTAGAGAGATACCAGTTGTAATAAGCGTGTATTTCAATATATGTAATACTGAATAGCTTAATACTAAAAGCTATAAGAATCGATAGGAAATCCTTCACGAATTTTCAATATTGAATAATTAACCTCACATTGATGCAATAACTATCACCTCTCACAACTTCCGGTATCACTAAGCTACGTTTATCTAAGAAGACAAGGGAAGGGGTGTGGGGTCATGGTGTGGGGGAATATGATGCGGGGTTCCCTTCAGGCAAAACCAAAACGAAAATCACCCTCATCGTTCAGTCCACTTGTAGATTTGTAAAAGAGAGGAAAATATTTGGATGTATTTAGACCAGACGTTTACTAAACAAGGGTTAAATTAAGAGGATGGTTGCTTTATCATGACACTTGTGTGATTTATAACGCGATAATATGGAGATTTTTCGAGGCCGGTCGTGGCGCATTGGGACAGCGTCTGACTGTAAACGCGATCAGTTGTGGATTCGATTTCCACTCGGGGGAATGATTATAATTAAATTATTTTCATTTCCTCGCTCTGGTAGGATAAAGCGCGGCTTTGATTTGAACCACTCAACACGTAATGTTTGGAATTCGGTGGAAAGCGGAGTACGGAGTGTCTAGACACTAGGTACTCTTTGTTTACCCTGCTATATGGGATAAAAGCGTGAAGCTAAATAATAATAATGATATTATAAAATTTTCTTATTAGTCCCGTTATTAGTACTTATCAGTTGTCAGGTGCCATAAGTCAGCACTCCTTGCAAAGCAGATTAGTTACAGAACGTAATGTGAAGACACTCCGTTCTCCGTTTTCCGTCCCGATTTGAGACATTACGTGTTAGAACTTAAGAAGACCACCTTTAAAAATGTTATACAAGTAAATGATTATCGGATTGCTTTTGACATATTGAATGAAATAATATTGTAACATATTCTTATGTTTGTAAATTATGCAGGATTAACGCATTACGAATGGGGTCATTTCCCACTTATTACAATTTAAAGAAAAACCACAGTGTACATTATAAGTTTATATTTACAAATTTGATATTTAACATCTGTTATCTCATTGATCACATACAAATATAATCAATACAGTACTCGGACAATCCAAGCCAAATCCAAGACACTTCTTGCATCCTCCCTAAATTACGTAGGTATTATGTTTAAAAGTCAATTACGTACATAATTTTGGTAAGCATTCGAGATAATATTGAAAAATTGTAAAAGTAGTTTCTATTATAACAAGTAGATTACGTATCTACAAGAAAAGAGTAGAGAGCGGAGAGATGTGGAGCAAAAGCGCGACAGTAAAAAGTATATATTTTATTTAAAACATATTAATAGATATGATTTGTCTAATATCTCTAGATATAGAATATTTTCAAATAGTTGTAATCTTTCCAGCAAAAATAATATATAATTTTGTACGTGATACTAAAAATAACTAGATTTGCAAAAGTTGGCAACGAGCGCGACCACCAGCCGGTATAGTTTCAATGAAATATACGATTATTGGCAAGATTTGGAAGATTCTGTTGTTCCAGCTCTTATACTTGTTATATAACTTTGATGCTAAATTCGGGTCAAAACATCGTAAGGGATAAATTATGGATATGGAGCTTATATTTATTCGTTCAATTATATTTTATTTAAGATATATATATTTTGTATATTCCTAAAAACTCATCATGAGACCGGTCGAGGCGCAGTGGGACAGCGTCTGACTGTAAACGCGATTGGTTGTGGATTCGATCCTCACTCGGGGGAGTGATAATATTTAAATTATTTTCCTCGCTCTGGTTAAACAAAGTGCGGCGTTGGGTACCACCACTCAACACGTAATGTCTCGAATTTGGTGGAAAGCGACATGTCTACCCTGCTATGCGGGATAAGAACGTGAAGCTAAAACATGTTTCTGGAAATTATTTCATACAAATTTTTATATATAAGGTTCTATGTTTGAGCCCAGTTAGGATGTTGGGATGTTTTTTGACTAAACAGTAATAAAATTGTTATTACAAAAATTTTGATTGCAAAAATTTTTTTAACAGTACTTATATGTTTTACATATAAAATATAATATGGCAAACAAACATTTGAGCAAACATGTACGGAATATGAGACCCATCAGCCCATTACACTCGACAAATATTTACACGTTGTAAACGATGCACGACGCCCTCTGTGCACCGCGCAGACGAGGCCCAGGGGCACAAATAGTCAATAAGCAGTAGTTATAGAGCAAGGAGGGGCCCAACAACAAGCCCCGAGGGACACCCGACCATTTCATCACCAACATACGGAAACTACAAAGAAAGTGAGGGGAATAATGCATTTCTTTTATAACGCCTTTTAAGTAAAGGCGAGGCTTTGAAAGGGTGTCTTTTTGCGCTTGAAACTGGAAAAATTTTGTGAACGACATTGTTCCGATAAAATTATGTATTTAGAAGCTCTTTCTTTGTTCCCTTTAGGTACTTACTTGGTGCTTGTTAATGTGTGTAAGGAATTTACTGAATACCTACAATCAATTTGAATAAAAAAATCAATTTTAGAAAATAATGTTACTTAGTTGACGTGCGTAACAGTCGTGACTTTAATTCTCATTTTGGAAGTTTACTTTTAAAATATTTTTCTTCATCTGCTTTACATTGATTTCATAGAACATGTGGAAATTGGAGTGATATAATCCACTATATAAATACTTGACCATATACAATACAAACATATTATACAGAAACCGGTCGTGGCGCAATGAGACGGCGTCTGACTGTAAACGCGTTCGATTGTGGAATGATTCCCATTTGGAGGAATGATTATATTTAAATCGTTTGTCTAAATTTCCTCGCTATGGTATGACAAAGCGTATGACAAGGCGTTGAGATGCACTGCTCAACACGCAATGTCCGTAATTCGAAAGTACGAAGTCTTGACACTAGATACTTCCTGTCTACCGTGCTATACGGGATAAATGCATGAAGAGATATATATATATATATATATATATATATATATACAGACGTATAAGAATTTCGACACAGCTGATTGTAGAACGCATGGCTTAGTGGTCAGAGCGCTTGGACGGTATCGAAGAGGCGCGGGTTCGAATCCCGCTGCATTCAAATTTTTATACGTTTTTTTCAAAACAAATGAAATATATACTTTTTTTTATCATTCCGTACATTTTAGTACTATGACTATATAAATAAATAATTTAACGCAAATTTGTATAGTAAAGCGGTGCCGCTACCGCAGTAGGGGACGTCGCTACATGTCATCACACGCATCAAAACTACAACTCCCATATAACGAAGGGGACCATAAATTTATCGCATAACGTCTTTGAAGTAGAAATGGTTGATTATTACGTCAATATTGTTGGAATTGTTCTGTTCTGTTTTAGTTTACTTATTTTTCTTATCTATATATTTTTTATAATTTGCAAAGAAACAATTATACGAAATAACATCTTCTGGTATTGTGATTTTTCACGTTTCAAATGAAACCATTCTGTATATTTTGGTACCTATTTGATAATATATGTTGGAAAACTCGATGTTTCTTACATATTTTTGATTAGTTTACAGTCCGTGCTTTTATGTGAACTGCAGTCTGCAAGCTCTGTAAGTGTAGATGGCCAAGTATATCTAAAACTAGTATCTAAATCTTTATAAAAACCGATTGTCCAAAGGAAAATCTAATAGTTTCAACTCCAACATACCAGAATTGCATTTTTGTAAATTATTGACGTGGATAAAGAAATTCCCGCTGTATTTTTTGCAAAAGTACTTCTAAGGTCTGAGGTTATTAACTTTACTGAAACCGTAAATTATTAGTAGCTCTTGTTTGAAATAAAATTGGGGGTATTTGTATCTGTAACCTAACGTAGTAAAGCAATACAAGGCAGCTAGACAGACATAAAGTAAGATATAAAAGTCTATTTACCTCCAAACTGTTAACTTGCCTAATTGGGACTTCCTGCCCGTTGGTTACGCGGCGCGCGACTAATGCATATATGCATGCACGGGTCACGACCTATATTTTATTGTGGCTGACATTTCTAATAAACACCGTATGTTTTATGATGTAGTCAAGACACTTCGTACTTCATTTTCCACCGAATTCGAGACATTGCGTGTTGAGTGATGGAACTCAACGCTGCACTTAGTCTGGTTTTACCCGAGCGAGGAAGTGAAAATAATTTAAATATAATCACTCCTCCGATTGGAGATCGAACCCACAACCGATCGCGTTTACAGTCAGACGCTGTCCCACTGCGCCACGACTAGCCTTATGGTGTTTCCACCATTATTATCTTTTGCGAATTTGCACAGATATTCGACAATACAATATTTTCTTAGCATGGACCTGACAGTCTTGGAGGACCAGAATGACAAGAGAATCCATTTAAACGTGTTCCTCGTTTTATTTTAAATAAATTATTATTTTATATTTCACATAATACTTATATACATTAAGTTGTTTCAACCAGAACCGCAAGTAGTGTAGTAATAGTTTGCGTTCCACATTTCCAGGTAATGTGGGTGACGGTAGAGAGCGGCGAGGTGGTGTCCGCGCCGTGTGCGCGCGGCAAGCACTCCGCCACGCTGCTGGGCGGGTACGTGTACGTGCTGGGCGGGCGGGGCGCGGGCGGCTGCGTGCCACTGAGGGACTTCTGGAGATATTGCCTTGGTAAGGGCCTAAGTTATTTGTTGTAAAACATTTTTGAAAAAACGTATAAAAATTTGAACGCAGCGAGATTCGAACCCGCGCCTCTTGGATCCAAGCGCTCTGACCGCTAAGCCATGCGTTCTACTACCAGCTGCGTCGAAATTCTTATACGTTTTTGTTACAACTTATTTGTTTATTTGTTTAAATAAGTTGTAACAAAAACGTATAAGAATTTCGACGCAGCTGGTAGCAGAACGCATGGCTTAGCGGTCAGAGCTCTTGGACGGTATCCAAGAAGCGCGGGTTCGAATTTCGCTGCGTTCAAATTTTTATACGTTTTTTCAAAAATGTTTTCTAATCCTAAGTGTGGAATAACACTTTACAAATAGTAAATATTATTTGTTGTATTTATACACTTGACTTTATACAAGTTTTAATACTGAATTTTTTTGAATATTATTTACGCACTAAAAAAAGAAAACCTTGAAAGTTATGAAAGAGCAAGAGAGAATCAAGCTAGGACTGAATGAAGACAATAAAAATATAACTTTAGACGTTATTTAAACATTAATTTATTATTAATTTTAATGACGTTTTGTAAACAAATATATTTTCCGCTGTTTTAGATTGACGTAACTTCTAGACAAAGTTTTTGTATGTGAAATAGGCGGAAATGAAATTGTGCTAAATCATTCTTCCATTGTTTATTTTTATTCATAAATAATATTAACCTAACTTATATTTTTAGTAAAAGAGGACTATAGGATTGTTTTTTTTTGAGGTTTATTGTTACAGACCACGGACTTGTGGGCATCCGTGAATTTTTACGATCCTACTTATGAGTTTTGTGATTTTTATATATTTTTTTATTATGACCTGTGGAAAGCACCTGACATACTGCAAGGAACTCAGAAATATGTATGATGAAAAAAAGTATATAGGAATATATATATATATATATATATATATATATATATATATATATATATATATATATATATATATATATATATATGTATAATAGAGGAGTCCTTCCAAAAGGTCTAGTCCGGTGATTGTGGTCTCCTCGCTCGTGGTTGACCGCTGGTAGCTCATGTGTTTGGTTGCAACCAGTTGTCCAGTCAGTTTGCGGACCGCCTCTTCGAGAGATTACCATTTTTAATTATTTTGGTCTATAGAATTAAAGCTTTCAACAATGAATATAAAGTGTATAGTAAACAGTCACGTAATGTGACTCGGACCGCAAAGCAATATAAAATGTAAAGCCAACTCCGCAAGCCAGCGACCAGCGACCTGCGACCTGCGTGTGGCGAATACAAAATCGTATTTTATTTGGAAACCACACTTTTATGTACTAAATAAGTTTCAAGAAGCCAAAACGCTTACGTAAAGTTCTATAAAGAGCTTACACGAGAGCTTTGTACCGACGTTTGTTTTGTTTCTATAATAAAAAGTGTTTTTATGAAACTGTACGAGTTAGGAAATGGAAAATGTTTTGTAGATTTAAAGGAGCATTACTTTAATCTACCCTACTATATTTTACTATAAAAGTCAAGTAAGTTGTGGGTGACTTTAAATCTTTTCTATCTCTCTCTTATCTAGTACTTAGTGCTCAGTAGGGAACTCAACGCCGCGTTTTAAATTTAAAATATTACCTCGATCGGGAATTGAATCCTGTTGCACCATGATACACTGAATGTAAATTTACAATTTTATTTAAAAAGATGCGATACTTCACACCAGTACCTTACACAACAGTACGTGAGTAGGGAACGGAGGGTCTTGACACTAGGTTCTCTCCGACTACCTTGCTATGCGTGAAACTATGCTATATATGTAGAGTGTGATCACTTTAAATATTGTTGATTTAACATCTGGTTTCGTGCTTTCCGTGTATATTTTGTTTTTCCCAGTATAATACTTATTCATAATAACAAATTCTTGAATATATATGTTATGTGTATACAACCTACATACAATATCCTAGCAATCCATTGCCCTCCATCCGTGACGTTTCCGGAGCGCAGTCGGTGTCAAGGGCCCCTCAGCTTCCCTTACGAGTAGATACTAATTAGGTCGACTACATTTTATCATTTGATAATTAACCGCAAGAAAAATATTTCTTTTAATAAAATCTAAAAAAGAATTTGTAGTATTTTTTAATTAAAATATAACTGATCGCGGTCTCTACAATGAAGATATATGAGACAATAATAAGATCTTTGATTGAAAAAGATAGCAAGCATTTCACATTTTAAATGAAACTCTTTTAAAAAAAGGTATAAAAATTTGAACGTAGAGGGATTCGAACTCGCGCCTCTTCGAAACCGTTCAAGAGGCAGAAACGTATAAGTATTTCGACGCAGCCGGTAGTAGAACGCATAGCTTGGCGGTCAGAGCGTTTGGACGGTTTCCAGGAGGCGCGGGTTTGAATCCCGCTGCGTTCAAATTTTATACTTCTTCCAAAAATGTTTTCTATTCCTAAGTGTGGGATAACACTTAAACAATAGTAAACTATTAAATGATACATTTTTAAACGGATTGTTTGAAACGTCAGGTTTCTTCAAAAATGTATTTTAGAATACTAAAATATACGCGATTAATCCGTTGGTTTCATTTAAAATATATAAAGACAAATTATTGTTTAAAGCATTTATCATATTTTGTTTGTTTGTCTGTGTATCTGTGCGTTTGTTCACGCCAATTTCAGAAAAAATTCAACGGATTTAAATGTAGTATACACTATTCTATTTTGGCAATCTTCTCTTAGCATTTAGTGTTTGTTTTATTTCAATCGTTTCGTAAGTAACAAAGCTATACCAATTTCAAGTGTTTAGTTCGACAAAATGGATATAAAACAACTATTTTCTTGAATTACCTACAAAATTTCATTTCAAATGTAGCCAAATAATATTTTTTCCGAATTTTTCAAAGCAACTTTGAAATACATGACCACGAAGTCAATCGATATACTGATATAATGATAATAAAAACATTATAATTGGGTCTTATAAGTCCTCGTAAACCGACATGTTTTGGATTGCGAATCGAGATGGGCTTACTCACTGTTCTTTTTTTTGCTCCAGGGAATCCCATTTACAGGTTGCCTGTAAGGGTACCTGTAACTGAGTTTTCCCATGGAGCAATACGTGATATGCGGGTTATGTGAGACTCAATAATAAATCAGTAAAACCCTGCGGTAGCCCACTGATCTGCACTATTCAAAGCCTGTTGATGGGGTACACTGTTACATTCCACCATAAACTCGGGGCAGTTGCTTAAGTCGTTTATCTTCCTAATATAATCCTTCATTTTGGCTCCTGAATCAGGCATAAACGGCATCTCCTCAGGGGGATCCTTAGCTGTAGGACGAGTTTCCCCATGTCTGCCGTAGAACTATACGAACTTTACTTCAAAGTAAGATATGAGCCAGAAGCTACCGGGTCCAGTGGTGACTAATTTTTAATGTACTCCTTATTAAAATCTCACTCAGTGGTATATTTTTTAATTTATAATTTCGTTTCTTCATTCCGACTCGACTAGGACCAGGTGTTGCATTAAATTCCGTCACTCAACCCATAATCTAAATGGATATAAAGCACATGTAGTGTTTTAACACTCAGCACTCTCCTTAAAAATTGTTTAAAAAACAATGATAGAGACGGTATCAATACAAGGAATCAAAATAAGTTAATTTCTCCTAGTGTTAGTCTTGAAACATTAAATAAATCATTTATGGCACAAGGTATACGTATGTACAATAAAATTTCACAAACGATGTCAGATTTGCCGCTAGAGAAATTTAAAATTAATATTAAAAGTTTAATATGGAAATAAATATATTATTATATAACTGAATATTGTACTGATGTTAATGTCTGGACTTAAATGTAGTGGAAACTCCATCACGAAGCTAGTCATAGTCAAGAACTCATTGTAAAACTATATTTGAAAAGAGCAACTGTTGAGTTTCTCTGTGGCTCTTCTCAGTAGAACTGCCTTCCGAGCCGGTGGTAGCTTCCTGTAGGACTGACAATACTGACACTTGTGTTAATTGACTTGGAAAGAGATTCGAAACTGGTTGTAAGCAGACTATTAAGTAAGGAATATTTTGATTTGATTTGATTAAAATCTGATAGAAAAGTAAAGTCAATGTTACGAGAGCTATCATCGAGTTGACAATATTATTTGCAGCGTCAGGCAGATGGGAGCGGCTGGAGACCCGGGGCGAGGCGCCGCCCGCGCTGCAGGAGCACAGCGCGACCCCGCACGACGGCAAGCTGTACGTGTTCGGGGGAGAGGCGGGCGCGCTCAGCAACGAGACGCCCTTGTGGATATATGACACTGAGGTGAGGGGACTGATGTCTAGTGAAACTATATATATTATGAAGCCGTCGTGGTGCAGTGGGACGTCTGATTACGTACAATAGTCGTGGATTCGATCCGGTACAATGGTTGCTATCAAACAAATACATTTTACATGGTTTTCCTGTTATGTTATGTAAAAGACAGAGTATAAGGATTTATCCTGCATTGCTAGTTAAT
Source organism: Dryadula phaetusa (assembly GCA_032432895.1). Classification (NCBI taxonomy): domain Eukaryota; kingdom Metazoa; phylum Arthropoda; class Insecta; order Lepidoptera; family Nymphalidae; genus Dryadula; species Dryadula phaetusa. The sequence goes on from JAOYRS010000036.1 coordinate 273,299, forward strand.
CAAATACAGTTTAGTTATGTTAGTGTCACTTTTTACTGCGCCGGACTTATTGCCCGAAATTGAGAATTACTCGCAGTCGCGGGAAGATATTGATTAAGAATAATATATATAAGATAGGTTATTGAGGTTGCACAAAATAGACCACAAATTGTTTCTCTGAAAATACAAAGTTTTGTCTTATTCAACACGCCTTCACATCATAACAATTATCATTAAACTATTACAATTATACTTTTATCTTACCTGAAAATTCAAAGAAACGACATTTAAAGTTCACTAATATCCCCTCCTCTATTATATCTCTTTATTTTCTTACAAAATCAAAGTTCAAAATAATCTAAACGTTCTCTGTCATTCAACTGACTTTCAGTTACAGATTATGAACGCGCGGAGCGCAGCGAATTTGGCATAATGAAATGTCATTTCATTACATATATATAAAAAAAAATACTCTTTTTGTTCCCAGACACAGACCTGGCGTAAGTTGTCAGGCCAGGCCAGCTTACCGGTTAAGGGCCGTGGTTCATGGAGCGCGCGCGGCGTGCGGGGCGGAGCGGCGGCGGCGGGCGCGGGGGGGCCGCGCGGCCGCCGCGGACACTCCGCGCACGCGCTGAAGGACTGCCTGCTCGTGTACGGCGGGTACAAGGACTTGAGAGGCTCCACTAATGAGTTGTGGGCCTTCCATTACGGTATTTATTATTGTTCTTTTTAATTTTTTTTTATTAAAAATTACATTCACATATTAACACAAAACCAAATAACGCCATAATGCGTGTGTGTGTACAGAGTCTGAGACGTGGCAACAGGTGCGCACGGCGGCGCCGGGCCCCGCTCGCCACCGCCACGCCGCGGCGCTGCACGCCGCGCGCCTGTACGTGCACGGCGGACAGTGCGACCTGCGCGACTGCGCGGACCTCTGGCACTACGATACCAGTGCGTATACAAGTAGCATTCCACTTACAGATAACCGAGTGACAACTTAGTCCATTCTTTGTAATCACTGTTATTTGAATTTGAGGTATTGCGTGTTACGTAGCGACTTAATAAGCGTCCCTCTGAGTGGTGATTGAACGAACAAGCAATCGTGTTTACAGTTAGACGGTATACTACAGTGCCGCTATGCAGAGTCGGATTTAGCTTTTCATACAAGTTGTGGTCTCTGACCACCTCGGCTCCAAGCTCGGCCAAGTTTACAAAAATAAAACATCTATCCTTTATACATTTTAATTTTGTTTGTTGTCAGAATGTTTGATTTCCTTATAAAAATGTCTGTGTAGATGATAGACAATAGATGAGTAGAAAAATTACAGCAGGGCCTTAGCAACGTCTTTGGATATCACCAACGCTTTTAACACTACATCTTGGCCTGCCATTCTGGCATTAAGGAGGCACTTTTATACTATCGTGTACGTCTGTACCTGCAACGAGTCATCGAGGCCTCTCCAGGAGAACTGGCTGGGTTACCTGGGCGGTGCCGTGTGGTTCCACAGGGATCGGTGCTGGGTCTAATATTGTGGAACATCCGCTACGACAGAGTTCTAGGAGGCATATCTTAAGGGTGGGAATCCTCCGCTACGCTGATGATGCGCTATGATGATACGTGTTGGCGCAACAGAGGAGTTTTCGCAAGGCCACCATGCTCACCATGACGGGGGTGCGAGGGTGCTCAAGCCTTGTGTTTGGAGAAAGATAAGTCTGAGGCAATATACTTTCGTACTTTTAAGAGGGCCGAACCACCAGATGTCCATATCGTCGTATGTGGCGTGACGATTGATGTTAACATGAAATACTTGTCTTTGACAGTCGGTGGAGCTTTTGAGACCATTTTATCATCCTGATCCCGAAGATAGCGGCGCCTTTGGCGCATTTTTAGCCCAAAGTAAGTGGGCCTAGCACGTCGAGCCGTCGGCTATACAACGGGGTGGTTTGGTCGATGGTGATATACGGTACTCCGGTATGAGTGGACGCCTTAACTCAGCACAATATCACCCTGCTCTGACGGGTGCTCGCTGAACTACGTTATGCCTTCTCGACGAGCTCTTCCTGCCGGCCGTGGAGGCCATGGTGACTTGCAAAAGATCGTGGTCACGGTCCTTTTGCGTGGCAGTTGCGCTCGAGAAGGAGCAGCGCTGGTCTACTGGAGCCTGGTCACTTTTCGCCCCTATAGACCAGAGGTTGGTCAACTGAAAGAAGCCGATCGCCAAGTGTACCGGCGCGTGAAAGTCACTTCTGCGAATTAATCCAAGTAGGCCGACGAGAATGACCCACCACTGACTTCGCGACGCGTCTTGTAGGTTTCCATCGCTGGGTCGCGGAAGATCGGGGTCCCCGTAGTCCGGCTAGTGACGGTCGAGCAGTATCGTTGCTCCTCTTTTTTGGCTTTAATGGGTATATGGGTATATCAGACGGCCTAGAACAAGGCAATAGAAGAGGCAATCCCAATCAGGCAATCCCCAATTCGTAATGGTTTTATTACATTAATAAAAAAGGCTGCGTTTTCTCTCCGCTGTACTCCTAAACTTAAATAAACAAACTTACTGACTTCTTTGTCAAGGACGCACGTTCTGCTCCGAAGATACCAGACAAGCTGAACTGTGTTATAATGGCTGGAATCTTGCCGAGAGATTTTGAGGTGATTACTAGTAACATTAAAATCGAGACGTGACAGCATTTTTGAAGATAAAGACGAAATTGAAAGACGCTGGAACATGTTAGCCAACAAAGTCTACCCTGTTGCTAAAGCCAGTTGTATCATATCGGTGTGAAAGCAACGGACTAAGATGTGTTTGGAGAACAGCTGCGAGATACGCTCGGCGTGGACGAGAGAACATTCAAAGGGAATGAAAATATTTGTGGTATCTCAGTTTACCTTGTAATGAGTAAATGAAAGAGAAAATATTTATTGTATCGACAAAAAGCTGAAAAGATATGAATCTTTTCTAAAGATTATATTATGATAAAAATTACGTGTATATTGTAAAATTGCTGTTTTAAACTAAGCGGAGACAAGTGAAGATTTATTTTTTTGAAAATTAGTATATTTATTATATATTCAGGATTTTCAATTGCCCGTTAAAAATGTTTTGGTTTTAATGTACAATTTATGGTAGCGCACTATCAGCTCCTACACGCAATAATATGATCATGATGACATCCTAAGTGGGCTCGCTTGGTGTGACAGTCTCGCGCGTGTGGACGGCGGTGCGCACTCCCGCCAAGCTGTCCCCCAGCGCGCGCTCCGGACACGCGGGCCTGCGCGCCGGCGCGCACCTCTACATCTTCGGGGGCGAGGCGCGCGGGCACCCCACCAACGAGCTCTGGAGGTTTCATTTCGGTAAGGCAACGGTTCAGAGGACCGCCAAACAGTGATAATAGTGTAAAGTATTAAATTTGTGGACGAACATAATGTTCTTTGTCTGCAGCCACTGAAACCTGGGAGCAGATTTTGCAAAGTATAAAGTGGCCGTCCCCGCGCGTGGACAGTCGCGCGCTACTGGTGAGCGGCGACGCGAGGACGTGCGGCGCCGCCCTCACGGCCGCGCCGCCCGCGCGCCCGCCCGCCCCCGCCCCCGCGCCGCCCGCCTCCGCAGGCTTCCTGCGGGAGATCTCCAAGCTGTCCGGCTTCCACATCCGCCGCGCCGCGCGCTGCTCCTACAGCGTGCTGGCCGGCGACCAGGACTCCACGGAGAGCCTTGTGCGCACGGAGCGCACGTCGCGCACGTCGCTGTCCAAGTCGCGCTCCGCGTACATCATCGACGAGCGCCAGCCGGCGGACGGCCGCGAGGGCCCGCGCCGCGAGCTGTGCCGCGACCCCGCCTCCGTGCCCGACTTCGACGCGCTGTCGCCGCGCGCCGCCGCGCTGGCGCTCCTGGACGCGGCCACGTCGGACTACGCCAGCGCCGACGCCGTGGACGCGGGCTTCAGCAACCCGCACTACCTGAGCGCGCTCACGCCCGACGACGACTCGGGCGCCGGCGACATGGAGATGCGCGAGCTGTCGCGAGGCGAGGCGCGCCTGCACCTGCTGCTGGTGGGCGGCCGCGAGCCGCCGCACGTGGCGCTGCTGCAGAGCCCGCTGTCCATGTGGAGCTACCGGCTGCTGTAGGGCGCTGAGGCGTGTCGCTCGCTGAGCACTCGTTACTAACAAGCTGTTGAAGTAGGTTTTTTAGATCTCGGATAGTAATTGTATGGTCATTATCGTATAGTAAACAAGTTCTATGGAAGCTGTTATCAATGCAATTATACTTGGCATCCGAAATTAACAATAACATTTGACATAAAACCGGCCAAGTGTGCGTCGAACTCGCACTCTAAGGATTCCGTACTGCAATTGAAACTGACATTTTTAAAATATTTACTTTATCTTTATACATAATACTCGGAACATAACCAAACCGCAAAATGTCTCAAACATTATAAATACGGAATCCAAAAGTAAAAAGTGATCAAGCTACTTAACAATCCTGCCCTTATGAATTAAAATTAACTAAATAAGAAAAACCGTTAGTAGTTGGTCGCGCTGGCGCCGCGATATCAGGGCATTAGATCGCTCGACGACCACGACCACTGCATCATCATCATCATCATCATGAACCCTTTTCCGTCCACCAATGTCAATGTCCAACAAGGCACTGAGTTCCATCTTCGGATCTTCGTTTCTAATTGTTGCCGGCTACTTTACGTATGCATGTGGTCACTCCTCCTAGCTGAAGGACGTCCTACACTAGAGACTATGCTAATTACACATTATATATTATTTTTACATTTGCCGAGGCACAGGCTCCACTCCACAACATTTCTACTCTAACTGATGGTGGTTCTGAGATAAATGTGACCAGCCCACCGCCACATCAGCTTGCTAATCCCTTGCGCTATGTCGATGACTTTGGTCCTCTATCGGATCACCCAATTTCGAATGCGATATTTCAGAGATATTCCAAGCATAACTCTCTCAATAGCTTGCCGAGCGACTAAACTGCTGGACCAGTCTCACTGTAACTGTCCACGTCTCCGCTAAACGAACCGACGAGCTGCCCTACGCTGCCCAGCCAAACCCTACTTCTTCTTCGAGTTTTCATCTTAAAGTTGTTTCTACTCAACTGGCACGGTTTCAAGCAAGTGTGCATCTCAAGTGTAAGATATTTGCCATCCAAACCGTTAGTAAACAATTGAGGGGGAAATTACGTCCCGTTATCTCACTCCTCAGTGGAGGCATATAGACTGCCGATTTGAATTTGTACGATCGTAATTACCGCGTCATAGAGGCTCTCACTACTTGGATATATCGCCAATCGACTTCACATCGTTGCAAGAACTCTAAAGCAGACCAAATCTTAACAGAATCAAAGGCTATCTCATGGTCCACAAGCGCTACGCACAAGAGTGGATTATACTTTTCGGCCGGTATTTTATTTTGCCTTGATTGCTAAAATCATCTTCCATTTTAACATGAAAGTCTCATTACCACATTTGTGTGAGATGATACCGTCTGTGGCGTGTCACGTGTCACGGTACATTGGGAAACGCAGACGTAGCTGTCGCCAGCGTGACCGGCGCTTCAACACGTAGTATAAAAGTTGATCGTATATTTCGATTCTCGTCCATTACTTGTAGATAGGTCTGATTTCAGACTACACTATTTTTTTAATTGAGACAGCCTGTATAGTACGGGGGCCGATGACAGATTTATATGGCCAAGAAGCTCTCATGAGACGCTTCAGAGAATAATATCCTAAATTTCCGTGAACGTACGCTGCAACTCTGTGGGGGGTGAGGTCGGCAACGGTAGCCTCTCAAACACGTAAAGATATATGTTCAGTGATTTCCTCTCAACTGAAAATTTACCAGATAATAACTTTTGTTCCGCTGGCTCTCTCGCGCTTTATAACGCAGAACTTAACAAGAGAAAATGACTGAGCATATTTTTTTTCAACGTACTTGAGAGGCTACCGCTGCTCATCCCCCCCACCGACCCTCGGCGGACGTTCACGTAGCTATATGACAATATTCATACATTTTACTAACTATCGTTTGAGAGGAAGTACCTGTCCAAAATGGGGACCGACTCCCGTACCATTAGTAGCTACGCTTAGCTATGGCTAATATAGTTACTAGCCATACAGGATTGTGATGCAGTTAACATGTTTTCTGTAGTTATTTTTCCCAGGCCAGTTTATATAAAGTTCGGCGTTAAGTTCCGCCACGTGATTACACAATACATATATCTAAAGTGACCAAACGATACACAGTTTTCGTTATAGTGTAGTCTGAAATGAACATTTTTTTTTAAGATTTGAAAATTGTTTTTTTTTTTAATAATTTATTACTTTTGTTAATTTTTTTTATATAAATTGTTATTATTTGAACTGTTATCCTTTGTAAAGTATAAGTTTTTAAATGTAACTGGATATAATTTAACAATAGAACTGACATTAATACATATGTACCATATTCAACTAATGTTAATTAAAAACTAAAAAACGTCTATGAGTAGCTGTTGAGAACAATATTAAAAAAGTATCATTTAGTTTGTACATTTGTCAATCCAATTTAAATGGATTATTTTTTTTATAAAATCATAGATAAAATTAACTTAATTTTGTATAAGACAATGAAGTAGCAGACTATAAATACTTGCTAATGTAATAAATAGACTATACATGTTCTGTTATTAAAGTTCACGCGGTGGTTGTGAGTTCATGTGAATAAAGCATAATAAATGATAACATTCTCCAATTTAATAGAAAACATGGACGATGTGAAAGGAAGAGGAAAACGGAATGATAGGTCACTATGTAGTGTATTATCTATTTTAATTTTTTTTTATTTTAGCTTCACGCTTTATATCCCGCATAGCAGGGTAGACAGAAAGTACCTAATTTTTAACACACACCGTACTTTGCTTTACGAATACGAGGCATTGCGTGATGAGTGGTGGTACCCAACGCCGCACATTGTCTTACCAGAGCGAGGAAGTGAAAATATTTAAAATATAATCACTCCCTCGAGTGGGGATCGAACCCACCACCGGTAGCGTTTACAATCAGGACTGTCCCACTGCGCCACGACCTGTCTCTAGTAGTGTCATTAGTAGATACAAAAAAAAATATATCTGTATACTTTTTTAATTATTTGCTTAATTTGATTAATTGCTATATTTTGATATAAGAAAAATATATTTTATAGAAAATATATTTATTTATTGTGGATTCGATCCCCACTCGGGGGAGTGATTATATTTTAATTATTTTCACTTCCTCGCTCTGGTAAAGACAAAGAGCGGCGTTGAGTTCCAACACTCAACACACAATGTCTCGAATTCGGTGGAAAGCGAAGTACGGAGTGTCTTGACACTAGTTACTTTCTGTTAACCTGTAATCAAGGTCTACTGCAAGTGTTTGAGACGTCAGGTTTCCAAAAATGTATTTTCGAATACCAAAACATACTCGATTAATCATTTCAATTTATTCCACAAAAACCGAGTGAGCGACATATCATTCCGCTTTTCTGTTCCGAGTACAGATATGTACTGAATGCCAATATTTTTGACAATGTGCATTTATTTTCAGTATTACTTATGAATAAGTAATTATAACAATATCTAATTTATTTATATTTAAAAATAGGTAAAAACTTACTTTATTAGTGTAAAAAAAAAACCTTAAAACAGCGTTCGACGCTGTTTTGGGGTTTTTTTTTTATATTTAATACTAAAACCCCAAAAAAAAGCGTTCGACGCTGTTTTGGGCTTTTTTTTTAGTATCGGCTGGTAAGGATATTTTTGACAGTTATGTGTTTCAAATGTTAATAAAAAAATTGTAGCGGTCTCTTAGTCTTTTATTGACACCTTATTATTATTTTTTTATATTAAAAGAAAACTTACATAATCTCACACTTCCTTATGACTAAAACGAGGAATATTTAAGAAAAAAAAAGTAATTCTAGCGTCATTCTAATATTTTAATGTAAAATTAAAACACATATTTCACAATTAACATGTACAGTAGCATACTACATACGGGTTCGAATCCTTTCAATTACAAATATAAAAAATAAAACAACTTTATACATATTTGTTTTCTGTACTAATACAAAAAAGAAATATCTATTATAATATATTTATATGGAAGCTCACAACACTTATGGGCTTATATATATATATATATATATATATATATATATATATATATATATAATCTCATTTGCTGTAACAAAAGTGATATAACACAAAATTTGATTTATTTTTAAAAATCTATACTATAATTCCATGAACATTTCCCATACATACATAAATTAACATTTTTTTTGCAGAAAAATATTCTGTAAATAAACAATTAATACAGCCGCACTTATCCCGCACAGCAGGATAGTCGGAGACAACCTAGTGTCGCCCTCCCTCCTTTGACTGTTCTCCGTTCGATATTGAGACATTTAGTATCTTATGTAGAATTACTTTTCTCATTTGTGTTGGATAAATTAAGTTATTCAAAATTATGTCTTAAATAATGCAACAACAACTTCTTATTCTTAATAAATATGATATTTAGAGTTACTACACTTTTGTTTCAAGCAAAAATCCATCATTCAGGTGTTGATAATACCAATAGAGTACACTATATTACTACATCTGTGGGTTGTACATTATAATATATAAAAAAAAATATATACAATATGTTAATATAAATATTTCACCACCTCCTGTACTATACTATAGAATTTAAAAATAGCTTCAACATTTCGACTCTTGGACTATTATTGCTATTTTAAACTTGTATTTGTTCTATTTAATACTTATATTTAATAATTAATAGTAATTTAAAAAAAAACAAGAACCAGCAAACTTAGCTTAAAATGGCGGAGTTATTTAAAACAATGTCCTTTTCTTACTAATATAAAAAGAAAGTGATAGATATATATATATATGTTAATGTTTAATTTTTGGTATATTTTAAGTCCCATATATATAACTAAGTAGAATATTGACAATTTCTTTTAAAAATATGAAATTCTATGAATAATATTAATTACATAATTTCTCGTATTAGTTAATTATAATTAAAATATTTAAAAAAAAATCAATGATAAGCAATGGCAGTCAATTCATCAAAAGGCTTGTGACACACTAATATTAGAAAGATTTTAAGAATTGTACTCTTATGAGTCTTAAAAATATATATATATTATAGAAATATAAAGAATATTATAGAAATCTACAATTGTAGTATTAAATACATATAAATACGTTGATAATTATATACAAAAAAAAAACCTAAAAAACAGCAAAATATAAAAAAAGTCATTTTTTTAATATTAAAAGCATTAATTGTTTAGATACTATAATACTCAGTGCTGCCTACGATAGACTACGCAGAAGTGTCAGTTCAAATCCAGATAGCAAATATCAGACATACAAGAATATTCACAAACAATATAAATGTTTAAAGACGACAATATTAACAATCTGTAGGAGCCATTTTGAATTTATTTTTTCAATAATTTTTAAACTGAACGCTTGTAACATAACCAACCGATTTACAGAGCGAGTACTATAAAATATTATCAAAACTAAATAATTAGAAGCTGTCCAATTAATATAAATAATTATATATATCAAGATATTTATCTAATCATATAAGAAACTAAATACACAATAGACAGAAAGTACTGTGTGTGTTTACATATATATATATGTGTGTGTGTTTACATATATATATATATATATATATATATATATATATATATATATATATATATATATATGTTATATGCACAGTTTTTTACATACATGTTTAAAATTCAAATTGAACCTTGAATATATCTTCACAGGCCGCCTTCGCCGCCGCCTTCCGAGCTTCCTTCTTGTTACCGGCTGGAATATACAAAATTATAAATATATAAATATAATGTTAAGTTATAAATAAAAATTTAGATGGAGGTGTAAGGCCGATCGTGGCGCAGTGCCACAACGTCCAATTGTTAACGCAATCGGTTTTGGGTTCGATTTCCACGCGGGGGGAGTGATTATATTCACTTCCGTGTACTTCTAAGATAAAGTGCGGCGTTGAGTTCCACCACTCAACACGCAATGGGGTAAAAGCGTAAAGTGACCATATTCGTTGTTAATGCATTTTATTCATTCATTTGAATTTTAAGTTAAATATTATGCATTGAATTTTTAAAAAACTACCAACGGAAAAGTTAATTTTGTCTTGAATATTGTGAATTTGTTTTTTGAAGATTTTTTGCTGTGTTATTAATTATTTTATTATTATTTATTTTATTAAATAAATATTGTTTTTAATTTAAGATTTTCAAAAACTAAACCAATGAAACAAATCTCTAGCAAAACAAAACGCATTACCTTTCCCCACGTACGTGACGCCGTCCACCTCGATGGCCATGGTGAAGAGCATGGTCTGCGGGGTGTCCCCGCGCGACGCCAGCTCGCGGTACTCCAGCTGCGGCCGCATGTACGTGAGCAGCATGCACGGGTGCATGGCGGCGGCGTGCGCCGGCAGCGTGCGGGGGCCCTTTGCCGGCTTGCTCTTGCCGCCCCCCGCGCCACCGCCCACCCCCGCAACCTCCCCGCCCGCCCCCATCATAGCAACATCCGGCGCGTCCGATCCGGTTTCCGATACCTGCAGGAAGCGGACGGAAATAAACAAATGTATCAGATATTAGAACTATTGCCCGCGGCGCAATAGTAAACACTAATCCTTAATCCCTATAAAAAACCGTTTTCGAAGGAAATCTTCTACCCTCAAATTTCTTGTAATTTCACATTATCCTATATCATATGACACCATGGTCCACATGTGATTTCACCCATCCACATATGACACCATGGTCCACATGTGATTTCACCCATCTACACATGACACCATGGTCCACATGTAATTTCACCCATCTACACATGACACCATGGTCCACATGTGATTTCACCCATCCACACATGACATCTTGGTCCACATGTGATTTCACCCATCCACACGTGACATCTTGGTCCACATGTGATTTCACCCATCCACACGTGACATCTTGGTCCACATGTGATTTTACCCATCCACATATGAAACTATGGTCCACATGTGATTTCACCCATCCACACGTGACATCTTGGTCCACATGTGATTTCACCCATCCACACATGACATCTTGGTCCACATGTGATTTCACCCATCCACACGTGACATCTTGGTCCACATGTGATTTCACCCATCCACACATGACATCCTGGTCCACATGTGATTTCACCCATCCACACATGACATCTTGGTCCACATGTGATTTCACCCATCCACACGTGACATCTTGGTCCACATGTGATTTCACCCATCCACACATGACATCTTGGTCCACATGTGATTTCACCCATCCACACATGACATCTTGGTCCACATGTGATTTCACCCATCCACACATGACATCTTGGTCCACATGTGATTTCACCCATCCACACATGACATCTTGGTCCACATGTGATTTCACCCATCCACACATGACATCTTGGTCCACATGTGATTTCACCCATCCACATATGACACCATGGTCCACATGTGATTTCACCCATCTACACATGACACCATGGTCCACATGTAATTTCACCCATCTACACATGACACCATGGTCCACATGTGATTTCACCCATCCACACATGACATCTTGGTCCACATGTGATTTCACCCATCCACACGTGACATCTTGGTCCACATGTGATTTTACCCATCCACATATGAAACTATGGTCCACATGTGATTTCACCCATCCACACGTGACATCTTGGTCCACATGTGATTTCACCCATCCACACATGACATCTTGGTCCACATGTGATTTCACCCATCCACACATGACATCTTGGTCCACATGTGATTTCACCCATCCACACATGACATCCTGGTCCACATGTGATTTCACCCATCCACACATGACATCTTGGTCCACATGTGATTTCACCCATCCACACGTGACATCTTGGTCCACATGTGATTTCACCCATCCACACATGACATCTTGGTCCACATGTGATTTCACCCATCCACACATGACATCTTGGTCCACATGTGATTTCACCCATCCACACATGACATCTTGGTCCACATGTGATTTCACCCATCCACACGTGACATCTTGGTCCACATGTGATTTCACCCATCCACACCGGACATCCTGGTCCACATGTGATTTCACCCATCCACACATGACATCTTGGTCCACATGTGATTTCACCCATCCACACGTGACATCTTGGTCCACATGTGATTTCACCCATCCACACATGACATCTTGGTCCACATGTGATTTCACCCATCCACACATGACATCTTGGTCCACATGTGATTTCACCCATCCACACATGACATCTTGGTCCACATGTGATTTCACCCATCCACATATGTCATCGTGTTACACATGTGCTCAGGTGTTCACGTGCGATTCAATTAGTCGTGATCTTGGCGCAGGAGAACTGAGCACAGAGCGTCTGTACTAATAGTGACCAATGTCTCTCATTCTGATGAAGCGATAACCAGCGCATCATCCGCGTACAACAGCCAAGCGTCAGGTTGCTTTCTTTTACTCTTGTCATGTCATTTCGGTGGACGTCTAAGGGACAGCTATCCATATACAAATCGGATAGCCTCCTCTTTGTCACAGTCCAACTGTAAACGCGATCAGTTGTGGGTTCGATCCCCACTCGGGGGAGTGATTATATTTAAATTATTGAGTTTTTATATTTAAATGATTGAATAATTGAGTTCAAGTGTCTTGACACTAGGTACATTTTGTGTATTCTGCTATGCGGGATAAAAGCGTGAAGCTAAAAAAATAAAAACAAGTACAACCAACAACAACCTGGTCCAAGACCGTCTGACCTTCGAAAACACAGTATCGAAGATACTAGACGAAGGTTACGTAAAAAGCTGAGGACTCACCGAAGGGCATTTATGAAGAGGCTAACGACTGTGGAAAAGGTGAAAAAGGTATATATTCTGACTACCCCGCAAGGGATAAAGTGTGAAGCTAAAAAATAAATTACCGTGTGAGGTTTCAGCTGAGGCACTTTATGTCCCTCGCACTCCCACTCGGTGAACAGCTTGTGCAGCGCGTAGGAGGCCAGCTGTATCATGGGCAGCGCCTCCGACGCCTCGCCCTCGCCCTCGGCCTCCGCCTCGCCCGGCAGCGACCCGGCGACCGCCGCCATCGACACGCCCGCGGACGGTACCGCTCCTTTGTTAAATATTTTAATTATTTAGTTAGTTATTCTTTCAACATTTATAATTTATATATCGACCAATTTTGAAAAGAAAATTATAGGACAAATATGATCGCAGCGAAACTCGCTAGGACGGTTATCAGGAGGTGCGGGTTCGATTTTTCTAACATACCTACTTATCGTGAGTGTAAGATAACACTTGATAATGCAAAATGTTTGTAGTGTTAGCTAAGTGAGATATAGTTTTAGCGCCCCGTTACCGTTACCGTTACCGTTCCCGTCCCCGTCGCCGAGCAGGCGCGCCATGCGCCGCAGCATGAGGTCGCGTATGGCCTGCTCCGCCGCGTTGTTGCGCGCCATCATCTTGGTTTCGCCTGAACGCACACTTTCAAATTAATAAAATCTCTAAGTTTTTTTCTAAATAAATAAAGTATATTTATTTATTTATTTTTTACTTTAAATAAAGTATACGCCATTGTTAAAAAATAAACAAACTAAATAGGACAAAAACAATTGTCCGATTTAATATAATGAAATTAAAATAAATACTGAAACAGGATAACACAAGGAAAAGAAATACGAACAATTCAGTTCGATCTCTACTAGCGGAGTGATTATATTTAAATTATTTTCACTTTCTCGCTCTGGTGAGACAAAGTGCGGCGTTGAGTTCCACCACTCAAACCTTTTACGTCGAAGTTCTAAGAATTGATATTACTATTTCCGCTAAGGATAAATTATCAAAATACACATATTTCATACGATTTTATTAATTCAAAACTCAATTGTTATACTTTAAATGATTTACGTGTTTGTCCAAAAAACTAAATATCATTTTAAATGAAACTATTATAAACGGATTAATCGCGTATATTTTGGTATTCGAAAATACATTTTTGGACACCTGACCTGACCTGTGACCACAGACTAAAATTGATTCATTTAAAATGTGTCAAAATCGCGAAAATGAAAGATTTTAATATACATACAAATATAATTTTTCCTTTAAGAATAAACCATTAAATATATCATGACTATATTATGGAATTGCTTACAAATTCAAGGTCACTCTTCATTAATATCGTGGAGTCAAAAACATTTATATACGACATTTTTATTAAAATTCTATCAATTTACTATTTTTAAAGAGTTATTCCACGCTCAGGATTAGAAAACATTTTTGAAAAAAACGTATAAAAATATAAACGCAGCGCGAATAGGACCCGCGAATTCGAGCTGGTAGTAGAACGCATGGCTTAGCGGTCCCGCTGCGTTTTAATTTATATACGTTTTGTCAAAAATGTTTTTTTAAAACTATCGATTTACTTCAACTGTACTTGTAAAATTATAATTGGACTTGTAATCCCAATAAATAATCATAGCATTTAAAACTTAGATTTAATAAAATTAACATCAAACTAAATTTAATTTACATATTCATCGTTCCGGTCGACATATTTTTTTTAATAATTTCTTTTTTTCGCATTCTAGCTATAAAGAAACTTGTACATATTATACTAATTATTACTTTAATCATTCGTTGATATTTTTAAAATAATGATAATAAATGATAATTCAAGTCATAAATAAATAAATTCTGAAAATTTCATAATGTAATATGGCGGCAAGTGTCATTCTACTGCTTTGTCCGTCGGCGTCCTTTGAACGCCATTACTTATCTGTCCCGCCATTTTCGCGGTAATTAAAAAAAATATGTTTAAACTATCAAACCAATGCATATAATAAATTGAGGTAGATGTTTATTACACTTTTTACAAGATATTTTAAAATTGTAAAATAATAAATAACTTATAAATAATTTTATTTCCATTTTTCTACACCGCAAATGTTAGACTATATCTATATCACTTCATTTTCTGATTACGATTATTGTTAAAAAAATTAAAAAAAGTTTTTAAGTACTAAATTAATAGAATTTAATGTGATTTTTAAATAACTGGATATAAATCAGACATGTCTAAAATTATGCGCAAAACTGTGGTAGATGTGAATTTTATTGTAAAATAAAATACTTAAATGCATCAAAGAGGGAGAGAAATGGCAGATCGGCAACGTTTAATAGTATTGTAGTAGAAGTAGATATTTTACGTCAATGATGTCTAATTTCGTCACGTGTAATATAGGTAAAGTACTGAGGAGAATTGTTTAACATTGTGTATACGGCCTTGAAATATTTCCACCACACCCTGTATAAAGCGCGTAGAGCATACCGTATCCGGTGTAGAACGCGCCGTCCACGCGCAGCTCGGCGCAGAACCCGCCCGGCGCCGCCTTGTAGTAGGACGCGCCCGCCCCCGCGCCCGCTGCCGCCCCCGCCCCCGCGCCCGCGCCCGCCCCCGTCACCGACACCACCTTAAACTGCTGCGCGCATCATTCACACAGCACTAACGCTTAGTGTCCCCCATCACTAGCATTAACCTTATACATATATACATGATTATAACTAAATTATTTTCATTTCCTCGCTCTGGTAAGACAAAGCGCGGCGATGAGTTACGCCACTCATCATACAATGTCTCGAATTCCTGTCTATCCGAATAATAAACAAAAAAAAAAACATTGCTTTGTTCAATTTTAAAGAGACCAAGACCCAGCTATTAATACCTTATGAACCTTCTTCACAGAGCATTATAAAATCTTTAATATTTGCAATTTTTTCCACATTTTAAATGAAACTATTTCAAACAGATTAATCGCGTGTATTCGAAAATATATTTTTAAAAACGTGACGTTACAAACACTTTAAAATAATTTCATTTAATATTCCCAGAGCAGTCTGAACGAACATTCGTCCCGTTAACTGTCTGTTCCCTAATCAAAAGTAAAATCGGAGAAAAAATACAAATAATTTAAAAAAAAATGGACAGAAAGGTCATTAATGTATTTTTTACCTGATAAGTGTGACAAAGACTATAGATATGAATTGTAGCTACAACTTCACGCTTTATCATAGAAACGAGAAACTAAAACAGTATCAGTACACAAGATTTTAAAACGCACTCAAGTATGTCGCAACCTAACGCCGCGACCTGTGCTACTAGAGCGAAACATAGTAAATTAAAATATAATTATTTCTTCAAGTGATTGAATTGAACCCACAATCATACACATTTACAGTCAGACGCCGTCCCACTGCGCCGTAGAGGCTTAATTAATAATATGATTGGTAGGAATAACGTATATTTAAGCTTACATTGGCCAGTTGCTCCCCGGACATGATTTCGTTGAGCACCATGAGAGCGTTCTTTGGTGTTAGCAGACGTCGTAGGTTCTCATTCTGACGTCGTCGCCGCTCTTTATTTGAGATTTTCTTCACTGAAAATGAATATTGCACCAACATGACATTATGAAAAGCATTTCCACACCATATTCCGCACAGCAGGGTAGTCAGAGAGAAACTAATGACAAAACACTCCATTACCAGCTTTCCGTTGCGTGTCGAGTGGTAGACGAAGTGAGTCAACGCCGCACTTTGTATTTACCAGAGAGGGGAAATAAAAATATATCTTTTTAAATCATCATTACTCCGTATGGGAATCGAGCCCACGACCGAACGGTTAGATAGTATCCCACTGTGCCATGATTGTCTCCAGTTAGAGAAACGTTAAAAACTAAAATTTACTCTAATCAACGTGTTCACGTTATTCACAATAACTTGAATAACTAAATCAGTTAATATCATCTGAAGAATTAAATTCAGAAAGTACTAAATATATTGCCAGACTAAAATAACATTAAACTACATTCAACTACAAATTTTAATTAATTAAAAATTAATAATCAAATAAAATAATTAAAAATTAATTTTATCTTTTAATAACAAAAAATACGTAATTGAAATATCAAAGTCTTTATTAAAGTAGTTTATCTTCACTGGTAGTCCGAATTAGTATTTAAAAAGAATTATAAACAAAAAATAAAATAAATCTTCCATCTAAAGCTCACCACCAATTAACTTGGATTTCATCCAGAACGGCTTTGCTGATGCGTCTGCGTTGGTCCCATCCGTTATGTCCGGTTTTACATCAGCCGAGTTCACATCCATACTCTCCTGCTCCTTGAGCTGGGGTGGCTTTAGGGACAAAATAATAAGTTATAAGAAAAAAAATTTAAAATGTCATACAATATAATTATATTTTTATTTATATATATTTGTTATATTTTAATCCAAATTTCACAAAACCATTCACAAACATACCACGTTTAAAAATGTAACAAACATAACTCATATGCAAATTATAGCAAAACTTTCAAGGTATTTTACATATTGTTTACAAATTCATAATATATTTTATTCATTATTTAAATAACTGACCCAATCAATATAAAGGCTTGGAAAACAGTTCTGCTTGGAAGATCTAATATGTATCTCAACGGATATATACAATCACTTACCTGTATTGGTGGGGGAGGTGGCGGTGTAGGGTCCTGTGCCATTGGATAGTTAGTATTGGTGTTCTGCTGCTTGGACACAGAAATATATCATCTATTTAGTAATTAATGAGATAATATTTCAACAAAAAACAAAATATGTATAAGTTTTCTATACTATTCAGCACAACACAATTACAACTGCTATTTACAAGCATGAATTCTAATAATAATTGTATATGTGTTTCTATTTAGTACTTTATTTTTGAGTAATGTAAAAGAATACATTATATACTTAATTTCACTATTGCTACCATCCAAATAACTTATTAATAATAAATTATAATTTTAAATAAAACTATTTTAAATGGATTAATCACATGTATTTACGTGTTCTAAAATACATTATTGGAAACCTGAGCAAATTTTCAGTAGTCTGTGGTCACAAGCCGACTCTACAGACTCTGTTTACCTGTGACCACAGACTGCTGTAAAGTATTTGAATTGTCAGGTTTCCAAAAATGTATTTTGGAATACCAAAATATATGCAATTAATCTGTATAAAATAGTATCATTAAAATGTGTAAAAATCGCGAAAAACAAAAATGTCATTAGATTATAATTTTTTGGAAAGTGATGATTAAATAAGCTAATTAAACTTACACTAACAGGCTTGCTAAACATCTGCATAGTGTGAGGCTGATGAGGAGGCCCCATATTGGCATAACTCCTGGACGCTCCACCAGCCGACTGGCAGGAGTTAGCTGTATTGGCTATGCACACTTACAATCACATTCATAGTTGCAATCATTCATCTTTACTTTCCTTATCGTTAATAATGATAAAATAATCATTAGAGGAGGAATTCCACTCAGGGAAAAAAATATGAATATATTTGTTGGTTAGATAAAATGTCAACATAATGTTTCTATTTATGTAATAATGTAAGATTTAATTTTAAAATATTTTTCTTTACAAGAAATATATTAAAAATAACATTGTTTTAGTTTATTAAATATAAATTCCATAAATATAAATAAAATATATAATTCCCAATCAGAAGTACACTACCTTTCCATCAGTCTTTCAAACAATAAAATGAATGTAAGAGCGCATCAACCAAGTCATGACACATTTCTATTATGATTGTAACCTTTTAAAATTGCAGTATTTTACAATTGTTTTAATTTAAAAATTTCAATAAAATTGTACTACAATCCCAAAAGGCACATACATATTAGAAATCTGCTGCAGCTATACTATTTAAGTCTAGAGAACCCAGTATGTTCACGAGGCTTTCTCCCTCGAGATCATAATGTTTTCTCAGTCTTTAGCCAACCTCTGGAATGCTTGTACCAAATCCAGAAAGACTCATCACAGGCCCAACTTAAAAACATTAAATGACTATTTATAAGCACTGCCTTGATGGTAGCCAGATATTATAAGAGACAGAGAATAGATCTCTCGTCAAATACAATATCGACTCTAGGAACTTAAGGTTTCAGCACAGTCAGAGAGTGACTAGTGACTTATATGGCCAGTGCCAGGTGTCAGCCACGGCATTGCGCTGTTATATAAAATTATATAAAATTAATTTTCTTAAACTTTTGTTAATATAAAAAAGTGTTAATTATTTTACAAGACTGTAATAAAGATTGATAATTGACTTACGCCTGAAGCTGGGACGAAGGTACCCGGTGTGTTATAATGGAGAGCAGTTCGTGGAGAATCTGTAAATTAACATGTCAAAATCTTTACCTGGTGTATCACAGCAAAGAAAATCAATAACTCCTATACTTATAGGTAATTCGCATATAAAAGTGTAAAACTATAAAATAGACTATAGCAAGTAAATTAAATATTGTAAAAATAACTGTTACAGGCACAAACGCATTCTAATACAGTGGGCTCAAAAAATTAAAAACTAGGACCACAATGGCGAACTAGGTGTAAAGAATATTCGCGCTTTCCCTAATATTTAATGTTACACTTACATTTATTGTACGACATGGTGTAACAATTATTTCAGAGTATATAGATATTAATTTTTATATCCCGTTAAGAACTTTTAGACAATAATAACAATAATCAAACAATATTTTTTGACAATTAAGGCAAACAGCGGAAACTGGAAAATGAAACATCACAGACTTGAATAACAAAAGCCATAGACAAATGAAGAATTAAAGTAATTAGTTTCCAAGCGTAGGTTAATTCTACTGGATCCTTATGAGTACATAGCAATATATCCTTATGAGTACATATTAAAAACAAAAGAAATTATGTTTTTATTATGTTGGAAATTGATATCATGTTATGAACATCATGTTTTTAAGTTTTATAAGAAATATATATATATTTGGCGTCAATAATTAGATGACAAAAACGTCATCGTTGTTTGTTTTTGATCTGTGTCTTGATTCCTGATGTCAATTGTCAAGTGCTACTCGTTATTCGTTAGTCGTTTACCCTTTCACGAAGAAACTTGTAATTTACATATTAATAAATTAAAAACTTGTTTTCAAGTTTTAAATGCTTCTCCGGGTGAAAATGCTTAAATATATTATGATTATTTGAAAATTAATAATCTTTTTAACATGTAGTGTTGGATATAAACTAAATAAATAGATTGCAGCCAATTGTCGACGAGCTTATTGAAGCTAATTAGAAATGGTATGTTTCTAAATTTATTTATTGATATGTCCTGATGCATATGATATACATCCCTGTGCCAATTTCATAAAGATTTATAGTTAGGTAGTTAATAGCTTAGCATCTTATAAAAGCGTAATATTTGAAGTTTGTTTAATGTTTACAGTTTCATTTGAGGCATATACAGTTTCATATCACAGTTATTGTTCTAATATACTTTTCTAAATAAAAAAAATATGGATGTTACAATACAAATTATGTAGCAAGAAAATTAAATTTATTATGTTTAATAATATAAAATGTATCTTATATTTAGTTTAACTTTTTTATTATAATACTACAATTAACCTTAAAAAACATAAGTATTGTTAATAAACATTAAAAACCATGATAACTTTCTAATACAAATTGTGAATATTATTAACTAATATATTCTGTCCATTAAATGAATTTTAATTTAACTAAACTTTATACACTTTTATTCTCTAATTTCAGGCATCCTTAACATTCATATCATAATGTCATCTGTCCATTGTGTTGTTGTATGGGAGTGGCAGCATGAAGGGCAATGGCTGCCGCACTCACCCGGAGTTGCAAGGACTCTGGAAAGAGCTTATGCCAAAAAGTTGACAAGGGTAGTTCTGTCAGATGCAGAACCCGAGTTAAAAGGACACTATGTAAATTTACGGACACTTACGCAGTGTTCTGATGCTCCAGGTATTTATAGTCTAATGTTTATACATAATTTTATGTTAATTTTTTTATCAATGTTATATACCCAGATGTCAGGTAGTATTAAATATATTGTTTACATCTCTGTAGAGAGATTTTTACAAAGCACTGTTATCCAAACATAATTTCTATTACCTGATCGTTTAGCAAAAGATAATGCATTAACTTTAGAAGTTATTATCAAAATTTGTAACAAGCAAATGAAAAAATAAGAGAATGTAATTGACCTGTGCGTGAGGACACATACTAAGGCTTAATTGATTCCTGTTTCAAAATTTTATATTATTTTATCCTAGGAGATATTAACTGTATGTTCCACTCCACTTGTTATTGTTCATTACTATGAATGGCTTGATGATCAGATCAGATCAGAAATGGATGGTTTCCAAGAGTTGGACATGTATATCTAGTTGCATTCAAATTTCTTAAATATTTTTCTTTAATATATTGTTACAATAAAAATAGATATTTTAACAATACATTATATCACAACTTCATCTGTTACAGGTGTCAGTGAGTGTCCAGTAAGACGGTCATGCTACAGTGTGCAGTCACCAGGTGGACGTGGTGCTCGCTGGGAATGGGCTCGACTTGCAGATCCCCCTCGAGCTGCTGAGCTCAGATATGATGTTTTGCCTATGGAGGTAAGTTTTGTTAAAATTAATGTGTGTGTGTGCAAACACATGCATGCTTTTATCTTTCTAGAATTCTTTAAATATTCTATCTATTAAGTATAGAGCAAACTTAATCTGCTCAATTTTGCTAAATTAAGTTGTTTCTGTAGGGATTTTAGATTTTGTCAACTCATTCAAGTTAGTGGTTTTTATTATTTGTTAACGTAATCACACTAAGAAATTATGATAAAACTTTTTAATATAGTATTACATTTAAATTATTTTAATATTAAAACTACTTGATGACGCTGTCAGGGTGCAATATATATAATTAGTTGCGGGTTCGATTCCCGTTTGGTGGAATGATTATGTATATAGAAATTGACAAAGAGCTGTGTTAAGTTCCATTGTAACACTATTTTCTCTAAATATACTGCCCTATGAGCAAAAGTGAAATGAAGTGAAGCAGGAATAAAAGATCTGTCCACTATGTAGACCAATATATAGACAAAATAATATTTACTGTTTTTAAAGTGTTAATCCACACTAAGGATTATAAAACATTTTTGAAAAAACGTATAAAAATCCAAGCATTCTGACGGTCCAAGAGGCGCGGGTTCAAATCCCGCTGCGTTCAAATTTTTATACATTTTTTCAAAAATGTAGACAACATAATGTTGAAATACTATTATCTGTTGCTAAGACAAAGATATCATATCAGTATTATTCATCTGTGGGGCATTATGTCTTGCGGATGTTCTGCGTAATTTGCATTTCTCAGCGGTAAATAAAAAAAAAGCTCCATTACCTTTTAAACTACTAAAAGATTAAATCAACTATTACTAGGTAACTACTTGATTTAATACGGAGTGTCTTGACTCTAGGTACTTTCTGACTACCCTGCTATGTGGAATAAAAGCGTGAAGCTATATACTATATTATACTATTAGTGTATTTGTACACTAATTTTAACTAATTAATTATATGTATACAGGTACAGTGTCGGCTGGAGGAGTCCTGGTCACGTGGTATAGAGGCGGTGCAGTGGGAGGGGTGGGTGCTGTGCCTGTCCAGCATGACGGCCATGTCGGTGACGGCGGCGGCGCCCCTGCGGCTGCTGCGGCGCGCGGCGCACCCGCCCTACCCGCTGACGAGGTCGGGCGCGCCGCCCCCGGGCCTGCACGCCGCGCCGCCCGCGCCCCCGACGCCGCCCACGCCGCCCGACAGGCCGGGGCTGGATGGTGAGTTGGAAGCCTGAGGTTGCAACATATTAACTATATTTTTTTTATTTTTAGCATTGATAGCATTCTCTCTGGCCAGACGATTTTTCAGGCTTTCTTTTTGTAGCAAAAATTTGTAAAACTACAGAAATGCTAACAATGTAAATAACTTAATACATATACAAGAATATCGATGAAGCCGAATTCAGTTAGCTTAGGTTAGCGGTCAGAGTGCTGGGACGGTTTTCAAGTGGTGAGGGTTCAAATCCCGTATAGCAGGGTAGACAGGATGTACCTAGTGTTAAGAAACTCTGTACTCTGTTTTCTGCCGAGACATTGCATGTTTAGTGGAGTGGAAATTATATATAATCATTCACTCTAGTGGGAATCGAACTCATAACCGATGGCATTTACAGTCACACGCTCGTCCCTCTGTTTCCAATTAATAATATACATTTATCTAATATCCAGGTCGAAGGCCGTGCATCCCACAACAGCACACCGGTTCAAGCGTACATTCAGTTCAATCAGTACAGTCAATGAAGTCAGTGAAGTCAGTACAGTCAGTCAAGTCGGCTCCGGCTCAGAGCTCAAGGGACACAAGAGACGGACATGGCGCAAGGAGTGCATCTCCAAAAGATAGGAAACCTGGACTGGCGAGGCAAATATTGCATAATTTGAATATATTTAGTAAGTAAATGTTTATTTATTTCGAGGGTTAAAGAATCTGTTTATAATTTATTTACTCCTCTATTTTCTTTCATTTGTTTTGGAGATATGTTTTATCCTGAAACCTGACTAATAACATTTTTGTTTGCTTCACGTTTTTATCCCGCATAGCAGGGTAGACAGAACGTACCTAGAGTCAAGACACTGTACTGTACCTGTACTTCGCTTTTCGTCTAATTCGAGACATTATGTGTTGAGTGATGGAACTCAACACCGCTTTTGTCTTACCAGATCGAGGAAGCGAAAATAGTTTAAATATAGTCGCTCCCCCGAGTGGATATCGAATCCACAACCGATCGTGTTTACAGCCAGTGTTTACAGTCGCTGTCCCATTAGCCACGACCGACCTCAATAACTTTAACTAAACCTTTATGTATGTATCACTATAAATAACGCTGTTACTTTTTTGATTAACTTAATTTTGATGATTTGTATGACATTACATTAAATTTGTTTTGAATCAGAAATCATACATAATTCAGGCCGTTGCCAAATTCAGTCAACCTTTCTTCCAAAATTGAGACATTGTGTGTTGAAAAGCGAAATTAACGCAGCGGCTTATCTATTTTTGCGGAGAAATAAAAATACATTTTATATGTCAATTATTACCTAAGTGGCAATCGAACCCGCAACTAATCGCGTTTACAGTCAGACGCTACCCTACTACGCTACTAGGGTTCATCTAATAAAGTATAAATGCATTGCTTTAGGTAACAACAACAAATCAGCCTCCGCATCAGCAGCGGCGGCGGCAGCGGCAGCAGCAGCAGCAGCAGCAGACGCCAAGCAGCAGCAGCAGCAGCAGCAGCACGCCTCGCAGCGCCACGCGGACGCGGAGTGCGGCAGCACGCGCTCGGCGCGGCGCCACAGCGTGGACACGGTGTCCACTTACCTCAGCCACGAGAGCAAGGACAGCTTGCAGGTGAGCCGAGGCGAACAAACAGCTTGCTTTTAATTTTTTTTCATATAAAATTTAATGCACATACAGACTCTATACTCTGGGTCTGTATCTTTTTTTTTCCTTATTGTTACTTATTTCTCATTGGCGTATTATAATGGACTACTTAAAACTAAGATCTATATTTATAAAACATTTTTGAAAAAACTTATAAAATTTTTTTTTCTAATCCTAAGTGTGGAATAACACTTTAAAAATAGTAAATATCTATATTTAGCAAGTTTTTGACAAATTTATATTATTTTAAATTCTACGAGATAGATAGATAGATTTATTTAAATTATTTTTCATATTGAACGTATAAAACTAAACATGTTTTAAAATAATCTGGGTTTAGGTGTGAGCAATTTGGCGGGAAAAGGGCATGACCGCTACGGCGGAGGACGTGACCGCCTGGCTCCTATCTGTCATGGCCATCTGTAAAATGTATTCCACTATATCTTTCGCCGTTGCCTTCATTGCATTTCGGATCAGCCTTCTGATCGCGTCATCTTCTGCAGCAGCCACTTCTCTCATTCAGGCGGAAAGCAGTCAACGGAGTGTCCTGACACAAAATTCTCTCTGATTACCCTTCTTTACGAGATATAGCGTGAAGGTGCCTTTTTTTTAAAATAATTATTAGAAATTAGTTCACTTTGTTTCCCAGCAAGCGTCAGTGGGCGAGCTCCTCAACTGCAGTACGGGTAGCGACGACGTGTTCGAGCCGGCGCGACGGACGGACACACTGTTTGTGTCTGATAATGGTAATATGCTTCTTTCTATTTATATAGGTTTGAGGCCGGGTAAACGCGACTGGTTGTGAGTTCGATTCTCACTCGGAGGAATGATTATATTTAAATTATTTTTAGTTCTTCGCTCTGGTAAGACAAAGCGAAGTGTTGAGTATCACCACTTAACATGTAAGAGACAGTACGGTGTAAAGTCAAGTACGGAGTGTCATGACACTAGGTACTTCCTGTCTACCCTGCTATGCGATATAAGAGCGTGAAGCTTAAAAAATAAATATGTGACATGCTAAAACATCAATAGAATATAACTCTATAATTATTATAAAATTTAGCTGTCTGTATGTACGTACAAGTAAATCTCTAAAACTATTGAACTTATTTTAATATATTTTTTTGTTTTGAAGTTTTTATCCTGAAACACTACATATACAAGCAATTAATTTTAATGGTCAGTCTCTATTATGTGGAACTCTAAAAAATTCCAATGAAACAGAAAGAAGTTCCAGACAGCTTTCCCTATTGCCTTACCTTTCCTTTCCCTCAGAGTAGTGGTTCCCACAGTACTGGCCGAGGCCACTACACCATCTCCTCTCCCTTCCCTCCCAAGGCCGGTAACGCATCCACAACTCTAATGTTGTGGATATCTATGCACGAAGGTGACCATTTACCATCAGGTGGCCTGTCTGCTCGTTCGCTTCCTATTTCTATATATATATATACAAAAAGAAAAAGGCAATGGCCACTTAGCAAAAGTTATTATTTGATAGTTGATCATATAAATAAAGAAAGGTTTGGAACGCCTGATGAAGTTAAACTATAAAATAAGAAGGAAATGTCACTTTAACGCAAGTTGATGAAATTCCGTATTTAAAATTAAAGTATTTAAAAATACAATCCTCAGAGTGCCAGCTGAGCAAGGACTTGCAACAGTTGTCGCTCGCTTACGAGCGAGAGGTGTCGCGGGAGGCGGACGAGGCGCGCGAGGCGGGCGAGGCGGACGAGGCGGACGAGGCGGAGGACTCGGAGGCGGAGCTGGAGCTGGAGGCGGAGGTGTGGCGCTGGGTGTCGGAGGTGTCGCGTCCGCAGTGGGGCGCGCTGTGCTGGGCGTGCGCGCGGCCGCTGGAGGCGGCGCAGGGTGCGGGCGGGGGGCGCGCGGGGCAAGGGCGGCGCGCGGTGGCGCTGGCCGCCTGCCACCACGTGCTGCACCTGAGGTGTTTGCTGGACCAGCTGGACGCGCTGCGCGACTCTGGGGTGAGCTGCTTTTCTTATTAAATTGTATTTTTTGTTATAATTTATATATTTTTTGACAAAATGAATTGAAGCTTAAGATACTTTTGACAATTAGTTGAATGTACCAATAAAGGGTCAACATTTATTTTGAAATATATCCATGCGTGTGTGCGTGTGTGCGTGTGTGTGCGTGCGTGCGTGCGTGCGTGCGTGCGTACGTGTGTGTGTGTGTGTGTGTGTGTGTGTGTGTGTATTACTAATACAATAACGATCTATATACATTCACAGGAGAGTCCATATATAGAGTGCCTCGTGTGCGGCCAGGAGTACGGCACGCGCGGGGCGAGTAGGGGCGGTGGGGGAGGGGCGAGTGTCCCGGGGAGGGCGGAGGGCGAGCAGCCGCCGGGCTCCATGGCGTGGCGGCGGCAGCCCGTGGCGCTGCCGGGGTACGCGCACGCCGGCAGCATACTTGTTACTTATAAGTGAGTGGAAAGGTCTTATTTGTAATATTTTTATTTTGTCTTAGTGTATATTTTATCTTTGATTATTTATAATATTGTGGGACTTTCGTTAATGTATATTTTTTTAATGAATATACACGATAAATCCATTTAAAATAGTTTCATTTATAATGTATCTATTTACACATAGATTTAAATATTGCTTGTACACATAATAATATAATATATGTTTAAGTAAAAAATCCCGAATATGATAAAATGAGATTTAGTGATTTTATTTATAAATGCTCCACAGTTTCCAGTCGGGCCGCCAGGGCGCGCGCCACCCCGCCCCCGGCGCGCCCTACTACGCGGTGGGGTTCCCCAGACACTCGCTGCTGCCTGACACGCCGATAGGACGGCAGGTGATCACCCCCAACACCCCCAACACCACCTAAAACCCCCGCACCTTAACAACTACCTACATTCACTAAACTTTATGCACCCTCTATTTATTTGTCTTCTTTCAATGGGATCAGAACTCCATTTTCATTATATAGAGAAATTATATTAATTTAATTTATTATATAACTTTTACTACACTACTCTACAATAATATAAAAAGGCAGATAAAAGAAATTAATAAATAAATGTTGACATGAACAATAGGTCCTGACAGCGCTCCGCACCGCGTGGGAGCGCCGCGTGCTGTTCACGGTGAGCGCGTCGCAGACCACGGGCCGCGAGCACGTGGTGGCGTGGCGCGTGCCGCCGCCGCCCGCCGCGCCGCACCACTACCACCACCACCACCACCGCCACCACGCGCTGCCGTCCGCGCTGGCGCGCCTGGCGCGTCTGCTGCGCGACACCGACCACCGGGGGCACCGCGCTGACGTCACGCATGCGCAGTGACTAGTGTAATGGTCAAAATACTTTATTTATATACATTTCTACAAGCACTTTCGAATCAATATAAAGTGTCAGTATTCTCAGTACTACAGGAAGCTACCATCAGCAATGAGGTTCTGCTGATGAAGACCTTTTTCAAATATCATTTTATAATGAATTTTACAAGTGTGATTTTAGTCTTCCGAGTTCAAAGTATTTAGACTATTAAAACAAATATGTTTTTGTTTTCTAGATATCATACATTTGTTAAATAATTTTATACACATTCCATTAGTGTTATTTGGAAATTATATTTTTTTTCTTCATTAAATGTGTATGTGTATCAAAATATATAAAATATGGCATACATAACTATACAAGGTCATGGGTTCGAAGCCCTTATTAAAATCTCTATATAAAATGACACATGAAGAAAAAAATTATTTAATTATAGAAAATGTAAGTATTTTATACATTTGATAATTTTAAGTCTTCCAAAATAATTTAGAATTAGTTTGTTATTATTATTATTATTAGTTTTTTTAACATATTTTAGTAATTTTCATCGCAGACTGATGTGCATTATGATATCAAATAAGAATATATCTTGCCAGTATGTGCCTTTAGTAGATGTTTAAATATCTAAAATATATTTAGTTTAAATAAAATATATGACGCACAGGCCCAGTGGTGAGTGGAAATTTTTATATGCAGCCAGTAGTAGCTTCAAATTGTTTGGAGGTTTTTATTTATAATGTGAAGTCTTTGTAAGTTTAAGCCTATATGTTATTTTAATGTTTAAACTATGTAATTGTAGAGTTTCATTTGAATCTGTTTAGTGTTTTTTGGGTGGAATTTTGCATTTATAATATTAGTAAAACTCTAAAACTCTATATATATATATATATATATATATGTATATATATATATATATATATATATATATATGTATATATATATATGTATATATATATATATATATATATATATATATATATATATATATATATATATATATATATATATATATATATATATATATATATATATCAATCTAATGCGCGTGAGATGAAACATTACATTTTCAGCTTCTCGTTTTTATCCCGCATACCAGGATAGACATAAAGTACCATAGCAGGATAGACAGAAAGCGAGGTGCGAAGCGAGGTTCAAACATTTCTTCGCTTTAACAAAAAAGTGTATTAAAGATGCATCAATGTATCTTCCAGAATCCATTATATATATATATATATATATATATATATATATATATATATATATATATATATATATATATATATATATATATGTATATATATATATATATATATATATAATTGTTTCAATGAGATGAGATGTCCGAGATACGTCAGTTTGTTCTCCAATGTTACAATGATAATTAAGTGGCAGAATAGTGACGTCATAAGTCAGTAATCGACAGATCAAACGTAGGCCTTACTGCATTCCATATTTAGTTTGGTTTGTTTTTTCATTATTATTGATTAATATAGATATTTTTACTACTTTTAAAGTGTTATTCCACACTTAGGATTAGAAAACATTTATAAAAATGTATAAAAATAACCGGTCGGTCTGACTGTAACGCGATCGGTTGTGGGTTCGATCCCTATTCGGGGTAGTGATTATAATTAAATTATTTTCACTTTCTCGCTCTGATAAGACAACACAAAGTGCGGCGTTGAGTTCCACCACTTAACACGCAATGTCTCGACTTCGGTGGAAAGCGAATTACAGAGTGTCTTGACACTAGTTTCTGTCTACCCAGCTACGCGGGATAAAAGCGTGAAGATAAAAAAAAATAAAAAATGTTTTCTAATCCTAAGTGTGGAATAACACTTTAAAATAAATAGCATTTTCTCTCGTCAAATGATTATTTTTTAATAATCTTTGGGTAGCAGAAATTTGTAATCTCTACAGAAATGCTAACAACGTAAATAACAAAACTTATAAGATTTTCGACGCAGCTGGTAGCAGAACGTATGGCTTAGCGGTCAAAGCGCTTGGGCGGTTTCCAAAATGCGCTGGTTCGAATCCCACTGCGTTCGAATTTTTATACGTTTTTTAAAAAATGATTATATAGATATAGAGAGCATATGGAGATAGCTGTTTTAAATATATATAAAAAATATATACTTTTTGTATGTATATTAGTATTTAATTAAAATATTTTATTGTATTTTAAAGTAATAATTAATAACACACCTAGTATTAGATATATGCTGAAATTATTAGATTGAGAGATGAAATTTCATATTTCATAAAGGTAAGGAGTGCGGGTTCGAACCCGTTCAACTTCTATAGGGAATTTTTGTAGTTTTTAACATTTTTGCAATTGTAATGTCTTCCTTAAAACAGATCTTCCGATACAAAGCTTTACTCGAGGTTCTCGATTATATTTAAGTCTAGTTTAGTCGTTAAACGATGTTTTTTTTTAAATATAATTATATAATATACACATTATGTACATTTTTTTTGTATTATTTCCTAAAGTCGCCCCTTATCCCGCAGAGCAAGGTACTGTGCACTGTCAGATATTGCGTGGTGAGTGGTGAAGTCAACGCCACGCTTTGTCTTACCAGAGTGGAGAAAGGAATCTAAAATATTATGGTTATTATATTTATATTAATTATTTAAATATTACTTTCCGCTACTGGAATGCGGATAATGGAGTAGCTTAAAGTAAATGGTAGTTCTTATGAACCAACCCAACACAAACTCCTTTTTTTCATCCCGCATAGCAGGGTAGACAGAAAGTACCTAGTGTCAACACACTCCGTACTTTGCTTTCCGCCGAATTCCAGACTTTGCGTGTAATTCAACGCTGCACTTTGTCTTATCAGAGCGGATAGAAACAAGACGATCAACTCGAGGCTGGTCTGGGTTGACCATATACAATACTGAAGCCGATCGAGGGGCAGTGTGACAGGGTTGACTATATACGCAGTCGGCTGTTGGTTCGATTTCCTCTCGGTGGAATAATTATGCGTGGCGTTGTGTTCCGCACCCAACACGCAATGTCTCGACCTCGGGCGGAATGCGAAGTACGGAGTGTCTTGACACTATTTCTGTCTACTTTGCTATGCGGGATATAAGCGTGAAGCTATAAAAAAACTACTCAAAATAAAAGTATGAAAATATTTTTTTAATTCCATCTTTCTGTCGTTCGAATCAAATCGCGAGGACAGTTAGATGGAAATGAAATGGAAAAAAACTATTCCACTCAACCGATCGATAGGAAAATAGACATGACACCCTCGTTCACGTCCTGAAACATCCGCTCTAAGGCGACGGTTGCACAGCATATCGGCCAAGATCCTCGTAATTCATTCATCTTCTGTTGCATCCCTCCTCTTACATTCCACTTCCACTTCCCGCCGTATCGGACATGGCGTGCTGGGTGGCGGTCCCCAACGCCTCTTCACTCAGCTCCAGACCTCGGTTGACCTTCAGCAAAACAGTATTGAAAATACTGGACGAACGTAACGTAGAAAGCATGAGAACCTCCCGAAGGCCGTTTAGAAGAGATTACTGACTGTGGACGTTGCGAAGGTAAGAGGTATACAGGGACCGTAGTGTTTGGCACTCCGTTCTCTCCGACTATTCCGTCAGGGATACAGCGTGAAGCTACAAAAAAAACAGTGGACAGTGGAGACGACTTGATATGTATTGTAAAGGGCCCCTCTGCAATGCGCCTAGCATACATGGGAACTCCATGTATAAAAATCTGACTCTTTTATACGTTTGAGATTTTTCTAGTACAACAATGACTGGCATTGTTGAAGCTATGGAAATTGTAATCGACTATTATTTATATTGATATTTGATAAGCATCTTGTTCAAACAACGTGATGAAATTATCTCAACAATAAACAAATATCAGTTAAAACTATTTATCTTATATTTATTGTATAAAGAATTCATATATTTTATTAAATGAATACACAAGTGTACCAACATTGGAACAGTAAATACTTACAGATACTGTGACGGAAAACTTTATATATATATATATATCAAATATGTGTAATATTTTGTCTCTCTGTTTATTTCTAATATAATATCATTTTTCTTAAGATACGAAAGCATTTAAAAAAAACGTATAAACATTTGATAGGATTCGTACGCCTTTTGTTCCCCGTCTTATTGTTCCGACTGCTAAGCTATGCGCCATTCCAATATAAATAAGTTGTAACCAACCTATAAGAAATCCGACGTAACCGGATATATAACGCATGGCTTAGCGGTTCAAATCTCGCTACGTTCAAATTTTAATACGTTTCCTAATCCTAAATGTGGAATAACACTTTAAAAATAGTAAATTTCTTATCTTAATTGTCCGAAAAGAGAAAATGTAGTGTTTTAAATCACTTTTCTCTCCGCCCACCCTAAAACTTAGTGATTTAAAAGTAACGATTTGTGTCTCGCATTTTATATGACTACTATTGATATTGGTCTAATTTGAAACTTTAAATTTATTTCAATGTATAAACAATTCTATATTATAATTTAATATAACATATAAATATAATAATAAAATAAGCGGAATATAGATTGTTTGTTTGTACGCAATTTACTGATTGGAGTTAAAAAATTATTTTTGTGTTGAATTCTCTTTTTATTGAGGAAGGCTATAGTCTATGTAACAGCACTCTACGACTAATGCAAGTGAAGCAGTCATAATAAATGTTGTGGAAACGGGTACATTTGAATATTCCTATCAAATATGATGTATATATATATATATATATATTATATATATATATATATATATATATATATATCTTATATATATATATATATATATATATATATCATATATATATATATATATATATATATATATATATATATATATATATATATATATATATATATATATATTTAGTTCTAAAATGATTGTGAAAATATCCAAATAAATAAGTTTTTTTTATCTTCACGCTTTTATCCTGCATAGCAGGGTAGACAGACAGTACATATTGTCAAGACACTCCGTACTTCGCTTTCCACCAAAGCCGAGACATTGCGTGTTGAGTGGTGGAACTCAACGCCGCACTTTGTCTTAACCAGAGTGAGGAAGTGAAAATAATTTAAATAATCACTCCCCCGAGAGGGGATCGAACCCACAACCGGCCGCGTTACAGTCGGACACTGTCACACTGCGCCACGACCGGCCTCAAGTTATTTCTCACTGGCATTTATTTTCAAACAAATTTGACAGTATTTGATTTCAGCCAATATGCAAGGTATTATTATCGTTTTAAAATAACGTCAAACACCGTTACAAGGCGTGTTAATGTGCGGGGTGTGAGGCGGTGAGGCGGAGAGGGGGGGGGGGAGGTCGCTGGCGGACAGTGTCGCTAGTCTTATTAATATAAAAGTATCAGAGGATGTATGCTTGATTTGGATGAAATTTTACGGTATTATAGGTTGTAAATCAGAACAATATATAGGCTATAATTTATATTTATTTTGTGTAATTTATTTAATTAATTTTGTAATTTAGTCGGCTAGAAATCTACCCTCTGAGAGTTATCTTAGCGTACTCGGATAAATCCATTGGAGTTACAAACGTGATATAATGTAGGATTGTTTATTTTAAATAGTTCTAAATAAACAAACAACAGATAACATATATTTATCGTTTATGTGGAAACCAGTATGAAATAGTGAATTAAAAA
This sequence comes from Dryadula phaetusa, assembly GCA_032432895.1. Lineage (NCBI taxonomy): Eukaryota > Metazoa > Arthropoda > Insecta > Lepidoptera > Nymphalidae > Dryadula > Dryadula phaetusa. Next base: position 306,794 of record JAOYRS010000036.1, read on the forward strand.
TATAATACTTATTACGCCTTATTGCAATCAATGCCTTTGTATTGTATTTCATATAAATTCACTATGTTTTTAACACCAAGTAATTTGACCGAATAGAAAGAAGCTTGAGAGACAAATATTGTATTATAGTTTTTATGAACACGCCATGCGGACGAAGCCGCGCGCAAATTCTAGTGTATTATAAAATTTAAAGGTTTTATTTAATATTGTTTCAAAATAAACGCAACTAAAAACACAAACTTGTATCAAAAGTAAAGTTTACTTAGAAGTTATCAAACAAGTAGTCTTTATATAAAACGCACAAAGTCTTTGATTTGAATTTATTACAATCTAGTTACTTTTCACTGACTGTTCAAAATGGAAAATCGTGTTGAGATAAAGTTGACGGATCTGCTAACAGAGAAGCAGTTGCAACACATACTGGACCAGACATTACCAGGATCTCACATTCTCAGCGATGATCTGAGACCAGCGAGCGAGGGCCTCTCCGGCTTCCTCGGGGACCACTTTAAGCTGACTTTGAATGTAAGCCAAAAGAATATAGTGAAAAAAATACATTTATTTGTAAAATCTGTACCGCTTGTGAACAAACCCAAATCTGAATTCATACTTGAATATAACTATTCAGCGCGGGAGAATGTGGTGTTTCAGCTTTTCGATGAAATGCCGGGTGATATGGGTAAGTGTGTGTGTTGTTTTTAAATATAAAAGAAATATAATTATTTTCACGCGTTATCCCTTGCGGGGTATTCAGAGAGTACGGAGCGCCAAACGCTACAGTCCCTGCATACCTCTTTCACCTCGTCCACACTCATTGTCCTATTCATACATGAACTTCGGGGAGTCCTCATGCTTTTTACGTGACCTTCCTCCAGTATCTTCGATACTGTGTTTTTGGAAGTCAATTGAGGTCTCCCTCGACCTCTCGTTCCACTCACCGTGACTTCATAAATATCTCTTAACATTCTTTCATCACTCTTTCTCTCTATACTTATCTTATTATTTGGGAAAATCCGTTAATGAAGGATCCCCATATTCCAACTACTAGAGCAAAAACATAATTTTGCCTATTTTTAATATATGTTTTAGTTCTAATGTAGCTAATTCTTGTTACTTTTTTTAGGGGCAAATGTGTGGCGCACAAAGGGATATATTCATAATGATAATATAATTGTAATGCCTGATTTATCCGTCCAGGGCTACAGGGTGTATCCAGTTGAGAAAACTTTTGATAGAAATCACACGTTAATTGCAATAAATTCACTAGCTCGTTTCCACGCTGCTTTTTGTAACTATATGACAAAAAAAAATTCGAAGTCGCCCTACAATTTCTTAAAGGAACATGAACGCGTAATGGCTGAACCAGTATACAAAGATACTCCGTGGCTTAGAGCCGGCGCGCGTCTCGTCAACAATATGTTGAAAGAATTCTCACCAAAATGGGAACAATATCCACCAGATTTGTTAGACCAACTTATAAAATTGTTTATCAACGCCTGCGACACGGTCCAGGAATACGAAGACAATCTGAACGTGATCATTCACAAGGACTTGTGGGCGAATAATATTTTCTTTAAGTATTCAGGGGAAGTCCCCACCAACGCTGTTCTGATAGACTTTCAGTGCGTGCGATACGCGCCGCCCGCCTTTGACGTCATGATTTTATTGTACTTTAATACTTCTGAAAAATTTCGTGACCGCTACGAAACTGAAGTTATAAATCATTACTATACAATATTTGAAGAGGAATTAGATAACGCTACAAAAATGAGACTAAAGAACTATACACGAGCAGAATTTTTGAAATGGTGTGAAATGGCGAGGCTGTTTGCAATGGTAGAAGTTGCTCTCATCTTCCCCTACACCATGATGGAGCCAAATGCAGCTCGAAAGCATTTTGATGATCCAGATAAATACTTGGAATATTTGCACGAGGACCGGACGTATCCTGTAGTGTCACATGCCAAAGAGAACGCCGTTTACAGAGACAGACTGCTGAGTATAAGTGAAGAAATTGTGCAAAAGTATATATTGAAGCTAGATTAATACTTCACGTATAATATATCTATAGATGAGTCTCTAATCATGTTTAATTTTAATTATTAAAAAAATATATAAACAAATTGCTATGGTTTTTTTTTATATTAGACTTTGTTCTGTCTTTAATAATATATGTAATACACCGAAAAATTAAAATATTACAAAAAAAAACTTCCTAAAAAAAACTATTATCATAAGTATTGTGGCCGGTCGTGGCCCAGTGGGACAGCGTCCGACTGTAAACGTGATCAGTTGTGGGTTCGATTCCCACCTGGAGGTGGCATTATATTTAAATTATTTTCACTTCCTACCTCTGTGAAGTCCGGCAAATAGTGCGACGTTGAGTTCCGCCATTCAACGCACAATGTCTCGAATGCGGTGGAAAGCTAAGTACAGAGTGTCTTGACTCTGGGTACTTTCTGTATATGGAATAAAAGCGAGAAGCATAATATAATATTTACATCTATGATGATTTCTTAAGGGAATGTAAGACAAGAAAATTAGTAATCTACTTCTATGATGACATACATTAGAATATTTCCAGTCTATTAATAATTTTTTGTAATAATTTCTAAAAGTGTGAATCATTCGCCAATTACCACTTGCGAGGACTTGGTGAATAGGATTTTTTTTACGAAATTAAGAGAAGCAACAGCGGACCTTATTCAAGCTGTTTTGTTGCTTCTTAACCGCTATCTTTCAAAAGAAACTCAATCTATCCGCCAATAACAGTCATAACAGTGGACGCAGGCTGTACATGCCTTCTAGCTGTAATAAACAGCTTCTTCTAGCTGTAATAAATGTAGTATATCTTTGTTTTTTATAAGATCTTTGTTTTTTTTTTAAAATAAGACTTCATTTTTTATTTGGATATTCCTTAAGTCCTGTGGTTAAGGGTGTCGGTCTTTGAGCTAAAAGCCGGCCACAGCGGTACCTTTGTTCATGAAAGGCTGAGGCTACCAATTCGACAAAACATTGTAAGATCGTGAATTTTGCGGCCTGATGCTAACAGGAAAAGAGTAGCTAAAAAGATATTACTTCCTTTCTTGCACCTCCTTTCCTGTTTATATACTAGGCTACTGATACGATTGTGGGTTTACAACAACCTGAGCTTTTCTGGAGGTGATTTTGTTTTTGCTCTATAATGCTTAAACGGCGAACATTTCTTTCCTGTTGACATGTCAGTTTCTTTGTTTTTTTTATATATATATATATATATATATATATATATATGTATTTACTTCGCCAAGTTGGCACCCCAGCCTCTGTCGGATATCGAATAGATGAATAACTAAATTCAAATGACTCAGCATGGATTTCCCTAAAGCTTGGCACCACTTTGGCAGTGTTCGACAGAGAACACGACCTCTTGGAGTCACAAAGATTGCGATGTTGAGTGCCCATTAGACATTGATATTATTTAGAGACCATTCGCTTCTCTACAGTTGACGATGAAGTGCTTTGCGTAGCGGTAACTTCACCTCCGAGAGGGACATTGCGTTGCGTTGTGTGTCCCACATTATACCAGGAAACTCGAGGTTTTATATTGGAGCTATAACAGATTAATCCCAATTAATTTTATAGCCTAGAAGATAAAGAATATTTAATGTGAACGAAGATATCTTCTTGCAATTGTTGCTTAGATTGGTTTGCTAGGAGAAAGTCGTCCAAATAATCTAAATATCGAATTTTGTGACTCCTTATATAGACTCTACGAACCAATTTATTGAAGCGAATGCGCTTCTATTTTCAATGTATAGTTTATTTGGACGACTTTCTCCTCTCCGAATAGCCCATCATCTGCTCCAAGTCCTTCTACGACCTTGGAGCAGTTGATGGGCAAAACACCAAACAAGTCATTTAAAGTAGCTGGTCCAGCGCCAGTTGAATTTTGAAGTAATTTATTTCGTCTTAGGAATCGACGATGTTTTTCCGCAACCACGACGGGAAAATATGCTTGATTCAAATCTAAACTGACCATCCAATCCTGCTGCTGCAAAAATTTTTGCACTCGGAATTGATTAAAAAGTTGACGCGGCTTGGTTATCACGTTAGTGGTTGATTTTTTTCAGATTGAAGATAGGTCAGAAGATTTGATGTAACTTAGCTTAAACTTATCGGGCACAGGAAAAATTTTTAACAGGAAACTTGGATTCTGTTCCGCAAGTTCTACTACACCCGTCTCTAACATAACTTCTACTTGTAAAATCAAAGATAAAGTGAATCTTTTACTGATGTGCTTCCGGTAAAATTTGAAGGTTATGGTTTTTACTCATATCTTCCGCACGTTTTATATCATTCGTAGTAATAAACGTGCCGCTCTTTCCCTCCTCATCATTTACCCCATTGCCACTTATTGATATAAAGTTATTTAGAATTGCAACTTATGCTCCAAAAATTAAAAATGTGCGGCACTCACCAATTGAATGTCCTCATTTGTGTGTACGGAGAGGGCTCACTGCCTGAAGAAGTATCATTTTCTCCGTCTTGTGAGCAAGATGTCGGAGTGCGAGCCCGCTTATGTGATATCGAGACGCCACTAACACTTTCCGATACCCAACTCCTTATTATGCCCCATTATAATAACTGAGAGGCTAATATACAATTTGAAAAGTAGAATTTAGAATAAAATGCGTTATTTTCGCTAAAGTACTTACTTCTAACACTATAATAATTATAATTTTCGATGTAACTCATTGCAGTATGCACTTGACGCCAAAGAGATCAGTATAGAGGGCGATAATAATGGGGAAGACGCGGGAAAGCTGGACACTAGATGAGTTAACATGAGATGGATCCTGATACTGACTCGTGTCAGTATCAGGAACAAATAATAATTCATTGCAAGATCTTTTTTTAGACAGAAAATACCTAGTGTCAAGACACTCTGTACTTTGCTTTATAACAATTATCTTATTTATATTAAATATATACTAACGTAGTTGAGGCCTATCGTGGCGCAGTGAGACAGCGCTACTGTAAACACGATCGGTTGTGGGTTCGATTTCTACTCCGGGAAATATTTAAATTATTTTTACTTCCTCACTCTAGTAAGATAAAGTGCAGCGTTGAGTTCCACCACTTTTCACGCAATGACTAGAATTTGGTGGAAAGCGAGGTACGTAGTGTCTTGATATAAGGTACTTTCAGGCTACCCTGCTATGCGGGATAAAAACGTGGAGTTAAAAAAAATAAAAAAACAAACATAATTTTCTGTTATACTTATACATATAAAGGCAGATTGTGTAATAAATCGTATCTATAAAATATATTTTTATTTAAGTCCTTCTGCCTTTTAAGTGGAGCTCCAATTTTGGTGTTGCCAGTCACTGGTTTATGTAAATGAGAGTGTGCGACTGAGCTGCTTTTTACCGATTGTGACTTGAAAATTAATATATATGAATATCCTCACACATCTATCACGATGTCTATCACTACAGTGTTCAGACACTCCGTCTTTCAATTTCCACTCGTAAACCGATAGAGCTTGTGACTGTTACACGTCATATACAAATTTAATTAAAAAAAAATTAAAATTTTAATAAAAAAAGGTATTAGAGACCGGTCGTGGCGCAGTGTGACAGCGTCCGACTGTAAACGCGATCGGTTGTAGGTTCGATCCTCACTTGGGGGAGTGATTATATTTAAATTATTTCCACTTCCTCGCTCTGGTAAAGACAAAGAGTACTTTAAAGTAGTCTTTAAGTTATTCCTGTACTACATTTCTCGTTCCAAAAATTCTTCCTGTCTCAAATACGATTCTGTGAGCGTGTACCTATTTTGACATTCGTAGATATATTAAACAAAATTCGAACACCTTATAGTATTGGTCTGAGATCACAAAACCGTAAAAGTAGCACTTTAGTGGGGTATGGTAGATTCAAACCCGTATTTATTATCACTGAAATACGCTTAAAATAGTTTCATTTTCTTTAGTTTCACGCTTTTATCCCGCATAGCAGGGTATACTGGAAATACTTAGTGTCAAGACACTCCGTACTTCGCTGAAAATGTCTAAAAATCACAAAAATCAAAAACCTTATAAGTATTTGTGTTTAATTTTCTTGTGTATTCAAATATCTGTCTATTCATGTCGTCGGGTTTGTATATTTTCTTATAACCTTTGAAATCTACTTAGTTATGTATATGTATATATATATATGTATATGTATATATATATATATACATATATATATATATATATATATATATATATATATATATATATATATATATATATATATACATATATACATATTGATTGTAATAACTTTACATTTTTGTTTATTTTTTACAATAATCTTTATAGATTGTAGATCACAAATTTTGAACCCGTATCTCTAAGAATGGTGTAGTTATTAATTTATAGTTTACATCCGGACATTAAAGCTCCTATATAAATGTTTCTACAATTCGATCAGGCTACGTTTTGTGGGCGGATATTTTACGCCCATTTTAAAAAATACGAATATCCGATAGTTTTTATTCAAAATTTTTCGGTCTATCTGCAAAAATAGCAGGATATCTATGTGAGCAATTAAAATAGAAAAAAAAATTAAACAATCATTAAAAGAAATTAGGAGAAAATAATGTTAAAGCAAATAGACAATTATTCGTATGAAGTAAACCAATCCGAAATGTTCCCCAAATAGGAGAACAGAGTGTTTCATCTCTATGACCAATACTCATATAAACCCAAAACATGTACATTAAGGACATTCAAAGAGCAAGCTAGCTATTACCTCAGCCAGTGCGACCATCTGTTCGGATGTGTGTCGTGGCGTGTCACGATCACCCATATACGGCATTACCGCGGCTTATCTGATTTTTAAGCCACATTATTACCACATATGTTTTATATTTTCCTCGTTTTACTAGAGTTTTGTGTACCAATATTACGTTCCAACGGTTTCTCACTGTATTCCGTATAGAGATAGACGGTGAAAGTTATCTCCGTGTGTATGAGCGTCGCATTGCCGTAAGGAATATGGACAGCTGTGTATAGTTTTACCATTTTTGGTTGAAGTTTACGTTGTATAGTTTGGTAGTATACGCTGTGGTTGCGTAAGTAAAGTGTATACTTTAATCTATGGTCTATTTTCTAGCTTCTCGAATACCAGGGTTGACGGAAAGAACCCAGTGTTAAGACGGAGAGGAGAAAAGAAAGAAGAGAATTTAAGACATTGCGTGTTGAGTGATGGAGTTTAACATCGCGCTTTGTCTTTTACCTCTGGTTGTTAACTCTACAAATTAAACGAAACATTTAGGAACGGTAGGATAAAGTCCCACTCATTTTTTTTTAAACTGGGTACTAATTGACACTTTGTGCATGTGCATTAAATTCATTTTGTATGCCGTAGACAGATAGGTGCTATTCTCTCTTCTTTTCTCCTCATATCAAGGCATTCCGTCTATTTCACTCTTCATCTCATTTCCTTGATGTTGCGTTTTAAATTGTAAAGACTAACTAAGTTTTGTGTATCCATATCGATTTATCCCGAAGTGGGAATCGAACCCACATACATGTAGTGTACAGTACACAGTCGCTACTCAACTGTATCTAAGTATAATTAAATATTAATTAGGTTTACAGCTACAAACGTATGAGGCCGGTCGTAGCGCAGTGTGACGTGGTATCTGACAGTACACGCGATCAGTTGTGAATTTGATTCCTATTCAGGGTGAGTGATTATATTTAAATTATTTTCCACTCCGTCGCTCTGGTAAAACAAAGTGCGGCGTTGAGTTCCACCACTACACATCCAATGTATCGAATTCGGTAGAAAGAGTACAGAGTGTCTTGACACTAGGTACTTTATGTCTACCCTGCTATGCGGGATAAAAAAAAGCGTGAAGCTAAAAAAAAATATAAAATATCCAATATATTACCTCAGAGTTGCATTTGTTAGCTCATTTCCTACACAACCAGTTGCCTGTGCACCCTCCGTGACATTGCCATTGAGTTGATAACCTACTACGTATCATCTAATAAGTAATTCTTGACATAATTTACAGTAATTAGTTCAAGAGCGACTAGGATACAGAATGTAGATGTAATTGCCGGTGTTATTAAAATTATTAATATTTTAAATTTTTAAAAGTAGTATAATAACTTTGAACGCAACGGAATTCGAACCCGCACCACTTGGAAACCGTCCAAGCGCTCTGACCGCTAAACCATGCGTTCTACTACCGGCTGAGCTGAAATTCTTATGCGTTTTTAGTACAATGTAATTTACGTTGTTAGCATCTCTGTAGAGGATTTTTTACAAATATCTACTTAGTATTGGAAAGCATTTTTAATAACGGATTAGAAAACATTTTTGTCTTGAATTTGGGTAGAACGTGGTTGGGCCTCTACGGGCAGAGAGGGGGGAAACTGTTAGGGATTGTAAGTCTATTAGGGAGGAACCGCCAAGCTGCCTTTTAATTTTTTTTTCTTATTAGATTTGTAGAGATTTTTACTTACTATTGTTTAAAAGGTAGTAGATTCACGTTTTATCCCGCATAACACGGCAGTCAGGGAAAACCCAGTATCAAGACACTTTGTTGACTGCTTTTACCACAAATTTGAAACATGACATCGTAAGTGGCGTAATTCAACGCCGTGGATTTTGTTACCAGTGCAAAGAAATGAAAATAATTAAAATAGTATCATTCCCCCTGAGTGGTTTCCGATCGCCACCTCAACCAATCACGTTTTCCCATGGTTTTCCAATAAGTATTTTTAGTATTTTTATAGGAAAACGGAGCTGTTTTGCAAATATCACAAAGAAATATATAACTTATTCGTACATACAGTATATGTATGGCACATTCATAAGACAAAAAGTGAGATGTTTATCTATGACATCTTTATGTAAATATAGATGAACAAATATACACAATACACGTTTATATATATATATATATATATATATATATATATATATATATATATATATATATATATATATATTACTAACTAAAATTTTTTTAACAGACTATAACAAAGTATTTTATATTAAAATCATAATTTCACATAATATTTATTGTTGCATACAGAATGGGCTTATTTGATCCGAAATTCGAATCCACTCGAACCCAAATAGAAAAATTTTAAAAAATATATATTTTTTCAAAAATATATATTTTTTAAAATTTTACAACAAGATTTCTTTGGTTTTATTGTACCCATGTTTTGTACCAAATTACAAAATAAACTATTTATTCTGACATATCACGTATTTACCTATAGTACCTACACTATTACAGACTACCGTAAACTACGTTAAAACTTTGAGTTTTCTTAAATTATACTATTTTTAAATACTGTAAACATTTTCAAGAAATACACGCCTCGTAGAAACCTTTCAAACGATTATATTTTTTGCGTGTTACAACGTTATTTTTTAACGTTATTTTCGTTTTTAGCATCTCTTTATAGAGATTTTTATAAATTTCTTCTACCCAAAGAATATATTTAAGAAACAATTAGGAGGAGAGAATTGTACTATTTTTTCTAATATTTTACTATTTTAAAGTGCATTCCACTTTAAAAATAGTCCGTTTATAATAATTTAATCTAAAAATTCACTTCCTCAGTTATTATAAGTGTATTGTATGGTGCAACTTAACGCTGCGCTCGCTAAACCGTGAATACATATATCTTTAATTCATAGAAAACAGACATTACACCCGGGGGCGCTGTAGTTCACAATAATGAAATTGTATTATAGTTATCACAATATATATATATATATATACATATATATATATATATATATATATATATATATATATATATATATATATATATCTTTGCGGATATCAAAGTTCCACGTGTTCCCGAAAACGGAATTGACATACAAACAGACGGATAATAAAGTGAATCTGATCAAAAACGGACGTAGAACCCTAAAATGATGAGTAAGTCTTCATTGTTGGTCGGTCGTGGCGCAGTGTCAGAGTCCGACTGTAAACGCGATCGGTTTTGGGTTCAGTTCCCACTCGGAAGAGTGATATGTGATAATCGTATTCACTTCCTCGCTCTGGTAGGACAAAGTGTGACATTGAATTCCATTCATTCATTCCACCATTCAACATGTCACGTCATGTCTAGAGAAATAACTTGAGGCCGGTCGTAGCGCAGTGTGACAGTGTCTGACTGTAACGCGGCCGGTTGTGTGTTCGATCCCCACTCGGGGGAGTGATTATATTTAAATTATTTTCACTTCCTCACTCTGGTAAAAGTGCGGCGTTGAGTTCCACCACTCAACACGCAATGTCTCGGCTTTGGCGGACAGCGAAGTACGGAGTGTCTTGACACTAAGTACTTTCAGTCTATCCCGCTATGTAGGATAAAAGCATGAAGCTAAAAAAATCTTCATTTTTGTAAATTAAAAAGAATTAGTTTGTTACAACGTTATTTATGTTGTTAGCATCTCTGCAGAGAGATTTACAAAATTTTTCCTACTTAAAGATTATTTCTGAGAAATAATCGTATGGAACGAGAAAATGATATTTATTATTATTTCACTATGTTTCACAGTGATTCCACTTTTAGGATTAGAAAATAATTAAAAAAAAAAACGTATAAAAATTTTGAACGCAGCAAATAGTTTGAATACTTAATATTAATATAAATACTAAATAGTTTCATTTAAAATGTATAAAAATCGCGAAAATCAAAGATCTTATTAGTTTGAATACTACCTGCAAAGTTCAATTTTTTTTTAATGTTTTTTTATTTAAATATTATTGTTTTAAGTACTGTACTGTAAAAAATACTTTAAAATGATCAAAATCTGTTTATTTTATTCAAGTAAATGAAATACAGTTAACAACTTTCAATATAGTATAAACTGTAATGAAGTTACATCAGGACCGGCTCCGGCGCGCGTCGGCTGTGCGTTTATAAGGAATTATATTTTTCATTTCACAAGACCAGTTCAAGGATGCTGTGGATATATGCTGTAAAACATTTAATAAAATATATTTAATAAATCAATAATTTTTTTTTATAAAACATATAAAAATTTGAACGCAACGGAGTGCGAACCCGCACCTATTGGAAACGGTCAAAGACCTCTGGCCGCTAATCCATGCATTCTAAATCCAGCTATGTCGAAATTTTACATTGTGAGCTAGGTTCGAATCCCGCTGCGTTTTTTAAAAAATATTTTCTAATCCGAAGTGTGGAATAACACTATTGAAATAGTAAAATAATCCATTATTATATTTTGTGAATATAAGTACCTACTTACATGGTTTACACTTATATGGTAGGTAGGTTGAAGTACTTAAGCTTCCTATTAAGAGATAAATATCTTCAGCTTCCCATAGATTCACCGTGCGAATGCATATCATATTGCAAGAAGAGGAGCCCCGAGTAACACTTGCTTACAACGATTGTGGAGGCTTAAGGGGCCCTTTTAAAATTTTATTTTCTCGGCTTATATGTATTTATGAAGCTTAATATAAGAACTTTTTCTTCTCAATCTTTATGAAAAAAACAAATATAATTTCTTTCTACAATTACAAATATACATCAAAACTTGCTAAAGTCATGATAATGAAACTATAATATTATTTCGTAATTTTTCTTCTCTTTTCTATACAATTGAATGAAATTCAAATTTAATTCTATACAACGGTATTCTATTCTATACTATAGTAGTAAAAGCCTGAAACCATTTCGCCCAGGAAGCATTTATTAAGTAAAAAATGTTAATAATTTTAAAATTAAAGTTTTAAGAATTAAAGAAAAAAAGAATTAAACTTCATTTAATTAAATTAGGATTTCATAAAAACTATACAACTACCTACCTATATTTTTCGAAACTGGACCGATTTTAATGAAACTTGCACTGTTCCCTAAGTTGTAGTATATCTAACTAAACTAAATAAAATCATATCAATATAACATTGAGCTTTATAGAAATTCATGGACAAAACGAACACACAAACCAAATTAGGCACGCATGCTGGGAAGCCTAAATGGATCATCGTATTCAAATATAATTCAATTCCTATAACCTGAATTCAATACCTCCTTTATTGAAGTCGGTAAATAATCACTGTAATTTCTTATATAACGTCTATATGTCGACCCTACGCACAGTGGGACAAGGGCGGCGTGTCTCTTACTCCCGAGGACGTGCGCGGCGTCAGCGACATTATTCTACATATATATAGACATTGTATATTCAATGAAGTAATGATATGAATTTATTTTGTCGTTTTGTATTAAAAAGTACAATTTTTTCACTTTCACGATAGACAGACGACCTAGTGTCAAGACACTCTGTACTCTGCTTTCCAACGAATTCGAGACATTACGTGCTGAGTGACGGAATTTAACATCGCACTTTATCTTACCAGAACGGGGAAGTGAAAATAATTTAATTACAATCGCTCCCCCGAGTGGGAATCGAATCCACAGCTAAAATATTACTGGCTCCTTTGCATTTTAGAGAATAATCCGTACTAAGAGCTACTTCATTTGCCAACTATTTAGATATTTCCTCAGGGTTTTTCAGTACAATGGGTTCATTTTACTAATAAAATGTTTTTTTTTCATTAAAAATCATATTTATATATATATATATATATATAAATATGCTTTTTATATATATATATATATATATATATATATATATATATATATATATATATATAAATATATATATATATATAGAATTCTTTCGTTTCTACTATGATATCATATATATATATATATATATATATATATAGAATCATATATATATATATATATATATATATATATATATATATATATATATATAGAATTCTTTCGTTTCTACTATGTAGTTCAATAGTGAAGAACGGACACACTAACATTGATATCTCTCTATCCACGTCTAAATACAAATACAAATCTTATAAAAGAAATATATATTACAAAAATATATATATTTAAACAAGCCATCTGTATGTATGTGTTGACATAAATCATGTATGACGATCGCCCACAGAACTAACATCAGTCTGATTTACATAATGTAATTTATTATAAAAGTCTAATAAATAAAAAAAATATCTCATCTTATACTGACATTTTTTTAATAAACACATCATTGGATTAAATTGTTTATGGGAAAATAAAAAAAATACACATAAAAACACATGTAAGGACGTTGTGACATTTGTTGTTAGTCTTTATAAGCACTATAGCAGCTCAGTGAGATATCTGAATAAACTTAATGTATCGCACTCTGGTTCGATTCCCGTTCGGTGAACGATAATATTTCAAATACCCCAGTCTGGTAAGACGTAGCACGCCGTTAGTTTCCGCTAACACTAAACAAAATATCCCAGAAATAGACGAAAACAAAGCCGGTTGGGAATGCATGGCTTAGCGGTCAGAGCGCTTGGACGGTATCCAAGAGGCGCGGGTTCGAATCCCGGTGCGTTCAATTTTTATACGTTTTTTAAAATAGATTTTGTAATCACAAGTGTGGAATAACACTTTAAAAATAATAAAATATGTCGTCTAAATGTTATTCACATCATGTCGACTGATATCGGACCGGTGAATGGAAGCTTTAATCGCATTAAGGTATCTATCGACTCTGATATTAACGCTAAAAAACATGACCTTATTTGTATGCTTGTATTTTTCACAAAATACATTGCGTTATAATTTTAATATATATTTCTTTGATAGACTTCAAGGCATTCTATGTAAGCTTTCTCAAAGTAAAGTAAATAAGTACGCATAATGGACTAAATTAAAGGTTACCTACTTAAGACAAACATAAAATATATATATATATATATATATATATATATATATATATATAAAATATATATATATATATATATATATATATATATATATATATATATATATTCCAACTTAATGTAATTTTTCACTATTACAGCTCAGTTCAATCGAGAGGACGTCATAGTTGTGAGTTCTAATCATAATTTATAATTCAATTGTTCTGCCCAATCAAATTAAAATTTTGATTTTCTTAAAATAGTTTGTACTCATGCTTTTTTATCCCGCATAGCAGGGTAGACAGAAAGTAACTAATGTCAAGACACTCCATACTTCGCTTTCCATCGAATTCGAGACATTGTATATTGAATGGTGGAACTTAACGCCACACTGTGTCTTTACCAGAGTGATTAAGTGACAATAATTTTAAAAATAATCACTCCCCCGAGTGGGGATCGAACCCACAACCGATCGCATTTACAGTTAGACGCTGTCCCACCGCGCCACGACCGCCGTAATAATAAATCAAAGTTAAATTCTAAGGAATTTAATTTTGACACCACAAATAGGTCAGGGTTGGTGACATCATGGTCTGTGGAACATTATTTTCCTCGAAGCTTAAAGTGGTTGAACCAAATATGGCAGACTACCAGTACACATAAGGCGTCATACTTGCGAGTTACTAATAAATGCTATTTGTGATTTTATTAATATATTGGATATACAATATTGAAATTACATCAAAATGGGTCAAGGCTTTATACAGATTACTGCAAAAAATTATTATTAAATCTATAGGGAATAGGAGTGAGTGTCGAACCCACTACATTCCCACATATAGACTGTCATATTTCTTATTTATTAGCCATAAATATAACATATATAATTGAGACCTAAATTCAATTATTCCGGTTATGTTAATCTTATTACTTGGAAAAATGTTCCACATGTAAACAAATGACCCTCCATTCACTATAGATAAAGCGTATCGTAAAAGGTAATTTGTCAATACCTCGTGACTTGCCGCTTTAACGTGTATACGATATTCGCTAGCGAGTTTCTCAAATGCCATTATGGTGTGGTTAGTCTGCGTTCTTGGTTCGACTATATTCTAAGTCAAAGCACGGCGTTAATCGCCGCTTAACACGTAACCTCGATTTTTGGAAAGTACAATACAACTAAGTTTTCTCTGACTGTCCAATTTTATTAAAATATTTATTTTTACGTTCGTCCATAATATGCATTACAAGGTAAATAATTAAAATTTTTGGGTGACGTAAGCCCTTGCTACCTGCGAGGGTTGGTGGGAAGGTTGACCGGTCTCACATTGTCGGACACAGTTACATACGAGTTAAAGTTTACAGTTTTAAAAGATAATAATATATACTTGAATTTAAAAAAAAATCTAAAAATCAATTGTTAAATTTCAGGAAAGTGCCTAAATTATTTAATTTAGACTTTTTCAGGTACTTGCATGTTTTGCTGAATATACCCGAGAGTTATGAATACCTCTTCGATGCCTTCTCTCTCAACCCATTGAGGAGAGATGTGGCGGATCCAGGGCAGTGCCCTGTCCGTGGTCTCGGGCGCCGTCCACTAATATGGATGGGTCACTGGATCGATGGACGGAGTCTTCTGAAATATTGAATGCAAAAGGGTATTGGAGTAGGGGGGTAAAGGGCGGAAAGCGTAGTGCCACTTGGGCGGACAGCCCAGCTCAGTGAGACCCCTGATTACTTAGATGTGGTTCAGCTTGGGCTTGGGTATTATACAGGGCTGGTGACAGGATGCTGAATGATAGTTTATGATAATGATATGGCCACCTTATTAAGGATTCTTATCCTATTTGTAGTAAGAATGAATTGGCTTTTTCTTGCTTTAAAATAAACAAAAATAATAAACAACTTAAAATTATTTCATTGATAAAATATTTTATTATGAAATACTGGTGGTAATACGTTTTTGCTCAAATGAATTTTATTATACGTGCCATTTTTATTTGCTACACGCGTTCGACGCAAATTAAACTTAGACTATCACTGCTTAACACGCAATGTCTAGATTTCGTTGGAGAGCGAAGTACGGAGTGTCTTGACACTAGGTACTTTCTGTCTACCCTGCTATGCGGGATAAAAGCGTGAACCTGAAAAATAATCACAAAAAAATCACATCACAATTTTTGAGTTTTTTTTTGAGATACATTCGGGAAGAAGATTTAGGTATAGATAAAGCATTCAGTGGATTGGCATTTATGACTACCGCTTATTACTGTGTTCTTTAAGCAAACCATATTTAAACGCGAAGGTTAAAAAACAGAATACCTATGTACTTTTTTGCAGCTCAGTGTAAACCTTGGTGTCATAATATTATTCCGTTTTCCACTTTCCTACCAAAATCGAGACAATGCGTGTTGAATTGCGGAACTTAACGCCTCACTTTGACTTACCACAGCTGGGAGAAAAGATTACAAAAGTGGGGATCGAACCCATAACCCTAATTACAACCACTACACCGCATATTAGTATCAACAATTGTAAATGTAGTTTAAATCTGAATAAAATGCGGTTACTGGCCACTCTCAGCTATAGAAAGTGATTTATTGAGCGCTAAGAGCTGTCCGGATATAAAGAATATACCTCGCTAATTCTATGTTGAATGTAGAAATATTTTATTCCCATTAATGAATTTTAAATGTTTCCTTATCATATGGCTAATATATTATACACACGGTAAGAAACAAGAACAAATAAATTATAAATACTAAAAAAAATAATGTAGCAGGATTAGAACCCGCGCCTCTATGAACCCGTACAAATGCTCTAGCAGTTACGCTGTAATAAGTATACCTTTGTTACAATTTATTTTTGTTAGAATTTCTGCAGGGAAATAATGATCAATTTCCATTATAGATCGCAGACGGTTTCAAAGAGGTGTGGGTTCAAATCCTGCTACGTTTAAATTTCACAATTTTAATTACAGATTTATGAAGCCAAGGTGAGTGGTACACGAGTTCAGGGGAGACTTCGGTTGACCTTCAAAAACACAGTATCGAAGATACTGGAGGAAGGTCACGTAAAAAGTATGAGGATCCCCCCCTCTCCCCCCCCCAGGGCATATATCAAGCGGATAATGATTGTGGAAGAGGCGAAAGAGGTATGCAGCGATCGCAACGTTTTGCGCTCCGTACTCTCTGACTACCCCTCAAGGGATAAAGCTCCACGCTTTATCCCTTGAGGGGTAGCAAAAAAAAAATGCTATAGAGAACGGAGATTTTGTCACGAAAGGTGCTTTCTACTTCTAATTAAAGTACACGAGACACTTCATTAGCTAACATAGAACGCTTAAAGAGATATACTTTCCGAGAGTCGCGGGTTCAATTACCGGATTGGCCCGTACCTTAAATTCCAACTAAAAGTGTTTTCCGATCGGAAGTGATGGCCAATATAGTAAAACACAAGCAAAGACAGAAATCAGTACTAATCTTAATATTTCATACAAACTGATAAATTGTGCAAGCGGAGGCAGTTCTAGTGTCGCAAGCGGGCGAGTGCTCATGTAACGTTACGCTGACCGCACACCGAAACCAAGATCTGATTCCAGCGCACCAACTGTGGTACTCCCATACTAATATGATGATTGAATGATAATGATATGGTGGCATAATAATAGCTTTTCTGCTATTCGCCACTAATATTCCAAAGGTTGAAAGGAAGAAATCATGTATGTACATTAAAAATCTAGTCAGAATTCATTCTTTCCGATTGTGAGTTATTTTTTTAGCTTCACGCTTTTATCCCGCATAGCACGATAGACAGAAAGTACATAGTGTCAAGACACTCCATACTTCGTTTTTCACCGAATTCGTGACATTGGCAGTCGAGTGGCGGAACTCATCACCGCACTTTGTCTTACCAGAGCGAAGTGACAATAATTTAAATATAATCACACCTGCAAGTGGAAATCGAACCCACAACCGTTCACGTTTACAGTGATACGCTGTCGCACTGCGCAAAATATATTAAGAAAGAAATTATTTAAGTATCTGTGCACTAAAATGTGATTCAGATACAAAATATATGAGCGACTATGATCACAGTGATAAGGGTTGTCCTCATTTCATCGATTGGTCAGCGGCTAGTGCGTTATTGAACTGATATGTAGGCCACTGAGACGAACACAACTCGCTAGCAATTACTTCGAAGGTTTATATTTTTGGGCATAAAATGATACTTGTAATGAGAACGTGCAAATATTTATATTTTATAATAAGCCAATTACACTGACTCCGTTCAAGTCGAAGCAAATTTCTTTCATATAAATTATATAAATATATAATTCAAACAAAGTTGTTTTAATATTTTTTTTAATGATGATATTTAATTTTTTTTATACACAAATTAACATTTCTACATATGTATGTATAATACATATATCTCTACATATAAAATAATTATCGAAAGATCGAAAGATAATTGTCAAGCAATGTTTATAACTGAACGCTTTGTACGATGCGCCGACAGATATTTTGCCTCTACTAGAATGTTTTGTATTATCCATATATGTGTAGGTAACGTACAACATTGAATATTTAGCTTTAGGCTTTTATTCCGTAACAAGGTTTACAGGAAGAAGTGTTTTGACACTAGAGTGTCAAGACACTTCATATTGCGTGTTGAGTGGCGGAACTGGACTTGGTCCCCTCGGTCTCACCATGGCGAGGAAATGAAAATAATTAAAATATAATTATTTCCTCGAGTGGGAATCGAAATCACAACTGCGCTTACAGTCAGCTGTTGTCCACCACGCTACCGTCGACGGCATTCAATTGAAATGTAATCGGTGTGGATTCGATTTCCATGGAGGAAATGATTTAGTGATATTTAAATTATTCACATTTCTCCACTCTGGTAAGACAAGTTTGGTTAAGTAATGTCTCGAATTCGAATGGAAAACTACAAACGGAGGGTCTTGACACTATGTTCCCTCTGATAACTCTCTACTATACGGGAACATAAAGCATAAAGCTGCCTTTTACACAACATTTAGATGGTACTTTTATCAATATTGCAAATTAAACTACACTCTTAAAAGCCTCAATTAATTTTACGCTGAACAGTCAACGCCAACTTTGTATTCACTTTCAAATCAATGTCTATTGTCTATGGAGACTTTCTATTAAATGTATAATAATAATAATGATTTAAGATACAATTAAAACACACAATGGGTGATTCTAAGCCATTCATCTCGGCGAGGCTGCGCCCGCGCACCCCCTCCTGTACCCTCACTCACACTCGCGCCAGCAGTCTGAATCATTTGTTATTTTTATAATAATCACTAGCTATTGGAAATAGTTATAAAATAACAAAAGTTACTAAGTGAGGCCCGACTGTAAACGTGATCGGTTGTGGGTTCGATTCCCACTCGGGGCAATGATTATATTTAAGTTACTTCCACTTCTCCGCTCTGGTAAGACAAAGTGCGGCGTTAAGTTCCGCCACTCAGCAAGCAATGTCTCGAATTCGCCGGAAAGCGTGGTAAGAAGCGTCTTGACACTAGGTGTTTTTTACTGGCCAACTTGAAGGAGCACAGCGGTATAACTCTTTGCCTCTAAATGTTGTCAATTCAAAATCTCTTAATATATTTAAAAAACGATTAAGAACCCATATATTAGATGATTTCACTGATACTGTTTAATATCACTACTGTTTATTATTTGTAATATCTTAATTGTAGTTATAATTATAAAAATTTCCTTTGTAAGCGAACTGTGTTCTTTTTGGAAATAAACTTCTTTAAACCTAACTTACCTAAAAATGTGATACTTAAAGTTAAAGTAAAATATGACTTCAGTTTTGCTAACAATGAAATTATATCAATTTCATTGTTACTTTAAAAAGTCGCCACGACGGAAATTGTGATTAGAAAAAAATCCTAATTCTATTTTTACACATTAAATACGTGTTTATTGATCAAAGTAAAAAAATATATTCAAAGCAAAAAGTTGCATGTTTAATTTTTTTTTAATTTACCAGCAGTTCCATAAATAAATGCCTCAGACTTGGGAAGAACCGGCGCAGGAAACTCAGCGAGATTTTCTGTTCGGTTTTTAACGCCAATATATATATATATATATATATATATATATATATATATATATATATATAATATGTAATCGCTTAAAAACCTTGAAAAATTATCACACAGCTTTATAAGTTCTTGGGTGAGATAATATTTGCGAGATAAGCAAAGTTTGGAAATGTCTACAATATTTTATTGACGGAGAATAATTACTCAGAGGTGTCCTAATAAGGCGAGTGTGGACGCTGACGTCACCTGCGCGCTGCGCCCACGCACTGTACTGCACGAGATCTACTTGATCTTGACATCTAGACATAATTGTTAATATATAGAAAATATACATATGTATATATATATATATATATATATATATATATATATATATATATATATATATATGTCCAAAAATGTATTATCGAATACCAAAATGTACTCGATTAATCCTTTTAAAATAGTTACGCTTAAAATATATAAGATTTCCTCTGCTTTAGTTCGGCAAAGTGTGGAGCCGAAGCTTCACCGAAAATACAGTATATCGGTATCGGACGGAAATTGAAACGGAATATTTGAACACTAATTTAGTGTTAGTGAGCTATTTGATAACACTACTGTGCGGGAAACTACTGTGTTCCTTTATATAAAATGTCTACTTGATACTTTTGTCTAAACAGTGTCTTCTTTATACTTGCATAGAATGAAGTTATTATATCATAGAATAGAGTTATTATATTTAAATTATCTGCATTTTTTTCATACAGGTAAGTCAAAACTCGGCGTTGGATTCCACAGCCAACACGCAATGGCTTGAACTGGGGCGGAAAGCAGAGAACGAAGTGTCCCAACACCTTAGTGTTACAGAATCCATTCTGTCTGCGTACTCTGCTATAAGAAATAAAATGATAAAAAGAGAAGCTAACAAACAGTGCACATTTCCATATACAAATAACTTTATAATGTATATTTGATCATTTTCGCTTTTAAGGTCTGAGGCTTTAAGGCATTCTTTTAATTGGCATCCAAAAAACCACTCTTATCTATCCCGTAATTATTTTTTGTTTTATTTTAGCTTCACGCTTTTATCCCGCATAGCAGGGTAGAGAGAAAGTACCTAGTGTCAAGACACTCTGTACTTTGCTTTCCACCGAATTCGAGACATTGCGTGTTGAGTGATGAACCTCAACGCTGCACTTTGTCTTTTTTACCAGAGCGAGGAAGTGAAAATAATTTAAATATAATCACTCCCCCGAGTGGGGATCGAACCCACAACCGATCGCGTTTACAGTCAGACGCTGACCCCATGCGCCACGACTGGCCTCATATAATTGTTATGATAAGTAATTTGATTGTTCGGGTTTTTGTTTCGAAAACCACATTAAATACCACGATAAAAGCTTTTCCGTACACAACTCTATACTATAAGCTATGTCTATGCTATACTAACGCGATTGGCACAAACGGACGGACAGACAGACAAAAATTCTACCGTGTATATTAATGACTATATATATTAATATACATAATTAAATTATTTATATTTCTTGCACCGAATTCTGTTTTTTTTATCATATGTATGTATATAGATACGTTGTTTAAGTTATAGGTGGTAGAGATTTTAGTAGGTTAGTTGATAGGTTAGTTGTTAGGCTTATTATTAGTTTTATAAATCGAGAACGCGGGCAGGTGAAAGAAGGAAATAGCTATATAGCAGGCCACTAGTTATATATAAGATATTATACATATTGGCGACTTTAAAAGCCGGCAACGCACAAGTAGCTCCTGTAGTGAAGTCCAGAGCGACAGTGATCACTTACCATCAAGTGACCTGTACTCGACTTTGACTGACCTCAACTTTGCATGTTCTGTAGAAAATATATATTATTATACAAAATTCAATATATGTAGTGAATTATAAATGAAACCAGTTAAGGATTCGTCGCGTATATTTTGGTATTCGAAAATACATTTTTGACAGATTGAAGTGACATTTCAAACATTTTACTGTAGCCTGTGGTCACAAGTAGACTGAGGTGGCATTTGTATGTTGGTTGATAAAAAAATTAATTATATCAATCTACCGCCATCTGTTTCTTAATTACCTCGCGTACTGCCCTGGATTCTTGCAGATTGAGCTGACAGTAGCATTGTCTCTGGTGGTGGATTAGAGACTTTATTTTCTTTATAAGAGAGTCCCAGGTGGTAGGAAGTGTCCAACCATCTTCTCTATTGAAATGAGTAACAATCTCGAAAAGCTTAAGTTGTTATTTGGATTTCAACCAAATAAAAACCATGTTTAAAATTTAAATTTAAAACCGATAAAAGATTTCTGAAGTTAAAAATAATAATACTAATATAACAACAAAGTATTTGTTTGCCTTAAGTGAATTGTGGCCGCAGATAAGACACCAAGCCCGCTAAAACTGATTCCACTTTAAGTGCATTTGCCTGTTATACAAGTTGACTGCTGTAACCCGGTCCTAACTTCGATATACGTTGTTTAAAGTTTTAGTACAACTTTATCGTATACTTATATACATATAGATAATATACATAGTAATTACATTCATAAAGACTAAGTGCGGCGTTAAGTTCCGTCATTCAACACGCAATGTCTTGAATTCGGCTGGAAGCGGAGTACGGATTGTTTTGATATTAGGTCCTAATCTATTCAGCTGTACGAGATAATTACGTATATAATGTATTTATTTAACAAAACGATATATCTCGAATATTAATCTACTTCTATCTACTACTACTACTAAAAGTAGATCTACTAGTTTAGAGATTTAAATGGTGGATGCCAAAAACCAAAACCAAAACAGAGAAAATCTTATAGAGAGAAGACAGCAAACTCAATTTTCGTCTGAGTTCGAGACATTATGTATGTAGTACTATTCAACACCGTATTTTACCAGAGCGAAAAAAAGTGTCATTTGACGTTATAAGTGGGAATCGAAACTAAAACTGGCGGATTAGCAGTCAGAAGATATCTCACTGAGCCACAATGGTGTTTGAAAACGTGTGTAACATTTACACAAGCTATTCTTATAATGGTTTTCAAAACACGGGTCTTAACTGCGCCTTACACTTTTTCGCTTTAAGTAATTTATTAGTACAAATAAATTTTTTGCTAGACCCAACTGTTATGTCAAATGTTGTGGTGCGATTAGGTCCTTAATAATACCTGTTACGTCCTAGAATAGTACATTTCTAAGTGTTACAGGGAATAACTTGAAATCTAGATATATTGCAGACGAGCTTTGTAGCTTATTGACACTGGCGCAATCAGCGTGTCCATCCGTGATTTACGCTCTCTTGTATCCACTCAATTCACAGTATCCCGTTATACTATAAGGGCATTATAACTTAGTTCTTGGTTTACGCTGGTCGAAAGAAAGGCCCGAGTTTTGATGCCGTGTTTAAAATTAAAAAAGAAACATGATTTATGCTTTATATCTTATAAAATTTATTTTTTTCATCTTTATGTACATCTTTATATTAATCCGATACGGATATCCACACGAATGGCAACTCGGGGTTATGCAGAACTCCGGTATGCCAGTTTGTGGCCATTGGTAAACCCACTAAACTGGTGGTCCTCCTACCACGACTGGTCTATGAGAACACCGAGGTAGATTGTGGAGGAGCCACCTGTACCTACTCGGACTACCTGACAAGGCAATTAGCTATACCATGTTGACTGCGATCTGGCCGATTTGGACAGAACAGACAGACAGACAGACAGTGGTTTAAGATAATAGAGAACCCAGCTAATCAAAAAGAGCAATAAGACACTCCGTAACACATCACAATTTAGACATAATATATAACTATGTTTTTAATGTAAATAACTATTGTTAGTTATATTTTCTTTTGGCAGTCATAAAAGGCTTTATGAATACGTTTATTGAATATAAAATATGAGGTCATGATGATACAATGTTAATAAATCACCTTGTATGAAATAAGTTGGCAGAATGGTGAGATACGACGTGTCACCTACACGTTGCTAGACGAAAGAAATAAATTGACAATGATTTGATACTATTTTTATATTAATATTTCAAAATGGGATTAATACTAGAAAAAATAAAATTATAAATCTCTTTTTTAATGAAATTATTTTAAACGGATTAATTGCGTATATTTTGATATTCGAAAATACGTTTTTGATCTACCTGTGACAACGGACTACTGTAAAATGTTCGACACGTTAGGTTTCCAAAAATGTATTTTTGAATAACAAAATATACGCGATTAATCCGTTTAAAGTAGTTACATTTAAAATGTGTGAAAAACACGGAAATCAAAGATCTTATTTTTTATTTTATTTTTTAGCTTCACGCTTCATCTGGCCTGGGTAGTCAGAGAGTACGGAGCGCCAAACGCTACGATCCCTGCATCCCTCTTTCGCCTCGTCCACAATCATTATCCTCTTCATGCATGCACTTCGGGGGGTCCTCATACTTTTTACGTGACCTTCCTCCAGTATCTTCGATACTGTGTTTTCGAAGGTCAACTATGGTTTCCTCCGACCTCTCGTACCTCTCACCTAGGCTTCATAAATCTTTCTTGCCATTCTTTCATCGCTCATCCTTTCCACGTGCCCAAACCACCTGAGCATGTTCTTCTTCATTCTTACTGTGACATTCACGGTTACACCTGCCATTCTGCGTATCTCGTCGCTGCATATACGGTCAGCTAAGCTGACTCCGCATATCCGACGAAGAGATCTCATCTCTACTGCATTCATCTTTCTTTCATTCTTCTTTTGGCACACCCACGTTTCGCTGCCGTATAACAACGTCGGTATCAGTACTGCATTGTGAACGGCAACACGTGCATGTACGCTGACGTTTTGCCGTCGCATCAATGCAGCAAGAGCACCGTTAACCCTGTTACCGGCAGCAATACGCCTTTCCAAATCCATTTCGTATTTTCCATCTCTACTAAACATACTCCCCAGATATCCTCCTATATATCCTCATTCACTTGTTTTAACATCTTTCTATCTACCATAATCTTGCATTCCGTTCTTTCTTCGTCTCTTTCAAATACAAGAATCTTAGTTTTACTCGCATTCAGGTTTAGACCATTACTTTCACACCCCTCTTTCAGAGTGGTGACCAATGCCTGTAACTCGCATTCTGATGATGCAATTAGCACTGCATCATCTGCGTACAACAGACAGTTTACTGTCAAATTACCAACTTTCACTTCTATGCCACTATCTTTCACTCCTTGGAGACTACTATCCAAATACAAATTGAACAGCCAAGCTGACATGGCGCAGCCCAGTTTGACACCCGATTGAATATCAAACTGAGGCGACATGCCAGCTCCTACTCGTACACAGGCTGAGTGATCTCGATAAAGAGACTTTACAGCCTGCAACAAGGGTCCGCTCACATTGTACCGGGGCAGTATCTCCCATAACTTCTTTCTTACAACCCTGTCAAATGCTTTTTCTAAATCCACAAAAGTACAGAAAATTTTCTGGTTTACAGCCAAAATTTTTCCGTGATCATGCGGAGAGAAAAGACCTGATCGATGCACCCTCTTCCAGGTCTAAATCCTCCTTGTGCCTCCCATAAAACCGAACAGGTCCAAGATGCGTGGCCCACCATATTTGATCATCTCTGCAGTAACTCCATCTGCTCCGCTGCCTTACCACATTTCAGACTTCGTATGGCATTCTCTACTTCTTTCATACCGATTTCGCCATCTGCTACATCAAGACTCAGCATATTGCTGTCGCTCTAGACAGAGGCGTCATCACACTCATACATCTTGTAGAATTCCGCCCATCGTTGCAAAACGTGTGTTCCTTCCGTAATTATTTCACCGTCCTCAGAAAGCACCCCATTCATTTTACAGGTTCGCGAACAACGCCGAGAATCATTAACTTCTCGCCAGAAAAGCTTCGTGTTTTCCCGAAAATTGTTTGTCAATCTGTCATCTCTTTCACGCTCTGACTTTTCACGCTTCATCTTTATCAGTGCTTTCGTTAGGTGCTTTTGCAATTTATATTCTTTTTTCTTAATCTCTTTCATACTTTTATTCTTACTCGAGGCTTTATAGTCCTGCCATGCTTTCTTCTTTCTTTCTACTGCCTCTTTCACTACATCATCCCACCATTCATCGCGCTTTTTACTAAAGCCTCTTTTCCCAATGCCACATACCTCAGTTGCAGCTTCAATCATACAATTCCTAAGTTTTTGCCAGCATACTTCAACACTTTCAGTACCTATTTCGCAGCTGTCTAGCTTTTTGAAAACCCTTTCTTCATATTCTTCTCTAGAACTGAACTTGAAGCTTCCAGCTTCTTATGCGATTATTCGCCTCCAAGTTTGGACACCTCGTGCGGCTGCGCCAACCGGCAAACAGACCCTTTATTCTAGCAACTACTAGATAATGATCTGTTTCCAAGTCGGCACCCCTAAACACTCGCGTGTCCATAACTTGGTTACGAATACGCTGATCCACTAGAAATAGATCAATCATGCTTTTCACTTCCATCCGTTCCCACGTGTACATGTCAATTTGTTTGTGGTCAAACATAGTGTTTGCCACAAACAAATCTTTTTCCTTACATAATTCCAATATAAGCTTGAGAGGATAATAACACACCTACACCTTGACACCTTCGTTCACTTTCTGGAACTCCAGTTAAGAAGGCGACTCGGTTGCCCGGCAAATCGGTCATGCTATTCCCCTTTCTTTTGGTTTCAGTCACACAAACAACATCTAAATCTCTTTCATTCATCACATCTAATAATTCATTCATCTTCTGTTGCATCCCTCCTCTTACATCCCACGTAGCTATTTGTAGCTCCGTTCTCCACTTCCCGCCGTTCCGGACATGGTGTGCTGGGGGCGGTCCCCAACGCCGCATTCGTCGCCACTTTTTACACCAGCGGGGACGCACTGGCGCGCGTCGCCTCGGAGGGACGCCCTAGCATGGTGCGCCCTGGTGCTCGCGGCGGATGGAATGTTGCAGCCTTACACAACTATCGTTGTTATGTAAGGCTGGCAGGGGTCACTGCGCGCAAGTCTTCCATCGTTGAACCCCTATAAGATCTTATTATAATAATAAGAAATAATAATCTAGTTTCATATTATAATTTCAATATAAAATAATAAACTATTTTAATCGACAGTAATAATATTTTGTGTTTCCTCTGAGAAGGATGTCATTTCAATGTTTAAATTTAAATTATTGACTTTACTATGTATATACTATATGTATATACTGTACCGTACAGTTACATTCGGACTAGTACGCGATATATTCGAAGTAGGAGAAATGTGGAGAACACAGTGTCTACCTGTGACCATGGACTAATGTAAAGTGTTTGAAATGTCAGGTTTCCCAAAATGTATTTTCGAATACTAAAATGTACGCAATTAATCCGTTTATAGAAAGATGTGTATAGAAAGATCTTATTATCTTAAATATTTTAAACTTTTTAATAGCTAGTAGCTGAGCTGATCCGGCGTTTAGCGCCGCCAATGGATGGTAGTGTCATCACCTTATACACAATATGTACACAACAGCCACAGATGATTTATTTTAAGATTCTCGTTTTTATCTCGCATAGCAGAGTGCACAGGAAGTACTTATTCTACTTTAATTGAATTCGAGACATAACGTGTTGAGTGACGAAACTCAACGCCGCGCTTCGCCTTACCAGAGCGAGGAAATGAAAATAATTCAAATATAATCATTACCCCAATGGGAACTGAACCCACAATAAATCGCGTTTACAGTCAGTCGCTCACACTGCGCGACGACCGGCCTCGCGGACTAATCTGTTTATAAACACCATGATTGAACTAAACGGACACAATGCATTTGTTTTCAGTTTTCCTATTTATATTTGTATCTGAAATACCTTGATGATGACGTCACGATGACGTCACGGGCACGATTCCGTGCCCTTCCTGGCCTTATAAGATGTGCATTAAAGGTCACATTTGAAGGACTTTATGAAATAACTTAATAAACTAATATTTTTTTTTTAAATATCAAAAACTTATTTTATCAATATATGTAACAAAACGGAGCCAGGTTGTTTGCACATTTGCACGTGTGTCCGAATCCGGTGTCGTTGCCAAGACGACCGGAATAACGAATAAATCCAACACAGTATGTTTTACGCTTAAAATCTTCTTTTTTTATCTTTACGCTTTCATCCCGCATAGCAGAGGACACAGAAAGTACCTAGTGTCAAGACACTTCGTACTTCCCTTTTCGTCAAATTGCGTTCAGTGGAAGGAACTCGACGCGCTCTGTATGGATTAATTTCACTATTTTGCTCTGGTAAGAACCAACAAAGAAATCAAATTAACCCCCTCGAGTAGGAAACGATCCCACAACCGATCGTATTCACAGTTACTTATTGAAAGACACTCCGTACTTCGCTTTCCACCGAATTCGAGACATTGCGTGATGAGAGGTGGAACTTAACGCCGCACTTTGTTTTTTACAAGAGCGAGAAAGTGAATGTAATTTAAATATAATCACTCCCCCTAGTGGGGATCGAATTCACAACCGATCGCGTTTATAGTCAAACGTTGTCCTACTGCGCCGGGATCGGCCTCTAAAAAATTATAATAAATTAATATTAATAATTTTAAACCAAAAGCTGTATACATATACATATATATATATATATATATATATATATATATATATATATATATATATATATATATATACATATACATATACATATATTACATATATACATATATATATGATGATGATATAGACTTACATGACATAAATTAAGTGGCGTTGCTAAGGTAACGCCTAAAGTACGCGTTTCTATGCTAGTATAAATAATTCATTAAACGGGAATCGAACTAACTACACTATAAGACATTTACTAATTACAACAGATTTTAAGTTACTTCGGAAAACTGTTAGAACATAACAATATAGACTACTATATAAAACGTATAATTAATTGAGCAGAAATCTGCACAAGACCGTGTACAATTATTTATGTAATTTATTATAATGCTTCTATTCAACCAGTTGTAGTAAGTTAATACTAATCAACCACAGACAATAAATAAATATAGATTAAAAATCAAAGATAGGCCGGTCGAGGCGCAGTGGGACAGCGTCTGACTGTAAACGCGATCGATGGTGGGCTCGATCCCCATTCGGGGGAGTCATGATATTTATATTTTACTTCTTCGCTCTAGTAAGACAAAGTGCGGCGTTGAGTTCCACCACTCAAAACGCAATGTGTTGAATTCGATGGAAAGCGAAGTAAATAGTGCCTTGACACTAAGTACTTTCTGTATACCCTGCATTACGGGATAAAAAAGTGTGAAGCTAAAATAAAAAAAAAAATGTGATATCTTGGGTACTCAATGACGTAACTCAACACCGCATTTTATCTTACCAAAATAAGAAAATGAGAATATTTGAATAATTATTCTTCAAAGTGGGTTCGAAGCCAGAGTCCTTGTATGAATACCAAGACACTATTTCACAATACCACAAAGGTATCAATATGTATTATTATATAAACAATCGAATCTTGCAAAGGACAACCAGCTTGCAAGGCAGATAGGAAATATGAATCAGCGACCTTCGTCACACCGAGGCAGTCCTAGCTGGTGATATTAGCATTTTTACGTTTTCCTCACACCCACACACAAATTAATATTAACGGCAACCATTATGGTATAATATGTGATTTTTTTAGCTTGAAGCTTTTTATCCCGTCTAGGAGGATAGACAGAAAGTATCTAGTGTCAAGACACTCCGTACTTCGCTTTCCACCGAATTCGAGACATAGTTGTAAGTAGTGAAACTCAACACTGCACTTTGTCTTTTTACCAGAGCGAGGAATTGAATTTATTTCGAACCCATAACTGATCTGTTTACAGTCAGACGCTGTCCCACTGCGCCACGACAGGCCTCAATTTGTGAATGTAAAATAATATAATTTCCTTTACAATTTTTTAAGTGTTTTTGATGCCACATTTAGAATAATAAAACATTTTTACAGTTTTTATCCCGCACAGCAAGATAGATTGAAAGTCCCTAGTTACCAGAGCGAGGAGGTGAAAAAAAATTAAATAAAGTCACTCCCCCGAGTGGGAATCGAACCCACAACCGATCACCTTGACACCTCACTGAAATTTGGACGGTTTCCAACAAGTACAAGACCGAATCGTTTATAATTAAAAAACATGTATATTCAACTGTATATTTATTTAGTACCTTAATTAGTTATTTAATTACTTTATTAATTAATTAGATAGACTTTTCTTATTGGTGACTTTAAACGCGCAAGTGAATTTGCTATATTGTTACGATATACAAAAAACATATTATGAAGACTCTGCGGTGACCCACTATGTTTATAGGTTCGAATCTTATTTAAAAAATACTTTACATTTAAAAAGAAATCGTTAATCTGATTGAAGTCGGGTTTTAAGACTCAACGCGCAATATTTTGAAATTTGGTACTAAGTAGGGAAGCTAGCAACATTTGATTATAAATGAAACTATTTTAAACGGATTAATCGTGTATATTTTTATATTCGAAAATATATTTTTTGGAATCCTGACGCTTCGAACACATTACAGCAGTTAGTCTACCTGTGACCACACGGACTACTGTAAAGTGTTCGAAGTTACGTCAAGTCTCCTAGGTTGTATTTTCAAATACCAAAATCTATGTGATTAATCCGTTTAAAAGATTTTCATTTATAATAATTAAAAATCAAAAACCTTATTACTATACCTAATGATATTGGGTTCTTTTGTGATACGAAGCTAGAGGTATTTGTATGTAGTTATGCATAATTTAAAGGCGTCGAACTCTTTTCCAATAACTGAACTCATTCTCATATAATTATGTAAGCAAAAAAAGAACCTGCGACCTCTTCGTCATTGAACAGTTCTTTTTCATTCAATTAGCACACTTCAATTATCCAAATATGGTATTAACATTTAAAACTGCAGCCTGCAAAATGTTTGCTTAAATTTAAATCGTGTTTAAATAAATTACTTTTAATTAATATTATGCAATGTTATTTATTTACTGAAATGTGTTTTTCTTCAGTAAAATATACCTTAATTACTACTGCCATCTCTTGGCCTTCTTGGATGGTGTGTGGATTTTAAAATAACAATTGAACAGGTCTTCAAGAAGACCCATGATGAAGGGCCATATATTTGGGGATAATGCACGTCGTCTTTAGACAGCAATAATCGACTTTGTCTAACTATAAGGTCAAATCATTTCTTTTTTGATGTGCATTGTGACCTTGACCTGACCCTGATCTCCGTCTCTATAGCGTCGCCATCAGTCTTGAGCTATGGAGCGAGAGAAATTCTCACCTTGACTCCTTTGAAGACACCAATGAAAAGATTCCACGAAGTTGTGAAGTCCCATGTCAGACCTCGGCTATCGGCGTTAAAATTATAATTTCAAATTTTATATAAAAAAATATTCATGACTGTCGGCGCAGTAGCACTACGTGTAACTGCAGCGGTCTCCGGTCTCCACACTAAGTCCTATCTAACTACACTTGCGTAAGGGATAGACTGTGTAGCTGCTAAGAAATATTTATGTGCGATACAAAATCTTTATCTTCTAGAATTCAGAATTTCTTCGTCTTCTGTCTAGTGTTGAAACACTCCTTCCGAAGGTGTCAAAGAGGCGCGGGTACGTATCTAACGAAATTCCAACCCGCGTCTATGAGAATCCGCATAAACAGAATTTTATCCTGAGTGTATGTACTTTAAATATAAAATTCAAGATTTCAAAGTGTCACTCCAAACCAATCGGTCACCTCCTCCGCCATTGCGGTCATGCCCTTTTCTCACCAAATCCCTTATTTACTTAAGCCCATATAAAATTTTGTAATATAATGTTAAGATAAAAGTATGTCTCCAATTCGGTGGAAAGTGTAGTACTAGAATGTCTTAACACTAGGTACTTTCTGCCTACCCTGCTATGCGGGATAAAAGCGTGAAGCTATTCAATTCAATAAAAGTATGTAATTTATGTAATGTTGTATGTTTATTTATATAATAATTTATGTACCATGTAGAATTAAGATAATTATTTGTTTTTTCAAAAACTAGCTCAAATTCAAATATAGATCTTAGTTGTAAGATTTTCTTTTTTTTTAGCTTCACGCTTTTATCCCGCGTTGTAGGGTAGACAGAAAGTACCTAGTGTCAATACACTCCGTACTACACTTTCCACCGAATTCGAGACATTGCGTTTCGAGTGGTGGACGCCACACTTTGTCTTTACCAGAGCGAGGAAGTGAAAATAATTTAAATATAATCACTCCCCCGAGTAGGGATCGAACCCACAACCGATCGCGTTTACAGTCAGACGCTGTCTCACTGCGCCACGACCGTACGACTCATTTGTATATAATTATAGTAGTTGTAAGTACTATAATTATACGCAAATGAGAAATAAATAATAAGAAAAAAAAAGTAAGGTAGCAATAAGAAAAACAGACCCAGTCTGTAGTGTAATATATTTTATATTAAACAAAGTGTCAAAGCTCGTACGTACATAGGTCCCATTTGGCTGACAGCTAAAAATGACAAATATGTCTCAATCAACAAGTATATATATATATATATATATATATATATATATATATATATATATATATATATATATATATATATATATATATATATATATATATATATATACATATATCACGCTTTTATACTGCAGGGTAGACAGAAAGTACTTAGTATCAAGACACTCCATACTTCGCTTCCCGCCGAATCAACCACGATTCAAGACATTGCATGTTGAATCGTGGAACTCAACGTCGCACTTTGTCTTACCAGAGCGAGAAAATGAATTGAAATAGGAAATGAGAATATCTATATAGAATAGTGTCAATAGTGTGTATTACTTTCTTAGAACTTGATAATTTACTTGTCTTTATGTACTTAAACATAAATGTGTCAATTAAAAAGGAAGATTAGAAATATATTCTTACTTACTTTCCCTCTAAAATCTAGACTGCGTGGTGAGCGGAGAAATCAACGCCGCGCTTTACGTACCTTAGCGAAGAATATAATTTTAATTATAATCATTTTCCCAAGTGAGAATAGAACCCACCACCAACCGCGTTTACGGTCAGACTCTGCCAATGAGCCACGATGGTTTTATCTTCTTTATGTCAGCGTTCGTGAGTTCAATTCAATAATAATCTCAAGTAGATTTCGCTTGATCCGTTTACGGCAAAGTTAAAAGTGCCTTGTCTTCAAGGCAGGTGACCCAATAAATGATACATAACTCTACGTTTCTATGTTACCAATCCCTTTTAAGCGTTTATAATTTGTTATTTTTTTTTAAAGTAAACCTAACAGATTTTATGTATTATAAAAATATATCCATGGCCATTGTGTCACAGTGGGACAGAGCCTTAGAGAGGGACTGATTATATTTGTAAAAATATTATCATTTCTCCGTTATGAAGGACAAAGAGAGGCGTTGATATCGCCACTCAATACGCCATGGCTAGATTTTGCGATGGAAAACAGTCAACAGAGTGTAGCTAAATAAAACGTGAAATTAGCCTAAAACATTTTTTTTATAATATATTCAAGTCAAAAGAGGACAGAGAGTGTCATTACCAGTGTCTCACAGTTGTACTAGTTTTAAATGAAACTATTTTAATCGGACCTCACGAGGTAGGTGAGTCTGCCAGTGACCACGGACAACTGTTTGAGATGTCAGGTTTCCAAAAATGTGTTTTAGGATACCAAAATATACACGATTAATCCATTTAAAACAGTTTCATCTATAATATCTAAAAATCGCGAATTATAAAGATCTTATTACCTGCATAATGCCGTAGTGTCAAAACTCTCTGATATACAGTTGCGTAATAATGCAACACAATGCAACAATTTCATGAGCTGACCACAGATAATAAAGTAAACATCTATGTTTAATATAATCATTATTGCACTCGCAGGTGTCACGTTTAGATCTGTAACCACAAGACGTTAAGGATATATGACATAATTTTATTTTTTTTAGCTTCACGCTTTTAAAGTACCTAGTGTCAAGACACTCCGCACTTCGCTTTCCAACGAAACTGAGACATTGCGTGTTAAGTGGTGGAACTCAACGCCGCACTTTGTCTTTACCAGAGCGAGGAAGCGAAAATAATTTAAATGTAATCACTCCCCCGAGTGGGAATCGAACCCACAACCGGTCGCGTTTACAGTCAGACGCTGTGACAATGACATAATTTGACGTTAAGCAATGTTTTTAAAAAGATGGAAGTTAGATAGTGCCTTTCTCTCTGTTTATCCTACCTGTATATATATATATATATATATATATATATATATAGCCGTGGCGCAGTAATACGGCGTTTGACTTGAAAACCGACTGGTTGTGGGTTCGATTCCCACTGTACTTAAAATTTATTTTGATTTTTCCGTTTCAGGAAGACAAGGTGCGTTATTTTAGCCAATTCGGATTCAATTCGGAGAGCTGTCAACGGAGTATCTTGACAATAGGTTGACACTGACTTTGACTTTTTATTATTAAAATTATTAATAGAAATGCTGTCACTAAGGTGGTGATTCAATACAATTAATTCTATGAATTAAACCACATTATAAATAACAATACGAAACATTTAAGTATAGATTAAGCAAATAAATTACTTATTTTATTACGATTAAGAAAAATAACTTATAAAATTAAATTGTTCTTTGAAAAATATACAAGTAGGAATAAATAAGCAAAATGTAGACTCCATTGTGTTGTAGTTGAAAACTAACCGTGTGAGTATTAGTTTTAAGTTCTATTCCCACTTGGGGAATGATAATATTATTTAAAATATATTTTTGCATCTCCGGTCTAATAAAAGTCTTTCATATGAGTTCCACGCTTTCCCTGTGTAGCAGAATATGGTGCATAACTCAACGCCGCCTTTTGCCTTAGCACAGTGGAGGTTTGAAAATAATAATCTTTATTATTACTTCAAATGGATATCGAACCCTTAACTAAACGCCAGACGGTGTCCCACTCCACCACGATGCGTTCATAGTTAATTAAGCTAAATACATGGAACAATTAAGAAAACAAATTAAAAAACAGTCTCAATACATACAAAATTCACAATACGACACCATCAATGACCAAAGTCGGTTAACATTTATCTCTTAAGCCTGCTAGAGGGGTATGCGCCTGCGCATCGAAGCCTCCGAGAAGCGTCAGTGATCGCTCGGACGTTACACGCGTCGCACGTCTTTTCCATACATTTAATTAACAATATATCCACATATATACAGTACCCCGAGTGACCTGTGCTCGAACGAACGAAATTTTAACTAATATAACTAACATAGACTAATTACTTAGTTTTCAGTGTAGTTTTAATGTTTGAAAGTGTGAGCGGCGGTCAGGTGAGTCATTCATTTAACATGTCATATACGTATATTTATTATTTAAATTCGCAACGCCTCTGGAATTCGGCTGCTCCAGCCCAACACACTTTGATTGAGTTGAATTTTTGAAACTATGAATTTAATGCAAGTGTTTTTACTTTGAAAAATAATTTTAACGTGCATTTCTTATATTGGAGTTCTGTTTTTTTTTCTTCTTAATTTATATTATTTATGGGGGTGTCTGTTTGTAATATTAAAATAATCATTTTTCACTAAATGCATGTGTTTGTAGACAGTACGTATACCAAAATTACATTGTTGTCCATCATTTCTGTTTGTTTTGGCTTATCTTTGGAACTGCTGTATTGATTATGATTGGAGTTTAACTGGCGGATAGCTGGTGTAATAGGCTTTATATAATATATAATCAGAGATGTTAAATTACATATGTACGTAGTGATTATGTTTAAAATTATTTTCACTTTCTCGCTCTGGTAAAAACAAAGTGCGGCGTTGAGTTCCACCACTCAACAGGCAATTTCTCGAATTCGGTACAAAGCGAAGTATGGAGTATCTTCACACTAGGTACTTTCTGTCTACCCTGCTATGCGGGATAAAAGCGTGAAGCTAAAAAAAACAAAAAAATATTTTAACGTAATATTCATCAGAATATAATCAATAGCTTTTTAATAATAATTTATATTTCCTTAAGTACTTGGCATCTAATTTTAATTAGACATTAAATCATTACATAAAATAATGAAAGAACTTTACTGTACGTCCTTGTCTAGTCTAGATTTATTGGGATGTTGTTCTTTTAAATCAATTATGCATTTTATATATATTTTTATACAATATTATTTACAC
This sequence comes from Dryadula phaetusa, assembly GCA_032432895.1. Lineage (NCBI taxonomy): Eukaryota > Metazoa > Arthropoda > Insecta > Lepidoptera > Nymphalidae > Dryadula > Dryadula phaetusa. The sequence goes on from JAOYRS010000036.1 coordinate 342,931, forward strand.
TCAATTACAAGGTAAAGGATGGTTTGAATTATAAAACTTCTAGACTGTATAGATATGTTGTGTTTATATTCTCGTACAAATCCTTCTCTATATATTTTTATATAATTACATAATTGTTTATAAGCAATTCACTGAGACGACGGAGTGTCTTGACACTCAGCTCTCTGTGACTGGAAGCTTGTGGGATAAGCTATGTGTAAACTATTTTTTTAAATACCACAATATTTATTAAATATAAATATGAAAACTGTTACTTGCAATTCAACATATTTTTAATTAAAGCAAAATTTACTCCACCTTAATGATGTTTATTATTACAACTTCCTTATTGTTGAGGATTCTTAAAAGGATATAAAATTTTTAGAACACATAAAAATTTGAACGCCACGTAATTCATACCCGCACTTTTTGGACTGTCCAAACGCTCTGACCTAGGCGGTCGTGTATTCGATTTCAAATCATATGCGAACACAGTTATTTCAATAATTCATATTTTTTTAAAAAAATTAAAAATCGCCACGCTTTTTTACGCATAGAAAAGTTGTCGAGGAAAACCCTAGTGTGCTTAACACTTATTCACAACCTGTCCGAAATCAAAACATAGTGCTTTATATGGCGGAACTCAACCCCGTGTTATGTTTTACCAGAGAAATGAAATGACAGCATTTTAAATACTATCCCCTGAACGGCAATCGAACACGCAACCAAACGCGTTACAAGCAACAGTTGGAAGTTTCATGTTAATTGATCATTGAACCCACTACCACCAGGTCCACTGACATATATTTCTATCTTTAGTTACGTATATACTAAATAAGACTAAGTTTATGTAAAGTGATACATCATTGTTATGTTAGTGTCGCTCCTTGTTGCGTGTGCGCAAGCGCTATTGTTCCCTTTGTTTCACTTCCAGCCCTTATTTTACGAATGATTCATAATATATTAATATAATATTTTAATAGAATTCCAAAAAAAAATCTAACCTGCTTAACGTAAAATACGCGTTGCCGTAGCAACGAGTAAATATTGAATTTAAATTAAATTTATTCATGTGCTTACACAATTAATCAAATACAAACAATTTTCCTTTATAGGAATATTGTAAAGTCTGAAGTGTTAGTGACACGTCACGTGACGTCATATAGTTCTATTACGCTACATTTCATAACAAAGTTAGTGTCTTTTTTTTTCTTTATTTAACATCACGCTTTTATCCCGTATAGTAGGGTAGACAGAAAGTACCTAGTGGGTAGTGTCGAGTGGTGGAATTCAACGTCACATTTTTGTCTTAACAGTGCGAGGAAGTGAAAATAATTTAATTATAATCACTCCCCCGAGTAGGAATCGAACCCACAACCGATCGCGTTTACTGTCAGACGCTGTTTATATATATATATATATATATATATATATATATATATATATATATATATATATATATATATATATATATATATATATATATATATATATATATATATATATATATACATACATACATACATAATTCAACTAATTTAAAAAAATAAAAACAAAGAGAAGATTATCTCAAGCGCTACTGCCTAAAGAAATTACTTCACTTAAAAGGCTCCTCGTTACACACAATAAGATAGTTACTGTACATTTTTTAATTATGAAGACAAATTATTCAAATGAAGTCGCTCAACTAATAACAGTATTTAACATACAATTATTCCACTAAAATATTTTTTTTTATTATTTTAAAATTTCACGTAAAGTTTGTTGTGAGCTTAAACCCAAGAGAACCGAAACTTCGTTGCGATTGATAAGAATCTGTAATTACATTTTAAATGCTTTTGATAACGCTCATTATTAAAAATAAACAAATTATGTTTTTAATAACGTCTTAAATAAGGCTTTAATTACGCCGTTACGGTGCAGATGACGCCTGATTACGTTTACTGTGCGTTCAAATACATGGGGATCTTTGTATTTATAATATATGTATCGAACCGGAATATAGGTTTGGGCGGAGTTAAGTTACGTAGCAATAACCAAGAGCGGAGAAAGGAGAATGAATTCATCAACGAGGTTCCCATTGTCATTTTTTTTAACTTCATGCTTTTATCCCGCATAGCAGGGTAGACTGGAAGTGACAAATATCAAGACACTCCGTACTCAGCTTTCCGCGAATTCGAAACATTGCGCGTCAGGATAAGCTTAATAAACCTTGTCTATTTCCACGCTGGTAAGATAAAATGCGGTGTTAAGTTCCGCCTCCTCAACATGCAATGTTTCGATTTCACAGGTGGACAACAGAATGTCTTGACACTTGCGGGACATCGTGAAGCGTTAATACATAGAAACACATTATTTCTATTACAACAACTAAACGACAAGCAAAGCTAAATCATAGTAGATAAGCGTTCTTAGTAACAAAACATTCTCGATGACGGTGTGGTAATGTAAGACGGCGCGTCACCGGAGCCGCCAGGGTCGCGGGAACAAAGCCCGGGCGCACAATGTGGGTAGGCGGCGTGACTGCCTCCCGAGATTGTTATATAATAACCTATATAATTGTGTCATTATTAACTACCCTAATAATGCATAATTACTTTGACAATTTTGATAAAACAATTTTAAACGGATATTAATCGCGTATTTTTCCGTATTCGAATATACATGTTTTGGAAAACTGGCGTTTCGTACACTGTACAGTAGTCCGTGGTCACAGGTATACTGTTTTATTGGACACTGTCTTATTGAGGAAAAATAATTAATATTTCTTCCCACTTACACTCTTTTATTCTCACTAGTACTTAGTGAGAAGACTCTCCATTTTTCGTTTTTACTATTTTTCAGAATAAAGAATTTGAACTTAAATCCAACGGGCATAATATGATGAGGCCAGTCGTGCCGCAGTGGAACAGCGGCTGATTGTAATCGCAATCGGTTGCGGGTTCAATTCCCATTTGGGGGATTGATTATGTTTAAATTATTTTTATACAAAAAAAATTCGAGTCGACGTCTATCGCATATATAATCTTAACGTTAGGGACGTTACCATATAAACGTCACATCTTTTAAACAATACTAGATCTTAAAATAGAAATTATCTAGACTAGACGCAACTTCCACTTGTAACCCCGAAGTCATTAACCTTATAAGCGCGAAATATTTTGATAAAGTACCATTCTTTAATGTTCCCACATCGCCCGCATTACGCGGTAAAGGACCTAGTGTTGAATTACTTCGTTCTTAATTTTCTGTTTGAAATAAATCTCAAAGTAAGATGGCGGACGCACCTTGCATGTCACTAAAATGAGATTTTTCATTTAAATAGTTTTTTTTTAGCTTCACGCTTGTATCCCGCATATCAATACACTACGTACTTCGTTTTGTGCCGAATTCGAGACTTTGCGTTTTGAGTGGCGGAACTCAACGCCGCAATTTATCTAACCAGAGCGAGGAAGCGAAAATATTTTAAATATAATCACTGCCCCGAGTGGGGATCGAACCCACAACCAATCGCATTTACAGTCAAACGCTGTGTTAAATAGTTTACTGTGTAAATTGAACCGATAATAAGCAAGCGAGGTAGATCCGTTCCGCTCCGTTATCCTCCGAAACCTGGCATAATGAGTGGCGGAACTCAACGCCGCACTTGCCTTGCATTCCCTTAACTTGTGTCACCAGAACAGGCAAATGTGGTATAATCATTTTTCCGAAAAATGAACACAACCATCCCATCTCTGTCCCACTCCGCCACTGCGCTGAATTTGCAACAATTATCAAAAGAATGCATTGTAAGTTATCAAGCAAAAAAGTAGTTCACCTTGAGTATAAATGTTCACTCAAAATTAAAACAGTTTGGCGAAAATTAGCAATTTTGATAACACTTTGGTACTTGTCGCTTGTTACTCGCGAGCGCGCTGTAATTAATTAACGCTACAAAGCGATACAACGCGACCTCGCCATCTTCTAGAATATTGTAGATATTTTAATGCGTTATGATCGTCTCATGGTGTCTATATTTCGGGCAGACAGCGGTCAATAGAGTGTCTTGACATTGGGTTGTCTCTGCCTACCCTGGTATGCGGGATAAAGCGTGAAACCTACAAGATTATCGACTCGATTCTTTAGTTCTCAACATATAGTGATCATAACACCATACTTTGTCTATGTTGTCTATTTTATAACGTTATTTTCTCCCACATATTGCCGTCGGCGTTGCTTTCCGAATTTGATAATACATCTGAAATCCTATTCAGGACGACTAGGGATATTTAGCTTCACGCTTTTATCCCGCATAGCAGCAGCCAATTTTATCCCGCATTAAAATCACGTAAATTACTTACTTCTATGCAAATAATGTCTCATGTAATGACAATTAAAAAGATCTGCACGTCGTATAGTAAATAGAGTAGCCTTTATTGGAACAACAAGTATCGAACAAACACACAAATAAACAACGAAGTATAACGTAGGAAACCATCGTGGTAACCGCGTTCTGCTGTAAATGTCATTAGTTACAAGTTCAAATCTCATTCAAAGAAATGTATTAGTTATATAATAGAAAAATTGATGATCAGAGGCCGTCGGTGGATTGCAGGATGTTATGGGTTCAATTCTCACTTGGGGGAGTGATTTCATTTAAATTATTTTCACTTCTTCGCTCTGGTAAGACAAAGTGCGGCGTTGAATTCCACCACTCAACACGCAATGTCTCGAATTCGGTGGAAAGCGAAGTACGGAGTGTCTTAACATGGTATTTTTTGTCTATCCTAATATGCGGGATAAAAGCGGGGAGCTAAAAAAAGAAAACAAATTGATAATGGTAAAAAGTTGAATATATATATATATATATATATATATATATATATATATATATATATATATATATATATATATATATATATATATATATATATATATATATATATATATATGAAGTAAATAAGATGTAGCATTTACAATAAGACAGAGATCTAATTAAACAATACGTTCATACAAATATATGATAAAGCACGAGGAGAATCTTATTATCAGCACGTCTTGTGGCGCAATAATGTCTGCCTTATATATACATATATATACAAGCGAGTACAATACGTACTGTATGTATGTATGTAAAATATTTATTTATAGTATTGTCGATATTAAGATAAGACCGGTCGTGGCGTAGTGGGACGGCGTCTGAATGGAAACGCAATCGGTTCTGTGTTCGATTCCCAATCGGGGCAAAGATTATATTTAAAGTATCCCCATTTGCTGCTCGCTCTGGTAAGACAAAGCGGAGCGTTGAGTTCCACAAGTCAACAAGCAGTGTCACGAATTCGACGGAAAGCGAAGTAGGGAGTGTCTTAACACTAGGTACTTTCTCTTTACTCTACTATGCCAGATAAAGCGTAAAGCGTGAAACTGCTTTTATATAATTTCAGTTTGAATCAGTTAAACAAAGTGTCCACTCTCTCTCTGTAAATTTACGTATTTAGTGTGTTGGGTTAAAAAAAAGGGTTTTAACCCAACTCTCTAAGTACCTAAGTTCACAGAGAGAGGAGAATAGAGTGAATTTAATTATTATGTTCCTTTTTAACGGATTTTTATTAGTATCTACAGGTCAATGTATGTAAAACCTTCTTAAACACTCAAAACATTAATAAACATCAAAGGTTTCTCTGCTGTCATACCAGGGTGGCCATAATCACGAGAAATCCTACGTAATTTTCCTTTCAGTATTTTTTTAGCTTCACGCTTTTTCTCCCGCATAGTAGGGTAGACAGAAAGTACCTAGTGTCAACACACTCCGTACTTCGCTTTCCATCGAATTCAAGACATAGCGTGTTGCGTGGTGGAACTCAACGCCGCACTTTATCTCACCAGAGCGAGGAAGTGAAAATAATTTAAATATAATCACTTCCCCAAGTGGGTTCGATACCCACAACCGATCATGTTACAGTCAGACGCTGTCCCACTGCGTCACGACCGGCCAGTGTCATTACAATGTTACGACCGGCCAGTGTCATTAATTTAACTACTGAGCCATTGGGTTCTATTAAAAATAGCATACAAATGACTATCGGTGAATCAAAAGAGAACATTGCAATTGCAACGATACTCTTCATACATGCAATTACGTGCATTAACGTTTAATTAATTAAAATCATCAGCAAATAAACGAAGACGCGACTCCCATTACATGATATGACTTACATCTTAAGCGCTTTGTCTTGATATGTAAATGTTAATTGTTTATATAATATATAATCGTATCTATATATTTTATATATAATTTTCTGTTATGGACTGTACTAGAAGCCTGGTTTGTTTGGAAGCCTAATGAGAGAATAATTGATAACAATTTATAATTATATGTGATAGATGACAATTTTAGATTCTAGGTGTGTGTATATTTTTTTCCTTAAAACAAATAGATATGTATCGTTGATTTTTTTTTAGCATCACGCTTTACACCCCGCGGTGTAGTCATTAAGGTCGAAGCGCCAAACGCTACGTTCCCTGCATACCTCTTTCGCCTCGTCCACAGTCATCAACCTATTTATATATGCTCATCAGGGTCCTCATACTTTTTACGTGATCTTCCTCCAGTATCTTCGATACTGTGTTTTCGAAGGTCAACCGAGGTCTCCCCCGACCTTCTCGTACCACTCACCTTGGCTTCATAAATCTTTCTTGCCATTCTAACTCTTTATTTTTTTAATTTCATCTTTTTTGGTACTTTTTTTTAAACTAAAAAAATAGCTTAATGAGATAAAAAGATATAGGTTAGGTTATTTAAAAAAATATATCATCACCTCATTAATCATTGGCACCTAACTTAGTGATGTTTGTTTGTAGCTGACTTTAACGGAAGCATGACTTAAGATTTCTTATTATATAACATTAAAAGCTAAAAAAGAGGCCGGTCGTGGCGCAGTGGGACAGCATCTGACTGTAACGCGATCGGTTGTGGGTCCCCACTCGGGGGAGTGATTATATTTAAGTTATTTTCACTTCTTCGCTCTGGTAAGACAAAATGCGGCGTTGAGTTCCACCATTCAACACGTAATGTCTCGAATTCGGTGGAAAGAGAAGTACGGAGTGTCTTGGCACTAGGTAAGCGTGAAGCTAAAAAAAAAGTTAGAAAAAATAGATTATACTAATTCATAAGCACTCTAGCGAAGCCCAGAGCTGACTGAGCTGAATAATATAATAAAATAATTAAGTAATTTTTTACCAGATATTGATCTGGGAAACCCCACAGACTCAAAAGATCATCATACAAAATGAATCACTTAAAAACGCGCGACAAAACCTTTTCCATTAACACTAACAAACACAATCTAAGAGAAACAGTTACCAATCCTGCTTTTATTATATTTTTGAATAGAATTTCTAGTATTTCTAAGTAAAATAGTATAGAAGGAACAACTGCACCGTGACGGACCTGGTTAGGGTGAGCAAAGCGCTAAGGTGTTTAATTAGCGCTTGCCATGCTCGAGTGACACTATCACCGTGGATGTTGCCTTTTTTAGTTTACTTTTGTATGAATTTAAGAAGTTTTATATTTGTAATTGGACTCGTTATACAAGTTTTACTTTTTAAATGGAAAGTCTTTTAAAGTCGTTATAGATTAATAGAAGAAAGACGGGTCGAGCTTTATCTCTTACGAGGAAAGAGAAGAGAGAAAGAAGAGGGTATGCCAAGTGCTATGGTCCAGTTATAGTTCGTTCGCCTCGTCCATTGTAATCAGATCTCTTTCAAACACTTTTAATTTCATTAACGATGTCTTTTTTATAAATATAACATTCAGTTTAGTTAAGTTCAGAAGAAAATGTTGTAAAGTAGAGAAAAAATAACGCTGAGGCCGGTCGTGGCGCAGTGGGACAGCGTCTGACTGTAAACGCGATCGGTTGTGGGTTCAATCACCAGTCGGGGAAGTGATTATATTTAAAATTATTTTCACTTCCTGGTAAGAAGTGTGGCGTTCCACCACTCAACACGCAATGTCTTGAATTCAGTGAAAAGCGAAGTACGGAGTTCCTTGTAGATACTTTCTGTCTACCCTGCTATGCGGGACTAAAAGCGTGAATCTAAAAAAAACTCGGTAGTATTTCAAATTGTTATACGGTCCCTGTTGATATGGTTTAATTGTCTAGAGCGCTTTGACAGTTTCCAAGAGGCGCGGGTTCAAATACTACTACATTCCAATTTTTATAATTTTCCTAAAAAAAATTCTTTGCCTTATTATGTCAATACCCTTAAAGATGTTTAAACTATTAAACAAACACATTCGTCAAAATATGTCGTAAATAATATCTAGAATACTAATAAGATCTTTGATTTCTGCGATTTTTACACATTTTAAATGAAATTTTGGTATTTGAGAATACCTTTTAGGATTAGGTGTCCAAAAGTGTATTTTCGAATACCAAAATATACGCGATTAATCCGTTTAAAATAATTTCATAGAATATCAACAAAGCCACTTTGGTCGAGAAAACCTTAAAGCTAAATTCAATACAGATATTGTCAATTGTTTATTGTTGTTGTATTGTTTTTATTTATTCTCAGTCATTTTTAATACGAAATAACATTCATATATTTTCAATGAATATTTCTTACACGTACGAGTAAGTGTTACAAATATGCACAAAACAAGGATAAACGATGTAGAGTTTTGTTTTTGTAATCAAATTATTAATTAATCATCAATTTCAAAGAAACTGTGGTCGTTTTGTTTGAAAAGGACAAGACAGGAAAATATGAGCATCGAATAACAGTATCGACGTTAGTATACATAATGGAATGCATTTAGTGTCAGTAATGTATGAAAATAAGTCCATATATCACTCCATTTTTTTTTTCTAAAAATCTAACTTATAAAGGAATGTGACTCCTAACGTTTACATGGCTTCATCATTCAACATTGACAGAGCTGAGAATAGTACCTGGGACTTGCCATATTAGTGTAGGTTATATTAGAAGCCTTTTTAAAATGCGTGTCTCAACCAAACTTTAAAAGATCTTAACTCTAGATTGCAGATGGAATAACCTCTAACAAGGTATCTCTGCCCAAGGAGTCTAATAAAATGCAAGTATATTTAATATAAACAAGATTTATTTAAGTACGGGAAGTCACCTGCATCAAGCTAGAGGATACCTTGACACGTAATGACTTGTAATGGCGACAAATCTATGGAGATAAAGTATCGCCCACGCGCTGCAGTATTTGCAAATAGAAGTGACGTACCACTGTTGTGTGATTGTTTGAATTGCTTGACTGATTTTTGAGGTTAAATGTGGATTTTTTTATATTTTTTTATTAAAAAATATTTTGTACTTGATATTCTAGGTCATTATTTCTCGCCTAACACTACTTTCTTAGGTCAACTTAGGTCTCCTTCGACCTTTCATACCACTCACCTTTGCTCACCTTTGCTTGTTATGAACAAAGGTGAATATTTTTACAGACAGCCCATTATATGAGTTTTGTATTATATTGTGGCATAATCACACATGATTAAGGGCATAAACATTGTTCTTATGGTACCTTGAATCCATAGTCATTTCGTACCATAGACCTTTTACCTATACCACGACATTATTAAGATAATTTTAATAGATCTAGCTTATCCTAAAAATATCAAATAATTAATTTTTTTTGACGCTCATATCCCGCGTAGCAAGGTAGACAAAAAGTATCTAGTGTCAAGATTCAGATATTCCATACTTCACTTTCTGCTGAATTCGAGATATTGCGGTGGCGGAACTCAACGCCGCACTTTATCTTACCATAGCGAGAAAATGAAAATTACTTAAATATAAGCGTTTACAGTCAGACGCTGTCCCACGACCACGACCGGCCTCTATTCTTGTCTTCTTTAGATGTATTTTTCTAATAAGCATTTTGCAAGTAACGTGTTATTATGCAATAACATGCTCGTAGAAGTCTAGAAGCGATAAATCTGCTGATAACAACTAGGTTGTTCCAGTGACCATCAACACCAATTGTGCAATTTTATTCTATCAAAGTCATTCGTCACCGAAAAATTTAGTTGTGCGAATGTCACTGCCAAGGTTCCCTCCTACGAACTAAAATATTATTTTCTGTTTTTTTTTAGCTTCACACTTCTATCCCGCATAGCAGGGTAGACAGAAATTACCTAGTGTTAAGACACTCCGTACTTCGCTTTCCACCGAATGCGAGACGTGTTGATGGACAGAACTCAACGAATTTGTAGAATTAGTAGAATTCTATCAATAAAAAACCTTAGAAATATAAACTTTGTAGTATTTTTAATTGGAAAAATATCATATAAATGAATTCATATATACTCATAGTTTAATAGTACTTATAGACAAAAGAAATTAAAAAAATTGCACTTTTTTTATTATGGGTATCACTTACAGATTATGGCAAAAAGTGTAACCTAACTCTGCACTTTATCTGAACAGATTTTTAATTGAAAATACCTTCCACTTATCTACATTAACATTAAAAACGTAACTTAACGCTCAGTTATATTTAAAAAAATGACATTATAACTAATAATTGAGACAACCCAGTCACTGTAGCAGGTAGCGGATGACAGTTGGCTGAGACGGCAGAGATCAAAATCTTAGTTACTTGAAGGTAGTTGTTCTTGTAGGATTATTTTTATTTATTATATTACTATTAATTTAATATATATGTAGATACTAATGTCTACCTTGATATTTTTTAAGGCTTTGACACACTAAATGCGACTGTTCGTTAAGGAAAGCTTTGCAACTTTTTTCGTTATTCATAGAATATGTATGGAGGACGGTTGTGCCACAGTGGGACGTCTGACTGTAAAGGAGATCGGTTGTGAGTTCGAGAAATTAAAGTATATATAGTATTCTTACTCTAATAAAATAAAGCGGTGCGGCATTGAGTTACGCCACTCAGCACGCAATATTTTGAATTTGGCGAAAAGCGGAGTACGGAGTGTCTTGACACTAAGTACTAACTGTCTGCCTTGCTATACGGGATGAAAATATAAAATGCTTATATTTTTTTTGTCTGCCACCTTACGCTATTAAATAAGAAGGTAAACTGCTCTTCATGTAAGGAAATGTATGGAGACGTGATATTTTTATAATATATGATTTGAAGTAATAGTAAATTAATAATTTACAGAGTAGTAATCTTTAGTTTTATTATTCCATAGATAACACATATAATTCCCAAATCAATAAACCATGAATTTCAAAATCACCAACTCCATTTTTTTAAATATTCTTACAACACTCGTAGCGGTTTGATTTTTTTATAAGCTGTTAAAATACCAGCATCGAACCCGCTAACAGGTGTGTGTTTAGGATCTACCTGCTCCGGTCGTTCACACGCGTGTATACATTTACATACATTTTTATTCCATGTTAATTAGTCGAACGATTCTAAAAGATATATAAAAAAGGATTATTTTACTTTACATTTCCGGTTTTTTTTTTTAATTTTAATTATTACAATGGAAAGGTTAACATTTAAGAAGCGAATTCTCATAGATTAGTGTATTTTTTCCTCTCTCATAATATTTAAGTTGATTTTTCCTTTGAGATGTGACTCCGGTTCCTATACCGAGTATGCGTTTAAACAAAGTGCCTATATTAAGGTGAAGAATGAATGTTTTTTTTTATATAATTTTAGTTATTTAAAATTAAAAGTGCATTTCTTTTGGTATTGTTAATTTCCATAAATAGAAAAATATCTCAAATTTAAAATCTATATTTAGTATGAGAATTATCTTTAATTAAACAAGTCTTGTTTTCTTATAAGCGTCGTCATGTAAGTCAAAGGTGTAGGCGCGATCTAAGCGACCACCCCGAGCTCACTCGCGAGCGGTACCGCGTCCTGCGCGTGCGCAGCGTTATAATACTCGCTAGTTTTGTCTACTATTGTATATTTTGGTAAGTTCAGTTTGGGTTTTTATTATGGGTAGTATGGGAACCATATTTCACTTTCTTATATTTTTTTAACATGTTTTTTTTTATTTAATGCTTCTACTGTTCTTATGTTTTTAAAGACTAAATATAACCGAAAGTGTTACATTTTTAAATATTAATATAATTTCAACTACTTAGAAATATGGTCACCATATTATCAATATGCCTTATTATTATTATTATATATGTTAAATATATTAAAAACATATGGTTTCGCCAATTTATTAATAATTCAAACTTGAAGATTAAATTTAAATTACCTGACAATATCTAGACATGTTCAGGTCTAGATTAAAACTTGTTTGAAACACTACATTATTCCCACGACCGCGATTACAGTAAACACTTAATTGGATATGTAATAAAGTGAAATGTATATAGATTGAAAATAATGTTTATTATTACATTTTTATATTACAATATTAATTTGTGACTTATTTCAATATTTTTTTTTAGTTTCAAGCATTTAATTCGTTATTTTAATTTAATGAATTATTCAAATAATATTTTGATATTAAATAGCGTATAATGTCGCCAATTAACAGGTAAGGTATTGCTCGAAATGATCTGATTTAAAAAAATATATAATAACAAACAAGCGTAGTGGGACAGCGCCTGACTGTAAACGCGATATGTTTGTGGGTTCGAATCCCACTCCCGAGAGTGATATTTAAATTATTTTTACTTCCTCGTTAATCAACATGCAATGTCTCGGCGGAATGCGAAGTACGGAGTGTCTTGACACTAGGTGCTTTCTGTCTACCCTGCTATGCGGGATAAAAGCGTGAAGCTAAAAAAAACAATAACTAATGGTTAATTCGGTTAATTGTTATGCAACGATAAATTGACGTAGAAAATTTTAATATTAATAAATTAATTATGTATTTTTTTCATTTTTGTCTAATGTATTTAAATTATAACGGTATTAAGTGTATGTGGTATCTATCACTGTACAAGCATATCTTTTAAGAATTCCTTTTGAAGTAGAATTTTACTTAATAATAACTTCCTTTAAATATTTTAAATTAAACTATTTTAAACGGATTAATCACGTATATTTTGGTATTCGAAAATACATTTTTGGAAATGTGACGTTTCAAACACTTTACAGTAATCCGTGGTTACAGGTAGGCTCAAGTCAGCCTACTTGTGACCAAGGACTACTTTAAATTGTTTGAAACGTAAGGATTTTAAAAACGTATTTTCGAATACGAAAATATACGCGATTAATCCGTTTCATTTAAAATGTGTCAAAATCGCGAAAATCAAAGATTTTACCACATCAAAGCTATTTTATTTTAAATTATATAAAACGTATAAAATATAAAAACTTAGGGAGTTCGTGTCCATTATCCACTTTCCGTAATTGAAACCCTGTGTGTCGAGTGGTAAAACTCAACACCACTCTTTGTCTTACCAGAGCAGAGAAATGCAATTAATTAAATATATTATAATAATTACTTCGAACAGAAATCGAACCCACAACTAGACGCTGTCCCACTGACACACGATGGCCTCACCAAGTCAAAGCAGGCTTCTATAAGAATAAAAAACAATATTTTATTAAAATTTCCTTGGAAGTGAAGCAAAAGTTGACGCAAGCGCCTCCTACTCGTACATCGGTGTATTATAATGGGTTCGCCATAATTGCTTTCTGCCACATGATGTCATTTGCAAATATAAATAAATAAATAAAAATTAACACGAACCAAACGAGTACGCCTTGACACACCTTTGTTGGTGCACGAATGCGTTATATTACTTATGTAAATAAATTAGATTGTCTTCACGAACGTCTCTATTTTCATTTTTTTTAATTTCTCCGCTCTGGTAAGACATAGCGCGGCGTAGAGTTTGTGACCCAATACGCTATGTCTCCATTTCGGGCAGATAATAGTTAAGGGAGTGTCTTAACACTGGGTTGTCTCTGACTATCCTGCTATTCGGGATATAGCGATATTTTATATATAATATTATTCTCTTTTATTCAATTGTGTATTAATATTCTGTTTCAATGATTTCTCCGTTTCTCTATTTTATCATGTCAATTGTATGTAGCATACTATTTTTTTCGTAAACCAAACAAAGTAAACATTACATTATTATGGAAAAATATCTAGGTGTTTTTTTCTATAACTAGTTGGATTTTGAGCTAAATATGATACATTATTGCAAACAAACACAATGACGATTCTATATTAATGGAATTATTATTAAATAACGGATATATGCAGGCGATGACGCCAGTGCTAGGTGAACAAGTCAATATGAATATGGTTTTATTTGGCCGTGGGATGACGGAGTTATGACTTTATATTATATTATTTTATTAATAATCGTTTTAGATAACAAGCGACGGAACAGTGGTGGCATTGTATGTACTGGCTTATCAAAACAGTCTTGTGATTGTTCTTTTCTAATGTATGTTATAATTTTTTTTTGCTTCACACTTTTATCACGCATAGCAGGATAGATACGTACTTAGTATCAAGGCACTCTATACTCCGCTTTCCATTGAAATTTTGATTTAGACATTGCTTGTTGAGTGGCGGAACTCAACGCCGCGCTTGTTTTACCAGAGCGACGAAATGGAAATAATTAAAATATAATGTATGTATTTTTTTTAACTTTTGTTAATTAAGTATTTAGTGGTTACCTGTTACTTACTATGACACGCAAATATATATATATATATATATATATATATATATATATATATATATATATATATATAATCTACGTCGAATTCCTAATATATAACTTAGTATATTCAAATGTAGAAGGTACATTCATAAAAACGCTTTTATCCTCGCTTTTATATCGTTAAATATTTAGTGTTAAGACACTCCGTACTCCGCTTTTCATAGAAATTGAAAACATTACGTTTTGAGAGGTGGAACTAAACGCCGAAATAAACACTTGTTAGATTGTATTGCAAGATATGCATTTATTTCATTGCATATAACCACTGAGTGAATAGTCGGATGCGTGAGGCAAACAATGCCGTTTATTGTTGTGTCTGTACAATGTCTCATATATTGAATGTAAAGGTAACCGTTATATTCCTTGAAATTCAGACGAAAATTAATTCTAGTTAATCTAGTCACTATGAGGACTTTAACTTAGGTTATAATGTTAAAAGGAATAACACCTTCACGCCTTATCCCGCATAGCAGGGTAATCAGAGACAACTTATGGTCTAGACACTCCATTGTATGCTTTTAGCCCGAATTCGAGACATTACGGAATGAGTGGCGAACTTTATATAAGTTCATATTGGCTTTATTTTACCTTTTATCTAATTTCAAGTCAAATTTGTATATTTTTCAATTGAAATATTTTTTGTAATTTTATTGTCTCAGGTTCAAATATTGATATTTATGTCAGGAATTCGTATCTCGTTTAATAAAATAAGAATATTTTATATAAGTTAAAAGGGTAACTCTTCATCTTCAGTAGTCATCAGCCATTTTAGACATAGACCTGGCATTCCACTGAGCTTCGGCTCTTCATTGCCAGTCGTTTCCAGCACGTGGAGTGATAAGCGATTGCATATATCGCTTATCACTCCACCCTCACTCCTGGAGACCCTCCAGCTAGGAGGGTCTCCATTCCAGAACACGCTTGCGGTTGTCGGTTCTGCAACGAATACGACCAGCCCACTGCGAATTCAACTTGCAATTTCTTTGTTGTCTTCAATTGTGACGTTATTTTTGTATACACATAGAGGCTTTTCTATATTTTAACTTCACGCATGGCAGAGTAGACAGAAAGTCCCTAGTTTCAAGACACTCCGTACTTCGCTTTCACACTACACTTTGTCTTACCAGAGCGAGGAAGTGATTTTAAATTAGAAATAATTTTACATATAATCACTCCTCCGTGTGGAGATCGAACCCACAACCGGTAGCGTTATAACAAATAATGCAAAGTGAATTGACCAGCCGCTACCAAGGAACAGACCCTGAAGGTCACTCTCTATTATCTACGTATCTACGTACATATGATATACATAAGTACGGTCTTATGTTTTGTAAAGCTAAACATTCTATTTATAAATAATATTCAATATTGTGTGTGGATCTTGCGGAACCGAACGCCGTACATTATATAATTAGAGTAAGAATTAAAATCAAAATTAAAATATTCTTTATTGAAATATACTGTTTTAAGCACTTTCAAATCGTCAATCAACACAAGCGTCAGTATTGTCAGTCTTGCAGGAAGATACAACCGGCTCGGAAGGAAGTACAATCACTCCCCTGAGTGGGAATCGAACCTACGTTTCCAAAAAATATTATTATAGTGGAATCGTTAATAATAAAGTATCCTATACATATGTATGAGCAAAGAGAAGCCATAATGGCTCAGTAGAAAATTGCTACTAAATAAATTTCAATTCGATTAAACTATTTTATTTCTATATAATATAATATTATTAAGAATTAAAATTATAATATTATTATTGAAACATTAAGGAGATGTATATATTTAGAAAGGAAAGATGAAAATTAGAAAATATCGGGACTAGACCCCGCATATTGGAAAAGAGCCTCGTTCAGTATAACAATAGGTTTCTATATCTACAGACAATATATAGTAAATAGTTATCAGTATATAGTAATCAGGTGGTTTGGGCACGTTAAAAGAATGAATGATGAAAGAATGGTAAGAAAGATTTATGAAGCCATGTTGAGTGGTACGAGAGATAGGGGAAGACCTCGGTTGACCTTCGAAAACACAGTATCGAAGATATTGGAGGAAGGTCACGTGAAAAGCATGAGGACCCCTCGAAAGACATGTATGAAGAGGATAATGAGTGTGGACGAGGCGAAAGAGGTATGCAGGGACCGTAGCGTTTGGTGCTCCGTACTCTCTGACTACCCACTTCACATACACTTTCTGCTCATATTCTTCTCAGGACCTTTTTGGGTACATTTTTCGCAATTGATTCTCGACAAATAGGTATCGCTTTATGGGTCTTTTAAAAAACAGTGAGTTTTCCTTTCGGATTAGTTGAAGTTAGGTTAGATATTCGTGTATTTTTAATTTAAGCTATCAATAACTTAAAACTATTAAAATGTAATTTACTTTACGCCGTGGTATAAAGATAAAAGGAATGTGGTGACTCACCCCACCATGCGATGCCCCATAATGACATGTAATGGACTTCTGGATATAGGTAATGTAATACTTTATGTTCACACACCTCGTTTCTTATCACGTTTTTGTTTATTTTTAGTAAATTTTGAAACTTAAGGTATAGAGTGAGGAAATTGTTGAAAATACTGCAGAAATGTTGTATTTTATCTAGCTAGAGCAAAAAGAATTGATTGGAAGAATAGCTTAAGACCGGTCTGCAACGTCTACTGTAAACGTCTTACGCGAGCGGTTGTGGGTTTGATTTCCACTCGGAGGAGCGATTATATTTAAATTATATCGACTTCCTCGCTTTGGCAATACAAAGTGCGACGTTGAGTTCCACAACTCAACACTCAATGTCTTGAATTCGATGGAAAGCGTAGCACGGAGTGTCTTGACACTAGATAGTTTCTGTCTACCCTGCTATATGATATAAAATATAAACATTCTCCCAAACAAGGCTCGAACCCATAACTTCCGCCAGCAAATCCCAACGGAACCCCTTTGGCTACTTGTTACTTAAACAAAAATGTGTAGCGCAGTTATATTCAAATATTGCATTTAAAAAGCGTTGGTTATTAACAATATTATGAATACGGATCGTTGATATTTGGGCTGCGTGTAAGACGATCGGCCCGTCTCATAACATCCGTTAACGCGCGATGCGGAGCTAAATACTTGTTATAAGAATACAATCATTTTCAACCTTTACCAAAGCAAAAAAAATGCATAAGTTAATTTTAATAAAGAATTAGGGATTTGTTATTAAACAGGTCTGTTTAGACTAAACGCGGTGTTGGGTTCCGCTTCTAAATAAACAACGTCTTGATACTAGGTTTTCATTGAGTGACATACGTGAAGATTATATTATTTAAAAATAATCTTAGGAAAGGTTTAAAGAAGGCATTCCCAGATCCCAGTATGGGTAAAAGTATAAAATATTCGCAAATGTTGGTGTTAGGCATTACACAAATAAACCTGACCGACCGGTCCAGGGCTGCTGCGGCAAAATCTCATCATTTTATATAAATTTCAATATTTTTGTGTCTGCTTTTGCTGTGTAGACCATAGTGATAAGACACTCCGCTTTCCACACTCTGGCCGATTTCGTAATATTACGTTGCTAAGTGACGCAACACAACGCAGTGTTTTGTCTTATTAGAGCAAAAGAGAGGAAAAATATATCAGTGACATGTGACTGTAGTATGTTCAGATAAAGTACAGCGTTCTGTTCCGCCATCCAAAAATCACTATGTTCGAAACTATTGATAAGTTAAGATATAATCTTAACACTAGATTCTCGTCTAAAATTGTATTATAAAAGCCAGCCCAGCCCTACAATGTCTCCCAACCAGTTTCTGGTCGGCAAAGCTCCTTCTATACATCTACAGTTAGCTGGAGTCAGCCTGTAGGGTTCAATTATTCCGATCGTCCACTTATAAATACTTCGGATTCATAAATCGCTGAATAACAAAAAGATAATTTAAAAGAACATGGCGTTTGTATCGTCGCATCATTGTAAATGGCGTTTCAACTGAAACTTATGCATTTTTAAGTTACAAGTGTGTGTGATATCGTATAATGTTTATAATGTCTGCGTTCGTCTTCTTATTTATTTGTACAGTGTTATAAACATACATACATACATATATATATATATATATATATATATATATATATATATATATATATATACAAATATATATATATGTGTGTGTGTGTGTATATACATACATATATATACATATATTATATACATCCGATTGTTGTTATGGCTTCGATCCCCATTCGGGAGAATTATATTCATTTCTACGCTCTGGTTGGACTAAGAGTTGCGTTGATTTCGCTAAACACCGCACAATGTCTCGATTTCGGGCTGAAAACAATAAACGTAGTATCTTGACACTACGTTTTTTCTGACTATTATTAGAGATATAGGTAAGCAGAGAGTAGGTATATATTGATATAATACAAAATGTTCTAATTTCTATCCATTTTACCTTATTGTCGCATTCCGTTCAACATTATCGAATCTGCTACCATAACAAAGGGTTTCTCACTTTTCAACTCCACCACAAGGGTGTCATATAAGGCGATGATCGATTTAAAACGGCCCTCATGCCACACATTCCTTTCCATCGTCGTCTGTTAAAATTATGTTAATGTAAGATCAATTATTATAATATGTCCATAGCACGCATAGCAAGCTTCGCTTTATTTGCTTTTATTATTTTGCATAATTCTTTTGAAAGCATAATATATATTCACAATACTAATACATTATACGCGATAGGAGAAGAAAATCTAGTGTTTAAAAATCCAATTTGACCTGTGTAACCCAACGCCGTGTAATGCCTTGAAAAATTATTAGAGTATAGTAAAGTAAAGTAAAGTAAAATAACTCACAACCATCACGTACACAACCAAATATATATCAACTGTGCCTTAGTTAGCTAAACCTACGTAGCTTCTAAAGAATAAAAAAAATACTGTACATCACTGTATTAACACAAGGTGTCAAATTGCATATCTCAACGCCGTGTTTTGTGTTACCAAAGCGGAAAAATGAAAATAATCTGAATATAATTATTCTCCTAAGTGGTAATCAAACTCACACCCAATCACTCTTAGTCAGCCTTTCCCTACTGCGCCACGATGTCCTGTATATAGAGAGAAGGCATTTTTATATATCAGACCTTCAACTTGGTTACAATTTTCTATTGTAAATAGTTATAACAAGGCTATTACATCTTTTAAATTATGAATAACGTCGACCTACGACGACGAAGAGACCAAACGCGGCGTTGAGTTCCGCAACTCAACACACAATGTCTTGACGTGTCAAGACTCCGTTCTTCACTTTCCTCTAAAAATTTAGACATTCTTTTAAAGTGGCGTAATATAACGTTGCTTCTCGTTTTACGGGGCGTTTGTGCGGGATAAGGCGTGAAGCGGGTAAAAAAAATCAAAATAAAAGTATCCTGCATATAACTCGGAGCCCGCAGGCTACACTTCGTATATTTTGTTAGTGAATAACCATAATGTAACGTTATAGCGTGTGGTCTCACGCTTGGAATTATCATAACTAGATACTCTTATAGTAACTATTAATATTTTTTCTTTTTGTACCTTCACGCTTTATCCCGCCTAGCAAGGTAAACAGAAAGTATCTAGTCTTAGGACACTCCGTACTTCCTTTTCCACTGAATTCCAGATATTGCGTGTTGAGTGGTGGAACTTAACGGCGCACTTGCCTTACCAGAGCGAGGAAGTGAAAATAATTTAAATATAATCACTCCCCCTAGTGGGGATCGAACCCTCAACCGATCGCGCTTACAGTCAGACGCTGTCCCACTACGTCACGACCGGACCCAATTATTTGAACATACAAACTTATAATATAAATGATGGCATCTCTATAATATTTGAGCATTTTTAGGTTTAAGTATGTAGTTTAATATATTAACTATAATTATCTATGACTTTTTTAAAGCGATACAATTTGGTTTATTTTATTCGTAAACTACTGTAACGAAATAATTTTTTTGTGATTACGTAAGTGATTACAATTAAATTATTTCCACTATACCGCACTGATAAGACAAAGTATGGCGTTGAGCTTGGCCACTTAACACGCAATGTATCGAATTCGGTGAGAAGCAGAGTACAGAGTGTTTCGACACTACGTACTTCCAGTCTACCCTACGATACGGGATGAAATCGTGAAGCTAAAAAAATTATTATAAGTATCACTAAATATATTGCTGGAACAAAACAAACCAAAACACTCAACTATGATCCAACAAACAATTAAAATTAACCTTTTTTTATTTAATGGCTTGATTTTGAGATGACAAGCGCTAAATGCCATTGTCACGTATAATAGGGAGAACACGAAGAATTTGGAACAGTGATATGAATTTATCGCATATTAACAGGTGATATACTGTGGGTTCGATCCTCACTCGGGGGAATGATTTTATTTAAAATTATTTCCACTTCCTCGCTCTGGCAAGACAAATGCGGCGTTGAGCTCCACCACTCAACACGCAACGTCTCAAACTCTTGACACTAGCTACTTTCTGTCTATACTGCTATACGGGATAAAAGTGTGAAGCTAAAAAAAATATACTGATCTGAAATAAAGTTAAAACAAATGGAAAATATTATTTTATATATATATATATATATATATATATATATATATATATATATGTAATGGAAAATATTATAACCTATTATACAAATCATCATAGCTGTCAACGAAATGTCACTCAATACAAAAGTGTTCTTATGTTAAACGGTTCATTGCTTATGTGTGCAATATGTTTTTATTTTTTTTTATCAATTCAGGTTTTAAGATAAAGGTCAGATTAGCAAGTTTAAAAAAAAAAGCTATGAAAATATTCCTACAAAAAACGCCTTAAACATAATTAGAAAAAAAAGAAATACTTTCTGGAAACTCTATGGTTGATACTTTTTATATGGTGTCCTAGCTTTCCACAAGCAAAAAGCAAAGTAAAAAGTGGTATATTTGCCGGTGTGTACTATTAATTGGTACAAAAAGGTTTCATTCCATTGAAAAGTCTTAGTGTAATTAGCCTATAAACATATACACTTATAAGGGAAATCGGATCGTTAGTACAGTGTGGTTACATTGGGTAATTTATTTTTATTCTAATTAAAACATAATAATTATTAAAAAACAATGTTAAAAAAATTCAAAATAATGCTTTACTTACTTACAGTAATGTTATGGAAAAAATAATGAATAAGATCTATGAGTTTCACGATTTTTATTCATTTTGAATGAAACTATTTTAAACGGATCAATCGCGTGTATTTTGGTATTCGAAAATACATTTTTGGAAACCTGTAGTAGTCCGCGGTCACAGGTAGGTATCTGTAATACCTACAATACAGTCTACCTGTTACCACGGAATCCATCTCTAATACTAAAATATACGCGATACGCCGAACTTTGTCTTACCAGAGCGAGGAAATAAAATTAATTTAAATATAATCACTTCCCTGTGTTGAAATCGAACTCACAACTAATCGCGTTTACAATCAGACGCACTGCACCACGACCGGCCTCAGCTCCTACGTCAAAAACATCTTCAAATATTTTTAAATTATTATTCCACTACTGTATATAGTATATATGCTGCACGAGTATATAGTATATATACTCGTGCAAATCTAGTCTAAATCGCTAGTCTCAGGTAAACAGGAAAAAATCTAGAACAATTTTAGTGCTATCAAAAGTTGACGTAACCGCATTAATCCGTGAGGTAGAATAGATGACCATACACTGTAGGTGTTAAATTCCGGTTTTATACTTTAAAACTCTTTTATATCAACTCCTGCGCAGTCGTAAATCCATCTGATTTATGCTCTGTTTTATTACTAATAATATGTGAAGATCTAGATCTAGAACAATATATGTACTATATGATATCATTATGGGTATTTATTATATTTATTTAGTTATTGAGGTCGGTCGTGGCGCAGTGGGACAGCGTTTGACTGTAAACGCGATGGGTTGTGAGTTCGATTAATTATATTTAAATTATTTTCACTTCCTCGCTCCGGTAAGACAAAGTGCGGCGTTGAGTTCCACCTCTCAACACGCAATGTCTTGAATTTGGTGGAATACGAAATACGGAGTGTCTCGACATTAGTTACTTTCTATCTACCCTGCAATGCGAAATAAAAACGTCCCCCAAACAAATACCGGATCCAAATAAGAACATCAATAGAAAGCATGTAACAGAAAGTCATTGGGTTTTCATTTCCCATGGATCGGACTAAATTCCCATATCCGGCGAGTTTTGAAGTTAAATCTAGAATGACAAATACCTCGTGATCTGCTTTTAAATGTTTGGTGAACATTGCCCGGTGAAAGTATTTAATGCGATACACGTTATAGTTTAACAAATGATTACTTAGACTAGCTTTTTATTTTTTTTTAGATAGCTGGATAACCTAATGTCAAGACACTTCGTTCTCTCCGCCGGATATTAGCACCGTTTTTGGTTTTTTTTAGCATCACGCTTTATCCCTTGCGAGGTAGTCAGACATGACCGAGCGCCAAACGCTACGGTCTCTGTATACCTCTTTCGCCTCGTCCACAGTCATTAACCTCTTCATTCATGTCCTCCGGGCATCTTCCTCGTGCTTTTTACGTGACCTTAGTCCAATATCATCGATACAGTGTTATGAGAGGTCAGCCGAGGTCCCGACCTTTTGTACCACTTTTTTTTTACTTAACAAAATTCTAAAATAATTTAAATTTACGATACTCGTACTCAGGCAGAACTCGCAATCACTGCGTTTACAATCTGATGCTCTACCACTGTGCCACGAGAGCCACTTGCTGTTTGTACCTTTGTCTTCAAAACTTCATTCGCATGTAGACGGGATGTAGGTTTATGTAAATAAGGAAATTAGTTTGATTTAATATTTTAATTAAATTATACATTATTTTGTATCATTATCAATACTGGCAACTTCATTATGGTAAACCAAAATATTGTTTATTTGAGATTTCCAGCATGCATAGTTGCTTACTCATATATAAACAAACATATTTATAGAATATTAATATTAATTGACGTTTTGTGTAAATATTTTGTCTATTTCAAGCGGAAATCAATCAACAGAGTGTCTTGACACTCGCTTTGTTTCATATCATTTTTTTTTTTTCAAAACCATTCAAAGCTACACACTTATATACCGCATAGCAGGGTAGACAGGAAGTACCTAATGTCAAGACACTCCGTACTTCTCTTTCCACCAGATCAACCAGTCAAAAGAATTATATTTTTTTTTAGCTTCACGCTTTATCCCTTGCGGGGTAGTCATACAGTATGGAGCACCAAACGCTAATGTCCCTACATATCTCTTTCGCCTCGTCCACACTCATTATCCTCTTCATACTTCATAATATTTATTTATTATTGATTGACATGCTAATATTTTCCTTATCAATTACTCAAAGTATTTTTTTGACTCATTACAAGATGTGAGCAATATTTTGTAGGTTAATATTAAAAAAACTTTCACAAATCGCATATTAAAATTATTTCCTCCATCAATTCTCGGTACCAACACTTTTTTTTTATTTTTTTATTTAGCTTTGTGCGTTATCCCTGGCGGGGTAGTCAGAGAGCATGGAGTGCCAATCGCTAGGGTCCCTGTATTCCTCTCTCGCCTCTTCCACACTCATTATCCTCTTCATACATGCCCTTCGGAGGGTCCTCATGCTTTTTACCTGACATTCCTCCAGTATCTTCGATACTGTGTTTTCAAAGGTCAACCGAGGCCTACACCAATACTTTTACTCTTTCTTATTCAAAATATTGTTATTATTTAATTTTAAAGTTTTCACTACTTAAATAGTCCATTATTAAGTCAATAACGTAGATTAACGCCGCGTTTTGTCTGACTAAAGAATTATATTTAAAAACGATCGTTCCCCCAAGATGAATTCTAACCCACGACCAATCGCGTTTAGTTAAGTCGAATGCTCAAGATGTTCTATTTACTTTAGTTTAATAAGTATACAAACAAATATAACCTTGCACATTGACCTCTAACGTGAAACAAACGGGCACTTTCGTTAACTTACTTTAAGTACCTACTTGTTGATAACAACCGGTTGACGCGTGACTTGACACTTCATTGGGCGCTGACCAGTGGGAGTATAAACAAACAAAATTTATTTTCAAGTGAAATCACTCTACTGTTCTTATTAAACGATTTTTAGGGTTCCCGATTTGTACACATTTTAAATGGAGCTATATTAAACGCTTTTGTCTGTAGCAAGTATACTGTAAATCCTTAAAATAAGAAAATATTTTATAAAAAACGTATAAGCTATTAAACGCAGCGAGATTTGAACCCACAGCTCTTGCAAACCATCAAAGCACTCAGACAAAGCAAAATTTTTATACGTTTTAATACTACTTATTAATTTCTGGAGAGAGATTTTTAAAATTTTTGTTATATTTTGTTACAACCCAGCCAGCTTAGCGGTCAGAGCGCTCGGACGATTTCCAGAAACCGCGGGCTTCAACCACTTCTCATGTTTTTAATAACTATTCAGAAATTACCGAACAACTCCTTAGCTACTTAGGTTAAGCCGGTCGTGGTGCAGTACGACTGTAAGCGCGATGGGTTGTGGGTTCGAACTCCAAAGATTCAGAGGAATTATTTTTAAATTACATTCATTTCCTCGATCTGGTATGACAAAACATGGTGTTGAGTTCCGCCACTCAACACGCAATGTCTCGTATTTGGTACGAAGCAATCAACGGAGTATTTTAACACTACATTGTGTCCGCCTATCCTGCTATGCGGGGTAAAGCGTTGTTTAAAAAATAAATCTTTAAATATTTTGTAACTCAGTCAATGGTTTTGGTGTGAGTCAGAGGGCGCGGGCTACGGAGGGCCTTTCAACCTTCAAATGACCTAGTAATTTAGTAGAAAGCTCTTAAGTGGTGCAACTTAAACTTAATGTATTGGAATAAATTTATTTAGTATGTCACTTCAAGCCCCTTTTTTTAGTATAGACCGAGAGAGCTTGGTGATAACACACTACGTTATCACTAGTTTGTTCTTTGCATTAAAATGAGTTAACTAAGGTTACTTGTAAGAGGTCACCATTAACGATAAGGTCGACTTTGCATGCTGCAGAATATGTTCTTTTAGAATTTTTTTGTTTTAAATGCATACATATTAAACCTAGTGGGATTTAAACCAGCTCCTCTTGGAAACCGTTCAAGCGGTCTGACCGCTAAGCCATAAGTGCTACTACCGGCTACGTCGAAAATCTTATACGTTTTGTTACAACTTATATACATTGTTAGCATCTATGTAGATATTTACAAATTTCTGCTACACAAATGTTATTGATTTTTGTTTCTTTTATGTTGTGTGCAATAAGATACAGCACAGCGTTATGCTCCGCCACACAATGTCCGGTTTGTCGTACATTGCACAAGGCAAGAATGTCTTGACAGTTGGTTCTCTTCGACTTCCGCTATGGGTTTTACATGCATATATATATATATATATATATATATATATATATATATATATATATATATATATATATATATATATATATAATCATTTAATAAACATCAAAAGCAGACGGGAAGTGAACCTGTAACCGTTAGATAAAATCACTCATTTACACTCTCGTTAAGTGATACAAATGACCAACCTTGAATGTTCATACAATGTTGTTACTTTGCTATTATTTACGAGCAGGCGCTTCATTATATTTACATTAGTCTATTGCTTTTAATCACTGTTTATTATTTAAAGAGTAAAATTATTGTAATTTTTAAGTGTGACTTGTTATTTTTAAATTACTTATTTAAGTAGCCTTTTGTTATATATAGTTTTTAACACGCTTTTGTTAACTTGGTAAATCTGCAAACGCGTATCTACCGCTGCGGGCATTAGAGGCATGTCCACAACCCTAATGGATGTCAGGCTTTTTGGATTTCAAAACTCAAGGTCAATTAATCGTATATGATATTGACACCTGTGGTGGCTATTCCAAAATTGATAAAACCTTGTATTACGTGAACTTTGCCTTATTTTTTATGAGTAAGTGTGCACGTTTTCAGGGCTCCCATGTGTATGCATGTGTGTATATATTTGAGTGTGATAGTAACGGAAACTATGAACACTATTTTAAACTACTTTAAAATGTCTAATTTTAAATAAACTTTTCCATACTTATCAAGGACCGATGTTGTTATAATAATTTTAAATATAATCCTAATATCCTTGCCAGGATCTTCAGGACTAGCTATATATTCTCGTTACTTCATAGTAATATTTCAATATTTACTATTTTTAAAGTGTTATTCCACACTTAGGATTAGAAAACATTTTTGAAAAAACGTATAAAAATTTTCGTTCTCATAGCTTAGCGGTCAGAGCGCTTGGACGGTATCCAAGAGGCGTGGGTTCAAATCCCGCTGCGTTCAAGTTTTTATACGTTTTTTCAAAAAAGTAAAATTTAACCAATCAAATATTACGTATTATTGTCTTTTCAAAGCTTGAAGTACTGTAAACATTTAACATTTAAAACAATTATCTAATTAACGACTACGCTGAAAGCGCTTTATGTATAAAATGGTCATATAGGATGGTCACTGTCAAGTGCTTAAAGCCCATTTAATATTTGTATCTTATACAACATGTTTAATGTGTAATACATACTAAGATCTTAGATTTTCGTGATTTTTACACACTTTAAATGACACTATTTTTAACGGATTAATCGCGTATATTTTGGTATTCGAAAATTCATTTTTGGAAACCTGACGTTTCGAACACTTTACAGTAGTCCGTGGTCACAGGTAGACTCCTGTGTCTACCTGTGACCACGGAATCCATCTTGAATACCAAAATATACGCGATTAATCCGCTTAAAAGTTTCATTTAAAAAGTGTAACACATACGCTTTAAGCGTTTTTAAATAAAATATGTGCAAAATATTTATAATTTTTTTTAATACAGCCAACATCTATTTAGATTATAGTAAAATATTAATAAATTAATGTAATTACAAAATGAGAAATAAAGAATAATTAAAATAATAATTAAAAAATGGGAATGGTGTAAATAAGGAAAAAAAAATGTTTTTTTAGCTTCAGGCTTTTATCCCACAAAGCAGGGTACGTGCGTGTTGAGTAGTGGAACTCAACGCTGCACTTTGTCTTTTACCGGAGCGAGGAAGTGAAAATAATTTAAACTCACTCCCCCGAGTGGGGATCGAACCCACAATCGATCGCATTTACAGTCAGGAATAATATATTTTATTATAAAAAATAGCACGGGTTGCTTGACCGGTGCCAGTTGTCATAAGTATATGTTGAGAGATATCTGTGGAAGGATTATCTTGAAACTTCAATCATGCTCAACCAATCTCAGTTAAAATTTATTAATATTATTTTTAATTTGAACGCACATACGTCAATTAAATAAATTGGTGTTTGTAATAAGCGTAATTTTTATAACTTCATAAAGTTTCTCTTGATAAAAAAAAAATATTCATTCATTCATTCATTCATGTTGTCTACAGCTTTCTTATGTAGCATATAGAGCCATACTTTGTTGAAGAGGCTTTTTACTTTCCATGTAGTATTGTTTATAACATAACATCGTAACTTAACATCGCTTTCAGTTTGTCCAGATCAAAAATGAAACAGAAATGTCATCAAAATTACATTTGCGACTCTGACTGTTCCACTGCATTATTTATTATTATTATTTTTAGCTTCACGCTTTTTATCCCGCATAGCAGGGTAGACAGAAAGTACATAGCGTCAAGACACTCTGTACTTCGCTTTCCACCGAATTCGAAACATTGCATGTTGAGTGGTGGAACTCAACGCCGCACTTTGTCTTACTAGAGCGAGGAAGTGAAAATAATTTTAATATAATCACTCCCCCGTGTGGGGATCGAACCCACAACCAATCACCGAGTACTCTTTTTTTCTATTTCAAACTAAAATATATGTGAAATAGTAAACATCGTGTCACTGTGTGTCAGTCTGACTTGTTACTGTCGGCTAATTGTGGGTTCAATCCAGTGGGAATGATTTTATTTAAATTATTTTAATATCTCTATCCTACTAAAGTAAAGCACAGTGTTGAGTTCCACATCATAACACATATTTTCGTAAATTATCGGGTAAAAAATCGCAACCCGTAACCTGACAGTAGGTTCTCTCTGCCTACTGACTTTCTCTGACTGAATAATAAAGTTCAGGTAAAAAAAACACACCATTTCAACTAAAAAGCCATAACATGTTACACTTGTTAAATATCGTTGTAAGCTTAAAACAGTTTACAAATATGTACGTATGTATGTATGTATGTATGTATGTAAGAATCATACCTAATACAGTGTTGTGGGGCAAGGGCGTTTGTATATGGTCACCAAAACGCCATATGGCCGGCAATGCTGCCCAGTATGGATAGAATGTTATTTTCAATAAAAAAATATTCCCTTTCGGCCAGTCTCGCTGATTGAGATTGACAGCTATTACGTTACAGCTGTCACCTTAAATATTTGAATTAATTAAATATTTATTATACCCTGTACAAGTTGGCTTGATCGTTTTGACAGATGGGCATTTTACTGATCAACATAGCTATTATTTCATGATACAAAAATTTTTAAAAATATTAAATATATAATACAAAAATCCCTAAAATATTTAAGCGTTATCTGAAAATGTCATGACACTCTGTTAGTCCTTTTACGTACTAATTCGAGACATTGTGTGCTAGGTAGCGACACTCAACGCCGCTAAATAACCAAGTACAGTATTTAAATTAATTAAGAAGTTCTAAATACATGCATGAATACATAAAATATATGAGAATCATTATTCGATTATTACTACTTCTTATAACTAATTTTATCAATTAATTGCGCAGTTATTAACTGAAATTACTAGTTAGTTGATACTCTAGGATAGGAATCGGGAATTTCTTTTTAATATTTGATTAATTTTATTTGTTAATCTGAGATCTATTTGAAACACATGTAAATATAGAGGTAAAAAAAATTACATTTTTCATATTTTACCTACCTACCTACTACATGATATCTTGAATTCAAATCAAATTATATTAACATCTTAATAATTTAGATTTTTTGACTAAATCTAGAGAATTCATTGTAAACATAATGAATTTATTTGTACGACGTCTATTGTATGATGAATAACAAGATGATAACGTCCATAAACTCGAGTAGACCTGTATCCGAATGTAGGGCGTTGTGCCCACAATTAGACACCAACCGCAAACTACACTCAATAAAGACTCATTGAAAACACTCAAACTACACAATAAACTAAACTATCATCTCCTGCAATTACATTAAATTATACTCAAGAAGAAGCTGTCGATTGTTTGTGGGTTCGATTCTCACTCGGAGGAATGATCATGTTATATTAAAAAAAAAATCATTTTTTCGCTCTGGTGAGATAAAACACGGCGTTGAGTTTGCCACTCAACACGCAATGTCTCGATTTCGGGCGGAAAGCAGGCAACGGAGTGTCTTGACACTAGGTTAACCCTGATATGCGAGATAAAACGTGAAGTAAGAAATACCGGTACATTAATATTTTAAATTACAATATTTTTATTTATTTATTAGATTAATTGCGTTTATTTCAACATTCGAAAATATATTTTGGTAAACTGAACAGTTTACAATCGTCCTTTGACACAGGTAGACTATATAAAACTTTATTCTTCCGAAAAATAAGCAAATAATTTGGTTAGAATACCCAGTACCAGACTCGTTTGAAAATTGTAAAAATTGTGGAATCTAACTTAAATTTATAATCAATTGGGAACTTGGTTTGTTGTTTGTTTGAGTCTACCCAATTGTCAATGATCACAATTGTTTACAACGTACATGAAAGGGTCATGACAAAAACCGTAACCAATAAATGTTTCTAAATACCTAGAACCTAATTTAATTATTACATATCTATTTGTGTTTACAAATCTATAAAAAAATATAATTAAGTTTTATTTTGATTTTCAGCATGTCTGAAGGAGACGTGTCCCTTATCCAAGACGAGGACGTGCTGCGGCGCATGGTGAGTACAACTTATATATACAATACATACATGAAAAATTAAAACAATAGCAATATGAATAAAACACTTATAAGCACGATTGGTTGTGGGTTCGATTCCCGATCGAGAAAGTGTTTAACTGTATTCATTACCCCGCTTTGTTGAGACAGCGTTAGTTTCCGCCACTTGATGCTCAATGTCTTAAATTTTAGGTGGCAAGTGGCGAACGAAGTGTCTTAACACTCTACTACTCTTAAATGTGAGGAAAAAAGTGAAGCTGCTGTTTCTGCTTTTTATAGTACTTAATAGTAGACAGAAACTACTCCACTCAAGGCACTCCGTTAACTGTTTCTGTCCAAAATTGAGAGATTGCGTATTGAGTATTGATTGACAATTTATAAATTTATCATAGGTTATTATTGAAATAATTTTTCACATGTTTAACATTCGTAATTTCTTTCAATTTCCAGTGGCAGCAGACTGAAGACTTTTCTCGGAAGAAGGAAATTCGGGCGCACATGTATAGGCTGAGGGAGGAGCGTCTTCGCAATCTTTATTCACCAGAACCTGGAGCTGAAACTAAAGGTTAGTACCCAATACATATCAACTGCGAATGATAAAACAATATTTGTTTTGTGTCTTCTACTGCTATTTATAGCATAATCTGAGTATAATTATAACTTGTATAAATCTTAAATATTATTTAGAGAACAGACATAAATGAGAAGAAAGATGAAATATGTAAATATGAAAAAAAATCTATATATTGTGGTATTCGTAATCGTTAGCTGTATTGGCTCCCTCCGGCAGGTTGTGAGTTTTCATCTCCGCAAGGTCATGTGAAGTCATTCGCTGACCAGAGCTTCCAATCCATGAAGAGCAAGGAAGTTCGAGACGCGGGCTCCCCGCCCAAGGAGTTCACTTACCGAGGCCAAGGTTCTTAAAGTCTCCTGCCACCGATTACTCTAACCGAACTAATACCATTAACCAGTAACGCATTTAACTCTACATATTCTATTTATTTAATTTACATAAATTTTCAGATCTCAAGGAACTTTCCAATGCTGGATGGAATGTTGAAACTGAGAACAAAACAACTGATGATGGCCATACTCAAATCAAGTCGGTCCACGCCAATATTGAAGGTCGCTACGATGTTGACGGTGGTCATGGTCAGTTTGCAGCTGTTGACCACAATAAACAAGCTTTCACCGAGTATGACGACGGCAATACTAGCCTTAAACGTAACGAGAATATTTCAAATACTGCAGCACATGAGCAAGTTTTCCAAAAATCAGATGACGGCACCAGGTTTTCGTCAACAAAAAGTTCATCGAGTTCTACATCTAAATTCGAGCAAATTTCATCTAAACGTGAGACAGTGCCATATAATGTGACTGACGACAATGATCGTCCTTTACGGACAACGTTTAACGTAGATCAATATGACAGCAACCGTAACGAAAATATAATGACGAGTAAATCTACAAAGATGACTGAAACTGAACAAACTTTGAGAACTGAATTTGATCATGGTGAATTGGTATCTAGGAAAATTGATTATCCAGATGAGAACACGAAAGTTATTGTGGAAACTAGGTGCCTCCCGGATGGTACAAGAGTTACTAGTACGAGGCGAGAGTTTCGTGCCCCTGCTGTTGAAACAAGCCACTCAGAACATTCCGAGCATTCCTACAAATCTCGAATAGAAAATAAGACTTCTACTCACTCCTCTGACAAGCGTTCACACGTAAAAGAAACGTCATCAAAAATCGTTCGTGATTATGACGATAATATAGTAGATTCTCAAAAAATAATTGATGATCATGATTTTAAGAGAGTTAAAGAGTATGACTCATTGATAAATAAAAACGATAATTATGTCGATAATAATAAATATTCGCCTCAACAAACGCATGATGGTAATGTCAAAATAAAAGATACGCACTACGAAATTCACACGACTCAAAATAATGATACTATCCAAAACAGAAATTACAAAGAAACTAAATCTGTACATGATTTAAATGAATATACATATAATGCTAAAGAAAAAATTCAGTCAATGATCAATAATAATCAAATAGATGAAGTTAACAAAACACATATTATTGAAGACAGTGAAACTCGTTTAGATAATGATAAAAGAAAACATTCTATGAAGGACATTGAAGAACGAAAACATAATGTAGTTCGAGAAGATGTGGTAATTGAATCAAAATCAAACCAATCAACGTATCAAAGTGACTTTTCTCAAAAGA
This sequence comes from Dryadula phaetusa, assembly GCA_032432895.1. Taxonomy (NCBI): domain Eukaryota; kingdom Metazoa; phylum Arthropoda; class Insecta; order Lepidoptera; family Nymphalidae; genus Dryadula; species Dryadula phaetusa. The sequence continues at coordinate 375,896 of JAOYRS010000036.1, forward strand.
AAATAAGCAATGATTGGAGCCCTGCACAACAAGCATGGGCTAGCACCCTGCGTTCTGACACACCAACAAGACCTTCTACTAGAGCCTCATCTCCAGGAAGTAAAACTTTCAAGTCTAGCACTTCTTCTTTAAGAAGCAGTGTCAGCCCAGATAAAACTTATAGGAAACCGTCCAGCCGTGGTGGTAGTCCAAATAAAAAAGAAAGAAATTCTCCAACTCATACTATTTCAGAAAAGTACTCTAGTACTCATTCTACTTCTTCAATAACAGAAACGACAAAAAATACTCGACAAACTAACCCTTCAAAAAATTTACAAGAAAACCGTCAACCTAGATCAAGTGCTAGTCCAGAAAAGACATCTCGTCCTCGTCTCGTCGTCAAAAAACCCACTCCGAGTCCGGATAGATCAAACTATTATACAACATCACCTAAATATAATAGGTCCGTTTCGCCCTCTAAGCCAAAGGAAAAATCGACTTCACCAGAAAGATTGATAAGACCCAAGGAGAAATCGACTTCACCAGAAAGAGTGGTAAGACCCAAGGAGAAATCAACTTCACCAGAAAGAGTGGTACGACCCAAGGAGAAATCAACTTCACCAGAAAGAGTGGTAAGACCCAAAGAGAAATCCACTTCACCAGAAAGAGTAGTAAAACCCAAGGAGAAATCAACTTCACCAGAAAGAATGGTAAGACCCAAGGAGAAATCGACTTCGCTAGAAAGAGTAGTAAGACCCAAGGAGAAATCGACTTCGCCAGAAAGAGTGGTACGACCTAAGGAGAAATCAATTTCACTAGAAAGAGTGGTGAGACCCAAAGAGAAATCCACTTCACCAGATAGAGTAGTAAAACCCAAGGATAAATCGACTTCACCGCAAAGATCACATTTTATTTTTGACAAAGAGGAACCTATGAATACAACAGTTCCACTCATTACTTGTAATGAACGTAATGCTTTCCCAAAAAGGCAGCCAGATCAACAGTTAAATAACGAGTTGCCTTTAAAATCTGATAGCACTGATTTTTCGTATGAACCAACAAAACCTTTTAATGAAGTACAACGAAAACCAAGCTTAAGTCCTGACCGCAAAATTAGAAATCAAAAACCATCTTCACCGACAAAAAGTGCCACAGAACCTATAAAAAGACAAGTAAAAGAGTCCTCACCAACTAGACATTCGCCATATGACTCAAAAACATCCCCTGCAAATCAACCTGGCTATATGAGACCAACTGCTTCGAGTTCACCTAAGATTACTGAAGAATTACCATCTCAGTCAAAACCTTTAGAGATTAATAAAGTTACCGATGACCGTAAAAATACCATACGTGAAATTAAAGATAATCATTATAAATTTATTGATGAAGAAACTAAAATGTATACCGTAAGTAACAGTCATCAAAATAAAATAACGGAAACTGAAACAACTTCACTTTTTGAAACAGATTCGTTGAGTCGTGATAAGCATGTAAAAGTTCGTCCAACGAGTCCTGACAAGATTTCAAAATGTCCAACTAAAGATAGCCCAAATCAAGACATATCAAACAAAAGTACTCCTATAAAATTGACCCAAAACATTCCGGAATCTCGTACGTCACCAACTAGAAATATAACACCAACCTATCCAGAAGCAACTACAAACAATGCTTCCTTTGTACCTAAATCTAAGAATATAATACGATCAAGCAAAAGCCCATCACCCACAAGACGAATATCATCTTCGGCAGAACCTCTTGACGAAAATCGCATATTAGGAAGTAAATCACCAAGTCCTAATAAATCTCCATCTTCTACAAGAGATATTTCACACACATCAGTTCCTGCTAGAAAACAAGAAAGTTTTGTCGATAAGGATTTAAAAAAAGGCGATGTATTACCTGATAATACTACGATTATAGATCATAACACTCTTGGGAATCGTACTCCATCACCAATAAAAATCAATAAAATCTCTAACAATAAAGTAATTTCGGAAGATATCAATTTTGTTACATCCGAAACCAAGTCGACTACTATTACAGAAGATGAATCAAAACTAAATAATAATAAACTACCGAGAAAATGTAATTCACCCAAAACAGAATCTTCACCACTTAAAACAGGAAGTGTTGATAAGAGCCCAAGAATCACTACCCATCCTAATGATCATCAGCACTCCGATGACAAAAAAATCCCGAATGCACAGTTGGATAAATCAATTGAAGATTCTAGTCCTCGTCAACAACCTTTGAACAAATCTCCTCGAAATAGCACTTCTCCTTCTAAATTGTTTGTAAGAGAAAGCAAATTTAAGCATACCTCTGATTTTATCGATACAGAAAAAAATATTGAAGATGAAAATAATAAAAACTCCATAAAAGACAGGCCTAGACAATTAATTACACCTTCTACAAGCCCAACAAGGAAACCTAAATATACTGAAAATACGATACCTTCAGGGCAAAGTTCACCAACAACATCAGTTAGTGGATTTGAATATTTTCCAGCTTGTAAAGACAAAAAAATTGTTACTGATTTAGACGAGCAAGAATTATACACCGAAGACATAATAAGTACCAGAAACGAAAAAGTTACAACTGTAAATAGTCATGTATCAATAAAAAACCCTTGTAGATCACCATCACCAGAAAAACGACCCACAAAGGAAACTCTTCCAAGAAAGAGTTCCTTAAAGAAAACTTCTACCGGTCAGATGTCTCCTACAGAAAAACCACCGTCAAGTTTTCTTGTTTCTCCTAATGTAGAAACAAAAGAATTAACTGATCATAAAGTTACTATAAAAGACCATCCCATAAAAGACATTGACAAATCTGTAAAATCAAAACCTCCATTTGAGAGACGAGAAACTTATGAAGAAAGATGTCGAAAAATTCTAGGTATGATGGAGACAGATACAATAGAATCTGAAGAGACCATGGAATACTCTATAAAAAATTCTAATAAACAGACAGGTACATGGAGTTCGCCGAGTGTGTCGCCTTGTCGAAGCCCGTCACCTACAGAAAATATATTAAATAACGAAAATAAAAAAGATACTTCTGATAAAGAATACAAAGGCGACTTTAAAAAAAACATTAATTCTAATAACGACTCCAACAACCGGAAAATGAGCAAAATTCCTACAAGAGAATCATCACCTACTAAGGTTTTGGACTCTATTGAACAAAAACATGAACTCCATACAACTACAACTAAAAATGCAAACTTAATCCCTTCAGAGAAGAAGAAACATGACGATATAACCATATCTCGTGATGAAGCTAGAAATGTTAATTCAAACTACAAAGCAGTAGATAAAACAGATGAACCAGACAATAGTCATACTCCTGCTGAGAAGCCCAGATGTACTAGTGACAACCTAAGAGATCAAGCAGTTAATGATCATAAAATTGCGGTTACATCTCAAAAGATATTATCGCCTGTGTATGACGTTCAGCATGCCACAGAAAGTATAATGGAGGATAGCAGTGATGAAAAAACTGATGATCGAATATTATGTGATAAAACTGTGCTATCAGTATCTCCACAACGCAAACCTTTTCCAGAAGCTTCTTCTCTTATCCAAAATGTAATTGATTCAAATAAAAACAATAAAACGTCTGTTATAACAAATGAATTTATTGTATCAGAAAAAGAAAAAGAAGTACTCGATAGGGTTCATAAATCGTTACGCAAACTTTCACCTGATCGTAAAGAAAAATCTCCTGTACGTATAAGTAGCCCTTCTAAATCAACTACGCTTCGTGATTTAGAAATCATTTCAAAAACTCACAACACTGAGGATGTTACAAATATTGGAGAAACAGAAATACTCACTACGTCAAAAACTAACAATAATGACAACGTCAACGTCACAGTTAAACAAAAACAAGATGAGAAACATAAAGATCAAAAAATTCTAAATAAACCACCTCCGCGAAACGTCTCCCCGACGAAAAGAATTCATAGCACTTCTCCAATACCAGCTAGAAGTATCTCCCCAAAAAAACCGATGTCGCCAATAGAAAGACCACAATCTCCATTAACGCCGAAACTAAGTGGTATCAAGCCAAGAGAAATTCTATCTCCTCACATTCGGAAACCTTCACCGAGTACAATATCACACACAAAAACAGAAAAACCTATCCTAGATAGTAAAAAGACCAGTGCAGTTGCGACTAAGCAAACAAATCTGTCAAAAATTGCACCTAATAAACTATCGCCATCCAAAATTATTCAAGGGACTAATAATAAATCCACGGATCAAGAAACTAAAAAATCTGCTATTACCAAAACGAAAGACATTATTCGTAAAGATAGTGAATCAAAAGTATCTCGGACTATAAGCGATATAACATCAAAATCAAAGAAGACCTCACCTCAAAAATTCAAATCGAAACCTGAAATTCAAGTGAATGATGTCACTACTGGGAAAGTATCTAGGCAGATCAATACTAGCACAAAAAATCTAAAATATTCTCCAAGCCATCCTCAAACTAAATTACCTACTAGTAAACCAAAATCAGCTACTGCTCTTAATACATCAATAGATGATGACGATATAATAATTGATGTTCAACAAGCAAAATCATCACGTGAGAACTCACCAGATCGCATTTGTCCAACTCCAGTAGGATTTACAGAAGATGTTGGAACCCCGAGATTTCCAGATGAGGTAAATGAACCAGATGATGAATATCAAAAAAGAACTCATCAAACCATTCACGAAGCTGAAACTATTGTCGATGACATTGTAGAAATTGATGAGGATGAAGAACTATTTGTGAGAAAAACTGATTTTAATGAATATATAGATACAGATGAAATTAATAATAGAAATTCTAAGGTTACGAATAAATTTGATGCTTCATCACGTTTTAAAGAGGCTGAAAAGAGAGATCACTCTGACTTTTTAGATGAGAATCTGAAGTCAGATGATTGCTTACTATCGGTTTCTGAAAAAGTTAATAAATTTGCCAAAGGACCTATTAATTCAAAAGACAGCAAGAGTCCTTCTCGGAATATTGTTGAAGAGTTTGACACACACACGACATATCAAGACGACTACACTAAACTCAGTGTGAATGATAAAGCTCACTTGTTTATAGAAACAGCTGAAAATGTGAAAACAACAAAATCTAAGCCTAAACAAAAAGTGGAACGCCCCAGTTTTAACGATATAGATGAGACATTAAAAAGTGATGACTGCTTACTTAGTGTTTCCGACAAAGTCAATAAATTTGTAAAAACTGCTGAACAATTTTTAAATGAAACCCATGACGTAGAAGAGAAAGAAAAGAAAATTATCGAAGAACATGAAAAAATTATGAAAAGAATAGTAGAGAACATTGATGACACTTCAACAAAACCATATAATGTAAAAGAAACTGATACTTCTAGTAGTAAAGCTCATCAAGACCATAGGCGAAGTTCTTTAACGAAAGAAACAGTTTCATCTAGCGCAAAGATCAAGGACTCGGTAAGCCATAATATTAAAACCACTGAGAAGCCTGCTGTAAAAATAACAACATTACGAAGCAGTGATGCTGTAAAAAAAGCTAAAGCATTATTTGAAAACATAGCATCTACCACCACACAAAAAGTTACCGACATATCGCACACCAAATCTTCAAAACCAACAGATACAATAATCAAAAAAGTAACAAAAACAAATACAAAAAATATTCATTCCTCAGAAAAGGAAAATACTCATTCTGTTAAAGAAACAGAGAAGATAAAAGTGTCCACTTCCAATACTAGACAAGAAAATTTTTATGAAACTGACGATGCACCTTCTTCTACTAAAGATCGAGATAGTCCAGCTCAATTCAGACCGCATTCACCAATGAAAACTAAATCTTCATCGTGTCAATCAAGTGATATTAAACATAGCAATGAGACATCCAATCAAGGGTTACCACAAACCGAAAAACCTCAAGATCAGATTCCAGGCTATCAGCGTCCTACAAAGACTAGTCAAAATAAGGAAGAAAGCAAAATTGTAGAAGAGACAGAAGTAAGAAGCAGAAGAGGAAGCGGGAAATTTGGTGTGGAGCTCCGTAGAACTAGCACTGAAAGATCAACTCCTACGAATGAGCGACGTCGTAGTAGTGTTGAACATCATCAGCCCTGCATTGAAGATATTTTTGACTTAGATCTCCTGGAACAAATGGTGAGTAAATACGTTTTTTTCCAATATTATAATAGTATTTTACATATTTCTGTAGATTTTATAATAATTTATAATAATTCTAATTAAAAAGAAAATAAAGTTCTCCATGCTTTCTATTGTTACCTTGTTACTGTAATTTGATATATGCATTTTTAGTGGTGCAATCAACCACATTGTAAAATTGAACCTACAGCAACTACGATACTTCAATACAATTCCAAGATGATAATGATTTCAGATGATAAAATAAGATAATTTAAATTTTTTTATTTATAATTTTCAGTTGGAAAAGGTCGTGGGCTATGAACAGAGGCGAAGAATACGAGCGCAAATAAGAATAGCAAAGAAAAATATGGAAAAAGAGCAAGTTGATACATCGACTACCCTGAAAGTAAAGCAAATTACCACTAAAGATGCAAAACTAAGGTCACCGGACCGTCATCATAAGTCTCCTGAAAGAAAGGTAAATGTTACAATACAAAAAGCAGTATCTCCAGACCGACAGACAGGTCTACCCAAGTCTTCCTCCCCCACGCGCAATACAAAACCAACACAACAAACGACTTTATCGTCAGAGCCTCGTGAATTAGGAAAACACGATAAGGCAGTTCTTAATGGACATGAAAAAGAAGTACGGGAGGAAACAAGGTCTCGTGAAAAAACACCAAGACCACGGAGTCCTTCTAAGTTATCTGTTAAAGCTCCAATTAAATCAAAGAGTCCGATGCGTACTGCTAGCCCGGACAAAAAGAGAACTACGTCCCCGACTAAGCCGTCCACAGCAAAACCTAAATCGAATCGATTCAACGAGTACGCGTCTGCTTATATGAAAAAAGTAGGACTCAAGGACGACGAGAAAATAGATATGAAAGCAAAACGAATATCTAGTGACGAGCAAAAAATTAAGAAAACGGAAATACACCACACCGTAGAAAGTGATGTTTCATCAATTTTGTCCAAAAAGACGTCTGAAAGAACTGTTTCACAAGATAAATTCGATGTAAACACAACATATGTTAATGGGAAGAGATCGCCATCGCCTGTGCATGCTATTGATAAAAAAATACAAGAACCTGAAAAATCTCGCGCTCCACAAAATCATACTTCACCTATCCGTAAAGCGTGTAGTCCTGAAAGAGCTCAACCTAGTTCAGGACATAATGTCTCTACAGCAAGGTCCCCAAGTCCCGAATTAATTCGGCAAAAATCAGACATATCTAAAACTCAAAGCAAAAAGGAAGTCATTATTAAAACAACAGTTGATATTGAGAAAAAAAGTTCTCAAAAGCAAAAACAAGAAGAAAAACCATCTTGGGTGATAAATAGAAATTTAAAAAAGACATCAGAAACTCGTACGTTTGCTACTAAAAAAGTGGAACCCGAGAAGCCCAAATACCGAGCTGTGAGTCCTTCTAAGGTCATCTCTAAGCCCATTGACGTCATCACATCGAGCTATGGCCCAGGGCCTCTAGATGCTGATGGCAGGCCACTGTTCGGTATCAAAGCGTTAAGAAACGGAGCTTCGAACTATCAAGGTGCGTATGTTAATCATATTTAATATGACGTCATTTTTTATTCATAATGTAATTATTTATACAGCTGAATAATTTTCTTGATAAAGTGAGTAAAGACATACTCATCTTGTATGTTATCCAAAGTAAATTCTTAATTGTTAGAACATTACATACAAACCTTATTATTATTATAACTATACTACATTAAAGAAGTGACAAAAATCATAGCGTCTACTTATAAGTGACGCGTGAACGATAACAATACTAGTTTATGTAAACGGTTGGCTAACATTTTTATTGGTAAATATAGTGAAAGGAACGGTCATTCGTCAAGAGTTTCATTCGCGGAACGGTGGTGAACCAGAAGGTACTGTGTCCGTGACCGCCTACTCCACGGAGCCCGAGGACTTGGAGAAATTACTGCAAAGCCAGGGTGAGAAGCCGTCCAGAATTCACGGTTTGGCTGCCATAACGACGACGAAGAAGTTCGGCGGCGACACCGGCGCTACGTTAAGCGAAGTTCATAACGTAAGCGCCTGAATATTTTGAATAGCAAAACTATTAGCGACGTTTTATAAACAATATATTTTTCTATAAATTTTTTGAAAAAATGTATTCTAATACTAAGTGTGGAATAACAATTTAACAATAGAACAATAAAACTTTAATTTGACCAAAAAGAACCTTTCAGATTAAAGTTTGTTTAAAATAGAAATTTATATCTATTATATAATATATTACAAATAGTAACATATTTTCTGTTAATGAACATAAAAAAAATATTATTTGCTAATCTAATTAATATAACTGTTAAATATGTATAGTTATTATTTACTAAACACTACACAATTATTAAATGTATGTAAATATCTTTCAGTAGAGTATTTAAGTTAAAAAAAACTTTTAAAATACAGAAAGAAGAACGTGCTGTTCTGGACCAGTTCACACATAGCGATCGCCGCGTGACAGAGAGCAGGGTCACCACAAGCAGTCTAGAAAAATCTGACGATTTCATACAAAACGAGAAATTAGCAGATGCAAATAACGCCTCATATGTCCAAGACAAGAGAACAGCGACCGAAGAAATGGAAAAGCGTGGCTTAAAACAAATTAAAACTGAAAAGGAAACAGTTAAACAGACGAGCAAAATACACAGTGAAAAAGATAAAAAAGTTGGAATGGAAAGACGAGATAGAGAGAGAGTGGAGAAAAGAGAAGACAAGAAGACAGTGCGACAGAGTTCTGTGAAATCACTTACTGAGAAATATATTAAAAGTGCAAGTAAGTATCAATGTTGTAAACGTAAATATTCTAGTTTACACTTTGCATCAATCTAGTGTTTGCTATTAAAATTAAAATTAAAAAAAAAAACGAAATATTTTTACGCGAATATAAGTATGAGATAAAACGTGAATATTTACTATATTATAGGAGATTAAGCAAAAGTATAATATTTTAATTGCCTTTTAAGGATACTTATTGTTCTTAACCTACTCAGGCAATAACTATTCTAACGCTTTAGGGCTACTTCTGCAAGTAGCATCTTGATAGAGCGTGTTTTACATATGGAAGTAGAAAGAGAAAGAAACTGAGCAATAGAGTAGGTGCTTAAGGATCTGATAATTGTCTGAGAGGAATATTCCTACTCAGCTCGACAGATTTGACAAATAAAATCGTCCATGTAGCTTATTTAGTTCCCACTCGGTGTTATAACGTCTTCGGGGACGTCCATCTCATCAGTAGTTTTCCATTTTACTGTAAATTCATTATCAACGTCACAACACTCACCGACCACGTATACAACACGCGCAATGCATTTAAACAGGTACTTTACATTTTCACCCGGTTACATTCATATATGGACGCGATAGGAAGAAAATGATTCAGTCTTATACTTTGCGTGACTCGCTTGTTACTGATATTAAAGTTAAAAAAAAACACTTGGTTTTTTTTTAAATTGTTATTAAAAGTCCAATAATTTCTTTGGCCAGTTCAAATTGTATTAAAAATTGTAACATAATCGCCAAAAATTATTTTGGTCACTTGAACTATTTTCTTAAAATCTTTTTACTTAAAATTGGTTATAAATAGTTGACTTAAAACATGAGTATTTTCATTGTAAAAGGTGAGACATCTAAAACCGAACGGCACGTGTACCCTAAGGCCGGTCTCATCCTGCGCACCTCCACCATGAAAGACAGTGTCTCCAGCGACTCCTCGGCTCATGCTGGTATGGCGTTATATTAATTATTATGTATAATAATAATTACTTTCAAGGCAGACAATAAAAAAAAAAAACAATTTAATTGGATTTTTAAAGAATAAATTACTCTATAGTTGTTAGGCATCAGAAAACATTTAAACAATAAAACATAAACTTCTTATTCCCAAGGTCTAACACGCACAGACAGTGAGCAGAGCCTGGAGTCTGATGAAGAAGTAGTGACAACCACGACCACAGAGCAGACAGGTGATGGTATAAAAACCACCACCACCACTACCACCACTAAAACAGGTCACTCGCGTGGTCAAGAGCGATCCTTCCTCGACAGTTCCACTAAGGTCACCGGGGTACAAGATATTCTTACGAGGATGAAAAATGCTGATATAGGTAAAATATTTTTTTGTTAAAAAAAAACAGAATTGCGTATGTACTTTATCTCTTAACAAATCTAGATATATTTATTATTATTAATATACATTACTTAGATAATTATAAAAAAAATATTATAAATTTTTCATCCTTAAAATAAAATAAATTAATTTAAACTGGCTGAATACGGATCAGAAACTGGCAGTTGAAAACATACTAATTAAAAAAAAAAAAGAAAAGAAAATGGCGCGTTAATTTACAAAGGCGTACATTTTTATAAAAGAGAAAGTCATTACATTAATGTTGAGGATTTCAAACTAAATTATTTATTTCGTGGCAATGTTCCAAAGTTATTTTACTCGTGTCTAGTCTATTTAATGCGTAGAGCAGAATTTAAATGTAACATACAGCATGTAGCTGTGTGTTGAGTGATGTATAGAAAATAATAACCTAATAAATTAAACATGGACGCTTTTTAGGACTTTAATTTTTTATTATTATATAAAATCTATTTTAATTTTACTATAATAGCTTAATATAATTTTAGCTTCGTATAGCAGGGTAGACAGAAAGTACTTAATGTCAAGACACTGTAGTTCGCTTTTAACCGAATTTGTGACATTACGTGTTATTGGTAGAAATCAACGTCGCACTTTGTCTTACCAGAGTAAGGAAGTGAAAATAATTTAAATATAATCACGCCCCAATCAAGTGGGGATTGAACCCACCACCGATCGCGTTTACAGTCACATGCAAACCCGCTGCGCTACGACAGGCCTCAAGTTCTTTATTTATTTGGTAATAAATTCAATTAATAGACAAAACAATAATCTCTAATAAGTTTTTAAGAATTTTGTTTAGCATAATTCATAAAATGTTTTCTAACTCACACATTCCCTGCATATAGCATTTAATGAGAAATTAGTGTTAAGTCACTATGCTTTGCAACTTTAAAACTTTTCGTATTATTTTGATATTGCGTTTTGAATGGCGGAACTCAACCCCGCTCTTTGTACTTCATTCTTTTTTATTATATTAGTTTAATTTAAAGTTAAATGAAAAGGCCATCATGGTGCAGTGGAAAAGCATTAAAGTGTAAATGCGATTCATTGTGGGTTCGATTACTAATAGGATATTTTTTTTCTTTTTTCCGGTTTAGTAAAACAAAGAAATGAACATACATATTCACTATTCAACAAGCATTTTGGGCAGTAAGTGGAGAATGCAATGTCTGACACTAGGTTCTCTTACTACCTTGCTATGCGAATTAAAGCTAAATAAAATTAATTATAAAAAATTTTATTTTCACGATTTTTACAAATTTTAAATTAAACAAATTTTAAACTATTTTAAAAGGATTTATCGCGTATATTTTGGTATTCAAAAATACGTTTTTTGGAAACCTGACGTTTCGAACACTTTACGGTAGTCAGTTTTCACAGTTAGACTGAAGTGGTGTTTTACAAAAATCAATGATATCAATCAGACTACTGTAAAGTATTCGAAACGTCAGATTTCCAAAAATATATTTTCGAATACCAAAATATACGCAATTAATCTGTTTAAAACAGTTCCATTTAAAATTAATTAATCACCAACAGTAATAGAAGAAGGGGACACCAACGCTGACACGGAGGCGCGTGCTCTGCTGAACAAGTTCCTCGGCGCCACCGTGCTGATGGCGGGCATGCAGAGCTACGTCACTGAGAAACCCTCGGGCAAAGTTGTGGTGAAACAGGTTAGCTTTTGACATGATATATTTATTTATTATTACCTATTTTTTATAGTCACTAATTAGTACATCTGTATGACTTGACTTAGCTTCGCGCTTGTTTATCCCGCATAACAGGATAGACAGAAAGTACCTAGTGTCAAGATACTTCGCAGTTTGCTTTACACTGAATTCGAGACATTGTGTGTTGAGTGATGGAACTCAACGCCGCACTTTGTCTTACCAGAGCGAGGAAGTGAAAACAATTTTCATAATAATCCTCCCTTGCATACAGTTATTCCGAACTAAATCTATGAATTGATAAACTTAGCCTTTAACACTACTATCTATATGATGAATAAATAATTTATTATATATTTTTTATCTATGTAATTTTCTTTTACAATCGATACGCAATACAGCAAGTTGGTATTTCTATTACCTATGTATATTTATGAGCTATATCTTTTTGCATTGAATTAATACAAAAAGTAATAATTCCTTTCTAAATATTATGAGTGTATAAACTTTAATAACTCTTGAACAGATAAAACTTTTGAAGAAATTAATTAGGTAAGCAACATTATAAAAATGTCATTGTTTTACGGCAATAGATTCTTTCTGACGTGATATATTGATATAAAGATTGTGAGGAAAATTTGAACCCATAACCATCTCTATACCATATATATACATATACAGATAAAATATTTAAAAGCGTGTAGATCTTAGAGACTCGTATATCATAAGCAAAAGCACTGCGTCCTTCGCGACTTCAAAACATAAGCATCAAATTGATTAATTTGACGTTTTAATGGTGTTTATTCAATGCTCGCCACAAACATATTTTATGTTAACACATTTTAATATTTATAATTACATATCATATTTGAGCGACAGACAGCCTCGTAGTAAGTGCAATTGGTTATAGGTTCGATTCCCATTCGGAGGAATGATTATATTATTTATTTTCCCTTCACTATAATAAGACAAAGTGCGGCGTTTAGTTCCGCTACTCAACACGCAATGTCTCGAGTTGGTGGAAAACGGAGTACAGAGTGTCTTGATACTAAGTACTTCCTGTCTACCCTGCTATCTATTTTAAATAATTAAACACTTGATACGACTTTGATTCCAATAGAGAACAAAACATTAATTTCTCTCAACCAAGTTGCTCAACAAATTAATCTTTTCCGGTAAACAAAAATATAAATAATGCATCATATTCACGTGGAATGAACTCGTGTCGCAGTTCTGAAACACGAGTCAATGTACCGATCAAAGCTATACGGGCTACCGTACTTGGCTCTCTTCCCGCTTGAATTAAAAATGTAATAAATATTATAAAGGGAAACCCAATCGCGTGTTTTAATCGATCGAATGCCGAAACGCACGTTAGTTCCCAAGTAATATACTCCCCGTATATGGGAGACCCCAAAGAGAGGATTCCCCGAAATTCCTAGGAGATTAGAGAGGAAAATCGAGATTATACGTTTTTTAATATAGACAAGCGTAGTTGCGAAGTATATATACTTAGTTTACAATAATGCAACAGATTTTAAATTTCATAAAAATCACGAAAAAATCATTTAAAAAAAAGCAATTTCACTCTTTATTCCGCATAGACAGAGAAAACCCTCCTCCGTAGATAACTTATCGATTCTTTCCAGGGCGGAGAAATATATATACTTTGGTAAATATAATCAATACCTCGAATGGAATCGGATCCACAACCAATCTGCTCAAATGCATCCTAAACACAGTATGCATTTCTGAACGTCTTGCGCATTTTTAGTAAATATAGATAAGCTGTTATACAAATGATAAATAATATTACATCTTCATTAATAATTTCTTTTGACATTTAATGTATTACGTTATATCTACAAGTATCTAGATTCTAGACGAGGAGTCTCTTAATCTGACATGCACTTAATGTTGGCTCGCACCCAACACCCTGCAGAGACCCTTTCCGTAAACACCCGCGATGCCAACTTCACAACTGACAAGTCATCGTTTGAGTGCAATGTGCACTCTACTAATTATGCATAAAAAAATAAAAGTAAAGATATATTAATAATATATTCATTTTCATTTTAAACGGATTAATCGCGTATATTTTGGTATTCGAAAATACACTTTTGGAAACCTGTGACCATGGACCAGTGTAAAGTGTTCGAAAGGTCAGGTTTCCTAAAATATACGCGATTAGTCCATTTAAAATAGTTTCATTTAAAATATATATTATTTATTTATTTCTTTAAACGAATAAATTTTATATGTTTTAACGTTTAATTTATAATTATCATTTTTATATGATAAAATGATTTTGAATATAACACTCAGTTTTCTTGCAAGAAAAGTGTCTTAAATAATTTGAAAAATCATATATGTTATATTTTTTTAACTTTACACTTTTATCCCGCATAGCAGATAGACAGAAAGTACCTAGTGTCAAGACACTCCGTACTTCGCTTATATAATATCCTTCTATATTTATAAATGTGATTTATACTATTATACCAATATCTCGGTGCCGCGTAAAATGTACGTCGAGTTAGCAATTTGTACGTAGACTTTTGTATATCATAGTGTACATAAGTCATTATTAACTATAATAGTGAAAACTTTTCATTTTTCGTACAAATTAAGGGGAAATATTATCTTTATGTATTAATATTTATTAAAACACAACCAAAGCGCCAGCGCAAATAACGCAAATAAGGCGTAAGTATCGAACTCTACTATTATCTAGTAAACAAAACGACCGTTGCCGTTTTAAGACACGCGCGTGGAAGAAAATCGCCGGCAAAAATAACCTTAAGTTTTCATCAAATCAAATACAATCATTGGGAAAGTAAATCTTATTATAGTTAAAATACGTATGTTCTGTACGGAAATTCGCTTGAACCGATCCCGTCTCTATATTTGGTACGGTGACGTCAAAAACCGACGTTCACGCAGTCAGTTACCAACGGCCGCTCTGGACGGTGCTCAATACCCATCTATATATTAATATATATATTATTATATATTCATATTACATACATATAAAACCATTTATATGGTACAACTTGTGGTGACTGCTGTCTTGTTATAGTGATTTTAAGGATTGTCACCGACTCTACATTTTGTGTGGTAAGATTTTATTTTAATATTTTACTGTAATATAAGAAAACATTTCTAAAAAACGTATAAAAATTTGAACGCAGCGGCATTCGAACCAGCGCCTCTTGGAAACTGTCCAAGCGCTCTGACCGCTAAACCTTGCGTTCTACTACCAGCTGCATCAAAATTCTTATACGTTTTATCAAAACTTATTTACGTTATTAGCAAAAGATTTAATTTTTTCGTCTTCCATTATTATGAATAACGAATTGACGGGTAATGTATAAAATAAAAATGGGGATGACTGACTTAATTAAATTGTTAAATTATTTTTATTAATATTTAATTTTTGCTTCAATAATTAAATTGAATACATAAAAATAGTTTTATCAGAAACGTGTCATGAAATAATTATACGTTTCTATCATAGCTTGAGATTCTGCAAGTCACAAGTTCAAATCAAAGAATGGCAGGATGTCTTTTTTACAGCCTCACCATTTATCTCGCATATCAAGGTAGTCACGGGCAACCTGGTGTCAAAACACTTCGTTGACTTCTTTCCGCACGAAATCGAGACGTTGCGTGTTAAGTGGCGAACTCAACGTCACGTTTTGTCTTACCAGAGCGGAGAATTTATAATAAATTTTATACGAGTGAGAATCAAACTTACGACTAATCGAGTTTACAGTTAAATGGTGTTCTATTACGCCATACGATGCCTCGAAACCGGAAATGACTATGCCTAATATTATGGGTTTAAAAAAATCGTAATTAGTATAATATGATATTTGTATAAATAAGCCTATAAAGGTAGCCTACCTTCCTAAAGGTACCTAACTATTTTTGTCATATTCTGCGTTTTTCTATCTCAGTTTAAATTTAATAAGTTTATTGAATGGATATCTCATGAATAAATATTAAATTTGAAAAAGCTGTATGACAGCGTCTGACTGTAAACGCGATCGGTTGTGGGTTCGATCCCCCTCGAGGGAGTGATTATATTTAAATTATTTTCACTTACACTCACTCTGGTAAGACTAAAGTGCGGCGTTGAATTCAACCTCTCACCACGCAATGTTTCGAATTCGGTGGAAAGCGAAGTACGGAGTGTCTTGACGTTAGGTACTTTCTGTCTACCCGGCTATACGGGATAAAAGCGTGAAGCTAAAAAATATTTATATAAATGATCGTTTTATTAGAAAGAACTGATTGTCTACAGATCGAGTTTCTAAAATGTACTGATAATTTATTCTAAGTACATACCTATATTGGCAATATAGTAATAACAATTCACACACTGTGTGTAAATCCATCACGGATGGACGGACATTTAATAGGACGTAGAAGAAAGGAAATGAGATACGGATTAAGTTTACTGTTACAAACCGCATAATGTAACCACACCGTGTATAATCCTATATAATATTAAATGAAACTATTTTCAACGGATTAATCGCGTATATTTTGGTATTTGAAAACACAATTTTGAAAACCTGGCGTTTCGAACATTTTACAGTAGTCCATGGTCACAGATAGACTGAGGTGGCATTTGTCTGTTGGTATAAATAATATAATTGATATTTGTATTAACCCCTTAACAATAATATTTAGTTTTTGTATTGAAAAACCTTTCAAATAATTTCATTTAATCAAAGACCTTTTTATTGCTATATAATATTTATTAAAACTGTTTTTTTAATTAATTATTAATTAATTAATTATTAATTTTAACATTGCAGATGCACGACGTTATTTGATAACAAGTCTGTTTTTGACCTCTTTGCTTAAAAAACAATCCTCCTATCCTAACCATTTTACTTTTTCACGGTTTATCAGTAATTATAAAACTATAATATTTTTGATCTTTATTCAAATTAAATGAATGTACATATATTTTATAGGTTTCAGAGTCTGTGTTACTAAATTAGAGAGCGTTGTGACGCAGGGGCAAAATATCATACTGTAAATGCAATTAGTTGCAGACTCGATGTATATTGCGGGGAATGATTATATTTAAAACGTTTTCATTTCTGGGCTCAGCCGCTGAACACGCAATGGTCCAAATTCGCGAAGAAATAAAGAACGGCATGTCTAAGATCCAGTACTCTTCGCCCTGCTAGATGAAACGTAAAGCTGTACAAAACGCCACACGCTAAAAATTATCTATTATTATTTCAACGTACAAACTTACATGTATATTTAATAATATTGATCTAAACCAATTTTTTCATATCGCTATGACATAACAGCGACAAATTTTTATACCTTAAGAGTTAGGTTAGTCTCTATTATTTTTGGTACTTGCCACGTCTTGAGTGTTCCAAAATGTAGTCTCGACTCTTGGACTGTGACCGAGAAGATGTGACGACAGACGGACTGTCACATGTGGACTTTACACATATATAATTACACAAAGGTCATGTAAAATTGGATTAATAAATGTGATTTGTGAATATGTTTAATGTTTAGTGTAGAGGGAGTGTGAGTGTACACAGAATGTTTTCACGCTTTATATAAATTTGTGATAATCAATCATCAGTACATGTCTAGTGATGTGTCACTAAATTCTGGGTCTACTTTATATAAATACGAATTTACGTCTTATAAGATATATATTTTAAAAGAAAAACATTCTTGAATAATGCGGTAAAAGAGCTCCATTTAAAACCGTTGTCCAGTTTTTTCAGCTACGACTTTATATACATGTTCATTTAGAAAAAAAATTCTAACTAAAACTATATAAACTCATGTTTATATAGAACACAATAACTATAATCTCTCCTTTCTCCTACCACAAAATACCGTAGTTAAGAAAACCCTTAGTTTTATTTACCGCACTCCTTAGCTTTTATTCAGTTTTCTTTTCTTGATGTCTAAATATTTAAAAAAACATGTTAATTTAAATTAACTTTTATTCAAATTATCTAAACATGCGAAGAAATGCGGTAGCACGTGTTCGTACTAACGTCATCCAGTATTTATATTTCCTGCGACTCTACTTTGTTTATTTGCAAAACGTAAAACACGAATGTGTGTACTTTTGATTTATATACATATTTATATGTTCTTGCGTCATTGACTCTGAACTTTCCTTAATTTATCTATATCTGAAATTTTATTAATAATTTAAAACTATAATCGATTAATTGCGATAAACCTGCGATATATCAAGCTGGTAGACCTGTTGGTCTGGACTTTAAAGTTGCTCAGACCTGCTGAAAGTAATAGGGTCGATTCTCTTCCAAGAGTAACATCAGTACAATAGCCTTTAAAAGAGCAAGTAGCTGCTTTATGTTTGAATGTTTATTTTTTATAAGAGAACGAAAAATGTAGAGATCGGTCACTACAAAAATTATTATAAATATACTTCTTATATATTTAACAAATAATCATTTTTCTTATGAAATATAACGTATAAACATCTTCTTATATTACGTAGTTTCTATCAATCGTGTAAACAGAGTATGGGACGTTCACATGTCTAATAATAGCCATTGGCTCTAAATAGATTTGGAATGTAGGTCAAACACTTGAAATACCTGAAGGAGTCGGGTTTTTTACCATCTAACACTTAAAAATACGAATTCAAACTTCGCTCTGTAGATTAAAAAGTATCTCTATGTTAATATTTGCTATTTTTAAAGTATTATTCCACACTTAGGATTAGAAAACATTTTTGAAAAAACGTATAAAAATTTGAAAGCAGCATTCGAACCCGCGCCATGCACCAACAAAACGTATAAGAATTTTGACGCAGCTGGTAGTAGAACGCATGGCTTAGCGGTCAGAGCGCTTGGACGGTATCCAAGAGGCGCGGGTTCGAATCCCGCTGCGTTCAAATTTTTATACGTTTTTTCAAAAAAGTATCTCTATGTCTTCTCTATCTTTTATACAAATATGTTCACTGGTTATCGTCTAATAAATAAACATTCATATTAATAAAATAGCGCAGCGCAGTGACGTTATTCATGTGACATTTTCAACATGTTTGTTTTCTGTGTTATATTTAATGTAGAGTCATTTCCTACTTTCTTTATGACGCAATTAAATATAAGCAAATCATTGTCTGCTTTTGTTCCGACTGTCCAGAAATACGCGCGTGACGTCAAAACGCGGACACCGTCTCTGCCGCCATGATAGCCACGTATCGGAAATCTCATGGATAATATTGTATATTGATACAATATATGTAATTTAATGTATTGTAGATACGTTAGTTTTCAGTTCAATGGTGCCAAGTTGTAATCTAATAGGCATGACTGAAACCATTTGCTGGACCATTATTTTAGAACACCATCTGTCATACAATGAAAGCTTACATAAAGTCAAAAAGAACAGTTTCAAGCTTTTTCGGCTAGTTAGAATTGCTAGTCCACATTACATTTGAATGTATCTATTGAACATATCTATACATTATTTTTAAATAAATTAATATGTTCATGATGTTTTTTATTAAAAATTATTGATTTCTCATGTAATATTGGATCTAATCGATAAATGTAGAGATCGGTAATAGAAACTCTAATAATAATTAAGTCAACTGCTTGTTATATTATAAACATACATAGTATATATATCCGCAAATGGCAATAAAATGTTAGTACATCTAAGCATTGCTGGTGCGGTGCCAAGCGACGCGTGCGCAGCTAACGACCTCAGGCCTCTTCGCCAGATTTGGTCGTGCGTCGGGCTTTCCACGAAAACGCCAAGGTTAGCTTTCCCTTCCCTGTGCAATACAAAGAAAACATAAATAGGTCGTCTTGTTCTCTTTGTGAATAAAATATTAATATGTTATTTTTTCGACATTATCAACGTGTTTTTGTGTGGCGGTTTTCTATTCAGTTGGAAAGTGGAGCGTTTATACAATATAGCCTCTGTGTTTACGGTAAACGGTAAGAAATAAGGTTGCGGTGGTCATTTGTATCATGTTTTTCTCTTCTCTGGTTAGGCCTATAACGATATTGAGTTCCAGCGTCCAGCAAGTTACTTCATCATTATAGCAAATGTATGACGAAGCGACTTTTCATAAACTTTTCATTATCTATAGGAAGAGTAAATAATATCTGATTATTGTAGCTTCCATTATTCCATATTTTTAAAGTGTTATTCCACACGTGCATGCTTTTTAGCTTCACGCTTTTATCCCGCATAGCAGGATATACAGAAAGTACTCGGGAAAGTGATTATATTTAAATTATTTTCATTTCCTCGCTCCGATAAAGACAAAGTGCGGCGTTGAGATCCGCCACTCAACACACAATATCTCGAATTCGATGGAAAGTGAATTACGGAGTGTCTTAACACATAAAATTCGAAAACATTTTTAAATAACATACAAAAATTTAAATGTTAATAAGTTGTAACAAAACGTACAAGAATTTCGAGGCGGCCGGTAGTAGATGCATGAATTAGCGGTCAGAGCGTTTAGATGGTTTCCAACAGACGCGGGTTCGAATCCCGCTGCGTTTAAAAATTGTGTTTTTTTTTTAAAAACTATGAAGTAAAATCAACTTTCAAAGCTAGATCTAACATTGAGCTCAACCACATCTACGTTTAAACAGTATTTAAAAAGAAATTTTCTATAGTCACCATAAAATAGTAGCGTTATAACAATTTAGCAACAAAATACATTATTACCGTGCCCATTTATAAACGCTCGTTAGTTTTGTCCCGCTTGCGATGTAGCGCGAATTATTATCTTTCACGTTATAATGGCGCACTGCTCTACATGATCATATGAGCGTTCACTTGCGTTATTTGAATTCCTATGACTGACTTCATGACTTCCTATATGACAACCTTGTACTGACTGTGATATATGCGGAGAATGGAGAACGAAGTATTTTGGCATTAAGTTTTCCCAGCCTACTTGCATTTGTTCCAGGTAATCGATGTTTAGTATAGAATCAGTAAAATTATAAGTTTTCTTTAATAAAAAAAATTAAAGTAGGAAATACAGCAAATCTTTACTAATTACACAAACTTTCTCTGCAAAGACCTTAAGAATTTAGAGAATGGTCAAACAAAGGCGTAAATTGCGTTTGCACAATCTTTGTTGTTCTAATTTTGTTTGTTTACCTCGTTTTTAATTTGGGCCAAATGCTAAGCGGTAGTGCTTTCGGATATCTCTTA
Source organism: Dryadula phaetusa (assembly GCA_032432895.1). Taxonomy (NCBI): domain Eukaryota; kingdom Metazoa; phylum Arthropoda; class Insecta; order Lepidoptera; family Nymphalidae; genus Dryadula; species Dryadula phaetusa. The sequence continues at coordinate 397,106 of JAOYRS010000036.1, forward strand.
CATTCTCATCATTAATCTAACTTCAAAAATATTTTGTAAAATTGTAATATCTAGAACTACTTTTTCCCTAGTCCTTCTATTAAAACAATTTTCAAGGAAATCAAAGTCAGTTTTATATTCGAAATAGAGAGGGTAATATTTTTAGATTAAATCTCGGATTAAGTCTAGATAGACCAAAAATAAATGACTCTAGATTTATTCATAGTATAATAATATGTAATTATAATCTTTTGCTTGTATTTGAGATACATAATATTAGAAAATCGAAACTCATATCTAGGTTTGTGTGTTTTTGAACAGAACACGTACTGTATTATTATTTCTAATGTTTATTAGAATTTAATCTTGCTATATAAAGGCATAACTTTATTTTATATTCACATATAAAAATCATATTAATCTATTAACTAAAACTTGATCACCATTGAGCTAAAACGTTTAAAATCCAACCGTAGTATATGCTTGAAAAAATAAGAATATTAATTTTAAAAAGGAAAAACAATACATTAGTAGTTATGTTTCTCAAACTGTACCTGTGGCCATTAAGAATATATTATATTCATATTCAACGTCGACGGTTGGTAGCGTCTGTTCTACTGCTATTGGCATGCGCGTGCGCACATCCATAATGATCTTTCCTAGTAACAAATAAATATTGAATAAATTCTGAGTAACAAAAAAATTATCAGCTCTAAGAAATTATACATGAGTTGAACTTATTTTCTTTATTAATAACTTTGAAAACGTCACACCACGTGACAAACATAATATTTCGTGTTAATTTGCAGCTAAGCCTAATTTAGAAATAAATAGATTTTTATTGGTTATTATAATTTGTACATCAAATGATTAAAATATATAGTTAAAAATATAATATAATTGGTCTTGAGTGGAATGAATTTAGTGATACAACTTGTTTTTTCATCATCTTTACATATCTCATTCATTTTTCCTTGTGGATAGATAACATAGGAATAAATCACTCCGTTCTCTTTTTCTACCGATAATTTACATTTAAAGACAAGTATCTATTAATAGACGTTTTAAAAAAAAAGTACTTCTTATAATAACCTTCACTTCATATATATTTAACGGTAAATTATCTAATTTTCATTATGATCTCACCTCTTCAACAGGTAGAAGTCATCGAAATCGTTTACATAATCATTTAATAGTACTTACCTACTTATATCTATAATGACGCGTAACTCTATCAATCTGTCGACCCACCTGGCGCGCCGCCAGCATCCCGCCCTTTGTTTCTGGTACAGATGTCACCTGTAGACCGTACACCGCACTTCTTCCTACTCACCTGCTCTAGTTTCTAACTAACTTTATGTAATATGCTTTAGAATTGTTACAATTGGGAAACTAAATTATCTCAATACAAATCAAATAAAGATATAGTTAATTATTTACCATTATTTTATTTGGACTAAACTACTTTAAAGGGATTCATTGCGTATATTTTGGTATTCGAAAATACATTTTTAGAAACCTGACATTTCGAACACTTTACAGTAGTCCGTGATCACAGGTAGACCATCATTTACTCCGTGAGATCGGTTTAAATTTTTTTTATTTAAAATATATAAAAATCGCGAAAATGTACAGGAACAAGCCGAACCTGATAAAGCCGTTCTCAATAAACATAATATAACTTAAACATATCATAATAATCAATAAAAACCTAATGACTTTAACGATATTTTATACGCTTACTTAAAATATCTGCAAGAGACTGTATCCACCTTGCATTGAAATAAAAGACTTCATAACATCCCAAAATGCTAACTCTATAAATGTGAACCGTAGCTGCATTTTAGCTAATGATCTAACATCTAATGTTAGATGCGCGGCGCGGGCGCATTGTACGCTACTATTTTAGCCGGCTCGATACCGCCCGGTGACCTGCCAAAAATGTGGCACACTTCTCTTCTACAGAAACGAATGTATATATTTGTCTTATACCGTCCCCTTACACCTGTCACCAGGGGCATAGGTTATAAGACACTCCTATTTCTATTCACAATACATACGTACGTTATATAAGGTGGTAAATGTCAAAAGATTATTTTTTTTCAGACGCGTGATCAGCCATACCATATGATATAAAGTTTACATACGATTTTATTAATTCAACTAAAGATAGAGACGAGTGAAATATAGAATTACAAGTTATAATATACCTTGCTTTATTCATTCTCGTATACATAATGACAAATTAATTATAAAAAAGATACTAAAAGGAGAGAAAAATGTTAGATTTGAGCACGCCAAAGATAATTTCTCGTTACTTGTATGGATTTCAAGTATTGTATTGTTGTCGAATTTGGTCAAAAATTCTTTAACTGATTAAGAGAGAGATACTTTGGAATTAGGATTGTATCATAAAGTGTAAATAATTTTCTTTTTTACAATTATTTTCAATTTACAATTATTTTCTTTTTGGAGGCCGGTCGTGGCGCAGTGGGACAGCGTTTGACTGTAAGCGCGATTTAAATTATTTTCACTTCCTCGCTCAGGTAAAGACAAAGTGCGGCGTTAAATTCCACCAATCAACACGCAATGTCTCAAATTCGGTGGAAAGCGCAGTACGGAGTGTCTTGACACTAAGTATTTTCTGTCTACCCTGCTATGCGGGATAAAAGCGTGAAGCTAAATAAAAATTTTTGAGACACCGATTAGAAGTTGGTTGAAAAAAATATTTATATGCAGAATAGTATATTAAGATGAACACTATATACGAAAGTACAATAGAGTTATCCTCGCACATTTCTAGCACTTTGCGTGGCATCTCATACACGCTTTCCTTCCTACATTTTTAGGCTTTTTTGATTTTTATATTTGCATTAATCACATATTTTTTGATATACGAGAACACGTGTTAGAAACTCGATATCTCGACCAGTTTACAGCAGTCCGTGGTGTACAGGTAGACAATGTTTTTAAGGAATTTATAAATTATTAACTTCCTTTTTCCACGTTGTTAGTTCGAACCAAATTCCAATCTTCAGTACCGACGGTACATCCGTAAATATCTATAGAAAGTTTCCCGATTTATATTTATAATTATAAAACAACAATTAAGTAGCTTTGGCAGACACAAGGCGCGATGTTTTTGTTGTACAGTTGTTGGAAATCAGCCCTTCTTGGGCACGTGAACTACGCCGCGGTGACTCACTGCGCGTGTATATTTGGACGCGACTTCTGGCTGGATTTGGAAATGAAATGACAAACAAACACAATACATTTGTATATTTATATTATTGATTTATTATTGTTATTTATCTACATTTTTAGTTATTTGAATGTACTTTGAGTTGTACATTAAAACAAATATTTACTCAAAGCCTACTTTAACACTATATAAGGAAATTCAAATTTTTATACGTTTTTTATACATGTTTTCTAATCCTAAGTGTACCCATACCCTGCACAAGTTAGCTTGATATTTGTGAGAGACGGGCTGGTCATATTAAAATTGAATTCTTAGAGACTTTTGTGTTATAGGTTTTTTTTCATATTCTAACATTTTTTTTAAATTGCTAAATTAAGAAAATAATATGTACGTCATTGCAAAGGTATATCGATCAGAAAAACTTACAACACCAAAAAGATTAAGATATCTTGTGCGGGGTATAGCATATAAATCAAGGTTAGGCATTACCCAACGATTATTACAAAGAATGTTAATTTGGCGAGACACATCTATTTACACAATTAACAAATATCTTAAATAAATATTTAATAAATTTACAACAGTATTTTGGTAACTGATCTCATTTCTGACTGGATGCTGCGTTTATCCCGCTTTAATACGATCTTCGTAGATATAAAAAAATTTACAATTACAACACAGTATACCGGTCTCAAGGTCCGTACGTATAAGTGGGGACGTATTTATGACTTGTTATGAACACCGCCCACAGAAATATGTCGGGATCTGGCGCCGCTTGGCGGAGTGTTTTTTTTATTTTTTTCTAAAATAAAGATTATTATGGAACAGTTTATGTAATCGATATTTGTAAAACGCATATATATATTATTATTTTATGAATTTAGACACTATATATTTAAAATTAATAAAATGAACGTAATAAAATTGCAGCCGGTCGTGGCGCAGTGGGACAGCGTCTGACTGTAAACGCGATCGGTTGTGGTTTCGATCCCCACTCGGGGGAGTGTTTATATTTAACATTATTTTCACTTCCTTGCTCTTATAAGACATAGTGTGGCGTCGAGTTCCACCACCCAACACATAATGTCTCGAATTCGGTGGAAAGCGCAGTATGGAGTGTCTTAACACTAGGTACTTTCTGTCTACCCTGCTATGCGGGATAAAAGCGTGAAGCTAATTATATATATTTATTGTTAATTTAATTTAATTATTATTAATTATATGTTTATTTATTATATAACATTTGTTAGCAAGTAATGGTTATGTAATATATTATTGTGGATAAAGTAATATTGGTAAAAATTTCAGTAGCTTGGAACCTTCAAAAAATTTCAGTAGCTTGGATTAGGCCGATACAGTAGGGACAGCAATAATTAAAATAGTTCTAAGTTTTTTTTAATTATTTTTTTTTTATTTAATGATTAGTTACTTTTACGATATTTTCAACGTCCCATCTCCAAAGTGAAATCGCTAACAAGCGACGCTAATGGAGAACACAGTGTTTTATCACTGGGTTTCACTAAACATCATAATAAAACTGAGATAATGATAATAATTTAAATCGTTTTCACATCCACAAATACTATTTTCTCTTTTAAAAAATTAAAGAGTTAAGATTTCGAATGAATCAACGTTAGTGACATGTTCATTTATTAATAGAGCTGTCAACCTGAAGGGCGACCTCGGGCGGACGGGGCAAGGCCTTTGCTACTACACTGAATTCTTTTACACATTTAAAAAGTATTAGAAAATTTAAAATGTATATATTTTTATTTAACTGAATTAATCACGTATATTTTAGTATTTGAAAATAGATTTTAGAAATATCAACTTTTCCAACACGCTTCATTCTTAAGTAGCCGACTGTATTGATGTCAAGTATTTTTACATGAGAGATGAATAAATAATATTCTTTATTGCACTAAATCGAATACATAAAAAGATGAAAAAAATATTACAGTAATAAAGTCCGCAACGATGGACTTATCTCTAGAAGAAATTTCTTCCAGCCAATCTGTGGAAGTGAGTTATGTTATAATGAGCGTGACAACCAGTGCAATAAATAATTTAAAGATAATACAAACAATACACATTTAATTATATAGAAATTAATAAATATATATATTTAAATATATATATATATATATATATATATATATATATATATATATATATATATATATATATATATATATATATATATATATATATACATATTATTAAACAGAGATATACATATATTCTGTAGTTTAATAAATTTTATATTAAAAAAACATCCACACTATAGTCTAATCGATTGATCCGGTCTATAATAGTTTTTTTTTAAATATTTAAAAATCACGAAAACCAAACATCTTAGTAAGTTTTAAAAAATATTAAAATAGTTCTTACAAGTTTTTTTTAATCGAAGAATTATATTTCTCTTTAAATGAATGACGTTTAATTCATAACAGAAAATATTTATTCATGACTAGAGAAGGGGGTATCTAAACACTAGGTCACTCTTATCAGCTTCACTTTTACCACGCATAGCAAGGTAGTCAGATACAACCTAGTGTCAAGACACTCTGTTGCTTGCTCACAAAAATCAAACCATAGCGATACTTTAAAGCGAAAAAATAAATTTAGAATCGAACCCACAACCAATCGTGCTTACAATCTCTCTTACTAACTTGAAATATAAGTCAAAATATAAAAATATATACATTTTGTCTCCAGGAGACCGTACAGAGCAGTGGTGGCAAGGTGACAAGCAGCCGCCGCGTAGAGGAGTTCGACATCGACCAGTGCTGGGACGAGCGTGTCTTGCGCAAACTTGTGAGTATATTCACATCCGTATCATAAATATTGAGATAGATTGAGATAAAGTGTAACTCACACGTTGCTATAGCAACACGTATTATACTTTATTATATTTTACACTTTATATAAAAAACAAACAAACAAATGGCAGTGTGCGTAACATTTATTAGCTTCACGCTTTTATCCCTCATAGCAGGGTAGACAGAAAGTACTTAGTTAGTATCAACACACTCCGTACGCTTTGGAACTCAACGCCGCTCTTTGTATTTGCCAGAGCTAGAAAGTGAAAATAATTTGAATATAATCCCTCACCCGAGTGGGGATCGAACCCACAACCTATCGCGTTTTGCAGTCAGACGCTGTCACACTGCGCCACGACCGGCCTCGTACAATTGTAGTTTTTATATATTAAATAAAATAAATTACACCGATATCTACACGCCTATATAAATATATAGGTGTTCTCTAAAATCACTTTCTTTGTCCATCGCCGAGTCATGGCGACTGGCGCTGACTCATGATGACCGACACTTGTTGGCGCATCATGATGTCTCCCATACACTAATGATATATTGTTTATGTGTTTTAGTCGACACTTTCATTTAGAAATATCTAAGCTGATCTATGAAAATGGCAACTTGCAAATATTTATTCACAAGAAAAATCTCTTTTTTAAATTTGTAATAATAAAGGTTAATATTAAAATGAAACTATTTTAAGCGGATTAATCGCGTATATTTTAGTATTTGAAAATCTGTCGACATGTGATCACGGACCACAAAAGTATTGAAAAGGTCAAGTACTTTACAGGAGTCCGTAAAATCGGACGCTGTCACACTGCGCCACCACTGGCAGCTGCGGCAGCTGGGAGATATAACATAGTAAATATACATAGAGTCAAAGGCATATATTCTAAATGTCTTAAAAACAAAAGATAATTCTCTCCTTTAAATACGTCAGTCAGTAAAAATATAAAGAAACACTGAGGCCGTTCGTTGCGCAGTGTGACTGTAAAACGCGATCAGCTGCAGGTTGGATTACCACTCGGAGGAGTGTTTGTATTTAAATTATCTCCACTTCCTCAATCTGTTAAGACAAAGTGTGGCGTTGAGTTCCGCCTCTCAACATTGAATATCTGGAATTCGGCGGCAAGTGAAGTACGGGGTGTCTTAACACTGTGTACATACCGTTTACCTTGCAATGCGAGATAAAAGAGTGAAGCTAAAAACAAATAAAAAAAACCATCGTTTGAAAGCAAAATACTGTACCACAGAGGACCCCCTCAAAGATCCACAGACCGGTACGACCGGACAGGACGCGCTCTCGGCGACCACTAACTAATTAAATCGTAAATTGATAAACACTTAAACGGTACAAGTTCTATTAAATTTCTAATCTATAACCACGTTATATTATGATTCATCGGCTTACGTTATCTTCTGTACAGTTGTTTTTTTATACTGAATACAAAAATACCCGATATCGATATACGAATATCTTATTTCATAATAGCTTGTAATATTAGAAAACATTTTTAAAAACCGTATAAAATTTTGAACTCAGCGGGATTCGAACCCGCGCCTTATCGCGAAATTCTTGTATTATATGTTTTGTTACAACTTTATTACAAATAAAATAATCGATTGGCAAGAGAGAATGCTATGTATTTTAATAAAAATATTTTTTAATCCAAGTGTGAAATATTTAAAAATACTAAAATAATTTGTAAATATTACTTATTAATGTTCGTTATATTAGAAACATGGATTTCTTGGATACCAATACTTGGAATCGAACCCAGAACCGATCGCGCTTACAGTTAGACGGTGTCCCACTGCGCCACAACCGGCCTCTGTGTTGAAATGTTTTATAAAAAAAAATCAGGAAAGATGACTGACTACTATTTATTATTATATAATTTTGTAAAGAATGACTGACTGATATTGTGAATTGGGCGTCTAAGTATTATACTGCAAGCACTCTTACTCAGTCATTGTGAAAATATTCTTACCAAAACCAAGATAAGTTATAATAGACATTAAATTTTTTGTTGTCTTTTTAGCCTCTCGTTTTTTATTTCGCTTAGCAGATTAGACAGAAAGTACCTAGTGTCAAGACACTACGTACTTCGCTTTACACCGAATTCGAGACATTGCGTGTCGAGTGCTGGAACTCAACGCCGCACTTTGTCTTACCAGAGCGAGTGAAAATAATTTAAATATAATCCCCCCGAGTGGGAATCGAGCCCACAACCGATCGCGTTTACAGTTAGACGGTGTCCCACTGCACCGCGACCAGCCTCAAAATTTACTTAAAACCATTTTATTTGAACCCACGATATTAACTTGGACTTCTGTTACAACAAACGGTAGTACAGTATCGAATGTGAGTAAAATATTTTATTATAATAATTGAAGCAGTTAAAAATGCGTTCTCATTAAAAAACCGCACATTCCTTCGGATAAAATGAAATAATTTGATCAAAAAAAATTATATTAAGAACATTTAATTGCTTCCATTATCTTTATCTAAAACGGAACAGGTCAGACCCAGTAAGTATTTACAAACACCGTGAAACAGAAGTAACGGTAGAAAGTATGTCAAAACACATTAAATGCGACAAAACGCGAGTATGAGGTGAATTGTATACAACAAAGAGATAGAGTGTTGTTAGTTCCGGTTTCCGCTGACCACTTCCGGTACAAACGAAGGGGACTGGTAATTGTGAAAACTGTTAGTCCACACATTTATTGTTGTTTAAATAAAATGAAAATATAATATTACTTACTTTGACATATATTTATAATATACGTTGAGTGCAGGTTCACTTCCCAAAAGCAAGATTATGTTACTTTACTATTTTTAAAGTATTATTCCATCTTTAAGATTCGAACCGTCCAACTTGGACGGTTTCACAAAAGGCGCGGGTTCGAATTTCGTTGCGTACAAATTTCTATATGTTTTTTTTTTAAATGTTTTCTAATCCTATAATTGTGTTAATTATTAACAAGTGTATAGAAGATTTTTTTTAATTCACATGATAATTTAAAGAAAACTAATTTATCTTAAAAACTAATATATTTGAACAAACTCTCCTATTAAAAAAAACCTCAGAACAACTTACTTATCTTTATTTGGATTATTGAAAGTAATCGACAAAAAAAAAGCAAAAACAAGCAAGTGAAATTGCTAGCAGATGTAAAATGAAATCGCAACACTTAAATCTGTCATTGGCTTGCACCGTTCGGTCGGCCAGTACAAGCGTTGTGGCCGCTGTGGTCACACTGGTGGCAGGCTGTATCAAAATATAACAGTAATCTTAAACATTGAGACTTTATTAAAAGTAATTTTCTTTCATTAAAAATTCGCTTTCAAATAAAAAAAAAATTACGTATAAAAAAAAAGTGATAATTGTTTTTTTTCTGTTAATTTAAAAAAAAAATGTTGGGTGTCACATCACATGTAAGTTTTTGTGTTCTCGATATTAAAAAATTAAATTAATATTTTTTATACCGTTATTAAACACGTAAAGTAATTGAGTATACTAGAATATTTTCTGCCAAACGATTTTATGCCTTAGAAGGCAAAGTTTTGTCATTACAGATGTTTTAAAACAGAATTTGTATTATATTTGTTTAAATACGTGAAGCAAAACCTTTTGAAATGTGCTTACGAAAATTCCGCGGATAGAGAAGTACTTATTCATTTACTTCCAAGTTTTTGATAGTTTTGTGTTAAGTTGCTTAAGTTGCTTAAGTTAATACTGTATACATTTGCTCGAATATTATTGAGGATTTTTTTAAATATTTTAATTATTATAGACGTTTTTTAGCTAATTAAGTATAGTATTGTATTAAGTTATCTAACGCTTAATTAATTTCACGTAAGTGTAAAACCTTATTAAATTCTATACCATTAAAATATATTTTTATTTATTTTTTATTTAAAAATATTAATTGATACATAGAGAATACTTTTTGCTGTATACTTTTACCGGAAATTGAATATTCTAATATACAAACTACATTACAGTTGGACGAGTGCAGTGACTACGAGCAGAGGCGCCGCCTGCGCGCGCGCATCCGAACACTCATGGCTGAACAGGAAGGTAACCGAAATTTCTTTAACATATTTTTTATTAAATTACAACCATTTAAATAAATTCATATTTTTCACACATTACCATTTTTTAAAAGCAAAATTTGGTCGATGCTTTGGCTCCTCCATGATATTAAATGTATAGAAACTTTAAACCTACAAAGAGGTATGTTAAATACACATCAGTAGGAGCATGTAAGTATTTGTTGTATTTTGCGAGCAGCGTGCACGAGTGCGGTGACGGAGGCGCTGGCTGCGGCCGGCGAGGCGGTCGACGCGGAGGAGCAGTCCGGAGAGCGCGGTGAGTCCCTCCTCCTCCCGCTGCTGCAGGGCCTGCTGCAGGGCGGCGGCCGGCGCCTGCTGGCCGGCCTCGGCGCCGCTTCGCACGACGTGGTGGCCGACGTGCGGCGCTCGCTGCAGCGCCTGCGCGTGGCGCTCGCGCCGCCCAACGACCACGCGCAGGCGCGCGCGCTGCTGGCGCTGGCCGACCGCCTCGAGGACGCGCTGGACGCCGCCGACCGCCTGGACGGCTGCCGGCGCCGCCCGCGCCGCCGCAGCCGCGCCGCGCGCCACACCGTGGGCGTCACGCGCGAGGAGCTGGACGAGGCGCGGCGGATGGTGGACCGCGACCAGCTGTTGCCCGACTCAACGAAACATATCACTCCCCCTTCCTCTTCTGTAGCTTCGTCTGCGCCCAGTGTCGAGGAGCCACCGACGCCGGAGAGAAAGCAAAGTGTAGACGAGCAGGACGGTTACTATGATGCGATCAAATCGAAGGAAAAGGCTGCACCGACCGCCCACAGCGCCAGCTACGATGTAGTCCCTAAGGTCAATACGGACGCCTGTGTCGTTGAGAGAAGAGCGCCGGCACCTCGTAAACCAGATTTTTTCAGACATTCTATTGCAGATACGACGCAGTCGGAACTTCCGAAGAGTGCCGCTGAACGTTGGCACTCCGAAACGAAGAGTAGTATCGCAGCTATAGCCAACAAATTTGATAGTAAAGCGCAAAAAGAAGCTCCGCCGCCGATAAGACGTGCGCCAATCAACAGACCGACAGTGACGATACAGAAGAAACAAGAAGATGATTTACGTCGCTCTTCATGTTACAGACCACCTCCTCCTGGGTATAACTTTGCAGCTCCACCGGCAGATGATCTCTCTAAGCCTCTAAGTCGCTTTAACAATAACAAACGTAATCGTATGAAACGTGCCAACACGATAGACATAGGCCGCCCTCTCGGCGGATATAAAATTGACAGTGACACAGAAGATGAAAATGTCGCTCGTCAAGCTCCTAAAGTCCCAGAGTTTCAACCACAAACCGAAAATGATAGAAAGTTCTTAGCATTCATGCAAAAGAATCAAGAAAATAATAGAAATGGCGCAGTTGGGCAAACCAACTGGAGCAACCGATTCGGCAATATAAAAAATACTTTTGAAAGTCGAGAACGAGAAGAAAATAAATTAATAAGTAATTCGTCATCTGCTAAGCGATTTTGGCAAAATACAAACGAATCGCACTCCCCGGCGCCGCGTCCTAGGAAGTTTTTGGCTGACATTACTCCAGAAATCGTAAAACCCCCCTGGGCTTCCCAGCGCAGGGACTCGTTACGGGCGCAAGTGCCGGCGGCCCCCCCACAGATGCCACCTCATCTCCAGCAGTCAGCCGCACCGCAGCAACCACCGCAAAAGCAAATCGTAAAACCGTTTGTTGCAAAACCGATACCAGTCAACCAATTTTCACACGCACCGATGTCTGCATTTAAGCCACCAAAGAAAATTTTGTCACCTACTTCCGCTTCGCCAAACGTATGGAGTCCACCGTCTTGTAGTGTCCCCGTTTCACCTTTAACTGACAACACGGCCTTTATAAATGCACTTAATAATCCTCTGAGTCCCACTTCTACTGCACCTTTTAGAGTTTTAGCATCCGAAATCGATAAATCTAGAAAATCCGTAGGATTAACCGCTTCCAAATTTGAGAATGATAAAAAAGACACACAAGCGCCTTCGATACCTAAAGCGTACGGATACCACCAGCCCACGACACCGACTCACGTATCTCAAAACTATCCGATTAAACCTATACCGAGTCAAAACAATCTGGCGGCACCGGAGTTAGTAAAGAAGTTAGATAATTCAAAGTCTCTCTATAGCCCGGAGCCCCCGATGCCTAAAATAGACGCGCAACAATTACAAATAGAATTTTATGAAAGGCAAATTAGAGAAAAGCACCGACGCGAAGCGTTGAATGAGCATCGCGATATCCCAGTACACAAACCCCCCGCACCCCCCGCACCCCCCACGCCCGTCTATACTATAGTTGATTATACACCAGCGAGCGTCACTTCCACGTTCGTTCCTCTGCAGCAAACACCCGATATTGAAAAAGCAAAGGCCCACAAAGTCGATTACTTACCGGACGTGGTGATGAATGAAACAAAAAACTACATATCACCTCCGACGACGCGTGTCACCTCCGTCAGCCCGGCTAAACCTAAAATTCCTCAGGAGTGCCAGAACGGGGTCGCTCACAAACACGAGTTCGAGGACGGAGCGACGACGGAACACGACAGCGTCGTAACTAAAGTGATGCGGAGCCCCGTGCGGGGCTCCGCCACCCTCACCGCCGGCGTGCGCACGCGTGGCGCCGCCGACAGCCTGCGCGGCGCGCTCGACAAGCTGTCCTCCCCGAAGAACGACGTGCTCTCGCAGATCGAGAAGAGGAAGCGCGAGATGGCTCGGAACCAGGTACGGCCGCCGGCCCCCTGCCCCGCCCGCCCCGCCGGTCTCGCCCCCCCGCACGCGCCCCCGCCCCTCCGCCCGCCCTACGCGTACGAGCACGACGCGCCTCGCTCCCCCGCCGGCCTCCGGAGCCCCGCCCTCGCGGCGTCGCGCGAGTCTATATTCTCCAACGACTCGCAAGCAAGCCGCGGCTCGAGTCCCGGGGCCGCCCTCGCGCGCTCGGGCTCCTGGCACCGCCTCGGAGAGCACGCGCCCGAGTCGTCCTCGTCGCGCAAGGTGGTCTCGCGCACGAAGTCCATGCACCTGCTGGCCGCGCCCAAGCTGTACGAGGGAGGCATCGCTCACGAGGAGCTGCCCGAGAAGAGGCGCACCGTGGAGGCCTACTTCACGAGCCAGTCGCCTCCGGGCCGCGGCGCCGCGAGCGCGCGCGCGTCGCCCTTCGCGCTGGGGCGCAGCCGCACCATGCCGGCGGTGTCGGGGCTGCAGTTCCTGGACGAGAGCAACGCGGACTCGGCGTTCGAGGACCTCGTGTCGGCGCTCGCGTAGTCGCGGAGCGCGCACATTCCACTAGATACGAGCAGGCGAGAGAGACGCGCGTGAGTCGTGTGTGTGAGTCAGTGTGGACTGTGGGCTGCCTGCTTGTGTCGTGTCGCGTCGCATGCCGCCTCCCCCACACCCCACACCCCACACCCCGACACCCCCCGACACCCCCGACCCCCGCCGCTGTACATACATCTCGTCGTACATTTTACATACATACCTGTGTTTCATTTCACCGACTCCCGTAACAGTGTTATTTTGACTAATAGCTTAAGATTTATCTGTATGTTCTTGCTGTTGTTTTCGAATATTAATTATATAATTTTAGTGTTTCGCCAATAACTATCGAATAATATGTTACTAGTCAACTCACTCAGTCGACGTCTTTTGCAGAAGAGGAAGTAACGACTGTAACATCGAGCGTGAGGAGGAACTCGTCGGAGAAAACCGTTAGCAGTAGCACCACCACTATTAAAAATTCAAAAGGTTAGTCTGAACGTTACACTTGTAACGTCATCCCGTTTGTATACTGTTCGCACAACACGCTCATGCTCGTTTGTCACCGCGCAGTGATCGAGAGCATGACCCGGCCGGCGCCGAAGCCCGTATCGCCCTTCGCCAAGTTCCGTCAGCTCGAGAAACAAAACTCTACTAACAGTCCCAAGTGAGTGACCAAGTTACAACTTACTAATGAAATACGATCGAGGCCGACCGACACACAAACACAAATTTAAAAAATATACTACCGATACGAAACACCCCCATATCTTTACTTAAATACCCATATATTATACATACATAGTATATTTAGCTTGATAATGTATTTAATGCAACGTATGTATTTATTTTGGCAGCTTCAGTGGATTCGAACGATACTTATAGGTAAAAAAGAAATATTTAAATAGAAAATATTCATATTACACATGTACACTAGTCGCTTTATTATAAAGTTAGAGGCATCACAGCATCGCTTCGAGACCATTGCTCCCGAACCGCATACCGCATACCATATAGCGCCACCCCATACTGCCAACACGGTCGCGTACACACACCATGTCAGTCGCGTCAGTCGCGTCAGTCGCGCGGCGTCTAACAGTGCCCCGGTTGTAGCTCCCCCGCGAGCCCGCAGAGCCCGGGCTCTGCGCCTGCGTCCGCGCAGCCCTACTTCAAGTTCACGGAGCCCGCGCTGCAAGCCAGCGCAGTCACTATTAAAGAGCGCTTGCTGCAGTGGTGTCGCGACAAGACCCGGAATTACGAGGTACACTCCACTCCGCCGACACACCGCTAATAACGACCCCCTAACACCAGAGAACTACTCGCATCCCAACTATTGTGTCTATATTTTAAATGGAGATCCTAATTCCTAATTAAAATTTAACTCAACTCGAAAACCATTACGCATAAGGGTTGCCACACGGACACACGGACACACGGAAGGGGCCGACGCACGTTGCACTGCGACCAGCACGTCCAAAATGGAGTTTTAATGAGTACTTGGCAATTTGATTGGAAAGCTGAGTGCGTAAAAAGCGGAACAATGCGCGTCGGCTTGTGAGGGAGCGCGGATGTACCGGACCCGACGCCACTGTACCACACTGTAGCATGCGCGCGCGCACACGCACACCATCTAGAGACTCAATATTGAACCTGTTACTGGTAAAAACATATTTGTGTCTTTACTAAAAAGGGTATAAGTTCGAAAATATATTTTTACAAAAAAAATATCTTAAATTTTCATGAATTATGTTGACGTGCTACTGTCAATGTTCCACAGCTCTATGCATAAGTATAAATTTTAAATGCATTAAAATGTCTGTTAACATTAAAATTTATAATTTATGCAATGTTCTTAAACATTAGCATTAAAATTTTCTATTAAAATTTTTAATGAAATTAAATTTAAAATTAAATTTCAAGTAAATGCGACAGTGTTCACTTACCATAAGGTGTGTGCACACTCTTTTTTCTTGCCTGTCACATGCCAAAAATAATGTAATTTATTATTTAATATTTAAAAATATTTAACGTTAAAAATTATTCAACAAAATTAAAACCTTTACAAGTCCTTAATTATAAATTTATAAATTTTTATTTTTCAAAAAAAATCAACTTATACCATTTTTACTAGAGACAAAAATGTCAAATAATTATCACCAATTTTAATATTATTATATAGTTCACACAAAATCCCTCGATATTGTGTCTCTAACAGCACGTCACCACAAACACTTGCTTATTTGACGCTTTATATGTATTATATTATATGTATGTATATGTATGTAAATATACTTAAAATACATATTTAAGACCAAATCTTATCACTTTGGTTTAAAAAGGTAAAAAAACTAAAATAGTTTTAAAATATACAATAAAAAAGAACCATTAACAATATGACGTTATATTAATAATAATCAAATAAATGCAGGAGTGATGTGATTTTAAATGTAATATACGGACTAACATTTATTGTAATATGTATATATATACAAATATATATTTGTGTCTTTCCCCGAAGGTCTAGTGGACACTGACACGGAGTGTTTGGGTTCGATTTCTGTACAGTGCATGATGTGTGTTTTTGCATTACGTGAATATTTGCAATTGATGATTAATCATAAAATATGTTTTATGTTAAAAGAAATGTTTGTATATAATAGTTTAAAAATGCAAATTTAATAATAAATCTATTAAAGTTTTTAAATAATATGAAGAGTTCAGGGTTCGATTCCCGTCTAAGAAAATGTATTTTATCTGTTTCATGTGTAATATATGTGATAAAGTGTATTTTATTTTCTATTTTCTATGACCTATGTAAATACTCCTAAAAGTCACCATGTTTTTTTTTGTTTTTTAACTACCAATAAAAAACTGGCACATACACCAAAGGTGATCAGAACGATTGCCAATTCTCAACACCATGTACTGGAGAATATGAAGAAATTAGTTCCATTTTTAAGTTATACATATGATTTACGTAGAGTCTAGAGCACAGAGTAAAAAAATATTACCTATTATAAATATTTGCACAATACGATAAATATTGATTAAATAATATTATATTAAATATTGATAAAAAACAGTCGCATCTACACACTAATAAAAAAAAACAACAACAAGTGAGTATCTCGAGCCCCACCGGCTGTGAGCAGCTGGCAGGGCCGTTGGTGTTCCGCGTTGAAACCGTGAGTTGTGGTCGCAGAATGTGAAGCTGGAGAACTTCTCGACGAGCTGGTCGGACGGGCTCGCGTTCTGCGCGCTGCTGCACCACTTCCTGCCGGACGCCTTCGACTACGCGGCGCTGTCGCCGGCCGCGCGCCGCCACAACTTCACGCTCGCCTTCAGACTCGCCGAGTCAGTGAGACCCCGCTCTGCAAACTTTAATATTATCAAAAATATTTAGGGATTTGAACCCGCGACTCTTGCTTGTAAATATTTTAGCTTTCCATAGCATTGTTCATGTTTTATTTCAATGTAAATTGATGAGCGTTTAGTAAATTATCATAAAACAGAGAAAATTTTTACAAATCTTTATTATTTCAGTTTGTGTTAACACGACGGACGTGTTTTGTTTTGTGATTTTTTTTATTTAAATGCAAGTTTTTCATAATGTAATAAAAAGACTTTTTAATTTTCGCGATATTTACATATTGTTAATGAAACTGTTTTAACCGAAATGATCACGTATAATCTACATGTTTAGCGTCTACCTGTGACCACGGACTGCTATAAAGTGTTCGTAACGTCGGGTGACCAAAAATGTAATTTCGAATACCAAGATATACGCGATTAATCCGTTTGAAATAGTTTCATTTAAAAATTTTCATGACACGTTTTATGACATTGATTTGACAGTTGGTACTGTCATGATCACGATTATCTGACAATTTTAAAAAATCGATAATCGATACTTGCAAAATGTCATAACTGTATATTTTTATATTTTCAAATAATTTAAAAATAATACTTAATATATATATTTTTTAATATTAAACGAATATGTTTCGACACCGACAAATACAGTGAGAAGGCGGGCATCTACCCGCTGCTGGACGTGGACGACATGGTCGCCATGCGCAAGCCCGACTGGAAGTGCGTCTTCACCTACGTGCAGTCCATCTACCGCCGCTTCAAGGACGAGCCGTGACCGCCACCACCACCATCACCACCACCACCACCACCACCGCCACCGGCGCCCGCTCGTCCGTCCGCCCGCTCGCCGTTACTCCACTCTCTCGAACACTCCCTCTATTTATTATGATTATTGTATATTTCAACGTGTACTGTGCCCGCGCTAGCTGCAAGTGCCGCCGACGCGACCCGTCATGTATACGTACATATGTTAGTGTAACCGCTTCTCGAAGTAATCGCCTACTCATATTATAATTGACTATTATTTAAATATTAATTTATATGATGAGAATGAAATAAAATTTGATTAACATTTTAATGCGTTTATTTATTTCATATTAGTCGTGGTGCTGACGAGCTGTGAGCGTGTTCAGGCCACGCTTCGGCGACCCCACACCGCCCCCGCCATCAGCAATATGAAGACGCTGCTGAATATTATTGAATATATAAACAGTTGCGTCATTCTTTGAACCCTTGAAAACTTAAAAAATATACATAAATAGGTATATCCCAACTTTATGTGTCAAGTACGGCGTCGAGGATATCAGTGGCTCTGTCCACGGTCCTGGTCTCCACCACCGTGGCGAGGGACGCGCCAGGGGAGAGCTCGGCGAGGGAGTGCAGGTCGTGGGGGTGCTGCAGGTGTTGGGGGTCGTTGGGGTCGTGGGGGTCGGGGGGCAGTTGGGGGGTGAGGGCGACGCGCACTCGCTGCGTGGAGTCGCGCCAGGTGCGCCAGGATTGTTGGTGTTCTTGTATCTTGAGGAGTATCCACGTTGTCAGTAGGCCGTTCAGGGCGCCTGGTGGTCGTGATACAGAATTTTATGGTGATGCTAATGAACCTCTTATATTTGGAAATGCACAATTTTTTCATACGTAGTTAAAAATAATATAAATTTATTGATAAAATTTATCAAAATTTATAATGAATATTGTGTCAGAAAACAGTTCTTTTATGACGAGAAAATATATAATGATGGAGCAATAGGTAACATTCTTTTATATCAATTAAAATGAATTGAATGATATTGGGTTCGATTCTCACTATTTCCCCGATCTGGTGAGACAAAATGTGGCTTAGAGTGACACCGCTACGTATATGGTCGGCGAGTCGACGTCGCGCAGACCTATGACGCCGATGAGCAGCGACGAGAACAGGTTGGCCGCGAGCGCCGCCACGCCGCCGCGCCGCCCGCCCGCCTGCAGCGCCGCGTCGCACGCGTGCAGCGCGCGCGCCGTGCCCAGCACGGACGCGGCACTCAACGCCGCACCGCGCCACGCGTCGCCCGCGAGCGCGCGCCCGCCGCCGCCGCGCAGCCACTCCGCCACCGAGCGCAGCCAGCACCATCTGCACACACACACACACAGGGCTGCTTAGGAACACACGTACACACAAACAAGATGATTCCAGCAAATTGCCAACTTATTTCACATTTTACAGTCGTAACTCTAGAAAATAGAGACGATAGAGTTAAAAACTCGAATGTCCTACATCTTGTATATAAAATTTATCGTTTTTTTACCATCTGCATAATTATTAGCTGATATTTTCAAATTCGCATTAGGTAAATCGGTCACTATGACGTGAGTAGAACGTCACTTGAGTATAAATAGATAAAGGAATACTGACTGACAGAAGATAAGACCATGCACTATCACAAACACATAAATCTACAGCAGTAAACACGCACACACGCGCGCGCCGCCACTCACTTGTGGCTCCTGGTGACGACGTAGTGGTGGCGGCACAGCTCGCAGTAGGAGGTGGCGGCCTGCAGCAGCCAGCGCTCCAGGCAGGAGCGGTGCACGGCGGCGATGGTGCCGCGGCAGGCGCAGGGCCGCACCAGGCGCTCCGCCGACGAGCCGCCGAAGCAGATGCGGCAGATGTTGGACTGGCTGTTGGTCACGCTGCTCGTGTCTTTCTCGTCTGAACCCTGATCGTTACGTTTTAATTCACAAATTACAACTGTTGAGGCCACCTGCGGCACGAGGGGACTTAGTCTCATTGTAGACGTGATTGGTTGTGGGTTTGATTTCCATCGAAGGGGATGATAATATTTAAAAATGTGTTTATTTGAAAACCAACTGATGGAGTAGTCTTGACATTGGGTTGTCTTTCACTACCGTGGTATATGGTAGCGGTCTAGTTAATCAATATTTAATATACACTTAAATTCTGTCTTTTTGGAAATCTTAAACATATTTATTACAACTTTTGTAGTTGGCATCTCTGTAGAATATCTAACAAGAATTTCATTTTACAATAAAAAAAATACTAAATTTATCTATATTATTTGCATATTTAAAATCTAATTAATAAAAATATAAAGTTCTTTATCGTTTTGGATTCCAATTTAAATTTTAATATAAAAAATTCAAGCACTGCCTAAATAACGTTTGAAGAATACAAAATATAAACCTGGTCCTTCGAGCCCTATTATCTTTTACCTGTTTCTTGAGCAACAAAGCGCAAACTGAACCAAGTATGGACACAGAGCGCCGTGTGGGCTGTATCAGGGAGGACGCTGGCGACGACACGGTCAGGGAGTCCGCGATACGAGCTCGCAGGATGCGTTGCTCGTCACTCTCCGTCAGGCTCACTATGGATTTGTGAAATATATTAAAAAAAACATTAAAAAAATTGAACGCAGTGGAATTCCCACACGCGGTATCTTGGTAACCGTACTAGTGCTCTGACCGCTAAGCAATGCGTTCAAATTTTTATACGTTTTTTTTTTAAATTTTCTCATTCTAAGTGTGGAATAACACTAAGGATGCTTGTGGAGTGCTTCGATGTGTAAAATGTCACAAAAATTGACCTTTCTTCGATACAAAAACACGTTTCTTTCTTGACTATTATATCTGTATATCTGCTATATGTTTAGATTATATCTATCTTGAAGCTCCACGCTTTTATCCCGCATAGCAAGCAGGTTAGACATAAAGCACCTAGTGTCAAGACACTCCGTACTTCGCTTTCCACCGAAATCGAGACATTGCGTGTTGAGTGGTGGAACTCAACGTCGCACTTTGTCTTAACAGAGCGAGGAAGTGAAAAGCCCACAATACTCCAGAGCCAGATAGCTATGGTTTTCAATCAGTGTGTGTCGCCGGTGATGATGAATGGCAATGAAACATTGTCTTTTATTGTTGCCTTCATTCATTCATATTGCCGGAGCTTGAAGTCGCACAGCGAGCTATTGAGCGTGATAGACGTATATGCAAATACGTATGCAGTAAGTTCGAATATCAAGAAAATTGAGTTCTAATTTTGTCGTTAAATATAGCTATATAATATGTTTAGTTAAAAGGAAATAATACAATTTTTAAGTAAAGAAAAAAATGAATATAACTTTTTTTTTTCACAATAAAAATTTAAACCACCAAAAACTTAAACGTTTTATAAAAATTTATATGCTTCAAAATAAAATCATTACTACCCCAAGCAAGTCATATGAATATTTTATAATATATACATATATATATATATATATATATATATATATATATATAATAACAGAATGTATGCCTGTATGTATGTATACATATACATACTGATGTTAATTCAATAATATTTTCATACACTATTAAAGCTGTTTAAAGCGCTAAATGATTATTCTGAGTGGGGTTTAATATGGATAAATGTCCAACCGGGCGATCCAGCTCCCGAGGCGTAACGACAGCTGATGTCAGTCTGTTGCGCAATAGAGCGCAGCTCCCTGTCGCGTTGCATGTTGAGGGGCTGATTTTGCTTGTGACAAAAACATTATATCATTATTTACATATTAGTGACAACGATGTGCAGCAATTAGGTAGTATCTAGGTATCTAGGTATGTAGGTTCGATTCCAACTGAAATGATTTATGTTTATTTATTTATATAAAATGTGGCGTAGGATCATCAAGCAAAACAGTAGCTAAAATAATGTATTACGTGATTCTCTTCGTTTATATTTCTATGTAGAACCCTTTTAAAGTGAGCATAAAGGGAAATTCGAGATAAATAACGATAAATTATTATATAACGATCAAAACGTATGCCGTTTTTTTAATTTTAATAAAGAGATAGCAAAGATTACAAATAATCGATATATGGATACAAATAAGTCAATTCCCTCACTGATTACATAGTGTTTGGTATAGTTGCTTGAGCAAGAAACTAAAAACCTAGTGAATTATTTGAAAAATCTAAACACGATACGATTCCTTGAACATAAAGATACTATTAAATATTAAAAATGAAATTTAATATGAACTACTACTAACAGGCATATGAAGAGAGGAGCAGCTGGACGCCGACATGCTGATCGTCACTCTGCTTTCCGACGCCTTCGAGCCCCAGTAGATTAACAGCGTCTGACCCTCAGCCACGTTACATTCCTTAAAGCAACAGAAAGAAATTCCAATAAATATGAAAAATTGTGACACCAATGTGGCGCAGTGGGACAGCATATGACTGTAAATGCAATATTTATGGTATACTAATTCATATTTCAGTTATTATGTTAGATGAATTTAACCGGAAATTAGAGGATGGAATGTCTTGGCATTAGTTTTCTTCTGTCAACTCTCTGTGGGAAATATAAACACACACCTCTCATATATATATATATATATATATATATATATATATATATATATATATATATATATATATATATATCTCACATAGTCTCTCACGCTCACATAAAAAATAAAAATAACATAACAATTGAGTTGAAATACCCGAATCAAATTGGAATAACTGCAAGTCCTGTGAAACTTAAATTTAACTCTTTGCAGAGTGTCTCGTATATTAGGCTTGTATACAACGGGGGCCAGAACAGAGCGTCTGATCTCCTGCACCCTGTCGCTAGGGAAACAACCTTCTTGATAATCTATGAAATTATTTAAACTAGTAATTTTATACATATTTTATAACCGCGATGGAGACATATTGTCTAAACAATAATATCCCACGACTAATATGAATAAAGTTAAGAATTTTATATTGGGAAGCAACTAAAACATTTTTATGACATTTTTGACATTTCCAAAATGAGAAAGTTATGTAGAGTTTGTATTGTATTTTTTTTTATTACATTTTCTTTTTCTTGTACCCATTTTCCTTTTGAATATTAAAATGTTTTTTTTAGCTTCACGCTTTTATCCCGCATAGCAGGGTAGGCAGAAAGTACCTAATGTCAAGACACTGTATACTTAGCTTTCCACCGAATTCGAGACATTGCGTGTTGGGCGAGGAAGTGAAAATAATTTAAATATAATCACTCCCCCGAGTGGGGATCGAGCCCACAACCGATCGCATTTACAGTCAGACGTCACAGTCAGTTTACAGTCAGTTTACAGTTAATTATATAAAATTGTAAAGTAATTACTCTCGCTCTTTCATCAATTGTGATCCATTGTTCTGATATAAGCTATATTATTGTAAAGTTTTTGTAAAGTACAGTATAGTATATTTACATACATTTCTTTAAATACTAACATCCATCAATCTTCACATTTTTTTAACTTCACGCTTTATCCCTGGCGGGGTAGTCAGTGAGCACGGAGCGCTAAATCATAAATCTTTCTTACCATTCTTTCATCGCTCATTTTTTCAACGTGCCCAAACCACCTGAGCACCTATTTCTTGATTCCCACTATGACATTCATTTTTACACCTGCCATTCTGCGTATCTCCTCGCTGCACATACGGTCAGCTAAACTGACTCCACTTATCCGACGAAGAGATCTCTCTCTACTGCATTCATCTTTCTTTCATTCTTCATTGACACACCCATTTCACATACATTCAGTCATCAAAAGTAAGGAATGCATCGTTTCTTTAAAAAAACAATTTGTTATGAATATACATTAAAATTATAAACTTAAGAATAAATAAAAATTTTAAACTACGCTAGTTATTTATGATTAGATCTAAAAAAAAGCCTTAATTTTAATTATAAAAATATTTAAGAAGTTTATTTTTAAGCTCCATCATCAATTTTACAAATTAAATACTGTTTTCTATTCATTTCATTTCCCACTTGCTATATTGAACGCATGTTATTGCACAACATTATGGAAGTAACAAGCAACAGAAATAACACACACACACACACATATATATATGACATTAGCGTCCGACGACAGGGCTTTATTTTTTTGACAGCCGTCACAGAACGCATTGATCGGCGCTAAGCCTCTCCACGTGAGGTTAACGTAACTTGTGCAACATTCCCAAACTCGGCAACAACACCGGAGCTAACTAGAAACCATGGCGGTCCGAGTACAGTTCGAAAATAATAACGAAGTTGGTGTGTTTAGTAAATTGACAAATTCCTACTGCCTCGTTGCCATCGGCGGATCCGAGAACTTCTACAGTGTGTTTGAGGCGGAACTGGCCGACACTGTGCCTGTGGTACATGTCAGCATTGCTGGGTGCAGGATCATCGGCCGGATGACGGTGGCCAACAAAAATGGACTGTTAGTGCCATCATCAACGACCGACACAGAGTTACAACATATTAGAAATAGTTTACCAGACTCCGTCAAGGTGCAGAGGGTGGAAGAGCGCTTGAGCGCCCTCGGTAATGTCATCGCGTGTAACGACTACGTAGCGCTAGTGCATCCAGATTTAGACAAAGATACTGAAGAAATTTTAGCAGACACATTAAACGTAGAAGTGTTTAGACAAACTGTCGCCGGTAACGTTTTAGTGGGGTCCTACACAGCGCTCAGCAACCGAGGAGGGCTGGTGCACCCCAAAACAACTATACAGGACCAAGATGAGCTGTCATCGTTGTTACAAGTTCCTTTAGTAGCGGGGACAGTCAATAGGGGTAGTGATGTAGTTGCCGCAGGACTGGTGGTCAACGATTGGAGCGCTTTCTGTGGCATGGATACAACTTCAACAGAGATTTCTGTAATTGAAAGTGTTTTCAAGCTGAATGATGCCAAGCCCACAGCGATCACCTCCACCATGCGTGCATCCCTCATTGACAGCATGTCATAACTCGGGAACACAAATTGCAATTAGTGTTATACATACAACTAAGTGATATTTTATATTTAATATGTGACACATGGGTATATTTGTATAAAATTTCTGTCGACCAGACGCTACGAAGCCTAAACTGTTTTTAATACATAAGGTAATAAATAACAATAAATATAATTGAATTTCTTTGTTAATCCTTACAACTTTAATTAATTATCTTTTATCTTATTCTTTTAGGTTATATAAATTAAATTAATTTGTTCTTTAGACTAATTATTTTATCAATTCAGTAAATGACATTATTATTAGAGTGGTTGACAATAGGGAAAATATTTTGATGTAAACAAATGTTGTGTTACAAGATAACACACGATATGGACCATCATGATAGCAGAAGGAAACTAAAATACATAGCTTTGTTTCACTATAAAGTATATAATAAGGCCGTTGTGGCACAATGAAAGTATATGGCTGTAAGCATTGGTCATGGGTTCAATCTACATTCGGAGAATGATTATATTCATTTTCATTTTTGACCTTTATGCCAATCTAATGATAACAATGTTGGTATTATCCTTCACAGAAGTTTAATTCTTCTTAAATATAGAAAACAATATATTAATTACATAGTACAAAAGCATATTAACTGTTGGTTCTCTCAAACTACTTCGCTATAAGGGTCTGTCGACGCTACATTATTTCAGGTAAACAAAAAACAAACATCTTACAATACATTTTATTTGTAAATAATTACATCATACATCCTATCTACATTGACACATTGTTCCGATGGAAGCCACATTCACTCAATCTCACACGAAATAGGAACTAAACAAAACCAAATGAAATCACTAAACTATAAGAGAATGAAAACAAAATCTATTTTTGTACTAAGATCTAAAAATTACATAATATAATAGATTACACAATATTTATGTATTCATTACACAATATTGAAATTGATAAGATAAAGTTTCGGTCAATGTTGTGAAAGGTTTGACAATAAGTAGACCTACATAACACTGTCTTCAGAGAAACCTTAACGGTGAGTCACACTTGTCTATTGAGTCAATTATAATATTACTTAAATGGAAACAATGAAATTACATATTAATCCAATAAATAATTAATCAAATTTTATTAAAAACCACTAAAACCAATAAAAAAGGGTCATTTTGACATTTCAAAACGTTCATCTTTCACAACACAAACAAATATATATAATAAGTAATAATAAAATATGTATATAAATGTCACATTATTCATTCCTAGTATAGTGCTAGTGAATTAAAAAATATCAGATGGTTATCAAAATCTAAATGCTGACTTGCCTTTATTTTCATCATATATTAATATATAAGTGACACATGAAATTACATATATATATATATATATATATATATATATATATATATATATATATATATATATATATATATATGTAATAGTAATAAATGCTGTCGAGTACATTGAAAAACAGTCATATATTAAAATATCTAAGTATGCTCTAATAACTACAACAAATAAACTATTTATAAAAAATAATATACATAATTATAAGAAATGTATAGAAACAAAATCATGGTTTTGAAATAATATTCATAATTACTAGAAAGAAAGAGAAAATCATTTGACAATAATATTTACTATAACTACATGAAGCTATATCTACATAGAAATCATTTTGTAATCGAGACATTACATAAAGATAATTACAATACCCGTTTCAATATATTATGCACTTCAAAAAGCTGCAACTTCTGCAAAGAATGATTCTCAAAAGCATAAATTTTCTACACTATAATTTAAAATATGTTAACTCATAGATTTTTTTCGAAAGTTTTAGTGTATTTTATGTAACACACAAAGATTACACAAAAGCGAATTTTCATTTTAACTTATAGCCTCTATTTTGATTAAAATTAATGAATAAGTAATTTAGGTAACACTTGTACATAATTTAAAATTTCCAACAAATTTTCACAACCACATTTTCAAATAACTCTCCAATCAAATTCAATATGTTTATTTTTTAAATAAAATTATTAATACACAAATATTACTTGTTTTTTTTTTCTTTTAAATTTGCATTTATATGAAATAAAATGCATTTTTTAAAAAACAAAATTGATAAGACACACAAATAATCCACAAAGCCAACAAACAACTCTCCGTATATTTAATGTTATTGTAATTTCTATAAGAAAAATAAGAGTAAGTAAAGTAAGTGAATAATTTAATATCATTTACATATGATAATGTATCAGAATTTAAAAATATAAGAGTTAGCGAGCCCGCGTAAAATGTTTCTTTAGAAAGTAAACCGAGAAAGCATTTAAGGCTATCTGTCTCTGTTTGTCACGTGTGATTAGACAAAGACAAGTATAGGTCTCTCCTCTTCCCTCATATAGTCATTGGACACTCGCTATCAATGGCGTGCCTATGGCTCCCCTACTATGTGTATAAAATTTAAATTTATTATAAAGATTGTAACGTTTAAGATTTTATAATATTTAAGGGAATAGAAGTAAATTTCTATGAACGCGATATTTTTCGACGCGAATTTCGAAACAAAATAATTCGATATATATTAACATTTAAAAACTTTTAATCATATTAGCATTTAGCGCCAAATACACGAGTAATTTTTTTTTAACATATCAAATACATATTTAAATTATATTTGAATTTTTTGAGCACGAGCTTCTATTTACATATTACATATTACAATTCATCATTAATATATGTACATTAATACTCTTTTTTAAAATTTCATTAAATTTTATATGAGAGAAATCGATACATGGCTTGTGCGTTTTAAAATCGATATTTATCCGAATATATATTCATTTAATAACAGTAATTACAAGTCTACAATTTAAAAATATACCAGTTTATACATTTGGAGATCTCAAAAATATTGTAATTTTTTTTCTAACGCTTAAACAGGCATTTAGTATTAGAAAATGCAGATATGTTCGAGTTTAAAATAATTATATCTATATAAATAAAAGAAAACCCCATATTATTGATTGCAAAGAGCATTGCATTGCAAAGAGAGGAGCTAAAAACGGTGCATTGCTTTTCGATACTGTTTAACTTTAAGGGGCCCCTTTATAATGCACATTAGCCCTCGCCTTCACTGTCCAATGTTCTCTCTATATTATATATTAACATAGTATTTGTCAAAATTAAAAAGTTTTCAATATATTATCATATTTTGAAAGTGATGTTGCGTTGTGGTTGGGGACTGTTGTGGGTCTATATACTTTAAGGATAAGGGAGATGTAATTTAATCGTTAATTTAAAATATCGAAAAATTACCATACATGTATACGTTAAGACATTTAATTATTTTTTTACTGTTAAGTGCGAAAAATAGCGTGTGTGGGAAGATGTAATTATATATACTTATTTACTTAACCAAAAGTGACATTAGTTAAGAAATAAAATGTTGTAGGATCTCGCCATAAATCCTAACAATTAGACATTTTATGAAAATCATATATTTTTAAATTACTTTACGTTATTATGAAGAGACATAATAATATATGTGTTTACGTATAAATTACTAATTAGACTTTAAAATTTTGAAATCAAAACGAGTCGAACACAAATATATGAAGACACTGGGGGACAAAAGGTATCACAATTTTATTACTATCTACAAGAATAATACTTTATTAAAAATTTCAAGACTAAGGCTTAATTTTACACTGGTAACAAATTCTTATTATTTTTTTAATAAGCCTATCTTTTATTGAAAGTTATAGAAAGAAACAGCGTCTATTAAGTTGACAAGAACACAACAACAACCACTTACCTATAGGTCAGAACTAATGGACCTAAATAACATTTATATATACACAGCCAATTCACAAAATGCTTAGAGATTTAAAAATATTAAGCATACTTTAAGTTAAATTTATGTTTTTATTTTTTATCTACATATCTTTTTAGGCCGAACGAAGGTCAACCTTAATCTAGGTTGAAATTTTTAATTTAAAAAAATTAGGTATAAACATTTTGTATGTAATAACAGTTATTGTTGTAGGATTAAATTATATTAATACTTTGCATTCCAATGTCATTCGGAGAAAATGACTTTTTTTTTATTAATATAAATTTAATGCACTACAGATTGCGTTCGTACCTTTTTTCCCTTTTATTTATAATATAGACATAAATATGGCTGTAATCTAGACAAAACGCGTCGTTAGGTTACGTCACCCTCAAGAACTTTATAAAATTCTCTATATAAATGTAAGAGTATCATCATCGACCTAAAATTTAATATGCGCACATGGAGCGGTGTAAACGAACACTGTTACTAAATACTTAAGTAATAAAATTTTCTTCAGCGAAATGTTATTTAGATCCTAATAAAATGGTGGACATAAATAGATTTAAAAAAGACGTATTTTAAATTCAAGAGTGTTGAAAAAAGGCTTGAATATATCAAACAACAGGCATAAACAAATTTAAATTACGTAGTACGGTTTTATAAGAAAATTCTATTTAAATCAATTTTACTCAGTACTATAATATTAAATTGTTAATATTAAAAAATCCCACGCAGAAGTGCAGTACATCCTTAACATAGTGTTGTTACATTAACAATAGACCTATTAAATTGAACCAAGATGGCGACAGAATCTAACACGAGTGTATAATAATATAATAATATTAAAATGTTTATGGCACAGATTGACTATTTTTTTTTAAACTGACATACTACGTTTCAGTCGTCAATATGTCCGAAAGTAATACCAAAGAACCATATTTATATTTACTTTACTATATATTTAATTCTCAAATTTAAGGAAAAAAGAGATGAGAAATATACATGAAAATTGAATTAAAATGGCGACTAAAATACTCTGTTATACTTTTAATATTTAAATATCTTAAAATACATACAATATGACAAACTACTAAAATCAGTCAGTTGGCCATCTTGAATCAAGTTATAGAACGTTTGAAGTTATAAAAATCTGAATCAAAACGGTGTTAATAATTAATGAATCATTTCAATCTACATCACACTGATTTAAATCTATATATAAATCATCAACAACTTACCGTGTCAAAGTATTCAAGGTAGATGTTATCGGGTCATGACTACCAGATGTTGGTACTAGTGATGGGAAATGCAAGCGCCAGTTAGACGTGAAAATAACTAATTAATTAAATAAGTAAATAACTATTTATAATTGAATAATTTATTGGTTATAGATATAGTTTAGATTATCAAAATTTAATTAGGCTGGCAACTTTTAAGGATCGCACAGAAATGATTAATGTTGTCATATAAGTAAAGTTTTCAGTTATGTCGAAGGAAAGATAAAATTTTGTAAATAATTTAATAATGTGTAAGTGCCAATTATTAAAGTTAGTGATGGGACAATGCCAGTTGGCATTAGTGTTGGGCAGAAGTTTGACTGTCAAATAGTTTTTTACAAGTGATTGCCAATCAATGAGTCACTGGTAGCTCAGAAGTGTGTGGTGATGGGCGGTGGTGCGGGTTCGTTTGTCCGCTCGTAGAACAACATGTAGGCGGCGCAGCGGAGCACCTCCTGGAGGGACACCTCGTGAACTAACGTGTCTGATGTGTACCACCATCTGTGGATAGAACGAATTTATTTTACACTGATAAAGTTTTCTTATATATAAAAAAAAAAAACAAAAAACTCACCGTTTAGTCTCAAACCCGTTGCCCCGCCTATACGTCGCGAAGTGACCAGAGCGGGGGCCCCCCACGTGCACCACAACAGCAGCCAGTCGGTAGAGGGCCCCTCCCGCTGCACCACCTCCTCCCGAGACGCCCTCGCCGCCTCCAGCGTTTAGCAGCGAGAGTCCGGTGCGGAGGCGGCCCTCGCTGAGGAGCGCTGCTAGATCCGTCTAGGGGTATATAGCAATTTAAGTTGTGGCACAGCGTCTGATTGTAAGCGCGATCGGTTGTCGGTTCGATTTCCACTCAAGACATTCCGTACTTCGTTTCCACGGAATTCGAGATATCACATGTTGAGAGGTGGAACTCAACGCCGCACTTTGTCTTAACTTATACTATTAATTATATAATAAATATATATTTTTAATTTATGTAAAAGTCAGGACATATTCTTTTCCATTTTTGTTTGTAAACTTTTAAGTGTCTCAAGGGCTTTTCGAAAGCGCTTGTAATATTTATATTAGGTCCAGACCTGTGGGCGCTGCTGCTGCGCGTAGGGCGCCATGCACAGCGTCTCGGGGAAGGCGACGTGGTCCCCGCGCTTGGTGGGCGCTCCGCCCCGCCACTCCACGCGCGACACCTGCAGCACCAGGCACGGCGGCAGCTGAACGACGACGAATATTTAAATATTATTATTCATTGTACGGAAATGGAACTCTCTACTATCCTAATTATGCCTCTTTTCTATTTTTTTTAGTGTTTACTTTTAAAATACATTAATTTCTTTCAATATAGATACTATTTTTAATAACAAGGCTATCGAGTAAATACACTAAGTTTACCTTTCCAAAGTTAACCGTCCGTATGTGTTTAAAGTTCTTGTAGTCGGCCTCTCCGGAGGGGGACGTGTGCTTGTCCTCCGAGCACTTGGAGCATCGCAGACCCTTCACCAGCTCGGGGGCTGTGAACGCGCGGAGTAATCCTGGAAATCGCAATGCAATTTTATTTAATATTGCTTGACACTTTATTGCAGAAAGCTGAGTAATCAGAGACAACCCAGTGTCAATAATCTCCGTTGACTGGTTTCCGACAGAAGAGGAGACATTATGTATTGAGTGGTAAACTCAACCATACTTTATCTTCCCAGAGCGAAGAAATGAAAATAAATTTAACATATATTCATACCCTCGAGTGGGAATCGAACCCATAAACGATCACCACAATGGCCTTATTTATTTTATTACTAAACAATATTTTAAAAAAATATTATTCTTAAAAAAAAGATATTTTAAAATTAAAATTTAACATAATTATTAAAAATTACTTTTTATTATAAAGAAAAAATAAAACAAATATATAATTTTATAATTTCTTCAAACCAGTATCACCATATTATAATTAGTAATGATCTAACAAAAAAAAACCCTTAAAAAAAATCGAACCTACTATACAAGTAACGTAAACCATATCTTACCAGCTAGGCTGTAGGAGCCAGAGCGGCCCATAGTGGCGTTCGCCATCGACAATGTCACGCTATCGAACTTATCATAGCGGACGGGACTCTGAAAATACAAGATGTATATTAAATTTAAAAAAAAAACTAAAATATTTTTATTATCTCCACACTTTTATCCGGCACAGCTGGGTAGAAAGAAAGTATCTAGTTTCAAGGCACTCCGTATTCCGTTTTCCGTCAAATTCAAGACATTTCGTATTGAGAGGCGGAACTTAACGCCGTGATTTGTCTTAACATAGCTAGGAAATGAGAATAATTTAAATATAATCATTCCTCCGAGAGGGAATCGGACAACCGATCACGTTAACAGTACACAGTACACTCGCTGAGCAACATAGACAATAAGATCTTTGATTTTCACGATTTCCACATATTTTAAATAAAATTAAAAATATTTTGAAAGATTTAATCGCTTATATGTTGGTTTTGGAAAGAACATTTTTAAAAATCCAACATTTCCAACACTTTACAGTAGACTGAGTTGGCATTCGTCATGTGTTTCGGAATTGCCTCGTATGGCCCTGGGTTGGTGGGGAATGGTGGGTGGGGGTAATGTTTATAGAAGCGAGACTCAGGTGGTAGAAAGATTCCAACCATCTTCTCTATTGAAATTAGGTTTTTTTTTTATTTAAATAAATTCGCGGGTCGTTTTAGGATATGAGAGAGATCACCGAACTGTAGCATGCCTAAAAAATAAATAAACGCAAATAAAAAGATCTTTGATTCTCACGATTTTTACACGTTTTAAATGAAACTATTTTAAACGGAATAATCACGTACATTTTTGAATACCAAAATATACGCGATTAATCCGTTTAAAATAGTTGCATTTAAATGTCAAATTTAAACTTTTTACTTTTTACTGAATGTAACAAAGTCACGATTTCCGGTGTGCTCTGTCAATTTTAACCCCTTTGTCCGAAAACTACGAGGATGTAGAAGAAGAGAATTTAATAGAACACAATTGCAATTGGTATAAAGATGATGCAGAATATTTTAAATAACGTATAAAAATATATAAATTATGATATTAACAATAGGGACGCCAGCTAGTTAAATAATTATATGTACATTTTTATAAAGAACCCCCCCTTACCTTAGTATTACAAACAGTACAGTGCGTCCTCGACGCGAGAGTGCCACGCGTGGGGGGCTGCGGGGCGGGACGCGCGGGGGACGCCGCCCAGCGACGCCCCACCGAGCTCAGGTGGCAGAACGAGCGGGACACTCCTTTGGAGAGTCGAGGGGGCTCCGGTAAGGGCTCCTCTGGAGTGGACAGCAAGATTTTTTACATATTTGGTGCCTTGATAGCGAGTGACAAATTTTATTTTTGTGTGTTAATTTATTAATTAAAAAAAAAAAACAAAAATATATTTTGAAATTTTGATGTCGTAAAATTCAAACCCGCGACTTTTAAAATCCAAGCATGCTAGGTAATTAACTAGCGTGCGATCTGATCGAGCTACGTCAAAATATAGAAGATTTATTATATCTTATTTTTTTTTATTGTCGCCATAGCAGCATCTCTGTGAAATAGTTTTTATAAATTGGTACCCAAAGATTACATACATATTTCTAAAAATAATGAATAGAAAAGCCTATACATTAATGCAGTTTACTTCATAAATATTTCAATATCATAAAAGTGTTTTACATAAATGTTAAATATTCAAAAAATATGAAAAATTAAAATTTCTTAAAAAAAACCTATAAAAATTAGAACGCAGCGGGATTTGAGCCGCGCCTCTTGGAAACCGTCCAAGCGCACTTACCGCTAAGTCTATATCAGAGCGCTTGGACGGTTGGAAAAGGTCCAGGTTCGTTCTGCTGTGTTCAAATATTTATGTCTTTAAAAACGTTTTCTGATCCTAAATTTATAAAAACGATTTAAAAATAGTAAATTAACTGACTGACAAAATAGTAAGTTAACCCCCGACTGGGATCTAATCCACAACTGATCGCGTTTATAGTCAGACGCTGTCCTACTGCGCCACGACTGGCAGGTCATTGGCACACCTTCTTCTTAGTATTTAATTTGGATTGAATTTCAAGAATGCTTTTGCAAGGCAGGTGGAAACAAACAAGATATACTTCATAATGATTTAAAAAAATAATTAATATATATGATTTTCAACCTTCCTTATTTTGAAAAAACAATTTTAATATATTCAAAAAGCTAAAACCTTTTTTTATAATTACTTGTTCTTGTTCTTGTAGCTTAATATATACATCTTATACAAAAGTGAATTAGTGACTAACCAGGATCAGCAAGATCAGGTTCTCCAGGGGGTGCAGCAGATGCGGGCCGGGCAGGTCTGGACATACCATCACGCAGCGACAGGGGCGCTGACGGTGGTGATGCTGGAGAGGCTAATGCTGACCATGCCCTACCACCCCCCAGGCCAAGGGCGTCTGAGAGACAGCCTGGCTGTAAAAGAAATAAAGTAATTGAATAATGTTATATAATATTATTTACTTGAAACAAATTTTGCAGATTTTTTACTAATTGAATGATCTAATTTATTAAAACTGTCTGGCTTCAATTCCCAGACAGGGGAATGGTTGTATTTTAATAGAACTTGTAGAAATATAATAAACATAAAGTGTTAAATTCTGAAACATGGAATTTGATAGAAAACAGTATGGAGCATCATAACATTTCTTGTCTACACTGCTATGTGAGATATCAGAGTGAAACTAAATATATATATATATATATATATGTATATATATATATATATATATATATATATATATATATATATATGTATATATATATATGTATATATATATATATATATATGTATATATATATACATACATATATATATATACATATATATATACATACATATATATATATATACATATATATATATATATATATATATATATATATATATATATATGAACATTATCATGTAGGAGCAAGTATAAATATCAATCCATCCGTTAAGCTTAAATAATATTTAAATTATTATAGAATGAAAGTTAGAACAACAAGTTTAGTCATGACAATAGTGAGAATGGTTTTTCCAGGCATTAACTTCAACCACATTATAGATTATCTATATTATTATTATTCTATGAATAAAGTATAAAAAAGGTTTTACTGCACTAAAACCTAGTGGCATACTTTACAAATGCATATCTAACCTTAATATGATAAACAGTATTAAAGTAATACAAAGATAAATTTAGATAAATTGTTTTTTTTTTAATTGTAACTGATACCTTTTTTGCCATAGCTGCAGTCTCTTCCTCAATACAAGAGAGCAATACATGCAATAGCTCATGAGCATCTTGCTGATCAGCCGGGACCACCCATCCTGCTCCTCTTAAAGCCTGTAATACTCCCAGAGGACATACTGGTGTCCCTCTTGCTGATTCATGAGTACCATTGACAACTAAAAAAAACAAAATAGGCAATAATTAATTAAAATTAAATTAATTTTTTCAAAAAATATATTATAAGTGTATTTTAAAAATTAATCATAAAACTCTTAACCTTGTTATATTTGATAAATATTAATTAAATTATTTTTAAATTTTATTTATAATTAAAGTTAATATGATCAATGTTAAGTTAATATGATCAATGTTATGGAAAATATGTAATCATAATTTAATTACTCAATAATATCAAAATAATATTTGTTATAGATTTATCTATAAAAATAAATTATAGCAACATAACTGTTAAATTTACTAGTTGAATAATAAATGTGACAATCAAATATTTCAATAGATTAAAGACCTTCAATCACTGTGTACAACGTCGTAATCATACTGTTATGTCCATCGGCCTTAGCATATTTCTTGAGCCAATCTATAAAAGTAGGACACGCTGCCAGGGCTTGTAATAGTGTGTTTAAAAAGCAAGTCCTTCCCAAGTTTTGTAATCCTGCTATCTGTCCGCGACGTTTGCGAACTTTTGGAGCGCCTCCTGGACCCCATAACACAAAAGCTCCAACCACCACCGCCGCGGTTAGCCCTGCGGCCACTAAAATTCTATCTCCACCGTCCATGGTCTCTATTTGAATATGATAATTATATTCTATCCATATATGCTCAAAACATTATCATTTCTAGTAATTTTTCTTTATAAATCATGAGAATAATTCATTTTTCTAATGTTAAAAATTGATAATTTCACTCAACATCTAGTTTCAACTTTGACAAGAGCACTTTGACATTATTATTTATAATTTCCGCACGAAATCTTCTGCCATTAAAGTATTTTCTTATTATATTTAATAAGTAAACCAGTTATTATGGTGGAGTAGTGTAGTAAAAGTAGTGGTTATGAAAAGTATCAAGAAAAGTATTTACAACATTTTGTTATAAAAGTATATTTGGAAAATATAATGTTAGTTATCATAATTTTATATTTCCGATTTACTTTCAAACTGTCATTTGTCACTATGACAATGACAATGGTTTCGTAAAGTCTGAACACGGTGTGTTGTGTTCCGCAAATTTGTAAATAAATAAATTATGTCTAAATAACGTATCAAAGTGATTATTCTATTATCGGTCTGAGAGTTCAAGCAAGCGTTAGCTCTCAATTTATTATGAGCTATCACGTTATACACTCGTGCAAAACGTTACTAGTTTTAAAATCTTCGTAAATGTATAGTAAATGTTTTTATTTTTTATAAAATGATACCGTCAAATACAATATGTGTTTCCCAGGAAGGACCAGCAAATGCGTTAGCTTTAAATAAAGATTGTAGTCAAGTTGTAATAGCGGGACGAAACGGTTGGTTTACTTTATTATTTATATTTAAATTATAAAAGAAATGTTAAAGTAAAATGTATTAAACATTAATTAAATTTATTATTTACAGTATTCAAAGTATTTTCCATTGGTGAAAGTGAGTTTTCCGAAGTGTGTAATTTGAGAGTGGGAAAGAATTTAAATTTAAATTTTTCATCAATTGATGTAGCATGGAGCACTATAGAAGGTAAAATGAACTATATTTTATAATGAATACAAAATTATATTATTTATTATTTAATTTAATGTTAATATGTACATTATTTCTTAAAATATTATTCTTCCTATTCATATTAAGTAAGTTGTATTTACACAACTATAAATTTTAAACTTTAAACATTAATTTATCAGGAAACGAAACAATAAGCTATAAAATATAATAAAACCACTTCTAATTATTTACAACTGATTATTTTCTAATGAGAAATGATATCAATTTATATTTTATTAAAATTTTAGAAAACACATTAGCAACTGCAGCAACAAATGGTGCAGTGGTGGTGTGGAATCTAGGCAAGTCAGGTCGCTCAAAACAGGAGCATGTATTCTCAGATCATAAAAGAACTGTAAATAAGGTAAGGAAATTAAAAAATATATAAATAAATGAAAATAGAAAGTAAATCACTGTTATATTAATGTATGAAAATTGTAGGAGTTTCTAAATGAATTAATAAACTGATAGTTTACAATTATGTTAAGAAAAGTTGACATTTTACAACCTATTTGTGTTTTTTTTTATAAAATTTTTGTAATATATTTTTTTTGATAACAAAAACTATACTTTTTCATTAAATGATATGACAAAACAATAAACTAAACAAACTGAACCAATAACAATATTAATTATAAATTCTGTTTATTTTACAATATGTGTAATTTTACAATATGTCTGCAATGTTTCGAAGTCGGTGGAAAGCGAAGCAAAGGTGTCCTAACACTAGGTATTTTCTAAAAATATGTATAAAATATTAAACTCAATTTCTGCAACATATTGTTATCCTCCATTTGCATGTTTATAGATAATAATGTAATATATATTTTAATACATAATACATGAGACTCATATATCTATTCTCCTTTTATATTATTTTATTTTATTGTATAGGTTAGTTTCCACTTGACGGAGCCAGCTCTGCTAATCTCGGGATCTCAAGATGGGATGATGAAATGTTTTGATCTCCGCATGAAGGAAGTTGCTAGGACATTCATCAGGTGAACTAAAACTTATTTTATTGGAGTTCTTCTCATTCTAGTAGGAATAAGTTCCTCAGAAGCGTTAATTATTTAACTGTTAATTATTTGACAGATTTATTTAAAATTATTATTTCTTTTACTCCATTCTATAGTAACACAGAGTCCATCCGCGATGTCCAATTCAACCCACACCAGGCCCACGTGTTCGCGGCGGTCTCAGAAAATGGTACAGTCCAGCTCTGGGACAGCCGTCGCCATGAGAGAGCTCTGCACCAGTTCACCGCTCACTCTGGGCCTGTGTTCGCTTGTGACTGGCATCCAGACGTGCCATGGTTAGCGACTGCTTCCAGAGATAAGACTATTAAGGTAAGAATAATAATAATAAATAATTTTTTTAAATGTTTTTATTTATTTTGTATTTTTTTTAGAAAATTTAAGGGAATCTGAAACATTTATTTTTGTTTAAGCTATTCAATAATTATTAGAAATATTAAAAGAGAATTAACAAGTATAAAAATTCAAGTGATTAATTGTAACTATATTAATAATATTATAATACCCATAGATAATAAATCTGTTGCCATATTGGGCTTGTATGTACTCTTTGTTATTTTATTTTAAATATTTATGTATGTAAAGAAAAGTTACATATATATTATACCAGTAATGGAAATATTAGTACTTAGATTAAAATAAATAAAAAAAAACATGAATAATCGATTTTGAAACGGCGACTACCCAGAATAAACCTGTTACGACTGTAAAATTTAATACCTTTACACACGACACGTGTATTAAGGTAAGTAGTCTAGTCTATTATATTTATATATATATATATATATATAAATGTATTAAGTAGGTCACAGATAAGGTCGTCTGTCCGCGCGTGTACCGTCTGGTCTATACGTCTGACTGATATGTAAACACATTATTGTAATATGTTTATCTCACTTCTATATTTAGAATTGATCTGTGATACATTTGTATATGAATAATATTTTAAGATCTTTGGTTTTAAATGAAATGATTATAATTCGATTAGTCACGTATATATATATATATATATATATATATATATATATATATATATATATATATATATATATATATATATTTGATGTTGTTTGAAAATTGTTTTATCTGTTACTTATTTAACTAGCATGAAGAAAAAAAACTGTTTTTCTTATTAGTTTTTACCATAAAAAATATATTAGTAAAGATAATATTACTAAGGTAATAACAAAAGCAGATATATCAGTATAAAAGTTACTCCAACTTTCACCTAGATGGCGCTACAATTTCAATATTCAACACCATATCTAGATGGCGGTGTCTCGTATGAGACGATTTCTGAATCGCGCTGGCAAGATTTTCTCGTACATAGTGACCATCGGTCGATTGTAAATACTTATCAAGACCTTACTTCATAGGATCATTTCTATAGTAAGCTCTTCACGAGATCCACACAACGTGTGAGATCGTGCCAGCCGCGATGAGGAGACGTGGCGCGGCGCCCTGAGCGTGAGGCGGGCGCGGCTCCGGCCGACAGCCCTCGATGATCGTTCACTCCACCACTCGCTGGTGGAGCGTGGGGTGTTGTCGCTGTCTGAGTGGCTTGTTTTTAAACCCTTTATATAAATATACTAACTAATAAACATTAGCAAGTTGATGTTACAATTTAAAAGCGGAAGCGTCTGCTTTTAATATTAAAATAACCGCTTCATATTAAATCTGTATTGTTAAGCTTTATATATATGTACACCCGGTACGTACTAAAATAACATTTTATACCATTTTGTCTATCTCTTTGTTCAAGCTAATCTATTTAGACGGGATTGTCCTTAGCAGATAGTATGTAATGAGGAGTAACTTTTGTTTTATAATTATAATATAAAGATCCAGAGATGTTAAATTCCACGTATATATTTATTATACATATGATGATCCTTATTGCGGCCCCGTCGCATAAATCTTTGTTAGCGCACATCTACTAACTATGAATTACCTATGAAATGTTATTCGACTTTACGACGTTTTACTTAATCAATAACGCCATAATTTATTTTTTAAAAAAAATAAACGTTATCCTTTGAATTACAAAAAAAATTTAAAAAACATATATAAATTTGAACGCAGCGCGATTCGTACCCGCACCTAGTGGAAACCGCTTAAGCGTTCTGACCGCCAAGCTATGCGCTCTACATCGCACTAAGTAGAAATTCTTGTACCCGCTATAATTTATTATTATATAACCCAGACACAAACCCAAGTTAGACAAGCTGTTGGGGTCCTGACTGAGTGCTTGATATTGTCCACGGAGGCGGTGGCCGGCGGCGATGCGGCGGAACTGCGGATGTGGTAACTGCGTACTTGTAAATGGTTGCGCCAGTAGCCTTGCTTTCAGAACCTATATTATTCAAATTATCATTTTAATAATCGAGTACGTCGTAGCGCAGTGGAACAGCGTCTGACAGTAAACGCGATTGGTTGTGTAAAGTCTCCGTCTCCGACATGGACTAATAACATGATATAAGTATTATTATGTTCTCGGAAAAACTATTTATTACTTTACATATTTTATTACCTATATATCTAAGAGACGTCTACTTTTCCTCATAGTTATATATGGGAAAAACATTTTTAGAATGTTTCTTGGAAACTCA
Source organism: Dryadula phaetusa (assembly GCA_032432895.1). Taxonomy (NCBI): domain Eukaryota; kingdom Metazoa; phylum Arthropoda; class Insecta; order Lepidoptera; family Nymphalidae; genus Dryadula; species Dryadula phaetusa. Next base: position 437,405 of record JAOYRS010000036.1, read on the forward strand.
GTGAACGGTTTTCGGAAGGTGCGGGTTTATATCTCGCTACCCTTACTTGTAAACACGCTCGCTAATTATATTTTACATAATTTACATAATTATGTAAAATATCATTAGCGAGCGTATAAATAAATTATCTCTAAATATGTTTGCTTTGCAAAATAGTTTATTATAACTGAATAAATACTACAATGACTTTGACTTTTGATTTGACTTATAGTTTTTTTTAATTGTTATCCAATCAACAACGCGCATAGTAACAGCTTTAGTAAAAAAGCACTTGTTTTGAGTTGAAATCTCTTTTATGTATCTAAGCTGGGCTCAATAACATTGTATGAACCTGCAACCACCTGGATACCGTTCAAGCCACATGTAACAAGTAGTCTTCTTACAAACGTATGAAATTAAAATTTGGTAATCAATCAAAATACTTACACGAGTTCACATCCAAATTGTTAAACGGATTACTGTTTTTTTTAATATTCCATTTTTTTTTAATATTCCATTTTTTTTGTTTTCTACATAGGTCTGGGATATCCACGCGAGGCCTAACTTGGAGCACACAATTTATACAATAGCATCCGTAGGACACGTGAAATGGCGGCCTCAGAAAAAGTAATTCTTTATTTTTATTCTGTTCTTATTCTATTCTATTCTATGTATTATAATTTAAATGTTTGTATTTTTATTTATTTATATTGTTGTAGTTGTATTTTAGAGTGTTATAAGTAGCTTCACGCTATATCCCACATAGCTGGGTAGTCAGGGAGTGTCAAGACACTCCGTTGACTGCTTTAAAAAAGAGATAAAAATAAATTTAATTGAAGTATCTATTTGTAATATTAAAATATTTCTTTCTTACATTTACTAACAACATTTTTTACTATTTTTGTCTGTATTTTTGTCCCGGCCAATCTGTGAAGTGGCTTGACCGGTCGGGTTCCACTGGTAGGTAGCTATTTTAATAAGAAGAGACTTAGACTGCTTTCATTTTATATTTATAAAATATATATCCAGAGATGTTAAATTCTATATGAGTGAAACTGTGGATAATACGGCATAAGGGTGCAGTGGAGCTACTCCAAACTAAACTGTAAACGTGACGATCGCGGGTTCGACCCGCACTTACCGTTTACCTTTCAAAAAATGTCTGACAAGTAGAGTCTCCGCCTACCTTATTGTCATAGGGTACCCGCTAATAAAATACGAACCCACAACCAGATTCCAGGTGGCCTCGTGCGCGCTAGTGCTGGACTGCGCGGTGCACGTGTGGGACGTGCGCCGCCCGCACGTGCCGCTGGCGACGTTCGCGGAGCACCGTGACGTCACCACCGCTATAGCGTGGCAGGCCTCGCCGCACGCCTTCCTGTCTACCAGTCGAGTAAGTAGTAGACCACCATCGGCCTCTCTAATGTCACCTGATAGCAGTTTATCTTGAAATTATAACTGTACACTTCCTGTACATAATTGTGACAATTATGAAAATATAATCAAAAAACCTAGAGGCCGGTTGAGGCGCAGTGTGACAGCGTTTGACTGTAAACGCGATCGGTTGTGGGTTCGATCCCCACTCGTGGGAGTGATTATATTTAAATTATTTTCACTTTCTCGCTCTGGTAAAGACATAGAGCGGCGTTGAGTTCCACCACTCAATACGCAATGTCTCGAATTCGGTAAAAGAATAAAGCTAAAAACAATATATTTTATATATATTAAAAGTTTAGTATGAGATAAAAATAATATAGATATAACAGTATGTCTAACTCCTTACTAACTTACTTTTTTGTATTTAAATATAAATTACTTGTACCTATTTTAAATGAAACCGTTTTTAACGACTTAATTGCGTATATTTTGGTATGTTGAAATATATTTTTGGAAACCTGACGTTTCGAACAGTTCACAATAGTCCGTGGTCACACAGGTGGATGTCTATTTGAAAATGTATTTTCTATTACCCATATATGAATACTAAAATATACGCGCTTAATCCGTTTAAAATAGTTCGAATCGAACTCGCAACGGATCGCATTTACAGTCAGATGCTATCACTGTGCGCCACGCCCAGCCTCAAGCATACATTTTTTTCAGTACATATTGAATAGTATATTTATTCATAGATATGCTATGGGAGCTGACACGTGTATACATATATATATATATATATATATATATATATATATATACATATATATACATATATATATATATATATATATATATATATATATATATATATATATATATAAATAACACGTGTAATTATTGGCAGCGGCTACAGTACTCGTGTTATAATTCTATAGTGGCAGCGGACACGTGTCCTGTGTGTTACCATTGTGTACACGTAATGGGGTATTGTTATTGACATACATATTTAAAATATGTGAATGTAAACATGTTTTCTTGTTTTTTTGAGACACTTTCCGTTTTTAAGACAAAACAATTCCGCTTTCCGTCAAAGCGAATTCGAATTCGAGACATTGTTTGTTGATCGGCGGATCTTAACAATGCACTTTGCCTTACTAGAAATAGTTTATTTCGTCCGGTGGGAATCGAACCCACAACTGATCGTGTTTACAGTCGGATGTCCTACTCACCTTTGTTTGTATATATAGTAGAATTACTGTAAAAATGATATATTTACGAAGTTTTTGACTTGCATTTTTTGTTATGTGTTGTTCAAATGTGAAATAAATTGTTTATTTTTTTGATAGACAAATATGTAAATACCTGGTTTTTTTTAAATTTCTTTGACGTAACTTTACGCAATATGTAATAAAGGTTCTCTCTGCTCTAAGCTAAAGCACACAAACGTTTCCACGTGCTCTGTAGGACTGCAGCCTGTACCGCCACCGGTTCAGCGAGGCGGCGCACCCGGTGCTGTGGGCCAACCCGCACGGCGTGTGCGTGTCGGCGCGCGGCCACGTGGCGCACGCGCGCCCCACGCGCCCGTTGCCCGCCCTGCCGGCCTCGGCGCCGCCCGCCGGGGCGCCGCCCCCCGCGCCCTCCCAGACCGCGCCGCTAGAGCGACACGTGCCCGCGCTCGGGTTAGTGCGGATCATTCATTTGTTAAATGTAACTCGTATTTAAAAATGAAGGTTTCACACTGATCAAACTAAAGCAAAGATATTGCCTCAGTTTTACCAGAATAAAAAATTAAAATGAAGTATACTTTGCTGATAATTAAAGAGAACCAATTCCTTAGCATGTCATGAATTAAACATGCGGCGCCCATCGGGTTGCGGAAAGAAGGCTCGATGTAGTGAAGTGAAATTCGTTAACGGTCGCTTTCACTGTCTTAGCCCCTCCTTTCTCCTAACAGTACTATTTAATATTTAGTTTTCCCACACAGTCGTAAACAACCCACAGCGGGTTCACTGAGCGCAGCGGCGCAGGCCGCTCTCGAGCGCGCCTTCGCCGGCGGTGCCGCCTCCGCGCTATGGCGGCACACGCCTACAACCACCACCATGGCGGAGGCGGCCACAGAGGCGGAGGCGGGAGCAGGAGCGGGGGCGGCAACGCAGGCGGAGGCGGGGGCGGGGGCGACGACGGTGGAGGGCGTGGTGCTGTCGTGTGCGCGCCAGTACCGCATCCGCGGACACGCGCCGCACGTGCTGGCGGAGCACAACGCGCGCGTCGCACGCGACCACCAGCGGTATATGGTGAGGCGACGAGTTTTATTCTTAGTTTTAAATCATATTGGCGGATTCTAATGGAACTTAAAATTATTTAATGTAGTAGTTGAAACGGCCACAACTAACACACCACCCGTGACACAGGTGAGCCACGTGTGGGAGGTAGTGCGCGCCATATACAGCACGAGCGAGCGCGACACTCCGGCGCCGCCCCCGCCCGCCCCGCCGCCCGCACTGCCTGCGCCGCCGCCGCCCTACGCCGCAGCGCCGCCCGAGCCCGCCGCGCCCGCTCCCGACGCCTGGGAGCACCACGCGCACCGCCACAGCGGCGTGCTGGGCCTGCCCACGCACAGCATCTACATCCCGCCGCACCACGCCGCCGGCTGGGCCTCCGCCGCCGACGCGCACTACGTGGACGTGGACGCGGCCGACTGGACGCTGCCCGACGAGGCGTTCCCGCTGCGCGCGCCGCCCGCCCCGCACGCCGCCCACGCGCGCGATATGCTGGACGACGGTGGTGACTCACTTTAAATATTTATTGCCCTATTGGGGATTCACATAGCTTTGTGGATATCCAAATATATATAAAAGATTGAAGATGCTCAAAATAAAACACAAATTGTTTCTCTGAAAATACAAAGACACGACATTTAAAGTTCACTAATATCGCCTCCTCTATTATATCTCTTTATTTTCTTACAAAATCTAGGTTCAAAATAATCTAAACATTCTCTGTCATTACTTACATATATATATATATATATATGTATATATATATATATATATATATATATGTATATTTTATTATATGCAGAAGGTATAAACTACACGTTGTCGACCCAAGCGGGCGCGTCGTCCCCGGGCGGCTCGTCGGGCTCCGGCTCGGGCTCAGGCTCCAGCTCGGCGCCGCCGCCCTCGCCCACACTCAAACGCTCTAATAGTCAGAATTGTAATGGCTCCGTAAGTATTTAATGAGTTTCAGTTTCACACTCATACAATTAAGTGAGTCACAGAACAACTCGGCTGTTTTTTATTAAAAAAATGACTCTGATCACTCTGTTTATTTTTGTTTTTATTATTTAGATGGAAAGCGAAACAACAAGCGCGGGGGCGGCGACAGGCGAGGGCGCCCTCACAGTGCGCGAGACGCGGCGCGGCGCGGGGGCGGGCGGCGCGGCGGGAGGCGGCGCGGGCGGCGCGGCGGTCGGCGGCGCGCGCCTGCACGCGGCGCCGCTGCTGGCGGCGGCGCTGCGGCAGCACGCCGACCTGGGGGACGTGCAGACGGCGGCCGTGGTGTGCCTGGCGCTGCAGGACCACAGGTCGCTACTGTTGTGGGAGCGTTCATAATGTGTTTGTTGTACATTTTTAGATGACAATGATGTTTTTAATTCGACTTCGACACTCAACACGCAATGCCTCCATTTCAAGCAGGCGCGAAACAGGTGAAAAGCAACGAAGTGTCTCGACACTATCTGCTCTCTGGCTGACTGCCCTGTTATGCGGGATGAAGACTGAAACTGCTTTTAAAAAATAATTTTAATATGAACCTGTCAATTAAATTTCTTTAAAAATCTTCAATTATTTATTTTTACGTTAATTAAGTTCAATGTGTAGTTCTATATGTACTTAAATTGACTTGTCCGTACTGTACTGTGTGGCAGGAACGACCTGTTCCCGTACATCGACGAGAGCCTGCAGGAGCAGTGGCTGCTGGGCTACATCGAGCTGCTGCAGAGACACAAGCTGTGGAACGAGGCCACCGAGGTGCGGCGCCGCGGATGTTATTCTAAACTGTTTTTTAGCGATTTTTTAATTATTTTTTATGTCGTGTACAATGCTAAAATTTATTTATTTTTATTAACATTTGTAGGAATATTTAGGAGAAAAAAATCACTTTAATTTGAATAGTGATTATTAATATACTTCACTTCATTATTATAATTTCACTTAAAATTGAATAGTGTATATAAAATATAATAAATGAGGAACTTTAGTATTATAATAAAAGCAAAACTACACCATAATGCTTACAAAATATTAGTAGGTATGTGTAGAGGGACAAATATTGATATATTGTATTACCGAAGATATCACAATATTTTGGCATTATTAAATTGACGTTTTGAAAAAAAAACGGTTTTAAATGTCAAGAATTTAATATTCAATGTTGGAAAAATACACAATATTTTTCGTATTTCTCTATTGACACCGTCGGCCGAGTTGGACGGACCTAATATAATATACATATAAATACGAACACAACGAGAACGCGTGTCACGTTTGATTGACGGCGCTCTGACTGCGACCAGGTGATCCGCTGCGCGTGGGTCAGCAGCGTGTGGAGCATCTCGCAGCAGAGCACCGCGCTCACGGCGTGCTGCGGCCGCTGCGGGCGCCGCACGCGGCCGCGCGCGCCCTGCGACACGTGCGCGCGCGGCGGGGCGGAGTCCCCGGCGCTGTGCGCCGTCTGCCGGCGGCGCGTGCGCGGGCTGTACGCGTGGTGCCAGGGCTGCGCGCACGGCGGGCACCTGCAGCACATGCGCGCGTGGACGGCCGCGCACCACCTGTGCCCCGCCGGCTGCGGACACGCCTGCCAGCTCGGCTGACGCACCACAGCACACGCAATATACGACTGCTTGTACCGGCCTGGTGTTCTTTTATTGTCGCTCTGTGTGCACTCGGCACTCGGTCGTATGACCATTGCACGTCGATCAAATATGAATTATCTTCCCACACACTATTCTTCCGATTGCATTCTCTATAGAAAATTCAAGTCCAGTAGTTTAGAAGCCACAATACCAATATACTGTACAGTGACTCGTGTGTATTATCTATTTACTGTCGTGTCTCGATATTCCACTTGCAAAAGCGAACTATTCGCGCATGTATAACTTAAGCCCTGAAGAATCCTTGAGGCAAAAATATAAGGAAATACATATATAGACTGTTCATGGTGGCGTCTCGATACATTTTTACAAAAAAAAAAACGTAAAAAACTATTTATTGTTTTACCAAACCCAGTGAAGTACACAATATTGTCGCCGGAAACAGGCTTCAACTCACCGCGCCTGTGACTGACTGCGTCGGACCCGGAGTTCCTTCACGGGACGGTCTGTGTGCTCGTACAATGGGACCCCGCAACACGTTCCAGATCGTTCTATAGCACAGTTTAAGTGTCCAGTGTCCAGATACCTAGTGTCAAGATACTGAGTACTTCGCTTTCCACCGAATTCGAGACATTGCGTGTTGAGTGGTGGAACTCAACGCCGTATTTTGTCTTACCAGAGCGAGAAAGTGAAAAATAATCTTAAATATGATCACTCCCTCGAGTGGGAATCGAACTCACAACCGGTCGCGTTCACAATCAGTTGCTGCGCCACGACCGGCCTCGTATAGGTATCGTTGTTACTAAAAAACATTATTGAATTGTAATTTTTTGGCATTTAAAAGGTCTGAGACATTAACTGCAGTGGAATGGCGGTGAATTATTATAACACACGCAACTCCTTATAGTTTGAATAAAATTATTCTTTGTGTGTGTGACTTTGACTTACAAATACAGGAACAGTATAAAGCAATAGAAGTGAAACACATTAATTATATACATTTATTCACTATACCTTACAAATAAACAAATAAACAGTCAAGTCACCTTAATACTGATACAAATGAGGGGTCTATACACGGGGGGAGGGGTGGGGGAGGCTTCATGACGTCACGGACGTAACAGTAATTACAAACACTTTACAGTATATGAATAGTGGAGTGACACGACACACTGACACTCAGGAACAAAGCAATCAATTTTTGATTATGTTTCTCTACATGTTAACTTGTTAGAAATCTGACAAGTGGGTTACATCTTGGTTGATCACTGTTGGGAGAAATTATTGGGCAAAATTATTAAGCAATATTTTTGTCAAATTTCTCACTTATCCCATTTAAAAAGAACATAACCAAGCACAATGCCGTAAACGAGGCAGAGCTCAGGGCTCAACGAGGGCAGTGAGAACAGGCGAGGGTGGCAGTGATTAAAGGAGGGAGGGAGGGGAGGGGAGTGAGGGCTGTTAGGCGACGACGCAGCAGGAGAGGTCGCACTTGCGCGCGTCCTGAGGGGGCTCCGGCGCCGCCTGGCCGCGCTTCTGTGCCGACATGGCGCGGATCAAGGTTAGGAACGCCTGGAACGTTTGGAATTGTGTGAAACATCTTGCGAGTTACAAGTTAACTGTAAATTAATCATTTTGATTACTTTTCAGAAAAGAAATCAAATCGCAATAAAATTTGGTTTACTTTAGAATTATTTTTATTTTTAGTTACAAAAAGCAAATACAAACCATTTTTATATGCAAGACTCTCTCAATGTAGGTAGTTATTTATTCCAATATATATTTTTATCATAAAGATCGTAGGAAAGTGAATATTCAAAATCTATAATGTATCGGCTTTGTTATTAAAAAGCGTTTTTTGCAGTTTAACTTTGCCAAACTGTAACACTACAAGAACAGAGGTATTTGAATCAATTCGATAATTAAAAATAGAAACAAAACAGAACAAAAGCGGAAACAAGTGTAATAGAAAAAAAACTCAGCATTTTTGCAAATGAGTATAATTTTTGCTCGTTCATCCATTATAGCGATCTGTCGCATTCGGTGCGCTATGGCCGCGGGACACCTAGCGACGCGCACTTCCTTACATTTACATGGAAACCGGCTTGCCTCGTCTTACACTGTAGGACGCGCCATCATACAAATCATTTAGCATTTTATCTTCATTAACTTTAACATTGGTGAATTTTCTTTTGAAACAAACAAAATAATATTATTTAATACAACATACAATTACAGGCAATTTTTCAACATCAGTTACCGACTAATTAAACGGTAACTGACATCTCTGAGTGTAGCTGTTAATATCATCTAGATCTTTAAGTTATCAAATAAAATGCTAAATAAGTGTGAAACGCACCATTATTACATTATATTAAAGTGGAATTAAGGGCTTTTTATTCTTTCTTATTTTATATCAAATAAAAGAGTACAATACACGGGTTTAACAACGCATTACGTCACATGCAACTTTATATGTATGTCATTTATTTACAATATATAAACATTACCTGTTCATGGATTATTGTATAAATACTTTTTCAACCTAACTTAAGTGAATTTTGTAAAAAACTGCTTTCAATTTTGTTAACTGAAAAATAAATTCAGAGAAAAACCCTCATAGTAGGGTAGTGAGCGAGAACGTAGTGTCTAAACACTCATTAATTGCGAAACCGCCTTACCAGAACTGAGAATTTATTTTAATTATTAACTTGTTCATAATAAATATTCATTACCCCAAGTTGAAATAAAACCCACTTCTTTTGTGTTTACAGTCGGACCTGTTCCACTGCGATACAATGACCTATATATATTAATATTGCATACAACGTAACGCCTAGCCAAGTATAGTTTTAGTTCAAATGTATGAGTACACTTTGTAAAATCACTTTATATTTTAGAAAAAGTTTTATTACATTATATTAAGTCTTTAAACAACAATATTCAAGCCAATATTCGAGCGAAAGAGTTGCAAATTGCAATTTAAAAAGACAAATTTGTTTAAAGCTGCGAGACTGCGGAGTGCGGGAGGTTCCAAGAACACATGCTTCATTAAAAAACATTTCTTTTATTAACTCATCAATCGATACCAACGAGAGTGTCACCAATACCAACAAATATTCAAAGAGATCAGTTATCGCTGGTGTAGAGCCTTAAGCATTTTAGTTTATATAACAACTTGTTTCCTTGTTAGTAAAAAATCGTTTTTAGGTGGTTATAAATGAAAATATCCGCATCGTCTGTCATAACATGGGGCATGAGGGAAAGAATTAATGAAGTGGAGTGAATGCTCCACAGCTCGATGTCTATATTTTAGACATTAACCGTGACCCGACAAGAATTGGGTGGAACGAGCAGTTTTTAGCCGAGAAAACAGAAAATAAAGAATATGAACATTAATTAAACTATTAATTCAAATTAAACTGTTTTGATGAACAAACAAAATAGATAAACAAACATATAAAACGTAAAAGAACACAAAAAGACACATTTACACTAATTAGGATTCACAAATGCATTTACGAAAGAAAATGATACAATAGTAGAGAAAAAAGCCCATACATTACAGTGATTAGTGCACATTTCATACAAACATAATTTTAACAAACATTCAGTTTATTGCAAAGCGATCCGAGTTTATAAATTAAAACTATAATCTATGTATAATACAGTATAATTATATCATAGGAATATTCAAAAGTAATTTAAGAAATTGAACACAACTGTATTTTGAACCCTCGCTCCGGGACGCCTGTCCCGCAGATTCAAAATAATCAAATTATGGAATCAACTTTTTGAATACAATTCTAATGTATTTATATTTCTAGGTGTTACAAAAGAAACTATACACACCGGATTAATCGTGTGTTATTTATTCATAGGCCAAATATAGAGGTGTTTGTGACCACAGACTGGATATATTTTCCAAAATCCAAAAACACGCGATTAATACAATTAAAATGGCTTCTAGGTGGTTGAAGACCTCTAGATATACTCTTGAAAGGAACACAGACAGCGCGTGAACTTAAACTAGGAATAAATAAACGAAGCTGTTCTAGTGTCATACGCGTGTGTACTTTGAAGAGCCACGCCTCGCTGTGAGCGTTGCCTTATTGTATTATAAAAATGTAAACAAATTTCATATACACTGTAAAAGTCGATATTTCGACGCACTACACTATTCCAACTCGCAATGCTCTCATCATTATGAAAATTATATAAAAAATCCATATTAAAATACAAAAAGCGCACGGACTCGAATGTAGTGTGTAGTAAGAACTATTGTATGTACATACATAGATACAGGACACCACTAAGTAGACAATAACATGCAAGCGATGCTCTATATATAAGGAGTCGTCGGTCGAGTGGCGTCACTAGGGTCACTGGGGTCACTAGTCACTAGTGACGTCACTCGACCGAGCACCAGCACCAGTGTGGGCGAGTACACATTAACATAGCATTGCTCAGGTGTAGCCGTCACGAGCGCGCACTCAACGAGTCACTGCACTACACGAGGCCCCCCAGAGGGCGGAGGCCGGGGGCCCGGGGGCGCCGGCGCCGGGGGGCCTACAAGATAGAGCATTTGATTTTCCTGCGCGTCTTCCTCTTGATGTCGCCGTTGGTGGCGCGGCTGTCGTCGGACTTGCGCGAGCGGATCTCCCGCATCAGGTCATAGAACACCTTGGGAACAACATTGGAATAAGCCACCGACACACAAACAACACACACACACGCGCACACACACACACACACACCCACACACACTCACAAGCACTCACACGCGCACACACGCGTATCCACGAGCGCTCAACCACCGCCCACCACACTGCGCTCTCTTACATTGCCCAGCGACATAGATCTCAATGCAGTCATTTCTAAGAATCTTTTGTTTCTAATCATTCGCTTGTCTGTCTTTCTGTTTATCATATTTTACATTATCACACATTTTATTTAACTAATTATATATAATGAGTTTAATTTAAATATAGTATATATCTACATGGACGGTATATCGCCGGACAATGTACGACGGACGCTCACCAACATATACAATAGGCAAAACAATTTCCCATCACCACACAAGTTGTAACAAATATCTATTTTTCTGCTATACGAGTGATTGATCTGATAGCGTTGAACGCCATAGGTCGTTGGTTCGATTCTATTGACTCAATATAATACTGATATTCGTAATAATGAATCGCAATCGGTCCTAAGCTATAACGTAAAAATGGCCTAACTCTGAATTAAAAAAATATATATTTTAAATTAAAAAAAAAAATAATAAAGTTAAGCCACTTTCACGTTAACTTAAATAAGATTCGAACCTAGATACTCAAGCATAGCGCTGCCTGGCTGCAACAAAGCGTAAAAAAGCCAAAGCAGCCAAGCAGAGCTGTGCGTAAGCGTACTACTGCGTACTGTGGGCGACGTACTTTATATACTCAAACTAACTTCACTGTGTGGGCAATGAGAAAAATATTATTTCAACTATTAAAAAATGCCGTGTTTCTGTAAATGTATGTTTGTATGTAAATATTAAGGTCATAAATTTGTTTATTAACGCTGTTTAAATAAGCCTATATATCTAAAATTACAAAAATTATATTATCTCAAAGAGACGGTAAATGAGAATAAGATATTGGTAAGGCAAACCGCGTTGAGTTCCGTCATTCACAACGCAAACGCAACGGACTTGACCTACGTCTGTTTCCTACCGTACTATACAGGATAAAACGTGAAAAAAAACCCAATTATAATTATCCCATTAAAAAACCTATCCGAAAAACCTAAGATGAACCCATAATCTGTCGACTTGTGTGTGCGTGTCGGTGGTGGTGTGTGTCGGCGGTGGTGTGTGTCAGTGGTGGTGTGTGTCAGTGTCGGCGGCGGCGTACCTTGTCCACGTTGTCCCTGGTCTTGGCGGAGGTCTCGACGTAGGGCACCTGCCAGTGCGCGGCGCGCTCGCGGCACGCGTCCAGCGGCACGCGCCGCTTGTCGCCGAGGTCCGACTTGTTGCCGACCAGCAGGAACGGAATGTTCTCGTCGTTTTTTACACGGAGAATTTGCTCTCTGCAATGAAATGAGCCTTGTTTGAATCACACTCTATTTTTAATAGTTTATAGAAATCCTAGATGTCGTATAGCTTTCTCTACACCTGTAAAACAATTAGTCTATGTTTTATTATTTACTATTTTTAAAGTGTTATTCCACACTTAGGATAAGAAAACATTTTAGAAAAAACGTATAAAAATTTGGGCCGCCTCTTGGATACCGTCCAAGAGCCGCGGGTTCGAATCCCGCTGCGTTCAAGTTTTTATACGTTTTTTCAAAAATGTAGTCTGTTTCTCCTTCAAAAAGTTTTTGTTACAGGAAGCCAATCTATGTTAAAATAATATTATTTCTTTTAAGAAGAATTTCAACATTTAATCAAGCATATATCTATTTTTTAAAAAAGCATTTAAAATATTACATAATCAATTAATTTTTATAATACAAAGGTACCTGTCATGTCTTTTAGACCTTTTACCTCAGTTAAGTCTAAATTTTTATTTCTTTACAGTAAACAATTAAAAAAAAGAAACTCCACCTAAATTCTTGTGTGGCATCAAAACTCTCCGGCTCAGTGATAGAGAAGACGCAAAGGAAGCCTTCCCCTGACCGGAAGTAGTTGTCCCTAATGGCGGCGTAGTCCTCCTGACCGGCCGTGTCCAGGATGTCTATTTGAACCTCCTCGCCATCTAGCACTACCTGCGAAACATACGAAAATATATAGCTTAATGTGCGAATGAATTTATTTTCTTTTCATTCACTCAATGAATGAATTACAATAATATTATATATGATTCCATTGTCATCGGAAATTTGACCAACAATTTCAAGCTCTATATGATTTATCATATCTAATATCTAAAAGCAGCTTCACGAACTTTCTCGAACATCAGGATAGTCGGAGACAACCTAGTGTTAAAATACTCCGTCGACTGCTTTTACGCCCAAAATCGACAAAATGCGTGTAGATGGGGAGCTCAACGCCGCGCTATGTCTTACCAATGTAGATTAACAAATAAAAAAAACTTATTCATAATCCGAACCCAAATCGTCGACCGGTCGTGACGCAGTGTGACAGCGTCTGACTGTAAACGCGATCGGTTGTGGGTTCGATTCCCACCCGGGGGAGTGATTATAATTAAATTATTTTCACTGCCTCGCCCTGGTAATGATAAAGTGCAGCGTTGAGTTCCACCACTCAACACGCAATTCGATAGAAAGGTGGCCTCGAATTTGTTGGAAAGCGAATTACGCTTCGAAGTGTTTTGACACTAGGTACTTTCTGTCTACCCTGCTATGCGTGATAAAAGCGCGTGAAGCTAATAAAAAAAAAAACAAAAGTCAAATTAAAAAATTAAATTCCGCAATTACAATAGCAATTGCAGTGGATCCGATACAAGATGACGTGACCGGCCGCGGCCTCGCGACGTGCCCGTGCTGTCGACTAGAAATATCGATTTACAAGATTATAATATTCGCGTATAACATTCATATTGTTTGCTACTTGAATTACTGATAATATTATGAGGCAATACTTGAGACTGTATCTATTGTGAAATTAAAATATGTATTCCATATTTTTTTTCTCACGGAAATCTGCCTAAAATAGTCAATTATACTGCCTAAGTAGGAGAATGTGAGAATTGTAAGATACTACGTTCTTCTTGCTTCTCTTATTAGATGAGAATGAAAGAACTAACATAGAGGTTCTATATGAGATTGAAACCGCAAAAGGTATTATAATTTCTATAATTTAGGGGCATCGCTCTTTTCCGCCCAGCAAGGTAGACAGGAAGTACCTAGTGTTAAGACACTCTGTACTCCGCTTTCCGCCGAATTCGAGACATTGCGTTGCGTTGAACAGCGGAACTCAACACCGCGCTTTGTATTACCACAAGCCATCGCGTTTACAGTCAGCCACTGTTCGGCCTGATCTTTGTTTAGTGAATTTTAAAATTATTTTTACATCTTATGGTGTACATATATATGCTAGAATAATACATTTATGAAATCATTCCTCATAGTTGGATAAATTAAATATATCTACTGGAAGACGAAGACTTAATTTACCAAATTATTCACCGGAAAATATTAACATCATTTCCATTTAATATTTGAATGAAATCCGATGTTTGAGAATTTCTACGTTCTAATTTGTATGAGTGATCAGGAATAATCAAAGAAAACCTCAAACAAGGAAAAATAATTAATTGCAAGCCACAAAGCAATATTTGCAGTAAACACAGTAACGACATGCTTTTTTATTTTTTTTTTCCTTAATACGCACACACTGTACGACATAGAGTACATTTGAAAATATCCTCTAACATTTGAACGGACGTGGTGCAGTGGCAAAAGATCTGTCTAAAAATATGATTTGTTGTGGGTTCGACTTTCACTCTGTGGTGAGGCAAAGGAGTGTCTGAGTGTCTGAAGAAGTGGCGAACAAGTGTCTTGACATTAGGTTCTCTATGTCCACTCCCCTATGTGAAATAAAAGAAAATATTATAATAAAATATATAAAACCTTTTTTCTATAACTATCAGCTTTGGTGGGTTCGTAGTCCTCCACAAACTCGTCGTACATGAACTGCAGCGTGAGCGCGGACTTGCCGACGCCACCGGACCCCACCATGATCACCTTGTGCAGCGTCGGCTGCGCCGCTGGCTTCTTCGACATTTTGGGACCCAAGAGTCGGGTGCACTGGAAAAAATAAACAACGTAACCTTAACTAAGGAAAATGTTTACATTACAATTATTATTATTATTTTTTAGCTTCACGCTTTTTATTCCGCATAGCAGTGTAGACAGAAAGTACATAGTGTCAAGACACTCCGTACTTCGCTTCCCATTGAATTCTAAACATAGCGTGTTGAGTGGTGGAACAATGTCGCACTTTGTCTTACCAGAGCGAGGAAGTGAAAATAATTTTAAATATAATCACTTCACCACTGAAACACTGCTCACCATGCCAGGACCGGCCTCATTATTATGTTTATTATATATTTACATTTCATTGCCATGGTCTGTATAGTATTTATCACAGAATCCATGAAAAACGAAGCAAATGAGAGAACAAGAGTGATAAATCTACCAGGTCCTCTTTGGTTATCCAGCTAAATATAGTAGGTACGTGCATGTGAACAAAATGTATATCACTGTACTGTAAACATCTCTCCGTACACCTTAAATTAAATATACTTATAATTTACAAAATCAAGTATCTCAACAACCAAATTAAAATTAAAAAAGTGCACGGTCGGTATAAAACCGTTTCCCGTTTCAAGTGTATTCGAAACCGCGACCACCGTGAAGTAGTTCGTGAAAAAACAAAAAAAAATTAAAGTATCTCATTAAAAGTTATCCGTAATTAAATCGGACGAAGAAAATGTCTAAAAAAAATCAGTGTCGACTTCCTTCCAACCTTCGGAACTCACAGTTGGCTTTTGTTTGAATTCGAACCACATTCAGGAAATTACTTTACAATATCGATAGTAGGGGAATAAGAACGTACATACATATTATGTGTAACTAATATGAGTTGGTAAATTAACGGAGAGTACGACAGTAGTGTTTTGACACTAGATTTTATTTGACTATTTTGTTAAGTGAGAAAAAGTTTGAAGCCAGTTAACAATATAATATAACTTGGTCCTTAATTGAGTCTGAAAGGTGCCGTTTTCGTGTCCATTACGCATTGTATGCAAAATGCGAATAATATGCGTTATATATAATAAAAAAAATATAGTATAAAACTTTATAATGAAAATAAATACATTATAAACAAATAATAATCGAAAAATTAAACATAATGAATGAGAAAAACGGAAACAAAAAGATAAGAGGAGACTTGGCTTCCATTAGCCCATACAGTGTTTGTAACAGTATACCTAAAGGCGGTCAAGTTAAAACGTTGAGAACCGTGCGAACGAAGCTAGAGAAGTGCGCCGAGATCAACAAACTCATAGTATTAACTCATCCCAAAATAATTTGTATTTTAGACCTTTTTCAAGAAAAAAAATGCAGTTATCATAGTACATATAAATTAACTGAGTCAAAAAATCTAAAATATATATTTATTCCTCTTAAAAAAGACCTCTGTACAGAGTAACTAACAAAACTAACAAAAAGCCAGTAAAATTTGATTTTATTAAATTGATAATAAAAAAAAAGCCATTACACATTAGTTCCAACATTTTACAGAGTAGATAAGCAGAACTTTCTGATAACAACCAAAGCTTTTCGGTCTTAAGTTCACCTCCGACCATTGGGAATCATTATGACCATTATGGGAATGAATAGTTTATTGAATTGAAAAGGGTTTAATAAGACTATCAAATAATTCATAGTTTTGCTTTTATCAAGTAATTATTAATGCAAAACGATATATAATTGATTTTGTGTGTGTGTGTGTGTGCGTGCGTGTTTGTGTGTGTGTGTGCGTGTGTGTGTGTGTGTGTGTGTGTGTGTGCGTGTGTGTGTGCGTGTGTGTGTGTGTGTGTGCGTGCGTGTTTGTTTTGTTAATAATTTGTTTCTATTTGTTTAATATCATCTGTTCGTAAGCCCCAACACATAAATTAACTAAAATTCATTTTTAAAAAGCGTAGAAACATTTTTAAAATGTTTTCTAATCCTAAGTGTGTAATAACACTTTAAAAATAGTAAAATATTAAAATAAATAGTATTCTATCTTGCCAAATGATTATTTCTTAATAATCCACGAGCAAGGGTAGCAAAAATTTGTAAAAATGTCTCTACAGAGATGCTAACATCGTAAATGAGTTGTAACAAAAACGTATAAGAATTTCGACGCAGCTGATAACAGAACGCATGACTTAGCGGTGAGAGTGCCTCAACAGTTTCCAGGAGGTGCGGGTTCGCATCCCGCTGCGTTCAAATATATGTTCTTTAAAATTTAAAGGTAAAATAATATATATTTAATACAAATAAATTTATTTTTTGTATAAAACACAAACTCATCATATTAAATAGGACCCCACAAATTTGTCGAAGAACGTATATCAATTCCATTATGTTTCTTGACAGGTATCTACTGTCCTTATAAGCATGCGCTTATAATCAAAGGCGATCTACACGTAATATGAACACAAAAGGAAGCACGTGGGCGACGACGGGCGTTGCCACTTGTGTTGCCGACACAAAGCGCATTGTTCAACCGTGGACTGATTCTATAATCTAAGTAACAACTGATCTAGATCTGGAATTCATTGTAATTTAACGTCATCACGTCGTATATGCTTAGATATTACAAGCTTTTTCTTTGTTTTTTTTTTAATTTTCAGTCTAAATAAGAAAAAAATTAGATTACTTGCTGAATGGCTTAACTTAATTCAGTATATTATCTAAAAGACCGGCGAAATGAAAACACCTTAGCCCCTTTTAACGGCATAAACAAGAATAATTCTAACTTAAAGGCAGTAGTATCAATTACTGACTGATTTTCTTTCACTTAACGATATGAAGGGAAAGTAAGTTCAACTATATGTACAGCAATACTAGGGAATTCATTAGCGAAGTACAGTGAAAGTTGTCTTACGTGCAGCAATATGAACAAACCTACATTTTCTAACTATAAACACACTCCTCCAGTAGCCTTAGAGACGGAGGACAACAAAAAATATCTGAAAAAACGTATAAAAACTTTTGAACGCAGCGGGATTTTATATTTAAACATTTTTGAAAAAACGTATAAAAATTTTTATACGTTTTTTCAAAAATGTTCTAATCCTAATTGTGGAATAACACTTTAAAAATAGTAAATAAGAAATATCTGATTTTTATACTTGGCACATTAACGCAATGGTCAGATATCAAATACCACCTCAGTATAGTCAGTGACAACCCACCAAGGGTAGCCTGAATCGTTGACTACTTTTCGCGTGAAATCAAAACGCATGTGTTTTTTTAATTATTCCCCCTAGTGGGAATCGAACCTATAACCAATCGCGTTTACAGTTAGACAATGTTCCATTACGCCACGATGCCTTTATTATTAATTTTTAATAGTAAAAATCAGAAATTCTGCTCACTTTATTTTAGCAGGAGAACGTCAGTCATACAGCCGGACAAACCTCTTCATAAAATATAAGTAAATACAAATAAATTCCATTCCATTTAAGCTTATTACAAAATTCGCCAAATATTTTTTGTAATCAAAAAAAATATACGAAAATTAGTCGAGAGCACGCAAACAATTACTGTAATTCTGAAACGCCGCCGGTGTTTTCACACGACGTAACACTGCTAGTGACGTTATTCCGTTTCACTCATTTGTTTTATTACTTTAAATTATCTATCTATACAAATACATAAAATATATGCGGTACACATACCAGAATAACATTTCAATTTTCGTCTGTCTGCCTGTCTCCTGTTAAGGTTGATCTCTGGAACGGCTGGCCCGATTTTGACAGGCCTTGCACTGACAGATAGTATAACTATATATATATATATATATATATATATATATATATATATATATATACTCACAGATGTAATAAGGGGTAACTTAGGGTGTCTTTATTTTAGTATGATACTAAAGAAACTGCAGTCCTTAGTAATGTAGTGATTGACATACATTGACATTGGAAAAAAAATTATACAGACGGCCATTTTCCGCTTTTTTTAATTTCGAAAACTCTCTTTAAGGGCTCTGCGATTTTGTGCTTCATAATGTAGCACTAATAAATAATACAATAATTTTGTAATTCAATTATCGAATTTGACGTAGTTATATATTCAAATACAATTTCCAATTCGATAAATTGAGAGTTGCGACACTATTCTTTTGAGTGCATAGATGGCATTATAGTGACAAATGTTTCAGTGCGAGGAGCTTTGACTGAGTTAACTATATCAAGTTCACGCATATAATATTATCTTTACTCCTAGATGATATAAATATAATGATTTCCAAAACGATATTATAGATACTAAAAGCTTTCCTTCGGATAATATCGGATATGCTCAACACGACTTCTCCACAAGCAAACGTAAACCCAAAGCACCATTACTTTGGGTAATTAGTTAGTATATTTTTAACTTTACGCTTTCATCCCGCATAGCAGGGTAGACAGAAAGTACCTAGTGACAAGACACTCCGTACTTCGCTTTCCACCGAAATTCGAGGCATTGCGTGTTGAGCCGTGGAACTCCCCCGAGTGGGAGTAGGTATAATATGTGCCTAATAATTAAAATAACTGGTACCTTTGCCAGTTCGAACGCAACCATTCGCTGACATAACAATATATGGTACCATTCCTTAGATAATTTTTCTCAAAAATCGGTACGTCTCTCGAAAAATGTTATCATTTTAGTAAGTGAATTTTAGCATTTTGAAATATTTTAATTTTTGAGTGTCTGACTAAACGCG
This sequence comes from Dryadula phaetusa, assembly GCA_032432895.1. NCBI lineage: Eukaryota > Metazoa > Arthropoda > Insecta > Lepidoptera > Nymphalidae > Dryadula > Dryadula phaetusa. Next base: position 457,084 of record JAOYRS010000036.1, read on the forward strand.
ATCAGTTGTGAGTTCGATTACCACTCGGGGGAGTGATTATATTTAAGTCATTTTCACCTCCTCACTCTGGTAACACAAAGTGCAGTGTTAAGTTCCACCATTCAACACGCCATGCCCAGAATTCGGCGGAAAGTGCAGTACTGAGTGACATTCACTGGGTACTTTCTGTCTACCCTGCTATGCGGGATAAAAGCGAGAAACTAAAAAACCAAAAACATTATAGTTGTTACTATTATTAGGACGTAATATTATACTAACATTGTGTAGTTAATATACACGCAGAAGCGTTGATATAGTTAGCATATCGACATTAATCCATAACTTTCTGCTCTACTAAATACTTCAAAACAGTCCCAGACGAGATAGGACGGGAAATTCCTTATGTATCAACAAGTAGATAGAAATGTTAAAAATCATTAAGATTAAATTATCATACATGCACTTAGCAGTCACTGGCCGTAGTACTTGTCTCTGTATGTATGTAATTACTGTTCCGGGTGGCCGGTTACGGTGCTCGCATCAAAATGTATGTTATGGCTGCCATATAAACTAACAATTACAATTGAAACAAAAGAAAATAACTGTTAATATAAAAAAAAACTAGAAAATCGTTTCAACATAGTTTTTAGAGATTGCAACGGTAATTTCATTGAAGCCACTAGATTAGAGAGAATAGACACTATTTACACAGAGCTATATTGACATATATCTATTTATGTTGAAATTGGGCTATCATATTCTTTTATATCCAGCCTGATGAGGCCCGAAGTCATGGACGTATCCCCTGCGGTTTAAAAATAAAGACATCGATCTTTAATCAAGAAAAATTTTAATTTTTGATATATAATATATCCTAACCCTAAGTGTGGAATAACACTTAAAAAATAATGAATATTAAAAATTATAATATTGGGAAAAAAGGCAATTTTCTTCAGGGTAATGTTCTTTATATATCTTGAAAAAGGTCATACATCGTAACACTAGGTTCCCTTTACTTAAACTGCAATTGAAGATGACATGTGACACTAACAAACATGTAAAAATCCAGTAAGTCACCTTTCAACAAGGTTTTAACTGGTTGCTTGTGTTTTATTCGTGAAGTTAACATTCAGAACAAAGAAAACGCGTGCGTTTGCACTGAACACTGTAATGAACGTCATAAAGAACGAACCCGTTGAGAATTTATAAAACCCTCACCCCAATCAGCAATACACTTAACAAATGACACAAATAAGATATCTCACTAAAAAGCTTTATAGAAACAATTAAATACTTGAACAACAACAACAAAAACACGGACCAATATGAATTATGATAATTTGTTAAAAATATATTTTCGAATATCAAAACATATGCGATTGTTCTGATTAAATAGTTTCATTTAAAAGGTTATGAAATAATTGATATTTTTTTTTCTAGGTTCATGTTTTAATCCCGCATAGCAGGGTAGACAGGACATACCTAGTATAAAGACACTCAGTTTTCCACCAAATTTGAGGTATTGCGGTTTAAATGGTGACGCTCACCGCTGTGCTTTGTCAAACTAGAGCGAGGAAGTGAAAATAATACAGTCAGACGCCGTCCCACTTTACCCTGCCCAGCTTCAAATTTAAATTTAAAGAATTTAACACTATAATTTTTACAGTAGAACCTCCTTAAGTCGAACATCTTATAAGTTGAAAATAGCCAAATCGCGAATAAATGTTTTATCCCATTACACCAAACACCTAATCTCAACTCTATTAATCGGCTTAACCAATGAGTGTAATTTGATACATATTTTCTCTCAATAACTCGAATAACTAAATCAAACCTCTGTATCTCGATCATAGCAACTTTGTCATTTACAATTCGATCATTTGCTACTCAATATCTCTATAGTTCAAAGAGTCAAAATCACTGAGTCGAAATCTTCCATAAATCAACCTCTATAACTCGAACTTTGGCGTCTCCTTCTTCTTACTGTATTTGCAATTTTTACCTCTATTTATATAACAGCATATAGTTGAAAATAAAACATCCCTTCTTATGAAGGGAAAGTTGAGCGACAAGCAACTCCTGTTGATTACATAAAGCAATTTGCATATTTCCAATACACCCCCTTGGGATTTAAGTCGGCATATAAATTGCGTTCGTCCAACAGGCTGCCAACTGCGACACAAAACATATTCAACGTACGAGCAAGTTTATTTTAATCTAATTTATAAAAAAATAAATAGACTTCTTAATACCTATACATCTACCCTATATTTTCCACCTATATTTTCTTACGAATAATTTACCTACATCTCTGAAACTATTGGAATGATTTTAATGAAACTTGTACTGTTCTCTAAGTTGAAGCACCCATGATTTAATAAAAAAGAATCATCTTGATATGACTTTTAGTTTTAGAGTAATTTGTGGACAAACATACAAACATACACTTACCAAGTTAAGGACATGTTGGCGCTTGGAAGCCTAAATTGATCATTACACTCAAAACTTATTCAATTTTAACTCAAATATAACACACATATATATCCAACCGAAAACCCGTTTTTTTAGAAGTCGGTTAATGAACAATAAAACCATTATCAATAATCAAGGATGTACATACATACATATAGTATGATATACTATATCCTTTTAACAAAATGATTACATTTAAAATATTTTCACTTCCTCGCTCTGATAAAGGCAAAGAGCGGCGTTGAGTTCCACCACTCAACACGCAATGTCTCGTCATGAACATGTCTCGAATTCAGGAGAAAGCGAAGTACGGAATGTGTTGTCACTAGGTACTTTCTGTCTACCCTACTATGCGGGATAAAAGCGAGAAGCTAAAAAAAACAAACAAAACTATAAACAAGCAATAATGTTTAAACTGATTTAAAAGTAAAATTTAATACCTACCAGCAGGTATATGTTTCAGTTACGAATCTCGCGAATTTTATTACTCCCGGAGCTAGGTGGCTCCGTCTGTCTTTTCTTCGCAGGAGAAAATAAAGTCGTTTTTTATTTAAAAATATAATCGAATACTATTATAATTATGAAGGTGGAATTTCAAACCAAAAACGTCATGTACAGTACAGTGACATATGATAATACGTATGTATATACGTTTCCATAAAATCGTTAATTTTGAATTCAAAGATCTTTATCTCTTTGTAATTTTTGTGATCATTTTAAAAATATCAATTTAAAAAGATCTATCGCATATAATTCGTTAACTTAATTATATTTTTCAACCTGACATTGCGAACAAAAAACAATCCGTATACAATACGTCGGTATCCTATCTAGGATACAAGTTAATGTAACTTGTAAATATATTTAATAATAAGGTTTTATATGTTTTTCATTATGCATTGTACTAATAAATCACTTTCATTTGATATTCATATTGGATTGTTTGTGCAAAAAAATTCGCGCGCCATTTTGTTGCCGCGTCCATTTTGGAGAAGAATATTATTCACGCTTTTTTTTTTATCCCACATAGCAGGGTAGACAGAAAATACCTAGTGTTTGTGTGCTTTCCACGGAATTCAAGACATTGCGTGTTGAGTGGTGGAACTCGACGCCGCACTTTGTCTTTACCAGAGCGAAGAATTGAAAATAATTAAAATATAATCACTCCCCCGAGTGGAGATCGAACCCACAACCGATCGTGTTACAATCAGACGGTGTTCCACAGCGTCACGACCGACCTCAATCAATATATTATACCAGTCTTAAAATATAGAAGCTTATACAAGTATTAAAAATAGGTTTTTTCTTTCAGGAAAAATAAAAACCCGTATCTAACAGTAGCATATTACATAGTTAGTTACAAAGAACGATATCATCTCGCGTGGAGCATAAATAATTAATTTCTAACGTCATAATGCTAAATAGATTTGCATCCATACAAATGCTGCGGCATTCCTACTCGCCTGCCGCATACATTATCAAACAGACGACGCGTAAGGGATACCTCACAGAGCCATAAACCAGGCTATGGAGCGACAATCGAAATCGCTTTAAAATTACATAGATATCGATGTTTTCATAGTGAATTATATTTCCTTTTGAACTCCATTAAGAAACGCTAATCACGATTAAATATGTATACAAGTACACTAAGCCCGAAAAATCAATAATGTCAAATTAATGGAAAAAAAAGCGTAATTATTTTTTCAGGATTTTCACCTCAAGTCCCGGTGATAGGTTATACGGTTTTATTGTTTTTTTTTATATCTTTTATATGGTATTTTAATGTTAATACCCAACAAACAATATTTACTCTAAATATAAATGACAAAAACAACGTCAAAGAAACCAGAGTCAGAGAGGAAATATAAGAAAAGATTTACAAGCATTCAAGGACTTTATAACAAACAAAAACCTATCGATCCGATATTTAATATTGGTGAAAAGTGGAATTAAAATTAAATTCATGTTAGTCATTCCATCTATAGGCCAGTAGGTGGTACAGTACGATAGCGTCTCGACTGTAAGCGTGATTGGTTATGGGTTCGATCCCACTGCCATCGAAGGAATGATTGTTTAGAATTTTATTTTCATTTCTCCACTCTGGGTACACAAAACGCGGCGTTGGGTTCAGCACTCAACACGCAATGCCTCGATTTCGGGCGGAAAACAGTCAAAGGAGTGTCTTGCAACTAGGCTGTCTCCGACTATCCTGGTATACGACTGACTTGTTCTATACGAGATTCGTTTTCCCCATCAAATTATTATCTCCCATCTTGCGATTTGCATCTCGTTTGCTTTGCTTTCAAGCCATATGAATTGTGAACAGATTTATCAGCGTTCAATTTACGTTTGCACTGAATATGGCATGCTTATCTTTCTATGACGTCATACGTATTCAAAAGCATTCAACTGTACATACTTTGTTCATCACCATGTTTGTTTGTTAGTGTAACATATATAAAACTAAAATGACAAAGCGCGGCGTTGAGTTCCGCTAACCTCTGACTTCCGGAATGAATACCACAAAACAATAGTTGAAATATATAATTATAATAGAACCAGTTAGTAAAGTACATCTAATGTAAAGTTACATAAAAACTAAACTTTCAATCTCATCTATCCGTCAACAATAGTGAAGCTAACTGGTCACCGCGTAAGGTCAAAACTAGTCAAGGCTAATATGTCAAAACCTAGATAATGATGACCTGGTTTGAAAGCTGAATCATTCTATGAATATGAATCATGGGATTACTGAACAATAGATACAAGTATTCAATACAATATTATATTTTTAATTATTTTTCTTATTTATGCAAATGGACCGCAGTCTGAATGTGTATTATTTAAAAGGCAACATTTTTTGTTCATGGCACTAAGTCATAATTTCTAAGAATTTATATGAATACCTATGTATTCAAATCTCACGTTATTGTATACTTTTATAAAAGTTTTGTTGATTTTACAAATCACAAAATAAAATTTTACAAACATATTCTAGTCTAGGACATTATATGTAGGGCAAGCGGCAATAACCACAAGGTTTAATTTCACTTTGTATCCAATGACCACTAATAACAAAATTTACATCTTTTACTACATATATTATAGAATAGAATAGAATGAGTTGTATACAAAAAATAGTTTTTTTTATAGAAAACAGAAGCAAACAAGCTAAATGGCTACCTGATGGTAAGTGGTTATTTTGCCCATGGACATCCACAAAATTAGAGTTGTAGATGTCATGCTGCTTTAAATTGAATAAATGTTAAAAGGTGCAACCACTGAAATATAAAAAATAATGGTAGATAATACAGGAAAATTTGTTTCAATGCAAAAAACTAAACATAATGTAAAATGTAGCCATACTTATACAATATATACATACATATATACATAAACAGATAGTTATACTAAATTCGTTATTTTGTCAGTAAAGTCATTACTGTTTACACTGACTTGACTGACTGATTTTCGTCATGAAATCTAAAACCAATAATGGAATAATTTGGATTTTTGAGCAAAATAATAAACACATGTTTATTTATGACCAGATTTCTAATGAATCAAATACAATGATTGTTAATGTCTTCAAAACATGTAACAATTATAATTCAAAAGAAAAAAAAAGTAATGCATAAAGAATATGTTTTCTACGTGAGCTAGTTAGAAATAGAAATTGATGCCATTGCCCTGACTGCAAACAATCTAAGTGAGAATGTATTAATAGATTTTAAACTGTTGCTTTACAAGTGCGATAATTGGATTAAAAGACCTGGTGGAATGTTAAAAATAGAATGAATTAGCGGAGAAAACCATATTCTTTGCATATGGAAACAAGTAATGAAATAATTAAATATTATTTTTATATTAAAGGTTCATATTGATATAAATAATAATAAAAAGATAATTTGTGTGAAATAGTGCAGTATGTATATACCATTTTTGAAAAAACGTATAAAAATTTGAACGCGGAATACATATAGAATGTATAAGAATTTCGATGCAGCTGTTAGTAGAATGCATGGCTTAGCGGTCAGAGCGCTTAGACAGTATCCAAGAGGAGCGGGTTCGAATCCCGCTGCGTTCAAATTTTTATAAATTTTTTCAAAAATGTTTTCTAATCCTAAGTGTGGAATAACACTTTAAAAATAGTAAATATGTATATACCAATACATGTTAAAAATTATAATAAGTTCCTTTTCTAAGAAAATATTTACAAACAATAATACATAATTAAACATAATTTTGTACATTATTAATTTTTTGAATATCAAATATTTTAGCACTGGCTCACTAAATTGAAAGACTTAAGAAAAATATGCAAGAAAATTTAGTAGGATTTTTTTTAAAACAATACAAGATTTACAATTTTTTATTGGTTGCAACAATATCTTAGTAAAAATATTATTAGCATCTTATTTTTATCTAGATTTATCTATTAAACTAGATAGATTTGTTTCAGAAATACCTAAACCTACCTAAATAGCAATGTTAATTGTGGGTATAAAGTGTTTATATGATATACATATTTAATGGTCAATATTTACTTTCACTGCAACTTGTAACTGGTACTGATATTTTTTAGTGCTAGTGCAATAGGATAAATAAATAAAATGAAAAGCAAAGTTTATATAAGAGTTTGACTATAAATAAAAATGTATTTAGACTTGGATGTTTTAAATACAAAAGCTGTTAAATAACAGATATAACATTTACAATGTTTAACAAAGACTCAGTAGAGTGTGAAAAAACTATTATGTAAATTCACTTTCATTAAATTATACGGTGTATATGCAATGACTTTAAAGATATTTTAATTTGTAATTTTATTGTATGTTGCAACTTACGTTCTGTTCGTCTAGAAATGTTGATGATAATTGATATGCAACTGTAGAGAACATTACTCCTGAACACAGGAGTCACTGCCTACTGCTTGTTTCATTTTAATTAGTCACTGAACCACAAAACAGGACTAAGTAAGTCAACCGGCAAACAAAATAAATAAATGTTTGTAATTTTTTTTTTTACAATTATAAGTTAACGAAACTACGAAAATCACTGGCAGTCGTGAGTCACAGGTTGAGATGCTAAGTTAGTTACTAAAGCAGATCGATCTAACTGTGCCTCATCAACGAAGTATGTCTGTTAAACCGGGTCGTGGATATTCAGACGTGAGAACCGAAAGACAATGCGCGTGAAACTGTGGGAAAACGAGTGCCAAGAGGCGTTGCCACTGTAGTAAACAATCACGTCACTCCACCCGAATATGGCACAATGCTTACAAACGCTGCCAATATACTTAAAAATAATTCGACTTACCCGTGTTTTGTTAAGATTTTGACGGTATTTCTTTTAATGTTGGCTATTTTTATCACTTTCGCTTGCACTGAGTTCGCGACAAATCCTTCTCGTGAGCAGTAATGTCGTATATCTGTCAAAACGATTATGTCGGTGATCGGCATTTGCCTTTGTCGTTGGCAAATAGCGACATCTTGAAGCTTGCCCGGAACTATTAATACAATAACTAAAAATTTCAATTAATCTTAAATTGAAAACTTCTGTTTCGAAATACTTTATTTTGCATACGAAATTGACAACAAAATTGCTTAACAATTTCCTACGTAAAATCTAATGAATACAAATGTGTAAATATACGCTTGTTATTATTTATTCATTAGAATTTTTAAAAGTATAACATAAACAATACAATTTTTGTCCAGTGAGCATTTAAATATGGACTTGTAAATAAATGTAGATTTAATAAGCTTATAACACATCCCTATTCGCTTATCATTACATTATCACATGTGACATATGACATTTGACAGCTTACAAAAAAATTGAAAATAACAATGTCAAATGTAAATCATAATAATTTGTGTTCAATAAATTGTTAATTTCATTTATGAATATAAAAAAATCTATTTTCAACAAAAATCAATAATGTCCAGTAATAAACTGGATGTTATATGGTCTCCTATACATCATGACAAGTTTGTTGTGTGGGGTCAAGATATAACCTTATACGAAGTCACTCGCCTCCAAGATATTGACAAAAAGAGTACATGTATGTATAAATTAATGAATTACCAAGCTATACATAAGCTGATGCTTATAATTAAAAATAACATTAACATTTTTTTAATTCAATATGCGCATTTGGCAATACCGTTATCAAAAACAGTACTCATTAAAATAATCTAAATAAACAAAAGTGGGGAGTTTCCGTTTGTCTATAAGTTTTATCACATTCTATATTCAATACCCTACTTAACATTTTGTTGATATTATTCATACATACTAAAATATTTATGGTATCAGTTAAATAAGAAAAATAAAAAAAAGTAAATTATTTATTACAGACACACAACTGTCATCACAACATGGTGCAACCGTGGTAGCGTCACAAAGTGGTAATGGAGTTCGATGTGTTGATATCAGTTCAATACCTGATCAGCCAGATCCATTATTAGCATTGGGTCATGCCAGCGGCAAAATAACATTGAACAGTCTTAAGCAAACATATGATCCCCTGGGTCTAGTGGGCCGGGAATTTGGTATGATGATTGTATAATACATTTTTAACACTTCTAACTGGGTGGATAAATTGTAGCACATCCTTCTGTTATCTGTTTTCTGCTAATTTTTTTATACTGTCAATATTTAATGTTGTAAGCCAACACTGAGCTTTTGGCTTACTAATGTTACTTAGTCCATGGTAGAATTAGTTTGGAATTTATTGTGTTTATACTCAAATGTTGCTCCACTAAAGCATATTGGCTGCAATGCCATTAATATAATTGTAAATAAATTAAACTCTCATCAAAACAACACTTTTATTTCCCATTTTAGTGGCAAAATACCCTCGTCCATGCAATTCTATATCATGGAACAAATCAGAAACAAACTTATTGGCCGTGGGCATGGAGAAGCATCGTAATGATTACTGTATATTATTATGGGATGTAAATATATATGGTTCTAATGAATATGCTGGTATGTGAAACACTACTACTGCTAGAAAAATTATGATTTTGATTTTTTTACTTTGCACATCTTCAGAGTTGGCAAAGAATGTACAGAACTTGAATCTTCACCTCCTTCTAAATTCCAAATTAGTGAAAATTAATCATTTTTGATAAAGGCATATAAAAGTTTCAATGCAGCATGATTCGAACCCGTGCTTCTTGGATTCTGTCCAAGCGCTCTGACCGCTAAGCCATGCGTTCTACTACCAACTGCGTCGAAATTCTTATATGTTTGTTACAACTTATTTATGTTGTTAGCAACTCTGTAGAGACGATTTTTACAAATTTTTACTACTTATTAAGAAATAATCGTTTAACAAGAGAGATTGCTATTCTATTTTCATAATTAATATTTTTAAAAAAACGTATAAAAATTAGAACGCAGCGGGATGCAAATCCGCGCCTCTTAAAAAATATTTTGTCCCACTGCACCATTACCGGCCTCGATATTTATACTTGTGGTTTGTTTTAATATTTTATTACATTTTTTGAAGAGAATCCATCTTCCCCCGTCTCGTCATCAATACGTCCAATAGCAGAGGTGGGATTGGGTGAGACCGCCCACACAGTGGGATGGTGCAGTTTTTCCCCTCGGACACTTGCTGCTTCTATGAACTTGAAGCACATTAAAATTTTTGATTTACGAGGTCAGTGAGCTAACACGTGTATTATTTCATTATTTTATATTATCAATAATTTTTTTTCTCTAAGGTTTACTATTTTTTATACCAATACAAAAAATGATTGTGATATTAACACTTTTTGGATTCTATTTACATTGTTTTTGTTATACATATGATCTGTTAAATGTAATTCAATAATCAATCATCAACATGGTTATCAGTATCAATTGTAAGAGGATTGTTATCACTGCCTGATAGTGGCCATTAGGTGTTCAAATCCAGTGCATATTCTTAAAAAAAATCCAATACCTTATTTATGTCTAGCTAGCTGTGCTCGCTTCGTCCGCGTGATATTTAAAATTTCATTGTAAAAATTACTTGCCAGCGAAAGTTCCCCCAAATTTTGTCAAACTGATCCAGAGATTAGCCAGAAGACAGAGAGATAGATAAAAATTGTAAAAACAGATTATTTTGTATTGTTTTTATAGCTTCACCCTCATTTCCCGTATAGCAGGGTAGACAGTATTTAGTGTCAAAACACTCCGTACTCCGCTTTCCGCCGAATTCGAGATGTTATGTGTTGAGTAGCGGTTTATTTTAATATGACAACCAGACACTTGGACTTAATTGATTTATGTATATGCATGTATGAGTGTTGTGGGGTGTTCTGGCAGAGGGCAGCGCGGCGGTGAGCGGCATGGCGTGCGGGCGCCAGTGCGCGGGCGTGAGCTGCGCGCCGGCGGGCTGGCGGCTGGCGGCGCGCGGCGACGCCGGCCTCAGCGTGTGGGACGCGCGCGCGCTGGCGCGGCCGCTGCTCACGCTGCCGCTGGCGAAGCCCGCCAGGCGCATAGCGTGGAGCCCGACCAGGTTACACTTTAGATTTGAATTTATATTGTCCACAATAAATATATATATTTTTTTGATAGAAAAAAATTCCAATAAAGCTTGGCTTCTTAGAGTGATCTGACCCATTAACACACTAGAAAAAGGCAAAAAATTTTTTAGTAAAATTTAAAATAGTTATAAACCATCTAAAATGCTAACAATAATAGTATATCACAACAAACGATTATTAACATTATTAATTTCTCGAACGTAACTTGGCTCAGTGGCTGAGCCTCTGTACGCCAGGCACGTTGAAATGTTGATACGTTTCTAAAATATAATGATATTTTGTTGGCCAGGCCCAACCTGCTGATCTCCCTGCAACGCGACTCCAACACGCTGCGGCTGCACGACATACAGCAGGCGCGCGATAACGCCGCGGAGCACTCCTTCGATAGTGTGGTGCGTATGACATATGTAACATTATAGCTGCTTTTTCTCTGAACCTAGGAAAAACACATTTCGTACTCCACTTTTCACCCGAATTCGAGATATTGCAGAACTTAACGCCGTGTTTTATGTTACCAGAAAGAAGTCATGAAATTGATGCAAATATATGTTTACTCTCTGGATTAGGGATTTGAACTCAACACTACATGACGACGACGCCGTTAAAATTGAACAAATTTTACCCCGTTCCCGTTTTCACATTTGTTATTACTGCTTCACTTGCATTAGTCGTAGAGTGATGTTACATAGACTATAACTCTCCTCCTCCCTAACTCCTTCCTCCTCCTTAACTAACAGCCCTCCTCAATAAAAATATTACTCAATACAGAAAGATTTTTTCAATTTCAATCAGTAGATCCAGAGATTAGCGTGTTCAAACAAAATAAATTCTTTTCTGCTTTAATATTATTAGTATAAATATTTAATATTTACAGGTATATATATTTTGAGCAGATATACATCTAAAGTTCTTTTTCAAATTACATTTCCATTTATTATTTTCTGTCATTTAAATAAGTTTTATCTACACGACGTTCCCAAACTATATCATCCATACCTCTGTATTAAACTTTATTCTATTAAATATTAAATTATTATTTACTTATTACTATTAAATTTTTAAAATTGGACATTCCGTTCGAAGGATGTGACGAATTTAAACATAAAATATAAAATAAAGAGGCACATCGATATCTGTGCATTGCGTCCCTACGCAGTGGGTGCAACTTAAATTCAGCGTTTAGAGGTTAGAGATTTCAAAGCACGTTACTTGTTTCATTTTAAAAATATATTTTCTAAACGACTTGTATATTATTTTATTAATATATTCGGTCACATCACGGCGGCGAGCGGGAGCTAGGTACTTGTAAATGTGAACAATACACAGGTGTCAGCGACGGCGGCGCTAGAGGAGGGCGAGTTGGAGGAGGAAGGGGGAGGAGTCCTAGAGCGCGATATCTCTGTATGCGGGGCGCCGCTGGCGTCCTTCGCCTGTCACCCGACGCGCAGGTCCGTGCTCGCGCTCACAGTCTCCGGTGAGTTGGCTATTCCAAATAACTGAATGATCGAATCAACAAGTAGCGACTTGTCCTCCAACGGTGTGGCGCTTGTGGTGCGCAGGCGCGCTGGCGGAGCAGGCGGTGTGGGAGCGCGTGGCGCTGGCGTGGGGCGCGGGCGGCGCGCTGGCGTGGGCGGCGGGCGGCGTGCTGCACGCGGCGCGCGGCCTGCCCGCCGACTACGAGCACGCGGCCCGCGCGCGCGCCGCGCACGACTACGGGCTCAAGGTACTCTTGTGTCGTTGGACCGTATTGTTATGAAACCAAAAAGAGCCTTTTTTCAATATGAACACATTTTTTTTCTCTTTTTTGTAATAAATGAAACAACCTAAATAGAATGAATCAGTTTTTTATTTCTTGCGACATATATTTACCACAAATAAAAAAATTGTGCGCCACTGTAATTGTAATTGGGGGACGAACAGAGTGTACTCCGAGAGGGCGGCCAGTGGCGATTGATAAAATAAAAACCATTTCAGCCGGATTTATGGCAAAATGCTGATCTCGTGGACGACGAGGCCGTCAGTGGATTGTGGCACTTCCTCGCACTCAGCAAGTCTCTCGTCGAGGACGGTGAGTTTTTGGACCCACTGCCGCTTATAGTGTAAGAGTAAGAATTACCGAATAATAACAATCGTGTGGGCGCAGGCTGCATCCGCAACAGCCCGTGGAAGCACCCCGGCGTGAAGAGCGTGCTGCGGCCCGCCGGGGAGGGCTACCGCTCCGAGGCGGTGCCCACGCTGCTGCCCGACCTGCCCGCGCGCAAGGTCACCGTGTACCGCTCCGCCGAGCGCACGCGCGCGCTGCAGCTGTGCGGCTGGGGCTGGGGCTGGGACAGCGCCGCCGCCGGCGTGGAGCGCGCCGAGGCGGCCGGCGCCCCCGCGCGCGCCGCCGCCCTCGCCGCCTTCCACCTGCGTTTGCGCGCCGCACTCGACGTACTAGCGCGGGCGCCCTCGCCCGCAATGCGAGTCGCCGCGCTAGCGCTGGCACCCGCCGCAGCCGCGCCGCCCGCCGCACCCGCCGGCCAGGGCGGCGCGGGGGCGGGCGGCGCGGCGCCCGACGAGCGGCTGTGGCGCGACGCGCTGGCGGCGGCGGCGCCCGCGCTGCCGGACCCGTACCTGCGCGCGCTGCTGCACTTCGTGGCGGCGGCGCTGCCGCCCGCGCACGCGCACGCGCCGTCGCCGCCCGACTACAGCGCCGTGCTGGTACTCGACTATAATGCTAATATTAACATAGCCGAGTAGGGTAAACTAAATGGTGTCTTTCGTTCTTAATATTAGTGAATCTATAATATGTACAATCGTACACAGTTGACTATACTTCTTTATCTTAATTATCCTCCGGATAGGGATGCCATTTGTCCGGCTGCAGCTGGACATGTTTGGGTATATGTTAGGTACTGAATTGGCAATAAACTCTTTACTATGTGATAAACACTTAAATTATGATTTCAATTGAAGTACCATACTAGGAACACATAATGGAAACGATAGACATACTGTTTAAATAATGTACAGTTCACTTTTTGACCAACTTTTTGATTTTTTTGCAAAAATAGATATAATAATTCATCGAACCGCCTCTTAGATACCCTCCAAACACTAAAATATTTAATGTTGAACGCTTAAAAATGTTTTCTAAGTATGACATGAGACTTAAAAATAGTGAAATATTAAAATTAGTAGCGTCTCCTCTCGCCGAACGATCATTCATGGATACATCGTAAAAATCTCTATAAAGACGCTAACAACGTAAATAAATTGTAATAAACGTATAAGAATTTCGACGCAGCTGGTAGTAAAACGCATAGAACGCATGGCTTAGCGGTCAGAGCACTTGAACGGTTTCCAAGAGACGCGGGTACGAATCCCGCTGTGTTCAAATTTTTATACATTTTTAAAAATGTTTTCTAATCCTAAGGGTGGAATAATACTTTAAAAAGAGTAAAATAATTCTGACTCTCTAATAAAACCATTGGCACGGCAAAAGTTTAGATTTCATGATAAGTAAAAATGTGAAATCTGTCATATTAACGACGTGTGTCGAGATGCGGCTTCTCAGTGTGAAATCGTACGGAGGACGATATAGATCAATGATATAAACGTGTGCTCAGAACGAGACGGAGATGCGGCTCGAGGACCGCGTCGCCTTCGCGTGCATCTACCTGCCCGACGGCAAGCTGCACGACTACGTGGCGCGCACGGCCGACGCGCTGCGTGCGCGCGGCGCGCTCGGCGCGCTGCTGCTCACCGGCGTGGCGCCCGACGGGCTGGCCGCGCTGCAGCGCTGGCTGGAGCGCGGCGGCGACGTGCAGACCGCGGCGCTCGCGGCCGCGCGCTGCGCCGGCGCCGAGCTGCTGCGCGACGCGCGCGCCGCCGCCTGGCTCGCCGAGTACCGCGCGCTGCTGGACGCCTGGCGCCTGTGGTGGCCGCGCTGCCTGCTCGACACCTGGGTGGCTGCCGCGGGCGGCGCGCCGCCGCACGCCGCCGCCGGCGTGGCCTGCACCTACTGCGGCAAACCCGTGGCCGCCGCGCACGCGCGCCCGCGCCCCGCCTTCGCGCGCCTGCCGCCGCCCGCCGCCAAGATGAAGCAGGTCTCGTCCTGCCCCAACTGCCGCAAGCCGCTGCCGCGCTGCGGCGTGTGCTCACTGCACCTGGGCACGGGCGCGGTGGGCGTCACGGCGCTGGCCGCCCCGCCGGCGCCCTCCGCGCCCGTGGGCGTAGGTGCGGGCGGCGCTGGACTCGCCGGCGCGGGGCTGGGCGGCGCGAGCGGCGCGCAGTTTGACGGCTGGTTCAGCTGGTGCGTGGCGTGTCGGCACGGCGGACACGCCGCACACTTACTGCAGTGGTTCAGGTAAGATGCGACTCGCAAATATAACCATTTAAAAAAATCTATCAATAAATATTTATTAGAAATTTATTATCATTTGTATTATAACTCTTGAATCAAATCAAAAATTAATTCAGCTGTAAAGTAGACATCACATTGACGGATTACTTCAGCAAGGTGGTTGTAATTGATGACCTCGTTCCTAATTGTATAATATCACTCGTACGCAGCGAGCACTCGGAGTGTCCGGTGAGCTCGTGCACGTGTCGCTGCAGCGAGCTGGACCCGCCGGACCCCGCGCCGCCGCCCATCGCCGCGCCGCCCTCCGCGCCGCCCCCCGCCCCGCCCGCGCCGCCCACGCCGCCGCTCGCGTCGAACACCTGACCGCGCGACTCGCAATACTCATGTCATATTATACCGTCAAAGTACAGTGTAAACCTAACATCTTAATATTTTGTTATGATTTTTTTAATTCACATGTTTAAAAAATATACTTATATTATATAATCGAGGATAATAAAAATATATTTTTCATTTAAAACCGTCGATGAGCACAACTTTTAGAGCAATGTCATAAAAAATTCTACTCCATATAAACATAGAGTAAAATTACTTCATATAATATTTGCTTACTATAGATTGATTTTTGTTTTTCATAAAACTATTTTTATAAATGTCTTGTTTTAAGTGAAGTTTTGCCTAGATCATCTAAAATCCATGCATTTCTTTTGTTTATTTTATAAAATTCAATTATTATAAATAAAAAATATATCATTATGTAGTTATTACTAAACTGTTATAAAACAAATAATGTTCAATATACTATAATAACAGCAGGGTGGTCAGAGACAACCTAATGTCAAGACACCCTGTTGGCTGTTTCCCGCCCGAGAATACAGACATTGCGTGTTGAGTGGCAAAACAACGCCACGCCTTGTCTTACTAGAGTGGAGAAATAAAAATAATAAAATATTCCTCATGATACTTTACATTTGCGAGGAAACGCAGTCTCTAGTGTTCATATATATTTTTTTTTATATTTTTTATTATTTTAAGGAGTCAGTGGCTTCTGGTTGATTATTCTATTTAATCCAATAAATGTTTTTTTTAATTGTAAACGTAAAAACCAGGATGTTTTTTGCATAGGATTTTATTTTATTCGTTATACTTAAAATATTTCCTCCTTAAAATATGTGGTGAATTGAGCTGAGAAATAAAAGGGAAATACACTTAAATACTTATTTTTCTTTCACAAAATTGTATCTAAAAAGCACATTGCATGTTACAAGGTCACACCAAGTCTAAAGAAATCAATAAAAGTCAGTCAAAATGTATTTTTATTAAAATACTTTTAAAATATTTACTTTTAATTTTTTGTTAGCTTCTTATCCCGCATAGCAGGGTACACAGAATGTACCTAGTGTCAAGACACTCCGTACTTCGCTTTCCACCTAATTCGAGATATTGCATGATGAGTGGTGGAACTCAACGCCATACTTAGTCTTTACCAGAGCGAGGAAGTGAAAATAATTTAAATAAAATCACTCCCCCGAGTGGGGATCGAACCCACAACCAATCGGGTTTACAGTAATACGCTGTTCCACTGCGCTACAACCTTTAATTGTTATACGTGAAAGCCAGGTTTTTTTCCCTTTTTCATAGGAATTATATTATTAAGTGGGATAATAAATATATTATAATTTTATATGTACTGGGTTTCTAGCATTTACTGTGTTCATATCTTATTTTTATTATAGATTAAGTTTCATTGAAAGTTATTAAATTCAATGTACTGTTTATTTTCAAATAAAATAAACATATTCTTTCTATTTGTGTAGTTTTATTTTTAATGTCTAGATTTTATTTTGTGTAAAAAATTATTCATTTAATATAGAAGTTCGAAAATTAATCATAAAACATGTTTATAAAATATTAAAGCTATTTTTGTATTTAATGAATAAAGATACATATATTCTACAAATAGGATATTTTAATACTGTCTATAATTACTTTATCAAAAACAAATGCTTTTATAAAAACATAGGTACAATAAAATAAATAAAAATACACATTTATGTCCAAATATATATAATATATACATTTATTAAATAATTATTTCATCTGTATTCCAATTTAACAATAAAACTCTCAAAGATACAACATTGTTTAAATACGTCGAGCGAGACCAGATCGCATCCGCACGCTCACACACACACCAACACACACGCACACAAGCACGCACGCACTCGCACATACACAGACAGCCTTACAAAAATATTTTTTATACATATACCGCGTGACGCGTGACGCGTGACGCGTGATGCACTACGTGGGAAGGTTTAGTTACACTGAAGTACGCGCGGAGGACGCAGAGAGCGCGGCCCTCCGCGACCACTGAGGAACGACGACACCCATTATACAATATATATATATTATGTATACCAACATTTTTTTCATTTATAAATTTATTTATTTCACTACAATAATAAAATATCACGTTCGGTCGATACGACTCCCTTCCTTCGAGGACACAGAACACCGAGTTCATAAACTTTTATACGTATTTATACAAAAATAACAATATCCACGGCTACGCTACGCTACAGGCGCTACGTCACGTTGCACGTCACACCTCAGACATCGGAACGTATACACGTATACACGTATACACGTAAACACGTAAACATTTATATATTTCTCAAACGTGAAGTCTTTGGTATAGATACAAACGGACAACAGAAAGGTTCGACGGAATGTTGAAACAAGTTCCGACAGACGAGAGTCCCCGCGGACACTCGCACCGCACGCACATACATTTTGTACACTTAACATTTTTCTACTTTAAAGCTTTCAAATTAAGATTTGCTTCGACCGCCGCCGCGACTCACTTGCCCTCGTCCTGCTCCATGGGCTCCTCCGACACCGAGCGCGAGCTCTCCGACCGGCTGCAACAGACGTCACTCGTTAGTAAATGAGTCACCCCGAGTCACCCGGCGCTACTCGCCGCCGCCCGTCGTCTGCGCGCGCACGCACCTGAGCGCCAGCGGCTGCGTCTGCGGCGGCGCCAGCGCCAGCGGCACCTGCACCGACAGCGACGCCATGGCCGCCGCCGTGTCGGCCGCGTCGCGCTCGCTCTGCAGCCGCGTCACGCCCGTCACGCCCGCCTCCAGCGCCGACACGCCCACCAGCGCGCCGTAGCGCTTCACGGTGGGCCAGTGCGGCGCCTGCGCTGCCAGGGCGGCGCGAAGCGCGCGCTGCGCGTGCGGCGCGGGCGCGCGCGCCAGCTCAGCCAGCGGCGGCGCGGCGAGGCGCTCGCCCAGCAGCGCGCGCACGCACTCCTGCGCGCAGTCGCACATGGCCGCCAGGTCGTAGCCGCCCTCCAGCGATAGCACTACGCGCCCGCCCGCCAGTTGCATCAGGTCGCGCGTCATGTGCGCGAAGCACGCGGCCGACACGTTGTAGCCGCCCATGGGGGCGGGGTGCCCCGCCGCCGCGTCGAACCCGCACGACACCAGCACGATCTCGGGGTCGTACTCCTGCGAGCGGAGCGCATGGTAAAAGGGGTCATTGCACACCCATGTTGTAAATTTTTTTTGAAAAAAAAACCGTTAAAAAATCCTTAACTCAACCGGCCTCAAATTATATTACCTGTTATTATATAATTAAAAAAAAATGGCACAGATGAAAGTTAGGATAATTTTCTTTAAATATTTGAAAAAAGTGGATTAAATTCACAGTGATCAAAGAGCATCAATCCAGTAATTTCATTAGTAGGAGCCTAAACAAAATTAAGTATTAATTAGAAGCTGTGTAAAATTAATTATCTGTTGCAATTTATTTGAACCTAAATGTCGGTGTTCACTCATCTTTTTATTTATTTAACTTTTGTCTAATTAGTTTACACGAGTTCTAAAAAGAAGTCGTTATTTACTTTTTCCCACAAAAGACAACATAACGTACTAAGAAACTGTTGTGTTTATGTAGGTACAATATATTTCTATATTTTTTAATTATTGAGTAATTTAACTTTTTTTCAAATATGCTTGGAGACAAACTTTAAGGAAAAACAATAAAGTGAAAACGCACCTTGGCGATGGGCATGATGATGGAGCGGAAGGCGGCCAGGTACTCGGCGTCGGCCAGCGGCGGGTGTCCGGGCCACGCCACGTTGACGGTGTAGCCCAGGCCGGGCCCCGCGCCGCACTCGCTGGCGGCGCCCGTGCCCGGGAAGAAGTTCCCGTCGTCGTGGCGGTGCAGGCTCATGTACAGCACGTGCGGGTCCGAGTAGAAGATCTGCTGCGTGCCGTTGCCGTGGTGCACGTCCCAGTCCACGATGAGGATGCGCTGCAGGCCCAGCCGCGAGTGCAGGATGCGCGCCGCGATCGCCACGTTGTTGAAGAAGCAGAAGCCCATCGCCTGGTTGGGCTCCGCGTGGTGTCCCGGCGGCCGCACGATCGCGAACCTGTCGCCACCACAACGGACGTTAGCACGCGCTCCTCGGGACACGCGATGTGCGTGTGTGAGTGAGTGTTGTGGGTGTGTGTACAGTACCCGTTGCGCAGCTCGTTGCGCGCGGTGCGCGTGGCCAGGTCCAGCAGCGCGCCGGCGGCCAAGCGCGCGGCGGGCGGCGTGTGCGCGTCGCTGAATGCGGTGTCCGCGTCCACGCCCAGCCCGCCGCACGCCAGCCGCACCAGCCGCACGGCGCGCCCCTCGCCCTTGGCGCCCGCGCCCGCCGCCGCCGCGCCGCCCGCCCCCGCGCGCCCCGCCCACGCGCTCACGTGCGCCTCCGTGTGCACCGCCTGCAGCTCCTCCAGCGTGGCCTTGCGCGCGCGCGTGCGCTCCGTGCGCGCCGCCAGCCCCGTCTCGCACAGGCGCGCCCACACCGACTGCAGCCGCCCGCCGTGCTCGGGGTGCGTGGGCGCGTGCGCGCCGCAAGCACACCTGCGACACGTCGCACCGTCAGTCATACCACACCTCTCCTCCCGCGTCGTTCCGAAATGTGCATACGTTGCGAAAGAAGCGTGTACGAATAAAATAAAACACGAGCGCGCAAAATAATATAAAGTGGATATACACATGAAAAAGTTACCCATGTTTGAGCATGAGCGCGTCGTAGGCGAGGCCGGTGGCCGGCGGGCGCGCGCCCACCAGCGGGGAAGACAGCGCGCGCGCCAGCGGCACCGCCCCGCCGGGCGGCTCGGGCGGCGCGTGGGCGGCGAGAGGGGCGCGCACGGGCGGCGCCGGCTCCGCCTTACGCGCCGTGAGGTCGATGACTTCGCCCTCCTCCTCGCGCAGCTGCGCAGCGGCGGCGTCGTGCGCGCGCGTCAGCACGGTCTTGCGAATCTGGTCGCGCAGGTAGTGGTGCGCGGAGGGCGGCTGCAGCACGAGGTCGTCGAGAGGCAGCGGCGCCGAGTGCGTGCGGCCGAGCGGACGCTTGGGGAGGCGCGCGAGCGCGCCGCCGCAATAGGCGCCGGAGGCCGCCTCCGCCTCGGACACGGGCGGCAGCGCGACAGGCGCAGGAGGCGCGGGCGGCGCGTGGCGAGGCGCGGCGTGCGCGTGCGGCCGTCCCAACGAAATGTTAGGTAACGAAGGCGACGAGAAGAGCAGCTCCGGCGCCCGGGCGCCCTCCTCCTCCTCGCGGATGGGGGCCGCGACGGCGCCGGGCGGGGACCCGCGAGGCGACGTGCCGTCGCAATCTACGCACACAACATTCACCTTAGATTACTCTACGAATGAATTAAATACAAAAGTTCGTCGTATTCAATATAAAAGCAAATAAGAACAAACACACTTTAGTAAACACTTTGCGCAAGGCGACGCGGGTACTCACTGCGATGTTTGATGCGCGTCTTAAGCGGGCGTCGCGCGAGCGGGGAGGCGCGGCGCTCGATGACGCGCGCCTTGAGCCGCACCTTCAGCATGTTGGGCTCCGACGCTGCACATGCGGTTATTGTGACGTCACACAAACACGACAACACGAGAGCGAAGAAATCGTCGGATGAACGCCACCGTGCCTCATTGCAGAGACGACTACGCCGTACTAGGTCACGCGGCGACTTCAGTGTTCATTAATCCAACGATTTCGAAGCTCATCTCCACTCACACACTTGTTATTATGTTAATTCTAAATACAGACAGAAATCTGTACATGTACAACATGCTTTCGAATTTAAATGCAATATACTTGTATCGGCTTTGTCTATTCAATTATTGTCAATGAAATCCAAACAAATGTCATTCAAATCACACGTTTTAAATAGTTCTCTAAATATCAAATCAAAGTGTTAGGACTCAAACAATGAAACACGACACGACATCCACAAGAGTACACAAGTGCACACAGGAGTGCGGACGTACCCGTCTTCCGCAGCGGGTAGTCGGCGGGCGAGGGCTGCGGGGGCGCCGCGTTGAGCGCGAGCGGCAGCGGCGCCGCGATGCGGTAGGGGTGCGCGGTGGCCGTCGCGCCCGTCGACGTTATGGACTCTCCCGACGACGACTTCACGATGCCCCTGCGCGGCACAGCACGATACGGTCAACAATAATCCCAAACTTGATATCAATATGAGTAACACCTTAGAAAGAGAGATAATAGTCGTACCAGTTCCTGTAGGGCGAGCCAGGTACTGTTCCATTTGCATTTGCCGCAGCTTTCTTTTTTAGAAATTCCTGAAAAAAGAAACATGTATATTTGTGACAATACGGTCATTAAACAAGTACTAGGTACAAAGAGGTCTTTAAGATTTGTACAAATTTATTAACCTGTAGCTTTTGTTTGACTTGTGTGGAAGCATTGGCGCTGTGCTCGTGCTTGTCCTTCTTCCTCATAAGCTCGACGCGGTCACGCTCGTGTCTCTCGCGCGCCTCTCGCGCCTCCCGCGCCTCGCGAGCCTCCCGCAGCGCCGCTTCCTCCATTGCTTTTTGTTGCTCCCATAGCTGCAAAAAAATATAGCTTGTGCTATATTTTACATATTATAATCGCAAAAAAAATCAGCTAAAATATTCTTAACACAAATGAAATGTTTTCGTGCTTGTTACACAGCGGTCGTTATAGAATTTGTATAAATAGAGTATGATATAGCGCGTGCTCTAATGTGACAACCGCTCGGTGATGCGTCACTGATTCCGCGGGCGTAAGCTATAGAGACGACTTAAAATTTGGACTGTTTCCACATTGCACGCATATTTCCCATGTTTACACTAATTCTCAGTGCCATGTGAATCACAATTATAGGAATTTTAAAACTGACAACAAACAATATAACTTGACGTTCAAAGCTCGTGTTAACATAACGCGTTTCAAAAAATATGGATACTTCATTCAATAGTTTTTGTTTTTTAATGGTTAAGTTAGCCATTTTCTAGTCAAGGCCGACAACGAAGACGACATCATTAACTTAGCACCGATGCGTACAGCCGCGTCCGCAATGAAGGCGGTGACAGCTTTGACGTTCAAAAAATATTTGTTAGTAGAACGCGGAAGGGCGACACGGGATCAGTAGTAGATACGAGCGTTTCAGAACGGTGTCAACATGCCGACCGTTTACTGGCTAATTGGGGTCACGCTAGGTTAATACAGTCGTCCGAGCGCATTATGAGTGATGTAATTGCAGAATACGGGCTAGGCCATTCACTTCTATTTATAGCCAAGCCTGCGACAGCTCCGTGGTCGTAGACGCCGCACGCCCATAGCGCGCCCTCGCGTACACGCGGACATGCCTACTATGATATTGTTATTTTTATTATCATACCGTTCTAATTATACGAATGCCTATCGCGTCTCAATAATAGATGTTACTTATGTAAAACACATATTGTAAAGCATTTGCCAAACATTTTTGAACGCGCTTTATTGCGAAAAGAATTCAATCAATTGATTTGGCACGCATTGAAAATTGAATAATAAATAACTTTCTTATATATATAGGGAAGTCATAAATAGATATGAATTTTTATTTACTTTTTCGATATTCACCTTCAAGTGATGCCTGATTTGCTGCTCGTGCTGCTCAGCCAGCTGCTGCTGCTGTTGCTGGAAGTGCTGCAGCAAGATCTCTTGCTGTAGCTGCTGTTGCTTCTTTAACTGGAAAAACAAACCATTACCGTGACACCTCTGATACTTTCTCATCTTTTAATTGAAAATAATTGGAAATCGCCGTTTGAGTTAAGTTGGTGCATAAATTAATTAAATTTCTTTATTGGATTTCATCTTGTAAATGTTAATACTAGCATTTAATCGCCTCCTTCCGGTGGCTGTTCAAGCAGTAGCAGTGATCTATGGCGACATGAATGAGATGTTTGTTATTACTGGTACAGCGGCCAAGTGGATTATGGCCAATTCTACCTACGACTTGTGTACATTAATTTAAACGTTGTAACAGTTATCTTTTTATTATTTCTCCTGGCCTATAATTAATAATTTTTGTGGTGTAATACAAGTGCAAGAACACGTTTTGCAAGCCAAGTTACATAATCAAATTGCAAGTGAAAGTAAAAAATACAAAAAAAAAAAAGAAACTTGCAAATTGAAAATTTTGAAAGAATTAATTAAAATATCGGGTGATAACAATTTTGAACACACCAAGATTATTGATTAAGCAACACAAAAAACGGGTGCCATATTCAAACAACGACAAAAATAACATTACAACAAAAATGTACGCAACGACGTGCACATATAGAGAATGCTCTGGAACATTACAATTAACGAAACTCAGATATGTCAATGAACATTTAACTGACACTAAATGTGTAAACATATACATGCATCAATTTGGTTTAACGCCAGTTAAACGATAATTGACTTCTCTAAGTGGCCGTTGTATATATTGGAGTGTATTATTTTTTTTATTATTCTCAACATAGCGTCGTATCGTAGTACCTTTACAATAAAAGGGCATTTATACCTCGCACTGTCGTGCCAACACGAAGCGCTTCCATTGTATTCCAATTACGAAATCCTTGAAGTGTGTTTAAACAAGTGAATGAGATAACTTCATTCATTGAGAGTATTGTGTATATAATAAAAAAACACTACAATTGGCCATTATATATACATAATATAATCCAATGTGTAATAAATAATACAATGTGTGTAGCTTACACATAAAATGATAACACAATCTTGATGGAAAACACACAAACACATTCGAATGTCCTAAGTTTAGTTACACGCAGACACATTTTGCTGATACAAATAACATTCCAGAGCGGCGTCGCATTAGCTTGAGCGTTGAATTTGACACGGTCGTTTGTTTGTACACAATTGTATGTTAAAAGACTCACTTGCAACAGGAAATTATTTTCTAACGTTTGTTTCGCTCTCTCCGCAATAGGGTTTTTTCTCGGGCTCTGACTCTGACAATGAGAGAGAATACATATTGAACACGTTTGTACTTACCACAATGGTGGCCTCCACTGGCCATTTATTCAAATCAAAATTTATCAGAAAAAAAGGCAACAATCAAAAATAATAATAAACACAATTTTATATATGTGTGTGTGTTGTAAGACTATCTAGAAAAACAGGTCGGTCAGCTTTTTTGATATGTTCAGTGGCAATGAAACGCACTTGGCTAAAATCTCACAGTCTGTACAGTCTTCGACATGCGCTAATTTACATCAGTAAATTATTCTCATTATAATATACGAAGAATAGAGGCAGCGATGTTGTGTTTTATAAATATTGAAGGAAGCTCGTGGCGTTGCCGCGGGTCGGCGTGTGTGCATATTTCTGGCGTCGCGAACATTATTTTGGTTCGATGGGAAAAAGAAATGGCGGGCGTCGGAATGCGCACGCGCCGGGAATAGCCGCGCGGACGGATGTTTTGCGCGCGAGTGTGGGCGGGGTGAAAATATTGTCGACTGTCGTGCCTCTGCTACAGATAATGTGTTTGTGCTAACACCCCGTTTTATGTATAACATTTCTGTATTTTTATAATATACCAAAAAACTATAAATTAATTATTTATTAATTAATATTATATAATTAAAATTTAAATATAAATAATTGTAGAAAAATATATTTAAAATAATGTGTATATTGACAATTAGGTATTAAAACACGTGAGATATGGTTGACATGACGGCTGTGATGATTTGGATGGACAACCCTACAGTTGTAACTCACGCTCGTCCGCGCCGCGCGCCGTTATGACGCGGAGATCCTGTCATTGAGCCAGATAAGCTGATACATGTAGCGGCTTTGTTTTGACATCCTCAATAAGTGCCGTAAGATCACGAGCACTGTGCAACGTTGCGTAATCGCCATAGTATGTATGTCATACAAGTCTACAGATTTACCGTTTTTTTTCATTTGGCGAAAATATGGCCTGGCCTGGTATTATATATTAATCTAATAGTTAAAGATAAAATAGGTAACAGCTTTTATCTTTGTAATTCTTTACAAATAAAACGAAAATGAAGGCAATAAAAATGGTAGCTAGCCGTTTAGTTCATAGACACAATATTTGGCGAACTATTTATAACAACTTGAAGTTTATTCTCATTGTAACATATGAAAGTTTTAGAACAATATTTACTAAAGCATTACCCGAGGAGAAAATTCTGGATTATTGCCCGGATATAAACGGAGGCGAGGCGTCGGGCCAACGTCGCGCATTTCATTGAGTAGAACAACGAGTTATACATCATCAAGCATCTGTACGATATTTTTACACAATGGGATATTCGATCCCATCAGCACGTTACGATAATGGCGAATGTTTTTGGATTCGCAACGGCGCGGCGTCCAACGATATAAACGCGGAGGCTGGATCAACACGCGGGCTAAATATATTCCCGGATTACACCGACGCATGTAAATTTAGTGTACGGACGGACGGACTGCGCCACGTTATGTATACGTGTGTTTTGTTCCACTTTATTTATATCGCACTTGGGAATTTTTAAAAATATCGTGTCCGTTTTAAAATGAAATGGTCGCGCGGTGCAACGCTGGGAAAAGGTCAGGGGAAATGCGTGAAATATTCAGTTCGAGTAATTGATGAGCGAGTGCGCGGTGTTCTGACTGCCGTGTCCTGTCCTGCCCGCATGTCGTGTGGCAAACTGGCATGTTTACACTTAGCTGTTTGAACGTGAGGTAGGTTCAATTGAGAGTTGAAACCTTGATTGGTAAGCTCCATATCACATGTATCAAAACATCGTATTTAACTGACCGTATAGCGTTTTAACTGTATCCCACATTATATGAAATAATCAACGTGGTAATATATATACGTATAGCCATAGATATATATATACTTAATAAAATAATGTTAAAATAATTTAAAAATCGGTGAAAATAATGTTGACTTAATAACAATTTATAAAAATAATCATTTTTTTATCATTGACTTTCACTGTCCAGAAAATACTAGCTTACCTGGTCTAAATATTAGGTATAACTCGATCGAAAATGTTCACATTGCATGTTTTAGCTCAAACGCTACGTACAAATTAAACGTTAAACCTAACTAGCATTTAAATATATATTTATAAACGTATAGAGTACACGCCTATCAGATTCTACATTTCAAATTAAAAACAGTTTTTAACATGTATAATAGCTACAATTTTTAATAATTGCAATTCTATAAAATATTGAATATGTCGAGTTTCCATAAAATATTTACGAATATCAAAATATATGCGATTAATGCAGATAAATTAGTTACATTTTTTTTAACGTTCACGCTTTTTATCCCGCATATCAGGGTAGACATAAAGTACCTTGTATCAAGACACTGTACTTCGTTACATTTCAAATATGTAAAAATCTCGAAAACCAAAGATTTTATTAAATCAAAAACAGCATATGTATTTGTAATTTCAGAAAATTACTTCATTATAATAATATCCATTTTATAATTTACAATGAGCAAATTGGCGAGTACAGAAATTAAAAAAACGTAAAACATTTAGTAAGTATAGAAATAATTAAATTATCATTAATTTTTGAGGCCGGTCGTGGCGTGGCGTGGTGGGACACAGTCTGGCTGTAAACGCTCGAATCCCACTCGGGGAGTGATCATATTTAAATTATTTTCATTTCCTCGCTCTGGTAAGATTTAAGTGCGGTGTTGAGTTCCGCTATTCAACACATAATGTCTCCAATTCGGCGGCAAGCGAAGTACAGTGTCTTGACGCTAGATACTTTTGTCTACTTTGCTATGTGGGATAAAAGCGTAAAGCTAAAATAAAACAACAAAATAATTTAAATGTTAAATTAATAAGTAAATACATACGAGTACATTATCCAATTTACTTAAAACGTATCATTGTATTAATTTTTCACTTCATATTACATATTTAGCCTCATCGCTCATATTAATTGCTAATGTTTTTTAGGAAATGCCCGATTTCCGTGAAGGCGAAGCTTTGACGTGTAAAACAGACATTCTGTTCGCTTATTTTTAACGTAAATATTTCACAAAAAATATCATCATAAGATACATATTAAAACTTCTTCACACTTATTTTGTAGAGGCCAATATTTAGATCATTATTAAATATTCATTTGCCAGTAAGTATAACAGATAAGCGTTGAAAATATGAAAAATTTAATTTAAATATATCTTTTCAAGCAAAATATACACTTTTCCTAAAACATATACCACAGTATTAAGCCATAACCAACGCATTACCAAAAGGAAATCTATTATTTTATGGTCCAGAACTCTTTTTTAAAATTTCTAATATACTGTATATATATGTTTGTTTTGGCGTAGAAATATCTCAGAAACAACTGTAAGTAAAACGAATACGTCACTATCACTCGACAATGACAGAGTAAGCTTCCTTTTAAGGAGTTCTTGCGTGGAAAACACGAAG
This sequence comes from Dryadula phaetusa, assembly GCA_032432895.1. Lineage (NCBI taxonomy): Eukaryota > Metazoa > Arthropoda > Insecta > Lepidoptera > Nymphalidae > Dryadula > Dryadula phaetusa. Next base: position 485,236 of record JAOYRS010000036.1, read on the forward strand.
ATATTTTCCTAGTGGAAATGTAATTTTCCTAATGGAACATTATGAATAATTTGTATAGGAAAAGAGTATTTTAATTTAATACAATATGATTGCATCTGGTATCTAAATATTCTGCATGTTTTCTAAATAGAGTATATTTAAAATGTTTAATTTTAGCGCTTTACGCTTGTTCTGTATATAATTTTAGTAGAAATATTGCCCGAAATCAATTTATTATTTAGCCAAATCGTCCAAAAGCTTAAACACTCCCAAAAACTGACTGTTACCTAATTTAACGTACACACACCTAATAAGGAAAATATAAAAATAATAACTCATTTTAAAATTAATTAAACAAAAACATTATAATTAAAACTATTAAGAGTTACTTTTAATAATTATAGACTGCAGGACTTATTTTTATATTTTTGTGATAAGACTGGAAGAGTATAAGATACAGAGGCTGTTTAAGTATTATCTCACCTGCATGATCCTCTGATGGAAGCTAGTGTCAGCGTTCAGGCGGGGCGCGTGTGGCGGCGAGGGCGTGTGGTGCGGGGAGCCGTCCGCGCCACTGGAGCTCTCGTGCGCCATTTCTGATTGAAAGATAATGTTTTATAAGTAAAGATAATATATAATTGAATTGAATTAGTTTATGAAAGGAGTTAGAATAGCGAGCGTTAAGGCACAATTTTAACTCCTCCTTTATGTTACACTTGGGTCGCTGGTCCCAAGGATAGCTCAGAGCTCTCTCTTCCCCGGCCGGTACCTAACCTGAAGCGTTTAGGTGTTCCTTCTTTTAATAATGCTATTTGGACAGCTACTTTAATATATTATTTCAATTATCTTCGGCGAAGTAACTTTGCAAAAGTTTTATAAAATTTATATTTTAAAATACAATAAAGATATTTAAAGTATATTATTGATGCGAGTGGAGTAAAAAGAGTAAAATATTGTTATTAAGATAATTAGATAATATAGAAAAGTTAAACAAAATTTGCTTTAAAACGTTACTTAACAACGACTTAGACATCTTATTAAGAGCAGACTGCCCTCACCCTTTCCTTTATCATTGGGAGGTCTCCCGCGGGTGTACTTGGCTCTGGTGATGAACTGGGACAACAACACAAATTCGGAACGATCAGAAAGAGACAAACATGGGTTCACAGTTGGACCCGCCTCGATGTGACCTTTGGTGATATGACCTACATTGGGGGTCGCGGGGTCCGAGGGGTGAGGGGGCGGGTGGTTATTTTTAGCCGTCTATATTTAGAAAGGCTCGGGGCCCGCACTGCTACCTTCATTCGTTTCGATTTTATTAATATCTACATAATGTTATCTCTATTTCAAAGTAAACGAGATTAATTTAGATTAAATTTACTATTTCTGTATCATGACGAACGCGTAAACGCAATATACGCAACATGCAAGAACACTGATGATATTTATCTATACAAATAAATAATTTATATTTGAATGTCTGTTTGTAATTTTAAAATAACGGCTTTTTACTAAATGTATATGTACGTATACATGGAAAGTATAACAAAATATTTTTTCTCATCTGCCTAAGTGTCTATTTGTTCCGGCTAATATGCTAATATCTGGAACGGCTGGACCGATTTTGATAGGATTTTCGCAAGCAAATAGTCCTAGTTTTATTTTAAAAACATAAAATAATGATCCGTAGATGTTAATATACATGCGGACGAAGAAGAGAGCAAAACTCGTTAATAATGTAGTATGAATTATACACCGATAAGTGCGTATTAAAATTTATAATGTAATTCACAAAAAAATACGGTTTTATTGTGACACAGTATTCATTTATTTTTATAGCATATCTTGATACGATAAGTCTTATCGTGTTATGTATGTATGTATTATATTTATTTCGGGTAATTTCACTAATAAATATGTACTTAAACATTTCCGCATTGTTATTATTATTTTTCATAATTCAAATGTACGTTTTTTTTTTAATAAAAGAGGGTTGCCTCTGTAAATAAATGTTAAATTAAGAAAGAAACAAAAAGACAAAAACAAACAAAATGCTAAACAAAAATAATAAGAAAAAAAAATAACTGAACACAAAATGAAGAAAGAGGCGGCTTTATTTCTCTCTCCAGGCAACTTTTGGATGTTGGTGTCTAAATAGAAGAGAAATCTGTTTTTTTTTTATAAATATATCATACGATATATTACGTACGTACGTACGTACTACGGGCGTAGCGGTGTAGACTGTCGTAGACGCTAACCTACGCGTAGGTAGGAGTACTGAGTAATTCTACGAAGCACTTTTACGGATACTCCCCACAAAATTTCCAACTCTGAAAAATTTACTACATTTTTGTAAACAAATTGTATGAAAGAGAATGAAATTATAAAAAAATAGTTTAGTTTATGTTTATTTTGTAAAAAAGTGCAGTAAGCTGAGATTTTTACACCACTAGCATGTATGTGGTTTATGAAATGACGTATATGTTGCTAAGGCAACGCGTGTTTTCCGCATCAATGGGATAGAACATAAAAAATGCATTAAATGAATAATAAAAAAAAAGAATCAATTTTACATATAACCAATCCTCCGAGCGGGTATTGAATCGCGTTTACAGTCAGATGAGACACCACAAGACACAATAGCCTAATAAGTTTAATATTTACTACGATAACTTATAATTAAGGTACTTTCTGTCTATCTAACAGGTTTAAAAATGCGGGATAAAAAGCGTGAAGCTGAGATGGTGACCTATTTTCTTTTAAATATATACTTTTCTATCTAATCTAAAACTAGTTAACACGCAATTATTTTTTGTGTACATATAAATGCTTAACATTTAGTAGTAATTTAGACAAACAATCTTATTTAAATAAATTCAGCGTTTGTTGAAGATAATAATGCAGAGAAGAGAATAATTATTAAAGTTCACATTAGTCCCACTTTCTTGTCGTTTACAGTACAAAAAGCCATCATTCTGATTTGAGGAATTGAATATCCAAGTTTTAAGTTTTAAAACATGCATTTAATAGGATATGTACCCATAACCATCGAGTACAAGTGTACTTTTTACTACTCAACACCATTAGACCTGTTTAATTTACAACTTACGAGAACAAATATTACAATGAAAACCATAACAAAGCTTAATAAATACTAAAGAACAAAAACGTTCGCGTAAAAATAGAAAGCGAACGCGACAAGTGAAGGACGCACCTCGCCCTGAGCACCCGTCTCACTCACACGCGCACAGCGATACCAAGCGAGACAGAGACGGTGAACAATAAACTTGTTGAAATTATGAAATTCTATTTATAGCATCGCACGCGAGCGACATAAAGTGCCTCCTCCAAATTTATTGATGGAAAAATATATTTTCCGCAAAGTAACACAGTAAAATTGAATCTACACCGGTTCAGTTGATAAATATATATTGACAGGGTCGCCAGTTCAAATGCCGGTATGAAAATGTAAAATAAAAAATAGGGTAATAAAATAAAATAATGTATTATAATCTAATTAATATATTGACTATTAGAAAATTAAGATATACTACAGATATAACGTATGGTCTGGTTCGTAACATTTTTAGAAAGAAATATTAAAAATTAAAAATAAATCCACACTAAGAATATAATATTGCTAATAAATATTAAAACAATCATCACCCTGAGGTCACCATTTACGTTATTTGAATAATTTTAAAACTCGTTTATATCATATGTGAATATTTTGCAATCATATGTTTATTTATTATATGTATATATTATTCACCATGTATATAAAAACTTGAAGACAATTTTCGATCATTTTACGAAAATCAGTAGTTTTAATAATAATGTATTATAAATACATTAAATAAGTATTAAAAATATTTATATGAGACAAATGTATATTTCCCAAAATAAATAATTTTAAGTGCACAAGGTGTTTAAAAAATAGATGATTTTTGGTCTATCTAAATAAATAACAAATTTGAGTATTACATAAAAAAACATCAAAAAAATCCTACAAACATGACTATAGTGAAAGCGGAAGTGCCCTAAACTATATTTCCACCTGTTATTCATATGTTGTTTGTAAATCAAAGAACAGTGAGCTACGAATACCGCGTCCAATAATCGTAAATCTCGTATAAAAGCTAAAAATGGAAGGGCCATAAAACCCAACTGGCCGCTCCACATCCCGAAACACCACATTCAGCTAAAACTGTTTATTCTACGAGGCGGCCGTCTATTTCTAACTGGCTAAATGCAGCCCGCAGGAAACGTTACTTTTCATTCGTGAAATACTATTATGTGTTTGGTTTTTAGTAAATTGTGTATAAGAATTATAAACGATTTGAAAAGAACGCCGAGGCCGGATCGTGGCGCATTGTGACAGCGTCTGGCTGTAAACGCGACCGGGTGTGAGTTCGATTACCATTCGGGGGAGTGGTTATATTTTGAAATTATTTTCACTTCCGCGCTCTGGTAAGACAAAAATCTAAAAAATATATATAAGACAAATTACTTGTATTTTGATGTTGGTCTAACAACAGGTTTTCAAAAGTTTTAGATATATGAAAAATAACTATTTTAACCGGATTAAATGGTCTTCTATAATATTGTAAGAAGTGTCTTTTCTATATATTTTCAAATATAAAATATCAAAAATATTACATCTAAGATGTTGTTATTTACTTAGTTTGATGTCATTTTTAAATTCTTTATTATTCATATTTACTATTTTTAAAGTGTTATTCCACACTTAGGATTAGAAAACATTTTTGAAAAAACGTATAAAAATTTGAACGCAGCGGGATTCGATCCCGCGCCTCTTGGATACCGTCCAAGCTTTATTATTATTTTCCAGGCATTGGCATTGAAGTTATGTTTACCGTATTTGTACTATAAGGTATGTCAAAAAAGATAATAAACCTGAAGTTATTAGTTTATATACATTTTATATCATTTATATGTAAATTAAATTCAAGAAATGCCTGCGAAATAACAATTATACTTAAAAGACACGCCAAATTTAGTCCAGTTTAAAATATATGTTTTAAAATGTATTTTGAAAATTTTACTATGAACGCAATGACTTATGAATGTAACCACTATTTGCAAGTATCTCCCCTCTAAAACTACGTAGTGTTGTGCAAAATCATTCCGCGGTCACGTATTGGCAACGTGGCAATAAATTAGCCAAGCAATGTGAGGCACTTCCGGCCGCTAATACTGGACAGCGCGTCTATTAAATATATTGGAGATTTCAAACACTAAATTACTTTTTTGCACATTTATATACAGTCATATCGAATGTTTAAATATTTTAAATAAATTTTATATAATATTTTTGTCAAATAGATCTTCTGAATCATGTTTTAGTAATAAACATCTTTGAACCATTCTTATAAGGCTATATAAAATTCCAATATGTAAAAATCATAGTTATAATGTTTAGACAACATTCACATAGATTTAAGTAGGTTAAACAAACTAATATACAGTCAATCAGAGCACTGAACAGGTACTAATCACCATAATGTCCAGTACCTCCCATAGTAGTAGTCAGTCACTCGATTTCAGGTCAAATCCATTATTGTCAGTCATATTAGTCAGTCACAAAAATCACATCAAAAAACAAGCGTTAAAAATTAGGACAAAAATATACAGCAGAAACATTAGATACGACATGTGGTGTTGTTGGTAACAATTAAATGTAATATGTTGCTATACTAAGATTACTTGCCACCCAATGTGTATATCTATCTAAATAGAAAAAATACCGAATTTGTACAGGCTCTGCTCACTTAGTGAAGGAACATATGAGTATAATAAAAGTATCATGATAATTACTTTAAAATATCACATAAATCGAAACACTCGAAACAGGATAGTGGTCAGATGCGAGCCATAACTCACGACATCTAGTTCGGGAGTGAACTGCGCAGGAGTGAATCACGTCTATAATTGGCCGACTATAATTAACTCACCATACAAAGACTATAGCCGCTGCAAGGATTCCGGCATTATTGAGTCACATGTGACTCTTTGTGTTTGTGTTTACGATTTGTTGTGGTACCCCCGATACGATGTTATCATGTCTACTAGAGACACGTTTATTATGGTAGACAGAAGACAGTAGACACTATTACATGTGGCACAAAACTATCAATTTATAAATAAACTGAATTGTGATTTTCGGAGAAATTAGGTATCGAGAACTCGTTCCACAAATTTCCCTTCCCTTACCTTTACACAAATTGTCTTTAATGATGTATTCAAAAGACAAGTAAAAAAACATCAATATCCCAATAATATTGACTCTCATAGTAAGGTAAGTAAGGAAAAAAGGGCAATGTTAACATTTGTCGCGACAAGTGCCACCCTAGCAGGTTTTTGTGGACCTGCCTCTCAAATCTCAACCTGCCGCCGCCGACGGGACACAGTGAGCGGGTCTCCCCCGCTTAGAGTCTCATCTATAAACAGATCCACGCATTCCTATCGAACTATTTATAGCTCGCACCTAATTCTGGATACAACTAATAAACTGTCACAGCTCACACGTTTTTCTTGGAGTTGTAAACATTTATTGACTTGCTTCTGAATTTATTACAATTTGAAATGAACAAGTATTGTACAGAAATACTGTATTGAAGATTGAGCTACACTGGCTAGTTTAAATAAATAATTATAACAAATGTACTTAAAATATTTGTATTCTGTTAACTTTCAGAATAATTAATTAATTTCTTTTAGTGTATAGCAACATCATCCAGATGCTATTAATTCCAAAACTACCAGTGCGTAATTAACTTTGGTTTTCTTGTCTCCTAAATAAATTCGTTTGTTTACAGAATTATTTGAAATTTTTATTAGTGTTAAAATCGTACTATAACGTTTATCATTTAAAATATTATATATCTATATTAATAAATTTTTTCAAGGGTTACGGTGGATTAAATTGATACCTTATCTGAATCATAAAACATAGTTAAATAAAGATTTCATGTCGTCAACATATATATGCGTAAAATTTAGATTTGCGAGTATTTTGTTAAATTCCAATGACACTAACAGACAAATCGGAGTCGCCATATTTTCATACTATCAGTACAGTCAACGTTTCGGCACAGTACCATGATAATTATTTTTTAATACATTAGCTTTGGTTCTTAGTTTACGGTGTTTCATAACGATTTAAGTAATTAAAGCAAATTTTATTTCAAGAGTGCTCTTAAAATTCTCTATTTTGAAAAAAAAACAAGAAATGGCTATTAATAGTTGTTAACGTCATCTTGTGTCATTACCGTTGCGCCTTCAAAACGTGAAGGCGTAGCGATTCATACACGTTTCAACTTTTTCCCGCTAAATGTCACAAAAGTCACTGTGTGACATTACCGGGAACACGCTGGCTGTACGTGATTTTTTCAAAAAATATCATTTCCGTGATGTGACGGTCAAATTTTCAAGGTGCCATATCCAATGTAAGTTTAAAATTGAATAGTATCAAAGTAAAAAAATTGAAAAGATTTGTGTTTCTGTCCGATTTAAAATCTTAACGCTGTTATTTCTTGTATATAGGCTTCTAATAAAATAAAATAACCAAACGGACCCACGAATATATGCATGTATTGGGTAAAAGTAGATAGTGTAACTAAAATGGGATCACGGCAACCTGTTCGCTCGTCGCTCCACGCTCGTCCATCAGAGGGGTTCGCAGGTTATTTTTGACCAACAAAGGCTCAAACAAGTTGCTCGCCGACACAAGCTCTAAAAATAGTTGGTTCGATACTTTCTCACTCGCGGGCTATTCTTAGCGGTGGTTATACAAGGAGCTATTTTGGAACCCTTTTTGTTTAGTTGTTGCACGTATACTCCCAAATGGGTTTAGCTCGATCGAGTTCAAAATAACAAGCGAGGGAATTGATCATTCCTGAATATATATTAGAAATTTGGGAATAAATGGCGTTTAATTACGTTTATTTGATTAGAATTTGAATGTTTTTGGATGTTATATTTTAATTGCTTTTAAAATTATCATATAGTGACGCGTTTATAATATGCATTTCATTTTCTTGCGCCATAAATAATTCCAATGACTATATTTGATTTATTTATGTTAGGGATTTGTTAAGAACATTTCGAAATATTTCGATGAAATAAATGTATAATTACATATTTTATAAACCGCATATGCTTACTGACATTATAATGTCAATATTGCACAAATAGTATTGATTTAGGCATACATTGATGGCTAACTGGTCAATATATTGAAACGATTCCAAGCACTTCTAATTGGTGTGTTTGGCACGCATTACCGTTCGCCATTTTTAATGTATCAAATTTGATAAGAAATCATTGCGTTTGAAATCAATTGATCAATAATAAATAAGGCGAGTAATGTTGTCTAAATTTACTCAAGGCTGGAGCGGCCGCGTCTGCGCCGCGTGACTGAGTCGCTATATTTAGATCCCTATTGACGGTTCCTCTTGCTGGAGTGCGAGGGCGTGCCAAACAAACAATCAAATTGGTGTACTTACATGGCATAACTGTTTAATACGGCAAAAAAAAAGGTCACACTCTTAACATTTGTTCTCAATTTAATATTACCGTTAAAGCTACATATAGGACAACAAAATAATAATATTTAAAATCAAAATTAATTTACAAGATTGCACACAAATGTATTATCATAACATTGTCATGATAAAAAAAATACTAAACTACCCCTAACCATCAAGGAAAAGAAAAATGTCATTTAAAACGTAAAAGTGCACAAAATTACTTACAAAAAATGGCCACAATATTGGCGCCGCGCGCCGGCACTTGCGGCTGGTGCGCGACCAGTAAACTCATAACACTGAGCATTTCGAGCATAACACAACCAATTACTTATCAGAGCTATTAATAGATAATTATCTAGTTGTAAACAAGGCATTATGAGGCAATAATCTGGTCGAGAGGGAGACGGACCTTGGTTACGCGTTACCGCTATCTGTTCGATGAAGTGTTCCAAAAATAGACACACTATTATTTGAACGTATATTATATTTTGAGCATAGTAAATTAACATTTGAGGCCGGTCGTGGCGCAGTGGCCACAGCGTCTGACTGAAAACGAGACCGGTTGTAGATTCGATTCCCATAGGAGGGAGTGATTATAGATAAAGCGCGTCGTTGAGTTACACCACTCAGCAGGCAACGTCACAAAGTCGCCGGAAAATGGAGTACTCCGTACTCCATGTCTTGACACTAGATACTTCCTGTCTATCCTGCTATGCGGAGTTTTGAGCAAAATGAGCAAAACCATCAAAAGGATATAAAGAAACGAGGTAAAATCTCATATACGAGTATATTCAAAACATTTACATATATATGTACTTACATACATATAAATTAGATATTTATATATGTCACGCGCAGTTAAATATAGCCCGGGCGTATACTGGTGTAATGATGAAGAATTATGTAAGCACACACATAAATTTGCACAAGATGATATATAACACGGTTAGTACATAACGCTTTAAATATTTATGTTTGTATAGTATTATTAAAAATCAAAGGAGGAAAATCGTGTTTAAATCTTTCGTAACACACGGATAAGTTATGATTAAATAATTGTTTTCGTGTTTTTATATGGTTAGTTCACTTGAGGAACGTTGATGCCATTTCTGAGGTATTTATCTGCTCAATTTAGTATGTTAATGTTTTTAGTTTAAATGTTGACCAAGGTAACTTCTATAGGTGATATTTTAGTTATTTTAGAAGTGTGAAAATGCCGGTCGTGGGTCAGTGGGACTATGCGTTGTGGGTACTATGCCCATTCGGGGGAGTGATTGTATTTAAATTATTTTGATTTCCCCGCTCTGATAAGAAAAAGCGCGGCGTTAAGTTCCACCATTCCAGGTGCAATATCTCGAATTCGATGGAAAGCGAAGTACGGAGTTTTGACACTAGATAATTAATGTCTACCCTGCTATGCGGGATAAAAGCGTGAAGCTAAAAAAAATGAAAGTAAAAGCACTTAACATAAACAACTCTAGTATTGACCGATATGGATTAATAGGTCACCTATACATAGAATAGTGGTAACTAAAGTATCTATAGACTTTACCAGGCGAGATTCATGCAACCATAGATCTTGGTTTTCATATAGCAAATAACGGATAACTAACTTTAACAAGATTCATAATTTAACTAAAAAATATATTAATACATATTTGGAAATACTGTTTTAAGATATTATTTTATACTAAAATTGACCATTGATGATAAAGAAAATTGTCAAAACCGTAATCATACGAACCACGTCTTGCTAATATTCATGAAGCAATACTGAAAAATTGAATTACCTGTAAAGATACAAAAAAAATATATTTAATATATTAAATCATTATACACCATCATTCAAACAAAAAAGTCAAAAACAGCCAAAAAGCATTCTCGGTCAAACTTTACTGTCAAATATTTTAGAAGGAAACTTTCTTAGAGAGATACAGTCAACTCACATAAAAACAATTGTCTTGATAACAATGTGAAAAAGGAAAATGGAGAGTAATTGACGATACTGTCATTTAAACGATATCCAAATGATATATCAATTATACGTCCTTTTCATATTCCATAGTCTAAACTCTAATCTACATACCTTGCTTAAATATTTAATCTTTAAATACACTCTGTTTAACAGGTTGTACATAACTGTCAATTTGTATGGGAAAATAAAATTATTTATACAATTTTACTTGCAATTTCTGTATAGTTTGGATATTATAAAATAAAAAAATTAGCACAATCGGTTCAACTATTTTTAAATTTTACCGAGACCACCAAAGGTCATACACATACGTACAGATAACCCAGATTGATTCATAGCACATCTCGAATCAAATATCTTAAGCCAAAATTGTGTTAGGTGAAAAAAATTAAATATAATGATTCAATTTACAAAAATAGATTAATAAAAAGTATACAGGAAGAGTTTCTGAACAGTAAAATGTGGATGGAGTGTAAAATCGTTCGTCGTGGTAATTGTGCGCCCAACACATGTCACGGGAGTTATTTTCGCAGCAAACACATTAAATATACGCGCGTACGAGCGCTCTCCATACTGTTTCTGTGCTAAAAATACTACACAATATTCCATCCCAGATCTGTTGAAATACGAATAAAATATATATATATATACATTTATAAAATAATAAATTCTTATAAAATGATATATATATATATATATACATTTATATATATATATATATATATATATACATTTATAAAATAATAAATTCTTATAAAATGATATTAGCCTAACCGTAAAACAAGATCGGTAAGAGAAAAGAGCGGCGTTGAAATTCTTCACTTGTGAATGTCTCGAGTTTAGAGAGAAAGCCGAAACCAGAGTATTTTAACAAAGGTTCTGTTTTACTAAATGGCTATGTGGGAGAAAGTGTGAAGATTACTGAAAAAAGTAGATAAATACGTATTTTAGCTATAATAAAGTTATTTAAAAAAAACAACAAAAAGTTCTTATCTGAAGCTGTTATATTAAGTATCTATGTATAATAACATCCTAAATATCAAAAAATTCCCATTAACTAAGCCAAGGGAGACTTCGTGAAGCATTCTCGCGCCCGCGCAACTGATAACGCTTCCGGCGAGGTTGTCGCCCTTCCGGCTCCTTATCGTTCGTTTGCGGTGACTTCTCGTTATCACAGCTCGAAGCAGACTTGCGGGTATGTGTAACTGCACTCTTGGATCTGTTTGACTCTAGTTTACTAAAGTACTGTGACTTACTAATTTCCATTCAATTTATAAACATAGCGTAGTAAATAACGAAATTTAACGTCCATTTTTTTTAATTAGACAAAATAATATATTTATAAATAACTTTCCAAGTAGAAATCGAAACACAAAAACAACTCAACAACAGATCAGTTAAAGATTTGACAAATACGATATGTCTCTAAATCTTCTAATATTTAAACACAACAATAACCACACATAATAATAACCACAGATAATATCTAAATCCAGAATATAAACTGTCAACTGAAACGTTACATAAAGAAAAATAAAGAAAAATATATTAAATTAACCAGTCATTAATCATTATTTTCATCATTATATAAGCCCAAGTGATAATTGTATAAGTAATTTGATTATTACCAAAGTATAATTTAAATAAGTGGGAGAAAGTTATCGAGAAAGGCGTGCGCCCGGCACAACACACTGCGCCACTGCATCGCGTCCCAATTATTATGCAATGGAATTTTCCACGCGGGTCAATAACAAAAACAAGTTGTAAGAATCTGCCGTATATATTATTGTTATTTTGGGTGAAACTTAATTCAATGACCCGCTTGTCGGTGGTTCAACGAAAAATGCGTGTTACAGATAATGTACAATATACAGTGTTCAGCGTTAAAACTTATTTAGAAAACATATTTCAGATTGCTTCAGAAAATTAAGAAATGATCACCAATAAGACGATTAAATTTTTGATATATATTTTTAATCATTTCATCATTCAATATATCATTATTTTAATTTATTTTTGTGTTTCCGGTCTGGTACAACACAACGCAACAGGAATACATGCAACAGGAATTAAAAGGAAATACACAATATTAAATCTAGCTCTATTGAAATAACTATAATTGCTGTTTTAGTCAGTGTCGGTACAAAAATACAAAATAAGGAAAACTATATCTTAAATAAAGCTATAAACGGAAAACACAGCGAGTGTTGTTTATTTAAAGTCTTTATGCTATAATAAGTATAACAACTATATCAGCAAGTTACTAAGTTTTCCTGTTTTAAAATAGAATTTGCCGTGATATGGTCGATACGGTACGTCCAATGTACAAGTTAACCTTCAAGTAAATAGAAGTGTTTTCTATAATCACTTTATGGTGACTGGACAGAGTTCATGAACAAAATGTAATGTATAATATATAAATAGAATAAATTTCAATTTTTATCTCCACTTCTTCGCTCTGATAAGACAAAGTGCGGCGTTGAGTTCCACCACTCAACACACAATGTCTCAAATGCGGTGGGAAGCGAAGTACGGAGTGTCTTGACACTAGGTACTTTCTGTCTACTCTGCTATGCGGGATAAAAGCGTGAAGCTAAAAAAAATTTCAATTTCATGTAAAAAATCACAAGAACTTCTTGCTTCTTTCAACATACTTTTATTAGTATATTTATATATATTTATCGAGTAACATAATCTTGTGATGCTATTTCGGCGTAACATGCAGTACACTAATTCCATATCGTAAACCTAATGTCCCAGCCACGACTACCAGGATAACAAAAAAAAAATTAAGCCATTTGTAGTTTGTTTGTAAAAAATAATTTGTTCAAAAATGTATTTTACATTACTTGCACAAATATCAATTAAATAGAAACTAATATTATTTCATATGATAAACCCCTCGTTCGTAAATTTCCACATCGCCAAGCACCTACGTAAATCATGCCTCACAATACGGTACGTGAGCGTTGCGCGACAAGTTATTGGCGTCGCACGTCGACAGTCAATCAATTAGTCGTTACGAATGATCGCCGCCATCGTGCATCAACGTGACGGATGCTGGGCTAGTAATGTATGTCTTCATCTTCAGACGATGGGGATGTGAGGATGGGACAGGGGGTTTTTTTTTATCTTCACCCTTTGATTCCGCATAGCAGGGTAGACAGAAAGTACCTAGTATCAAGACACTCCGTATTTCGCTTTCCACCGAATTCGTGACATTGCGTGTTGAGTGGTGGATCTCAACACCGCATTTTGTCTCTTACCAGAGCAAGGAAGTGAAAATAATTTATATATAATCACTCCCCCGAGTGGGGATCGAACTCACAATCGGTCGCGTTTACAGTCAGACTCTGTCCCACTGCGCCACGATCGGCCTCGGTAGGACAGGAGATAATAATGTATATAAAATCTAATTACATTTCAAAGCTTAGTAACACTTGATATTGCTTTCAGATGCATTTACATTTGTCAATTTAGGAGAAATAAAAAAAACATTGATTATTTAAAAAGAAATGTTATGCTGACACCACCATGGTGCAGTTAGGAAATGTGTTTGATATTCGTGAGTTTGATCTAAATTATTTTTGGTAATCCGTTCAAGGGAAAATAATTAAAAACGACGCCTTATTTTGGAAAATGGACCAAAAAATTGAGAACGGAGAGAAATTTAACACTGGACTCCATAACTATCCCAGGTCGTAAGGACCGGAAGATGAAAACATAAAAAAATATATATACAAAGCAATAGTATAATATAGTGGCCAGCTTGCCCCAATTGCACAAGAGGAGGCTATTCCTGCGTCACCTTGCACTGCCACTCAGTGCTATTCGACGCACCGCACCGGGCTATTGCAAAAGCGACACTAATTAGCCATTATTAATGAAAAAAACACCGCTAGCTTCATTGGTGTATGAAAAATTATTGTAAACGGGGCTTTACCTCAGGAAACGCATAACGTAAAAAAAGTGTTTAAGTTAAAATTACAATTTGTACATTTTTTTTAAATTATTACTGTAAAAAATACTTTACTAATCATATTAAACATTACAAAAGACCGACAAAATCCACTTAGAGATAGGGGACATATATATTATATGTTACTTTTTTTAGCTTCACGTTCAAAGTACCTCGTGTCAAGACACTCTGTACTTCGCTTCCGTCGAATTCGAGACATTGCGTGTTGAGCGGTGGAACTCAACGCCCCGCTTTGTCTTTACCAGAGCGAGGAAGTGAAAATAATTTACACTCCCCCCAGTGGGGATCGAACCAACAACCAATCGCGTTTTACAGTCATACGGTGTTCCACTGCGCCACGACCGACCTCGAATAAAATATAATTATTAAATTAATAAATAATAATTAATTAGTATCGAAGCGAACTTATTCAGCAGATAGTATTTTTATTTAAAATTCAAATAATAAATACGATTAACACATTCATTTCCTAATAACATTATGTCAAATATAAGAAAACCTTTTTAAAAAACGTATAAAAAATTGAAAGCAGCAGGTTTCGAAGCCGCGCCTCTTGGATACCGTCCAAGCGCTCTGACCGCTAAGCCATGCGTTCTACTACCCGCTGCGTCGAAACTCTTATATGTTTTGTTACATCTTACATTGTTAGCATCTCTGTAGGGAGATTTTCACACATTTCTGCTACTCAAAGATTATTAAGAAATAATCGTTTGGAAAAATAGTAAAATATTTTAATATTTTACTATTTTTTATAATGTTATTCCACACTTAGGATATGAAAACAATTTTTAACAAAGTATAAAATTTTTCTAATCTTTAGTGTGAAATAACACTTTTTTTCAATAGTATTAAAGTGTATAGTGAAATGTCAAATATTATTCCAGAGTGTATGTCAACTACGTTTTATTATAAAAGCTATACAGTGTACTTATAATACAAACTGACACTATACGCTAATGTCTATGGTAATACGAGTGTCTAAAATCGTTTAGGTAAAATGATATGTGGAGACGCCTTGGCCGCGTTGCCGCAGACGGGTGGTCGCCCGTGCATTTAGAACGTTGTAAGCAGTTGTAATAAATATTGTTGTTTAAAACGATACACGTATCCATATTATTTTGCATCTCTTACTTTATTAAAGGTTAGTTAAAGATAAAATTTAATTACTTAATGTTTCCTAATCCTAATATTGAAATAACACCTTGAAAATAGTGAAAATAGTAAATTATTGACTCATTTTTTCTTATAACCGATATATTGTTCAAATAGTTTTAACAAATTTTAATTTATTTAAATATTTAAAACCGTATCGTTATTATATAAGTATATATCTAAATGTTAGAATATTATGAGTTAAAGAGAACCTAATTCTAAGTCACAAGTGTTTAGCCTAGCTGTACGGTTTTTTCCGCGTAAGCATAGAAAACTACTTTCCATCCCAATTGTACACCACACATACCAAAGCAGAGAAATGAAAATAATTTAAATATAATCATTACTTAGTTCAAATCATCAAGAAATAGGCCACCGACAACTAACTAACCAACTAATTAAGTAAGTAACTAACTCCTAATCAAACAAGATAACCTCATTATTTCAACGACAATATATTATATATAAATAATAGATGTGAACAATTAAAATAACATAAATAACAGAACACGTCAGCTGATGCAGTGACCAGTGCAGAGCGTTAACACGGAACGCAATCCATCTCCGCGGACGTACATAGGCTATTGGCAAACACTACACTGGCAATACATTGCATTCTTCAATATTTAATATTAAACCAATTATGTTTTTGCTTATAAACAAAAATTAAATTATATAAAAAAACGGGTCATACCTTTTGACAGTGTGAAATATATATATATAAAAAAATTAAGAATAAATTAAAAATTAAGAATAAATTAAAAAAAAAATTGATAACATGTAAAGTTAATTTAACAAACTCTTCTTTAAATATATACAAATAAACAAGCGCAAATCGGACTACTTAGTCCACGAGGGATCGCGAGCGACACGAGATGTGCTGGCGCTGTGCCAATTAGGTGGCTGCATCGCGAGATCTCTGAAATTGACCTCCGCTACCGAGCTGACTCACCACCGGCTATTAACATGTCTTTAATATGAATTAGCGTGTTTGTTCTATTTAATACAGCGCACGGAATACTATGAAAAAAAGTCCAGTCAGTCAGTCAGTCCACCTTAAAATAAAAGACAAGTTGAATAATGAAACCACAACTTCTAAAAAACTTGGCAAATAATAATCGTATGTACATTCAAAGCAATATATAATATACATACAATCGCCAACATTGCAAATTAAGGTCAACACATTGCTTTTATATATAATTGGATGGTTTTTAAATATATTGACAAATATACATTCAAATCAATCAACAGAGCTTTTTAAATATCAAGTTCCAAGTAACCGATCATGTTAATAAGAAAATTCCTCTCATCAAGCCGGCTGGCTGGGCTCCAATCAGGTGCGAAGCGTTGCGTTTGGCCATAATGCCCGGCTAATAATACCCGGCCGGGCTCTCCGTTTATAGACTAACGAGAATAGCGTGCCACTGTTATAAATGTTCCTATAGCACGCCGTAGACGAGCTAAATCTGGCCAGTAAATGTGTCGAGCCAGCTTCATACGAGTCGCGAAGCTTTACCTCCCGTAGGCACGTATAGTGTGATACGTATTTAAAATTCAAAATATCATAGTAACCTTTGAACAGTTAAATACGAAAATTATGATAGTCACACAATGTATAAATTTATAACTTTGTATATTATTGAGAAAGACTTGCTGTAAAGTTAACGATAAGTTAGTGGGTGCGCCGCACACGTTAGAGAATACTTATATTAGTTTTACTTCTATTTCCTCCCTCTGGTAAGACAAATCGTGGCCTTCAGTTCGAACGGGAAGCGGAGAACGTAATGTCTTGACATTATATTCTCTCTACTTAAAATTAAAAATTTCATACCTACTTACGTAACTAACAAATTTCATAATGTTTAGATAATACATATTTACATCAGCTTTTGTCTTCTGTAAATGAAAATATTCATATAACTTATTGCCAAAAGTTACGGATTATTGAATAACAAGTAATTTAACCTTAAATGTGTTAATAGATACAAAAATCATCACAATGACCGTGCTACGTGTACTCTATCCTTTCCGAATAGATCATTTACGTGCAGTCGCCGCTAGCCGCTTGGGATTTTATTAGTTACATTTTATATTTTAATAGCTCATCTATTAAAAGATTTTTGCGATTGTTCTCGTGGAAGTCGCATACATAAATGTTATAAAAAATATTTATTTTTCATTTTAAGCATACAATATAATTATGTAACGAACTAAATATAAAAGACTAAATAAATATTAAAAATCACACTTTTCGTCATTTACATCCAAATTTGTTCTATAACAAGTAGAGTGATCTGATAGGCAAAAATAGAAAAAAATGGAATAGGATACGAAGCCACATCTACCGTGTACACAGACGTGTTTGTCAGGAGTGCGTTGAATGTTATACAACAAAACGCCAAGCGGGTAAGAAAAATTGGCATTTCAATACTTTCCGACACGTCACGTAACATTTAAGAAAAAAGGCAACAAAATATAACCAAATTATGTAAGCAAAGTGGGTGTGTAAGTATAACAAGCGTGTAATCCCAGAGGCTCGACCGATAAAGAGAGATCACCTGTTGCGTGTCGTAGGCCGCCCTAGACCTTCACCGTGGGCGCGCTACATGCGGTAGGTCGCTCGATCTACTCCCTTACGCCCACTATATTTTCACAAACACACGATCATTTTCTCTTATAAATATTAAACATATTTTCAATGGAAAATTAATACTATTAAGCATATCTGGCACATGATGAGTTTCATATGCAAAGCAAATATGTTAGAAGCACGATATACTTTACTAATATTAATATAATATAGAATTTGGGTAGAAAGTACATATAAAAAGTACATATATAATAAAAAAAAAAACTTGGTACTTCCTCTGTACCCAAACAATGCAACGTGGGAAAAGCAGGTAGGTTCTACGTTTTTATTGATATGATGTAAATTATAAGAGCCGACAGAGCTCTATCAGACTCATCAGCGCGCCTTGCGCTGACTGCCCTTACTATCATGATATCATAAAAGTAGATGATATAGAATGTGAACAAGTCGATTATTATTCAATATAAAGGATCACTATTGTGAAACGAAATATTTTCATGTTTTAGTTTCACGCTTATTATCTCGTATAGCAGGGTAGACAGAAAGTAACTAGTGTCAAGACACTCCGTACTTCCCTTTCCAACGTATTCGAGACATTGCCTGTTGAGTGGTGGCATTCAACGTTGCACTTTCACTTACCAGAAGAAGTGAGAATAGTTACAATATAATCACTCCCCCGAGTGGAGATCGAACCCACAACCGATCGCGTGACAGTCACACGTTGTCCCACTGCGCCACGCACGCCTCTAATAACGAAAATTTGATAGCAACAATTTTTTATTACAATATGTACATACATACATACAAATATATCAAATTCGCAGACACGTGAGATTGTGTCTGACGCCGCCGCGTCATGTGCTTCATTCACAATCGATTAAGACCAATTCCTAACGTATTCAACTAGAAATGAATGTTATTATATGGTACATTGATCGTAAAACTAAAGTATTAATATTATATAGGTTAAAATTAACTGCTCTTGTAAAAACTGATAATTTTACTATAGGGGACGTGAATTGAGACGCTAAAACGACACGAACGAGTTTAAATCAAAACATTAATTGCTTTTAAACGACCCGAAACAATTATAGTGATTTCATTTTGATTCTACTTAATAATATCTATTTAGTTTACTATTTACCTACAAATATATATATATATATATATATATATATATAAATATATATATATATATATATATATATATATATATATATATACATGTATATAATATCAAACAAGGCAAGCATTGTTACAGAAGCGATTTAAAATTAAAAAAAACCAGTCGCGGCGCAGTGTGACAGCGTCTGACTGTAAACTCGACCGGTTGTGGGTTCGATCCCCTCTCGGGGGAGTGATTATATTTAAATTATTTTCACTTCCTCGCTCTGGTAAAGACAAAGTGAGTGGAAAGCGAATTACGGAGTACGGAGTACTTTGTTTTGACACTGGGTACTGTCTGTCTATCCTGCTATGCGGGATAAAAGCGTGAAGCTAAAAAAAAAATTATAATATTAAAATCACTCAAATCACACCCATCTTTTATCAACATACATCCAAATCTAAACCTGAAGACGGGTACCTCCTAAATGATAATAAGACATAAGCTGTACTTGAAACAAAGTGTACAGTACAGTACACTTTCTACCGGCTTTCGTGCGTCGTTTTAAAAGAAATGCCAACAGTTTCAAAATTGTTTGCAAATTAAATAGGTAATAATTGAAAACGAGGTCGCAGACACGCTCGGCGACCGACCGAGGTTACGTAACTTTTTTGAAAAGTGTACTTGACATTTTTGGCCTGTTTTTTTTTTATTTTAAACATATTTTGAGGATATTTTAAGAATTGCGATACTTTATAAAAAAAAATTGTGTTGTAAGTTTACCTAAATTGTAATTATTGCGCGCTCCATTGGCACATTGCAATTTCGAATGTGAAATTAATTATTTCTGTATTAAGCGTCTATAACGTTTCTTTACAATACACATACGCCCTATTGATATTCAAAAGTAATGAAGATTTTGAGAAAAACAACCCTGAAAGCTATGAATAAATCATTTTAAATCATTTTACGACTAAACTAAATTTATTTAATAAATGTGAAGTAAACTAACTAACATACATTTTAAAGGTGACTTAAAAATTACATTTATATATATATATATATATATATATATATATATATATATATATATATATATATATATATTGTCCCAAAAAACCTCACATGCACAAGTTCGGCTACTTAATTGCTCTATTACGCGTTCGTTTTCATTAAAAAAAAAAACAGAAAAAAAAATTAGAAACCATTAAAATTTTCCACAATAATATATTTTTAAGAATTAAGACTTTAAACAGTCGTAATAATGTTTGAAATATATGTGTCATTATTATTATTTCTCTAATTAACAGAAAGCGTGCGCTCCGTAGACTGAGCTTCCGGCTAAGTGCGTCGACATAATAACTAAGGTTAACTTTTGAAATAAATCTTTCAAAAAATGACCTTTGTATATAAATACTTCTAATAAAAAACCAAATAATAAATTTACAATATTTCATTAAGCTTAAATATTTTTAAAGTGTTATTCCACATTGTCTTAGGATTAGACGCATGGCTTAGCGGTCAGAGCGCTTTAACGGTATCTAAGAGGCGCGGGTTTGAGTCTCGCTGCGTTCAAATTTTTATACGCTTTTCCAATGCTGTTAAGCTTAAATATAATTTCCTAATAAATTTAAAACACCAACAGTGCAAAGTTATTACACAAAGAAAATATTAAAATCAGTGTAAAATTAAAACACGGTTTTAATCAAATGTTACACACGAAATTCATGACTTTTTAAAATAATTATAAATTAAATTTAATTATTTAATTATATGCGTAGTTTATATGTTTGACCGTTTTTCTATTACGATACGTATCGCGCGCATTCACGTTGTTTCCACAGTTTACCATCAACATTGTTCCTAATTATTTAAAACGGGGACGGGGATCTTAGCTACGTTTAATAAATATAATATGTAAAAAATAAGGTATGTTCTGTTTATTTTCTTAATTTAATAACATTTGTATTAGATAGTACCTAATGGAAATATAAGATATATTGCCTTTCAGTATTTTTTCTACATATAACCATATATTATGCCGAATGTACACCGTTCCTATAATTAAATTAAATTTGAAGGATTTCCTTCACATATTAAAACGATTTTTTCATTTATCACTAGACTACACTACACTACACTACACTACACTACACTACGCTACACTACACTACGCTACACTACACTACATCAATAACATATTACCGAAGTACGTTTAAAAGAACAAACATGTCATAATGAAAAACTTTCATACATATTTACTCCCAAGTTATAAAACAATGTTTAAATTGGCATAGTTAAGTTGACAAGCTGTAGAATCCATTTTAGCTTGAATGGATTAAATGTCTAAGGTCGTGGTGACGTTGTGTTTACGATCGGAAAGTCTCTACGTAGGTTTTTTCTAGTAATCTCTAGTTATCTCTAGTTGCCATTACTTAAAGCTGTGACGACCGATGGGCAAATTATTATTAAATATGTATCCAACATATAAGTTATCGATTTTTTTTACTGTACAGTATTATCGATTTTTTAAAATTTTTTATCGTGTTTGCATATAAACAGGCATTACTTTTAAAATACATAACAGTAAATAAAAACGAAACGATTTTCAAAAGAACGCAATTACTAAATCCACATAAAAAATAAGAAAACGATATTTTTTTTATGAAATGTTTTTTTAACAGAACGATCAATATAATGTGTAATTTAATATTCTTAAAAAGTAAATATTCATCCTATTTGCTATTTAAATGGAAAAAAGTCGGCAGCCGGTGACACGAACCGGCTTGTTTTGGTACTTAGCGCCTCCCTCATTATTTCCTCCCACGACAATTGCACTAACCTTTGCTCTATTCATATCTATCCTACACGCTGCCATCTCCGCCTCTCAGTGTCAGGTGTTTCAAGTAACAAAGCACTAAAGGTCAAACTGAATAATGGTGAAATACAAAAGTCAACAAATTATAATAATAAGGGTGTAGCGTAGGCGGGTGGAACGGGGATCGTTGTATCAGCTTGGTAAGATTACCATATTTAATATTTTATATAAGAGATTTTTTTTCAATTAAAACACTGTGTGATTAGCAGCAGAATTCAACGCCGTGTTTTGTATTATCAAAGGGAAAATATAAAAATAATTAAATACATTTTTCATTCAAAAGCTGCCCCACTGTGCCACAATGACATTTTTATATTTAATATATATATAGACATACGTATGTATATAAATATATCTTAAAATATTTTTATTGCGAGTCACAATTTGCGTCAATCGCGAAAACGTGTTTCTTTGTGCGATTACAGATTTCAAAATTTACATATTCGATCAGAAATTAAAATACCTTTAATTCATATTATATGAACTCAAAATATATATAGAGATAAAAACCAATCACCTTATACCTACTTAATTTTAGCTTCACGCTTTTATCCCGCATAGCAAGGTAGACAGAAAGTACCTAGTGTCAAGACACCTCATACTTCGTTTTCCACCAATTTCAAGACGTTGCGTGTTGAGTGGTAGAACTCAACGCCGCACTTAGTCTTACCAGAGCGAGGAAGTGAATATAATTTTCAAATATAATCACTCCTCCGAGTGGGTATCGAACCCACAACCGATCGCGTTTAACAGTCGAACGCTGTCACATTGTACCACAACCAACCTCTAGCTACTTGTGATCTATTAAAATGGTAATAAAATTATGAGAATAGAGTAATTGTCCACGACGAGGATGTCATATTGCGCAAGCGCAGCAATAACGTGTGTGACACCGTACAATTTACGATGCCACCGGTTGCATGTGCATCCGTCAGGGCGTCAAGCACGGTGTAGCGGCTATATTTAGCGCGTTGGCGGCTAGACATCATAAATTCTCGTAATGATTCCTCCGCCCCCGTTACCCAATTCGGACATATTAAGAGCTAAATGACAAATGATCGTCCATTCGCTATCTTCGAACATTAATATTGATAAGTTGATTGCCGTCTACGATTCAGGCCCCACCACTCCCGTATGTCATACAAGTATAATGATCCATTTATTTATATTAAATAAATATATATAAAAAATATATTTAGCAAGTGTCATTTGAATATAATTAATTAATTACTTTCTATTTAGAGATATAAAAAAAAATTATTAACATATAGTAACTCCCCGAACGTGGTCAGATTACATGGAATCAACACGCGAACAAAAGCCACTCACTTGAGATACAATATTTAAAAATATATATATATATATATATATATATATATATATATGTGTCACGTATATGGACTAATTCGTGTTCTGAATTTTAATTGATACCAAAATAAACACTGTGAATCACATAATAATTAATTTTAAAATTCGACTGGACAATACACCGCAATATGTAAGGGGCCGTTTTTGGAAAACGAAGGTCGGCCAGCGATTGCGAAGGATATTTAGGTGATTATAAACTATACTTTCATTGGATTTTGGACTTTGTTACATTCAAATATTTTTGTTATTTTTTTTTTATTTTTGCAATAATATGACAAATTATATTGAAAATGTCCCAAGAAATAAAAAAACGTTTTTGAAAACATTTTTGGACTTAGTTTATCAATAGTGTATTATATTTTACATATGTAGTGATATACAATTTGATACCCATATTGGTTGGATAAGTTAACAGCAATACTGATTATATATAATTATATTATTATAAAAAATCGAAAAATTATATTTTTTTTTCTATTTTAAATTTTTAGCTCTATCAGACACTCGCGAGTCGATTGGTGCCTTATTGTCTACTAGGTACTAACAAGGTAAGTTAAAAAAAAAGCTATTAAGATCTGTGATTTTCGCGATTTTTAGTATTTATTTTAAATGAAACTATTTTAAAACGGATTAATTAAATCAAATCAAATCAAAAAATAGTTTCATTTAAAATAAATAACACCTTACAAATATTTAATACACATTTAAATGAAATTGCAATTGACATATATTAGTCAATTTACAAAACTGTATATAAGTAAGCGAATAATAGGGAAGTGATCCGAAGTTAAATATACAAACAGTGTCATATTAAATGTCTAAAAATATTTGGCATTGAATGGAACTTGTGTTCTTTTGACAAATAAAGTCACCGCGACGGCGACTGGTCCATGTGTTAATATTTCATCACTTCATACTTATTATTCATCTAAATTAACAGCTATATTTTCTACTTGATTTTCGGTATAGAAAACAAGCAGGATTATTTCAGGTTTATTATCGAAATTCTTATACATTTGTTACAACTTATTTATGTTGTTAGCATCTCTGTACAAATGTATTTACAAACTGCTACCCAAAAATGTTAAGAAATAATCGTTTGGCGAGAGAAAACACTATTTATCCCAATATTTTACTATTTTTAAAGTGTTATTCCACACTTGGGATTAGAAAATATTTTAAAAAAAGTTTTTTCAAAAATATTTTCTAATTTTAAATGAAATTATTTTGAAACAGATGAATCGCATATATTTCCAAAAATGTATCTTCGAATACCGAATGTATCCGCGATTAATCCGTTAAAAATAGATTAATTTAAAATTAGAAAATATATTTTTTTTAATAATTTCTAATCCTAAGTGTGGAATAACACTTTAAAAATAGTACAATATTAAAGACACTTTAGTTGAATATGTTAGCAATGTTTTCAAATTATAATACGACCTACAAACAATATTAACTTGTTATACAAATTCATTGTAATACATTACAAGTAAATAACACAACAATATTAAATAAGTATACGAATATACGAATTAATTTTAATTAACAATTAATAATAATACACACTGGTATGTAGGAATAAACGTAATATTTAATCGCTACTTCGAAAGTGAGTCAGAATTTATGGAAGCAAGTTTTAATGAAAGGACAAGTCGATGGATCTAGCATGGTGAGTCAGGCGATATTGGTCATTTCGAAAACCTTCCAATGATATTTTAAATTAAACTATTTTCAACGGATGAATCGCGTATATTTTACGAATATCAAAATATACGCGATTAAACCGATTTAAATAGTTTCATTTAAAATGTGAAAAAAAAATTAGTAATTTATTATGCTTCATTTGATTTAATACCGATATTATTTAAACAGAGGCTATTAAATATTTTATATTGTACAGTATGTACAGTATGTTAATTTTACGAAAATAAATATTAAATACAATTCCCAAATAGAAAGTCTTGAACACCTTATAAAATAATTAGGAAATAACAAAAACAATTTTTAGTTAAATTTATAGAATTTTATATTCTAATTAGACATAAATAGTCTTTGAATTATCCATTTGTAGTAAAAGACTTTACGATGTCGTAAGACAACGTCACACAGAAGCCAAGTACCAAGCGAATCAACCGAGTATATGTAAACCTTCATGATCACGCGTACATGAAAGATTTCATACCGATGTTGCGCAAACTTTATGGGTATTGGAAAAAAAGCATAATTAGCACTGTCTTACTGGAAAATAACACTTTATTCATTAGCATATTTTTTTAGCTACACATATTTGTTCCGCAATGCAAGATAGACATTAAGTACCTAGTGTCAAGACACTCCGTAATGCGCTTTCCACCGTTTTGAGATATTGCGTGTTGAGTGGCGGAACTTAATGCCGCGCCTTTAAATATAATCATTTCCCCGAGCTAATCGAATCCACAACCGATCGCGTTTAAAGTCAGACGCTATCTACTGCGTCATAACCAGCCTCTCGTCTTATTCTAATTTACATATAACGCATTAATTAGTTTCACCTGTATCATAATATGTATCAATCTATATATATTATATTTTAAATGAATAATAAGTATAGTAAGAAAATCATATAACGCCAATATTTTTCCAGCTTCTGTCCCGCGATAGATTCGCTTGAAAATTAACTAAATCTTTGTAAAGACGATCAAGATAAAGCGACAATCATTTTAATTTTATTCTAATTAGTTCCTTATCAAAACATAATTATATATAAATACGATTATCTTTGCAATTTAGGCATTTTATAAAAAGAAAACACTAACAAAACCTAACAAGTAGCAGTCGCGTATAAAAAGCTAATCTTCTATTGTGACAGCGGCAAGGCCAGCCGGGAAGCATCTCACGACAAGTGACAAATAGTCCATCACGGACGGAGCACAACAGCGGCGGCGACTTCCGACTGCGCAGACGCGGAAACGTTCAAACCAATTTCGCGCGCCGCTGCCTCCTAAACGGCGCGGCTATTCTGTTCTCTATGACTATATTGTTTTATATTAGAACTATTTTAGATCTAAAATCTACTTTTATAGGTCGATATTAAATCAAATTTTGTTTCTACTATTGCCTTTCGTATTAAGAGCAAAACATAAAGAACGTTTAAATGCCTCAGGAATCGCGTATAATGTATATATAGAAACTATTATAAAGAGCTAGAGTGAATTAATAATTTATAATGTTAATCGACAATTATATATGAGAGGTTGCCCTTCGCAAGCCCTACTGGTACACAAACCTTGATTTCCATACTTGGCTATTAACGTCAAGGCTCAACTAAGTGTTTTTTACCCGTGCCGGAAGTTTAGCGTAAATAGCACTTTGTATATCTTGTTGTTTTGGTGTTTATTGTTAGAATAACATAATATATATGCAAGTGCATGTTTATAATACAGTTCTGGCAACGACTCTGTCTTAAATGAACTATATAACGACCAACATAATTTATAACCCACGAAACTTCACTATCGCTATACAATGTAAAATTAAGAAAAAACAACACAACCCTAACCATTTACAAAAGAAACTCGTTAATACGTAATTGAGAATTCTAATAAAATAAAATTAAGTCAAGCACTTACTTTTTAATATAAACATCATCGAAACTAGAACCCACTATCCTCCATTGATTCATTCACAAACAAATGGCGTCACGATGTCGTCACCTATAAAATAAAACCAAGAAACCAAAAAACAAAGAAATAAATAATAAAAACACAGGTAATTGGCATACATCAATGAGTGAGTCCAAGTACCCAAGTGTACCAGCTATTTGCGGGGTATTGACGCCAGTGCGGTCGATGAGCAATACAGGATAATCAACTTGTACCATTACGAGGCGTTTTCATATGAATGAACATCAAATGAGGTGCACGAGTAAGACGCGGTAGGTAATTATTTTAATACCAGGATCTAGCATTGGCGTGTAAATAACAACGCAATAAATACATTATATTAAAACGTTTTTTTTTTTATTTACGACGTTTGTTAACATTAGGTAATAATATTTTGAAGGCGTTATGGAAATTTAATAAATAATGAAGAGATCAAATGTTGAGTTTCTCGTCAATTTTTCTCAGCAGAACTGCCATCCGAGCTGATGGTATCTTCTAATGGTACTGACAATACCGACAATTTTATTGTTACTTTTAATTTTTTATGTCTGTAAGTGTACTTGACAGTTATAAGTTTAAATGGAAAATAAAAAAAAATCATTTAAAATAAAATAAAAATAAAACAGTATTAAAAGTTACAATTATAAATTAAAAAAAGCCATATATACTTATATTAGAATAAATATTTAAGAAACGAATATGTCCTTCATTATCCAATACATTACGCGAAGATGGGTCGCTGTCTAGACAAACTTGTATATTTATTTCGGTTGCTGCGCGTGCGTCATTCGCGAGACGTAATTCGGAACGCGAAAAAAACCCACGATTGTCACTACAACCAAATGCATCCAGAACACTTGTCTCGGAACCGAGATGGGATCCGTGTTGATGGCTACGCTGTACGCAGACGCGATTGTGCGCCGGCCAACAATAACAAAGGAAATTTTCTACCAAGGTTCACATTATTTTGAGTTGACCGTTCTATAGAATTGATTGCAAACACTTTCCACTATTCGTTTGTATCTACAAGTTTCCTCGGTAAGGCATACCTAATGTTAAAACACATACGATATTTTAGGACTGAACCGTTCGAATCGAATTCACAGAAAGCACGTGTACCACTGCGCCACGACGGCTCGCCACTTGTTGATTAACTATAACTTAGTATGACTACTGTACACATTCTTCGTTTAGCACAATTTCTCTTAATTCCAGTTTCTTAAGGACATTACGTCATGCCTATAAACAACGTACCTAAGTGGGCTAACAGCACTAAATGTGACTACGATAATTGTTATTGTGGCTTGTATGTCATGTTTACTTTAAGTTTAACTGCGTCGTGCAAGTATTTAATTTATTCCACAGTTCTTAGATAAAATAGATATTTTATTTACCTAAAGTACAGCTAAGTAGGTAAGGACATATCGCTTAAAATTCACAGCGAATCTGTTGTTTCTACATCATACATATAGATACAGTAAATGCATTATATATTTTAATATAGGTATGTGTTTAAAGCTTATCTTTCGTTACAGTTTTTTTTGTTCCAAATAAAAATAATTATTACTAATACAAGACTATGTAGAAGCTGAACACATTAGTGTTCAGACTCAATTTAGTGTTAAGACACTCTGTTAACTGCTTTCGGCCAGAAATCTATATTCCTTCGAGTAGGAGTCGAACCCACATCCAATCGCGTTTACAGCCAGACGGTGTCCCACGAAGACCTCAAATATTATGTAAAGCGATAATTCTTAGCCATTTATAATTGCATTTTATCAAACATATACATATAACGTAAAACTATGCAATCCGTCTGTGAATCCTGTTTGCAAAGTGTGCCAATAACTTGTTCACAAGTGATCCATCACGGTTTCCGGCACGGGGTCAGTGGCCCGCCGGCAAGCACCGCCTCGTCTCTGGAACGCCGACTGGTTCCGATGGCTAGGTCACATGGAATACCTACATTAACGGAATTTAACAATATAAACTCGCTGATAATTATTCCTATTTATCATTCCTCAGAGCTGTACGCAAAGAGAATTTAGTGATAAGATTCTCCATTCTCTACTTCAGTGAACTTAAATACACAGAAAAAACAAAAGTTATTTTTTTCTTACCTGACCAAAGAAATAATAATTGAATAAATATTAACCCGAGAATGAACCCGTAATAACTGTCAGACTCTAACAGGCATTTATATATCTACATTTACATTATACTGTTCAGATATTAACAGCTTATCGAAGAAACCGAACGGACTTTGTAAATATATAAGTGCGTCATTATCAACATATGTAGTTAAATTTAGATTTCTTTACGATAACAGCTTTGATAAGGTTACAATATTGCTCAATGAAGTCTTACGTTTTTTTTCTTCAATATATATGAACTGTAATTTTTTTCTCCGTTGCTCATTTAGTGTTGAATAATTCTTCTAAATACAACAAATTTATATTGTCAAGTTTAGTAATGTAACGTTTAGACATACTGCAGTCTCTCTCTCTTCCTAGCTGTGGTCTCATATGATGACGTCGACGACGTAGTGATTGCGCCCACCCTCCTATTCTTAAGCACTATAATCCTTTCACCTAATCTAAGGTCTACCTACTAGGTTATTACAATACATATCGCAGTTATATTTTATCTAAAATAATACAAGGAAAAAAAGAAGTCTTAGAAGAACGCCTCTAGCCGTTGTGAAATTGTAAGTTCTACTCGATTTTGAAACATGTCGTCGGTCGCAAATCTGACGATATTAAATGTCCATTCATTTTCCATACTTGACACGATCGTTGGTCGTTATCAGCTCTCGGTAGTGGTGACATGTACGAGTATGAATGAACGTAGCCGATTGGAGACCAGTCCCGTGCAGATCGACCTCATAATAATGATATTATGGACAAAGGGCGGCGTTGAGTTCCACCACTTAATACGCAATGTATCGAATTCGGTGGAAAGTGAAGTACGGAGTGTCTTGACTACTAGGCACTTTCTATCTGCCCTGCTATGCAGGATGAAAACTTGGAAGCTAAAAAAAATATTTTTTTATTTATAATTCATGTCGTTTTTAATCACCCGTGTTATCTGTCAAAAGGACTGGACCTCCCAGCCTATAGAAAGTCTACAGAAAAGAAATCACAAATAAATCTAAATTCTTCATTTTTTCATTCTATTCATATTTACTACTTATTTATAGTGTTTTAATCGAGTCTAGGCGGTTTGCGGTGAAGTAAAATTATTTAATTAAGAGCATAAAGTGTTTCGGGTAGGTTCACTTTAGTGACGTTTCGTGAACAACGTTAACAATAGTTATTATGTAAATATTTGCACAATTCTTTTTTTTTTTTAATTTCAATTAAATTATGGAGCATTGACGTCAATGTACATTTTTTGCACAATTTGGGCACCTACCTGCACATTGCAACACACGGCCATTTGTACTTTAATATTGCGCAATATCTTGATGGTGATTATGTAAAATTTTGAATTTCAAAATTTTTACACACTCTACTTAACTACAAAAATTGATAAATCCTAGAAAACACTTGCTCACAATAAAATCTAATAAACATGGAGCAGTATGAGTGGAGATAAGACTGTTTACTGGACCGTTAAATATACATATAAGTCATTATCGCGACATAATTTATTTCTGTTAACTCTTTGAAAATAACACGATATTATAAATCTATTTATAAGTGTATCTATATAACGAACTATAAGGAGACTCGTGTAGTACTCGCATATAGAGGATAAAACTATAATTAATGTAGAATTTAATATTGTTTAGAGAATAAACAGAAAAAAAACGTCAGCGCTGAATGAGTGATAGGAGAGCACACGAGCACCACGCGGCCGCAACATGTCAAATCAAATCAAATAAATGACGTGTTATCAAATGAGACTATTTATACATATTCAATTAAAAATAACGCGACAGCTTCGGTACACATTGATTGTTTAAGATTTTTGTTGGTACAAGATAGGTTATAACCTAGTTATGGGAATTATTGGAATTTTTTTGGCTTCACGCTTTTTATCCCGCATAGCAGGGTAGATAGATAGCACTAAGTGTCAAAACACTCCATACTTCGCTTTCCACCGAATTCGAGACATTGCACGTTGAGTGGTGGAACTCAACGCGGCACTTTGTTTTAACAGAGCGATGGTGGAAGCGAGGAAGTGAAAATAATTTAAATATAATCACTCCCCCGAGTGGGAAACGAACCCACAACCGAACGTTTACAGTCAGACACTATTCCGATGCGTCACAACCGGCCTCAAGACTTGGAGTTACTGGACCTGCATAACGAAACGTCGTGGTTTAAAGTTCAAATTTCACTTGAATTAATGTATTTCCAGTTAAATTGTTACGTCATGTTTTAATTTGTTTTGCTTGTAAGTAGACAAACGTGAGCATTCGGCTTTGCTTAGAATATCATCTGTAACAGGCATATTGTTTACATTGTTTTTCCACAAGATATAAATCTCGGGTTAACTAAATTTTCCCACTTGGTTAACGAAAAACGCCTTGTGAAATACCTAATAATACAATACCATCGTGTTTATATGTTACTAGTTTTAATTAACGACTTAATACGCAATAGGCGAGATGAGACTGTGGGATTCATCACTGATCATGATACTCCGATACTACCCACTAAAACTTAGAGGAAATCCTATCGCGTGTGCATGCCAGCCACTACGACGCCACGTTGGACAGACCACCTATTGCGCACCGTAGCCTTCAAGGCGATGGGTTGATGACATGCAAGGGAATCACCATTACCCTTACATAGTAGCTAGCTCCTCTAGGAGTATAGGAAATTGGAGATGCTTGTACCACCTTTTCCTACCCCTCGGCCTACGTCGGCAGAGCGACCAGTTCCATAACATACGCAATTGCTTTGATCAACATCTCAAAAAGCCTTCGTTCAACTGCATGAAAGGAGTTAATCTAAAAACTTATACAAAAATCAGTATTGTTCACTCCAGAGCCTAACATTTTTCGAAGTATTATTTTATATTTATATAAAATATCCTTTACTATATATTAAAACTAATAAATGTATAATGATTTTGTATCTTAGAAAAAATAATTACTTACTGAAAATAATAAAACTAAACACTTAGTTTGAATTAAATAACATATTTTATTGCTTATAGGTAGAGTAATATATAAAAGGAAAATATGATACAATCGTATGTAGAAAGTGTATCTAGTGTATGTTGCTGACTGTAAACGGGATTGGTCGTAGGTTTGGTTGCCACTCGGAGGAATGATTATATTTAAAATTTACAATCATTTCATCGCTCGGCAGAAAGCAGTCAACGGAGTGTCTTGACTCTACGTTGCCTCTAACTACCCTGCTATCCGGGATAAAGCCTGAATAGATAACAAATACTAACATAACTGTTTTCTTCAATTTTATTATAGATCCTCTATTTCTCATCTGTTAGTTGGTTT
Organism: Dryadula phaetusa; assembly: GCA_032432895.1. NCBI lineage: Eukaryota > Metazoa > Arthropoda > Insecta > Lepidoptera > Nymphalidae > Dryadula > Dryadula phaetusa. The sequence goes on from JAOYRS010000036.1 coordinate 517,931, forward strand.
GAAGTATTCACCGATTTTTTAAGCTAAGGCTTGTAATTTATTAAGCATTTTTAACAATAAACACGTGATATTTTATTATTTCTTGGTATTAAATTGGGCATTTTCAATTTACGTTTTGTTTTTTGTTTGAATTTAAAAGAAGTGCGACAAATGGCACAAGGTAGGATTACATCGTGAAGGAAAACGAAATAATGTTAGTATAATTCTAAAAGTAAATCGTGACAACACACATGAAGTAATTTGCGGCGATATCAACCGAAGAAAATGATAAGAACCGAACACGGATACGATACGCACACACTCGCAAAACATCGTGCGGACGAGTGCGCACTCACACCATCACGCGATAAAAATAGCAACACCGATAGCGCGAACACACCAACACACGCCCACACGCTGTACGTGAACTGTAATAAAAACATACATAGGCACATCGAGTGCGCTATGAATAAGACACAAATTGAAATGGAACCATACGACTTGTTTATATAAACGCCGGGCCGGCTAGCGGACAGCGGGCAGCGGGCATCGGACAGCGGACAGCGGACAGCCACTAGGGGAGGCGAGGCGAGTAGAAAGCTGTTTGCGAAAATATTGGGTCCCGAAGAGATAAGGAGCCGCGATCCGTCCGCAACTAGAGCCACCGGACCAGTACCGGTTCTGTCTAGTTCCAATAATAGTCCGAGGAGCGAGGAATGCTAAAGGATTGCGGACTCACCTAAATTGATGACATACATGGCCTGGGAGCGCTCGAGCCGCTGCGCGTGCTCCACGGCCTGGTAAAGTCCGGAATCCACTTTAAACACTTTGAAAAACTGTATCACAAACGGTATCCACTGCGCTCGACGCAAGCATCTTATGTCGGCCGCGGCACGACACGACACGACCACACTGTACACGTCGCGCGAGCTCGGACGACGGGCGGACACTGACTGACTGCACAGGCTGGCCGCGAGTGGCGCGGCGCCCGCGCCACTCCGCGCCCGTGCGCCTCATTCACGCGCCCGCCGCGCCCGCCTCGCTTTTCTTTAAAACGACGAAAATCTTGGCAGCGGACACACAACGGCGTGTGCCAGAGGCGAATGCAGCTTTCCTAGAAAACAAACTTACGCGAGAGTGACACCAAACAAGCGATGACAACATCATTGCTAACTGACGACTCGCTTCATTACAAGTTCACGATCTAGAAACTTGTATATCACACACTGATTGATCAACCGTTAATCGGAGGCTGTTCTAGCTCTCAACATGTAAACAAACGTCGCATACTACAATAATACTGAATTGTAGTAAATAGAAACGTTAGGTATCGATTTGTGTTTAATAACAATGGCACGTGTTAGATATTGTAGAGAGGAGGTCACGGCTTACGAGGATAAGGTGCAGAGAACATTTTACCTGTAGACGTGACGGACCTCGCGGTTACGAGCGTCGGATTACAAAAACTATGTACGGGCGGACACCTCCAACAAGTCGATCAGCAGTCATACATATGCGCATTGTAAATGAGCAGGAATTCAACAATATAATTATATATTATGACTGAGTGATATCTAAAAATATCCTAATAGGTAGGGTCTGCGATAAAAATTCAACCAACACAATGAGTAAGTATATTTGTTTCCGTTTGCCTTTGTCGCGCCACCTCAAGGGCGACCAACTGTGTAAATTATAAAACTAACAGTTAAATAAGTTCTCTAGCTAGCTATAAGGTTCGCGTTACGAAATTATCTTAGCTTCAAAGTCGAGGCCACATCGCCGTGTCAACGTGACGCGCCGCCGTGAAATGTTACAAGCATATTACTCAAAACAATATTATTAGTTAACACCAGTATACATTTTGTTATAAACGTAAATTTCTACAACTGCCCTATCATGCCGTACAAAAATAATATATACTAGCTAATATGAACTCTTCTTATTTATATTAACCCACTTTCTCTATCATATTACTATTATTATTTAATAATAACAAATTGGACAAAATAAATCAAATAATTTAATTTTTAAAAGTCTCAAGTCGTTAAATTATTCACTCGTTCCCAAACTTAGGCTTTGCAAGGTATTTAATTAAGAACGTAACTTTCCTATATGTAAATATCATTGAAAATTAATTCTATATAATTTTTTAACATATATTTTATAACACTAATATATATATATATATATATATATATATATATATATAGAGAACATATATAGAGTGCTGAAATAAAGATGAATAGACAGTTAAAATGTAAATATATTTTCATATATATATAGTTGTACTATTAGAAAAGATGTCTTGAAACTTTTTTATATATATAAAAATACCATAGACTAAATAAAATATAGAGGAAGCCTAAATTTATTTGAGTCAGGTACAGATGATTACCGAGTTCTTCTTAGTAAATTGCTTATAGGCCAAACCAAACCTTCTTAAACTTACAAGTTACAAAATGATGCCTTTAATAAATTATAATAATTTAATAATAGATTTATAAATTAAACATTATTTATAATTTTGCCAATCGTATAATATATGATTTTTGCCATTGTATATTTTGACACTGACCTGTGACCACGAACTATTGTAAAATGTTTGGAATTTTATTAACTTAATAACAGGGTAGACCGAAGTACCTAGTGTCAAGACACTCCATACTCTGCGTTCCGCCGAAATCGAGACATTGCGTGTTGAGTGGAGGAGCTCAAGGCTGTGCTTTATCTCACCGGAGCGTAGTAACCTAATAATTTAAATATAATCATTTCCTTGAGTGGGATCCAATCCAACACACAACCGATCGCGTACATCGTGTCACGCCCGGACATTTTAATTTCGAATTTTCAAAAAGGTTTTTTTATAATACTCAAATATTCACCATTATTCCGCTTAAGTACTTTCATTTAAAATTTGCCAATTTTTGCAATGTGGGAGACAATTTTTCAACCGATAGAGGCCAATGTCAAGTTAAAAAATAAACTATTTGCAATTTGAAAAACGTAATACACGTAAACGTAATAAATAGTGACACTACTCTCACAATATTTTTTTACAAATAACTTAAAATAAGAAATAATGAAGAAAAGTTTTAAAGTCTGTATTTTATGTACTCATTGCAGTACAAATTGAAATGAAGTAGAAATTGAATTTGAGAGCGTTGCCTATGACGTTTTCATACATTAAATTTTTTAAAAATCTTTGTGAAGATGTTACATGTTTTGTACTCATGTCTCTTGAATCCTAACAACTAACAAGGTAAAACCGTATCTAAAAACAAAATATCAAGCTTTCTCACCTACAAATGTTGGCAAATTTTTCATAAATATATATTTAAGTATAATAAAATATCTGCTATCTAGATATAGAGAAAGTGTAACATCGGGTCTGTATTCTTTAAAATTCACAAAGAGCTTCCTTTTCCAATACGTCGCAAACTTTGCCGATCTGCGCGTGCCAAATGAAGCATGTAATCTTCGTTACGTACATCACCAAAATAGTGAAATTGTGTAATTGATGTTATATTTATTTATAAAACATTGAAACTTAGCGAGAATATTCGTTTAGCTTCACCCGCAAGACACTCCGCACTTCGCTTTCCGCCAAACTCAAGACATTGCCTGTTGAGTGATGGAACTGAACACCGCACTTTATCTTACCAGAGCATGGAAGTGAAAATAATTGAATTATAATCACTCCCTTGAGTGGGGATCGAACTCACAACCGATCGCGATTAGGATATTTTTTTTAGCTTCACGCTTTTATCCCGTGTAGCAGGGTAGACAGAAAGTACCTAGTATCAAGACACTCCATACTTCACTTTCCACCGAATTCGAGACATTGCGTGTTGAGTGGTGGAACTGAATGCCGCACTTTATCTTACCAGACCATAAATGTGAAAATAATTTAATTAGAATCACTCTCTTGAGTGGGGATCGAACCCGCAACCGATCGCGCTTACAGACGCTGTGCCTGCCTGTGCCTGTGGGCTTCAATAGGAGGATATGTAAAATGTCCTTCCAAATTTATATCCACTCATATTTCTAATGCAAAATCAGTTAGTGATAATAATTATTTCATGGAAATGAATTCTATTAACATTATTTTTGCCAAGATTATTATGAAAACACTTGTGTCGTCGGTGTCTTCGTATTTCTTATACATACAGATAATGTAGCGACATAGAGCAAGAGTATTTGTTTATCTTTTCAATGTACACATTGCTTAATAATATAATCATTTGGCGGAAGTGATAAATAAAATTCATTTACTCTAATACTTTGATAAATTTAAATTATCAGTATAATTTCAGTATACTATACAGACAATAATATTATTATTTTTAAAACTTCACACTTTTCCCAGCATAGCAGCGTAGTCAGAGGGCGTCTAGTGTCAAAACATTCCGTAGTTCACTTTGCGCAAGAACACTCAACGCCGCGCTTTGTCGTATAAGAGCGGAGAATTGAAACAATGTACTTAGTACCCTAGGGATTAAATAAAATAAATCTTGCAATTTCAACAAATATCACCCAGATAACATCTACTACAAATCTCTACTCGCTTTAACTAACATTAGCCAAAATTAAGTAAACCATTATTCCATTAAACGGTAGTCGATATAAAGATATATATAAAGCGTCGACTGTTCCTGAAATTCAGTGAGATGGCTAAAAAATTAGAGGCTGAAGCCATTCCCGATCACTGATTTCTATTGATATGAATGTAATGATTATATTCGTATATTCATGATACAAAGAGTTAGCCTTTAATGAATTGGTTATCAATGGACGATTAGTGAATAAACTGTTGTAGTAGCATGCCAGACGATAAGTTAATCATAACGAAGGAGCCGTTTTTTTTATCTTTTTAATTCAGACTTTTAATAGCGCTTGCCTAAAAACATAACAACATTATAATACCACACATATGCGGAAATGTATTTTAATGGTAGTTAAATTCCTACTTAATTCATGTCGATTGTTGAAAAGCCATGAATATGTATTACTCAAGCATATTATTAGCGTTGTAAGGTCTAAGTAATCATATAAATAATGTCTAAAACTAGACTGGAAATTTACAAAGTCTTGTTTTGTAAGAATTTTTAAAACAATTTTAAAAAACAATTTAAACAAGCACAAGGCATCCATTAAGAGAAGTTGAATTCACTACTTTCGTGTGTATTGCCGGTGACGAACTACTGGCGACCGTCCTATATATACGTTTGTATATTGAATTATTTATTTGCAATTGACAAGCAAGTGGCAAGTTCACATAACCAGCCATCAAACGGTCATCAGATATTTAAAGGCGATGAAACAGCGGGTTTCGTTGGCGCCTCGCTCGGACGTTACTCACACGTTACCGGCATAAAGATTAATAACGCGATATTTACTTTTACTATGATCTGACTCAACCCTTGGCCGGACGCCTGCCGCCTGCCGGCCTGGAGCCTGAGACACAAGACGGAAGAGTGATCGCTTGGAACACAAAATAATTACAACGGAGATTGAGACAATGTCTGTGGCAATTGTTTGTTCGTTCACACTAGACCGTAAATTTATTTGAATTATTGTCACCACTCTGCCTTGATAGGACGCAGCGTTGTGTTCCGCAAAATTTGTTGTTCCTTCATTGTCGTCTTTTGCCTTGTTCACGTTGGAGTAATAAGATTTTTTTTATAATCACTCATTGTAGAAAGTGGAAATATAATTACGTATCTAATAATATTCTGTCATAGAAATCTAGTTTGTTAATAACAATATATATAGTAAAAATAATTATTAGAATAATTCAACGGGAAGGATAAGGAAGTACCTACTACGCATTTACACGACGTCGTAAATAATTTGTAATATTTAGTTATAAGATAATTATGAAAATAAAGGTTATTTCAGGGTTTACAGGAAAAGGCGGCACGTCACCGTGAACCGCAGGCGCCGGTGGGGACGGACGGTTTACGCATCGCCGAGGACGCCGCCGTCTGACACAGGCGTGCGGCGCCGCGCACTGAAATAACTCACAACTCAACAAGTATTAAATAATTTGCTTAATCGATAGCATACGTGGTGCAGACCTTGGGGCCACCGTTCAAGGGCCCCTCCATTGTTAATATTTGTAAAGTTTCATTATACTTATATATTCAATATTGTGCAAATTAAGTATTTTATTTTACGGCATTTTATTTTTATAATAAGTAGTTATTTAATATTAGGTATTATTAAAAAAACAAACATTTTTGACGTTTACCAAAAAAAAAACATATCAATTTAAAAATATTACATAACATTATCAACATACTCTAAAAAGATAACTAAATAATATACATTTTAATACAAAAATATCGAATAAAAAAAAGCTATAGGTATTCTAACCACAACAAATATTTCATCCAATACAATTTGCATACCAACAAAGGATGCGGTTTTATATAAAAAGTGTATATATTAAAAAAAATGTATATTGCGAGTTTCGCTGTATCTATTTTCATAGAAGATGACGCGCGATGAACGTAGCTGGTGAATCAGACTGGGAAACCCAACTTCCGAGGTGTAATGGCCACCGTTCGAGCTGGCTCCAGGACCACGAAGTTAACCGTGTGCGTCAATCTTGGCCTGAATCCATTTTTTTTACAAGTTGTTTATTTCTAATATAAACGTAACATATCTACTTAGTACACTATGTGGTTATTATAAATAATGTACAATTGTTTATCAATATATAATTAAGTTCTTTTGGTTTTTCGTATTTGCATATAGATACAACAAATTTCATTGTTAAATATTAGTCTAACTGGTAATTAATATATTCCTTATATAGCTGTTATTTTTAAATACGCTTTTATTATTGTGTTCACTTGTATGTTTGTTTGTTTGTAAGCGACTTACTTACACTTGTTTTAGTCCCATAATAAACGGACGGATTTAATTCAAACTTTTGTACACATATCAAGCATCGGCAGCCATAAGTATTTTTTTTTTAACTTTACGCTTTTCATCCCGCATAGCAGGGTAGACAGAAAGTACCTAGTGTCAACACAGTCCGTACTTCGCATTTCACCGAATTCGAGACATTGTGTGTTGAGTGGTGGAACTCAACGCCGCACTTTGTCTTTACCGGTACGAGAAAGTGAAAATAATTTAAAATATTATCACTCCCCTGATAGGAGATCGAACCCACAACCGGTCGCGTTTACAGTCAGACGCTGTCCCACTGCGCCACGACTGGCTTCATAGGTATAATTATTTTATAAAATTTTATCAAGTTCTCAGAAATTATTAGATACTTTTAACAATAAATTGAACAAAAAAATTAAAAATAAACATATTCTTTCAGAACATCAAACTAAACAGTGAAAAATAATTCTTAATACAAAAAGAAAATAATAATAAGTAAAATATACTAGTATTGTTAGGTATAAAGCGTGGGACGCTCGATATACGGAAATTATGTATAATTTTTAACTATATTTTTATAGGTACATAATAAAACACCCCATCAAAGTATATTTTAATCCCAAAGCACGCGTAAATTCACTAACATCAATCTTTCCATCCCCCACGAGCTCGGTAAGGAGCGTACCATTTATTACGTAGGATTTGGAGGAGGCACCCCTCCTCTATCACGTCTTATTACTCTTTGCGATATGAAGGAAAAGACTATAAAATTCGATTCGAAAATTCAATACTTTAAAATACGGAAAATTACTAAACTAAAAAAAAACGTGCATATACATTTTGAATAATAAAAAGCTAAAAAACAACGTAACGTGTGTCCATCTTATCAGAAATATTATTAGTGAATGACATGAGTTTGGTCCGGTTTGAGTCCGGTCGTGGCACAATGTGACAGCGTCTGACTGTAAACGCGATCGGTTGTGGGTTCGATCCCCACTCGGTGGAGTCATTATATTTAAATTATTTTCACTTCCTCGCTCTGGTAAAGACAAAGAGCCGTGTTGAGTTTCACCACTCAACACGCAATGTCTCGAATTCGGTGGAAAGCGAAGTACGGAGTGTGTTGACACTAAGTACTTTTTGTCTATCCTGGTATGCGGGATAAAAGCGTGAAGCTAAAAAAAATGAGTTTTAATAATACCAATAAATATGACACTGTGTGTTCCAAAAAACACCTTTTTTTTAAATATTTATTTCTTTTAAATTAGTAAGTACAGGACTGCATTTAATATGAACGCTCTACATTTATTCACTTTCAAAGCTGTCATGAGTGTAATATAATATGAGCAATAATTTAATTATTTTAGTAATGTTAGTAAAAAGTATATAAGGAAAAAGGATAATATAAAAATACAAGATCTTTCAATATTAACGTATAGATTTTCTCTAAAACTATGCTATAACAAATGCAGACCTACGACGAGGAAATAAGGTTACTTTTTCCAAAATCCCTTAATCGATTTGGTATTTCAATATATATCCTTATACGGTACATTTCAATTCTTTCTAGAATAAATAGATAGATAAAAATATAGTAGATAAAATTGTAAACTATTATAATTAGTTGAGAGTAGGTGAGTCTGTCTATGTGAGAGATGGAGAGAGAAAGCGCGCAGAGAGAACGGGCAAAAGTAAGAAATATGATATATTTCCATAACCATATGTTGGTAGGAGATCAAAAATTAATTTTTTTCATAGCATCTAGCCCCCCACCCCCCCCCCTTTCACATAGTGTTGACGACCTTTAAATTCCAAAATAATTTCAAACACGTTTACCTTCAGAACAAAAAAACGAAAAACCGGTGACGGCAAATGTGATATTTATCTAAAGCATATAGAATTCATCCATACCAGTGATTTAAATGCACATTACACACATACATACATACAAACATACATATGTACATATATACATACACGAGTACATACATACATACATACATACATACATACATACATACGTTTCCTCTGACGGCAGTGTTAAAAGCTAACGTTATTTTTTTTCCCAATACTGAAACCAGCCATGGTCTGTACGGAAAGTGTGAAACTTTAACGAATTTAACGATGTATAAATTTCTAAGTGTTTTTTAAAGTTAGAAAATAATTAGTAACGTATTATGAAAGTAAGGAGCTAAGCAATAATTAAAATTACAATTGTCGCCTATTTTTAAGCGATATTCAAAACAGGAGACTCAATTCGACTATAGTTTTTATTTTACGTATTTTACCGTTGACACTGACTCTCTATAATACACAATTTTTGACGGTAACGAAATATTCCAACCACTGTTTTTTTTTTACTTTTCCATGCAAACTATTTGAAGTCAGTTGTGTATTTTAAGTAAAATTATTGTTTATAAACATACTTCGTCCATATATAAAAACTATTGAAGCACATAAGAAAGCAAGAAAGCATTATAAATAACAATAGATAATATATAATTTGAAAAAACACTGAAATCTTGTCCACACTCATCGAACCATTCACAAGATGGCCAACATTCCTGATAACTTAAAATAAAATATTAACTTGTCCAGAATGTATTTTCGAAATTCGGAACACGTGTAAGTATCGTCTATTATATGAACAAATAGACATGTAACAAAGCAGTACCTATTCTATTTAAGAGATGTGCGTATACAAATATACTATATTATTTCAAGTGTGACCTGAGCTTGGTAAAAATTACTCTAGAACTTTCATTAATCCAAATATTTCTTGCTAATAAAATATAATACACTGATATTCGATATACTAAAACATGTAGTATAATTTTGTAAGAACTATAGCATGGTAGAGTCTATGCCTTAGCTGTTTAAAAAAAAACGAATACCACGAAATACATAAGCACCTAGCTCGAAACATCGTGATGGGTTGCCAGTATGAGACGGGAAATTTGAACTCAATTGCATAATACACGAGTAAATACCAGATATGTAAAAGCTAGAGATAATTTTCATATCACCACATGACAGTTCCAAGAATGTGCGCGAGCGTGAGAAGAATACCATACTAAACATACTTATTAACTTTGCACTGTGGCAAGAGGCATAGGAGCAACATGCCTGGCCGTAAATGCATTTTATAGATAATTCATCGTTTTAAAACCCTATAACAACGACGGTAATCGGCAGAAATCAATCGTCCACAATAAATATGAAAAATGGTATAAGAATTTGAACGCAGTGGGATTTAAACCAGCGCCTCTTGGATACCGTCCAAGCGCTCTGACCGCTAAGCCATACGTTCTACTACCTGCTGTGTCGAAATTCTTGTACGTTTGTTACAACTTATGAGTGGTGGATTAATATATTGAAAAGGTACGTACACGATATATACTGGTTTACAGTCAACATTAAACATTAGGTTTAGCATTTTGCACATATTAGCTATTTGTAAGTGCTCATTATCAGAATAACGATAACTTAAAAATACAAAAAAAAATACGAATGTACAATGAGTGTAACACAATTGCAAAAAAACTCAGAAAATAATTACTAATCCATCAATATGAATACAATTTAATTTTTTCTTGTATATTAAGATCTTTAGCAATTACCTCCACAAAAAACAAACAAATAAGAAAAAAGTTGTAACAAACGCTGTAATAAAATAATAACAATGTTACACAGCGTCTAGACACAGATGATAATTAAAAATGTGAACCTTGAAGCACACCTTGAAATGAGTATATTTTTTTTGAGTTCGTCTATGTAACTAGCTTCCATTTATGTACATATAATAATACGGTAATAACAATTATCATGTTCACTTAGATTCATGCGCTTATAAGTAAAATATATTTGAATTCATATAAAAATTAACTTCACGACTTTTCCGCAAAGCACAAGGAATCTAGTGTTCAAAAATGGCATTTACGACATTTACCTCAGAATCGAAAATATTAAATGTTGACGGAACTCAACGCCGCACTTTGGTCCGAAAGCGCAACTATGAAACGCAAGTGTAGACGCTGTCTCATTGAGCCACGAGAGCATCAATTGAAGAATTGAATATTTATAATGAAAATGACTGATAATTTCTTCAAAATGATAATTTATATTTAGTATTTACCGAAGACACTTAAAAATCTTTTATACCATACAGTAAAATAGTATAATAAAATAAAAACATTTTTACAAGGCTACAAATGCTTAACTAGAATTCAATTAAAACACACACATACATACATACATACATACATACATACATACATACATACAAGATGCTCCGGTTAGATAAATCTAATAATTCCGTTATACATAAAAACAGTAATCAAAAATTATTAAGCAAATATCATGCAGAAGTGCGCAAAAAATATATCACCTGATTTTGAAACTCGAAAAAAAAAACTAGAGAAGTAACTATATATACTCTAATGTACATTTAAATAGAATTCATGCACTGTTTACCTGTACTCGATACGTTTGAGCTGGGATTGACAGACATTGCGCTAAAGTTTGTAAAGATCTTCACGGCACTGTCACCATATTAATTTACATACTAAATAGATATATATGTATACAACTAACAAACACAACAACAAACATTTCATACAATATACAACTAATCATAGTGTAACACTAAGCGTTCAAAAGTTATAAATAGATCAAAGTTATTTAGTAAACAACACTACTGGCAGATACTTGTCTGTGGAATACAACATTCGTATTGAGTTGTAGCGCAAGACATACGCTCTCCCCGGCGGTCAGGCACCAACTGTCGCGTACCGGGTGCCGAGCCCAGGGCTGGGGATGGGGGTAGCGGTGGGTGTGGGAGAAGGAAGCACAGCCTCCAACCAACAATAATTATGTAAGGAGGGTTGTTGCTATTTTTAGAAATTAAGGCGTACACGTAACTACGTGAAATTTACAATGTTTTAAGCTGAGTGAGTATTTGCGGTCTATTTGTGGAGAGCTCTTTCCCCACTTTCGCATGTGGCAACCCCAATGTTTGCTCAACAGGACTGGATCAGAATTGCACCGAACAGTTGCTATTCATAGTTGCACTTAAAAAGCTTTCAAGAAGAAAGCACAGATACAATATTTCTTGTGAAATAATATAACAAAAAAAATTACCCTGAATAAAGACAGTACTTTCTTAAAACTATTACATTATAATTCTGATTTCGAAGTCCAAGTCTTAACTAGTTCTTAGAGACCTAAGGTTAACGTAAACGTAATATATAATAAACAGTTACAATGATCTGTCGGAGAGTATAATCTGATAAACGTAGATACATACAGTACAAATGCGGTGTAGTATATCTAGGTACGAGAGAGCGGGCCGCGGGCGCCTCCCTCCACGTGCAAGCCACCCACTGGCTGCATTTAATTAACTCCTACAGCGCAGAAACAATAAACGTATCTAACCGACAATAAATACTTAGTGTTAACTTTAATTAATTTGCACAAAGCAATTTAAATCTGCCTACTTCTAAATTATCGGAACGAAATATTGTGATGTTTTAATAGAAACCAGTAAACGTGTAAAATATACCTTATATATAATATCTTAATTAAATAATACAATTAAATATTAAAAAAAATATACGCTATTATCTAAGTAATGCCGAATTCTCTATTTTTCTGTATTTATGTTTTAGTGAAGAGAGGCCCAAAGGTTTTCCAATTTTTAAATGTTTAAATTATACACTGTACATATCGACGTGACACTGGACTTCTGTATTCACTATAACATAATATCAATGTATCTCTTAGTTCCATTTTCCTATCGCGTTCGACGTGTAAAGATAAAAAAAAAAAACGCAACTCTACTGCGCCTCCCGTCACCGCTCAATCATACGCGCTGTACACACAAGGTGCATTGCATGTTGAATTGGCGTTCTAAAAACGTAGTAAAAAATATAGTAATTGAATTGTATAAACAATAATTTTGCCCATATATGTGGACAATTAAGCTCACAAGCTACCGCCCTTGCAAAACGAGGCCTTGCTATTATTCTCTGATCATCTATGTAATGTTGTAATCAGTTACGTAGTACGAACACAAAGGTGCAGGAAGAGTCTGTTAATCACTTTATAATATATATTTTTCATTAGCATCACGCTTTTATCCCGCATTCCAGGGTAGACAGCAAGTACCTTGCGTCAAGACTACTCTACTAGTGACTCTGTACTCCGCTTTCCGCCGAATTCGAGCCACTCAACATTTCACGTTGAGTGGCGGAACTCAACGCCGCGCTTTGTCTTACCAGAGCAAGGAAATGGAAATAACGTTAATTATAATGAAGAATAATTACTGTGAACATAAAATAATATGTCGATGAAAAGGAAATGTTATTGTAAGGAAAATAACGACGGATATTCTCAGAATTGCTTTACACAATTACAAGTGAGATGTATAAATGATGACGTTTTACAAAATACAAGTCATTCCATAGTTCATTCACAAGTTTTCGCTCATATAGAGCATTGCGCGTGAGTGGTATACATAACTAAGCTCAGAACAATCTCATCAGAGCGAAAACATAAATATTTTTAATCAATCTGTTGCCTAATGTTTGAACCCAGGACATATTTAACAAGACAAGAGCCAACTGTATCATGATGGAGTAAAAAAAAGGCAGAAAATAACAGAAGATAACAACAGTTCAGCATTGCGTATTAGTTATTAATGAATAATCGCAATTTTGTTTGTGGCTATAATTTTGCCGAGCAAAATTCTTTAAACTGATATAACTTGCTTATTAAATAACCTATTGAAATAAAACAAACACTAAATATTAAGAGAAGGTTGAAAAATATATAATAATGTATAAAAAATACATAAATAAACACATAAAGCACCAGAAAACTATTTTATATTAAAAATCTTTGTTTTGGATTCTGTTACACGGATAAATGCCGAGTATAACAGTTTTTGTTATATATGTATGTACCTTCCATGTACAGAGATCATTTTAATTTTTATTATATGTATATCAACGAGCATATATATGTAAAAAAACCATAAGGTTTGTTTAATTTTTTTTTATATTTTTGGCAGCGTATAATCAAGTAGACTTTAAGTTGAAATTAGAAAGAATATATATTTTATTGTAAAAATTTTAGTGAAAAGATAGATCCAAAAATAAGTATAATAAATAACCACGTTTGTTTTAACAAATAAACAAATGTTAGTATATATCCTATATATATATATATATATATATATATATATATATATATATATATATATATATATTTATATATATATATATATATATATATATATATATATATAGGACGTTTTGAGCTCTATGTTATTGATTTATAAAAGTAAGACGCTGCGAAGGAAAAGTGCAATTCCTCTGCAAAACCTTTACACGAGAAACGTGTTAGTTTGTATCGGATAACGATATCATATACTATTTCAAAATATATACGAACATTTATACGAATACACGCATAAGAAAAAGCTGAAGCGATATTATAATTATATTTGGGTGTCTGTCCTGCATAGCAGTAGTCAGAGACAACCTAGTGTCAAGACACTACATCAACTGCATTCTGTCTGAAATCGAGACATTACGTGGTAAGTGGCGCAATCGACTCTTCAATTATTCTCAGCAGAGCAGAGGAATGGAAATAAATTTTAGATATAATCATTCCTGCAAGTGGGATTCGAACCCAGAACCAATCGCGTTTATAGACCTACGTGTTGTTTGGAAACAGCGCCACAATGGTCTTTTCCACGATAAGTAATTTTAAGTAATATTTGTACATATTTTCTTTGATTTACGCCTTTTTAAGATATTTCAAACGATTTTTCAACTGAATTATTCGCATCGCGTCTATTACCTGTTTATGTCTATTTGTGACAACGGACTTTTGCAAAGTAGTTAGTATATATGACGTCAGGTTCCCCAAAAATTTAATTCCAAACACCATAATATACACGATTCATTGAAAAAATATTTAAAATATATGCATATCAATTTAATTTTATAGGTCAGAAGTTTTATATGAATTTTATCATAAAGAACACTAATTTTAATACAAGTTTATATTGAAAGAGGAAGCAAATCGATCTTACTATATTAAAGAAGAGAACTTGTTTTTCTTTAGCTTTACGCTTTTATCCCGCATTGCAGGGTAGACAGGAGCTACCTAGTGTAAAGACACTCCGTACTTCGCTTTCCGCCAATATAGAGGCATTGCGTTTTGAGTGGCGGAACTCAACGTCGCACTTTGTCTTACCTGAGCGAGGAATTGAAAATAATTTAAATATAATCAATCCCCCGTGTGCGAATCAAACCCACAACCGATCGCGTTTACAGACAGACGCTATCCCACTGCGCCACGATCGGCCTCTAACTCTATTCAATCCGGTAACAATTTTTAGCTTGCTCTGGGTTTTTTATGCGTAATTCACTAAATGCAGCTTAGAGTTCCGCATGTTAACAAGCAATGTCTCAATTTGAGACGAAAATTGGAGAAGGGAATGACACTAGGTCACTCAATGGGTTCTCCCTGATTTCTTAGTCGATTTGGCCAACGTTGGGCCAACACTGATTGGCCAAATCGCATAGACACTTGTACCTAATGACTCTTCTTAGCCGTTCAGATTTCTTTATACGTCAAAGTATAATGATTAATATATAATTATAAATAGGTTTCTATCTATTTACTTACATATGGGTATGTGTACCTTACTCAAGAGATAATATAGTGTGCTCATATTTTCCTTATTAATGTTATAATAGTCAGTTTAAACCCTAGCAATATAAGAGTAAACCATGATGTCATCGATTGCAGGAGCTATAATAACGAAATTCATAAAAGTATACGCAGCCAAACTGACTAATGATGGCAGAAAGACCTAAACATAATACAAAAAAAAATACATAGTCATCTTTGTTGAAACATGTTGGGACTATAAGTGCAGGTATGTGCAGGTTCCATTCCCGCTTGAAGGATTTTTTTATATAAAAATATTTTTGTCCAGTTGGAAGAACTAATTCTGGCTAGCGTGCAGTTCCTGCAAACCCCTGAAGGTTGGCTTAGAGATGATAAATACATACAGAAAAAAATTACTACGCTTTAAAAATATCGATATATTGTTACAAAGTGTATTGGCAAAAAATAATAGAAAAGCGATTGTTCAATACAGCCCTCGGTATATACATATAGTCAGGAAACACCTGGATTCACCCGCCAGGCCGCCACCCTGTCGAGGCTCGTCTACGTGGGCGTGTGTTGACAAACTGAGTTATCGAGTCTATTTCTAGACGGAGCCACGCCCATGGGGGCAGGGCGGCCCCCCTCCACGGGGCCTCCCCGTAGGCGCCCTTGACCTTCCGTATCCAAACAACCGTAGTCACAACACGTTGAGACAGTTTGCTTATTTGTTCCCTTAATGGGTTTTTGACAATTTATGGTTTTTATGATAATTTGATATTTTTTGAGGGAATCTCTCTTTGTATTTCTCGGGAAACTAGTTTTGTTCTAAACATAATTTTAACGTACCTATATAATTAAAATTCATTATAGTATCACATTTATATATGATATGTGTATAATAAATTCGTTTGTTATTGTAGGCATTTTTAAGAAAAAAAACTAAAGTATTTTATTCGCTATCTTTTGTAACCCAAAAAAAAATACACAAATATTGCCATCGGGCTATATATACTATATAAATGTAATAATAGCAATAAACCCTTCTATTATTTCATATCAACCCTTCTATTATTTCATATCCATATTACATGATTGTCGTTTGTTTATTATAGGAGCTACATAAATCCAGCGCTCCTTATAAACGCAAACAATCAACTTAAGACCGATTTCTAAAGCATTTCATATAAAAATCAATCAAATAGAATATTAATACATATAAAATAAGGGGATTTCTTTTTAACTTCACGGTTTTATCCCGCATAGCAGGGTAGACACAAAGTACCTAGTGTCAAGACACTCTTGTACTTCGTTTTCCACCGAATTCGAGACATTGCGTGTTAAGTGGTGGGACTCAACGCCGCACTTTGTCTTACCAGAGCGAGAAAGAAAAAATAATTTTAAATATAATCACTCACATCGAACCCACAACCGATCGTGTTTACAGTCAGACTCTGTCCCACTGCGCCACGACCGGCATCATTCTTTTTTTATTGTGTCTATGTTTAATATATTTTTTTTGATTAACATGTTTCTTCAAAATTTGGACCGGACTTGTAGTACAGATATCTAATGTGATTTCAGTTGCAACGTGGAATATATATTAATAAATAAATAAATAAAAATGCAAAATAATCCTTTATGAAATAAATTTATTATATATTTTTTAATTTCTTCATATACTTACTCAGATAGGCTAAGCAATGCAATAAAACGCGTGAAGCGGAATAAAGAATAATTTGTGTGAATAAAGAATAATTTTTATATATAATAATTATAATTAAAACTTTGGAGACCGGTCGTGGCACAGTGTGACAGCGTTTGACTGTAAACGCAATCGGTTGTGGTTTCGACTTTCAATCGGGGGAATGATTATATTTAAATTATTTTCATTTCCTTTCTCCGGTATGCAATGCTGAGAACGGAGTGTCTTGACAGGTGATATGTACTTCCTACTCTGCTAGGAGGGATAAAAGCGGGAAGCTAACAAAAAAATATAAGATTTTGAATATTCATAGTGATCTTTGCCTTTGAGTGGGTTTTAATGTTACAGATCATTTTGACATGGTGGGTGGTTATGGATATGGCGCGTGGGATGTCTTATTTCATTAAAATGAAATTATTTATGAAAGGTTGTTGTGAACTTGTGTCCGAAAGAAAATTCAAAATATAATGAAAATTTCAATTTATTCTAAGTAGATACAAAATCTCTCTACTTTCATGTGGTAGTGAAGTCATGCGAGTTAGCCTATAATTGTAATGCACTTTGTAGCTACATATCTTATATTGTAAAACTTTTAATGTTAAGAAAAATTTTAGCTCATTGTACATTATGTTGGCTTCCTATTAAATAAATAAATAAATAATTAAATGAAGTCCCTAGTATGCTTCGTAAAGTGTCTACAGCTTCACGCTTTATCCCCTATAGTAGTGTAGTCATATACACACTTATGTCATTATACTCTCTCTGTTAACTGCTTATCGTCGTTGCGTGTTGAGTGGCGAACTTAACGCCGCGGTTTGTGTTATTAGCGCGGGAAAATTAAAATATATAATGATATAGTATTCATATTATATATAGATATACGTAATATAATATTTACCTAATATAGGATATCTTCTTAAAAAAAAACTATAAAGACACAATTCGACTATTCGACTCTTAAGTGGCAGCTCGACCACGACTAAGTAAATAAAAAATTTAGTTTATTCAAATTATTACATTAATGCATTTGAGCTACACCAAAAAATATTTTTTTAGCTTTATGCGTTTATTCTGCATAACAGGGAAGACGGAAAATACCTAGAATCATGACACTCTGTACTTCGCTTGAATCTAATTAATTCGCGACAATGCGTGTTGGGTGGTGGAACTTACCGCAGCACTTTGTCTCACCAGAGCGAGGATGTGAAAGTAATTTAAATATAATCACTCACATCGAACCCACAACCGATCGTGTTTACAGTCAGACTCTGTCCCACTGCGCCACGACCGGCATCATTCTTTTTTTATTGTGTCTATGTTTAATATATTTTTTTTGATTAACATGTTTCTTCAAAATTATTGTGCAATTATGATTCTAGTTTCGTGGAAGAATTAAAATAAAATATGTAGATACATATCTTCTAGGAAAACATCTGAGACAAAATATTATACAAAATTGCAATTTTTTTTAATCTGGTCGTGGCGCAGTGGGACGGCGTCAGACTGTAAACGCGATCGGTTGTGGGTTCGATGTGAGTGATTATATTTAAATTACTTTCACATCCTCGCTCTGGTGAGACAAAGTGCTGCGGTAAGTTCCACCACCCAACACGCATTGTCGCGAATTAATTAGATTCAAGCGAAGTACAGAGTGTCATGATTCTAGGTATTTTCCGTCTTCCCTGTTATGCAGAATAAACGCATAAAGCTAAAAAAATATTTTTTGGTGTAGCTCAAATGCATTAATGTAATAATTTGAATAAACTAAATTTTTTATTTACTTAGTCGTGGTCGAGCTGCCACTTAAGAGTCGAATAGTCGAATTGTGTCTTTATAGTTTTTTTTTAAGAAGATATCCTATATTAGGTAAATATTATATTACGTATATCTATATATAATATGAATACTATATCATTATATATTTTAATTTTCCCGCGCTAATAACACAAACCGCGGCGTTGAGTTCGCCACTCAACACGCAACGACGATAAGCAGTTAACAGAGAGAGTATAATGACATAAGTGTGTATATGACTACACTACTATAGGGGATAAAGCGTGAAGCTGTAGACACTTTACGAAGCGTACTACGGACTTCATTTATTTATTTATTTATTTATTTAATAGGAAGCCAACATAATGTACAATGATCTAAAGATTTCTTAATATTAAAAGTTTTACAATATAATATATGTAGCTACAAAGTACATTACAATTATAGGCTAACTCGCATGACTTCACTACCACATGAAAGTAGAGAGATTTTGTATCTACTTAGAATAAATTGAAATTTTCATTATATATTGAATTTTCTTTCGGACATAAGTCCACAACAACCCTTCATAAATAATTTCATTTTAACGAAATAAGACAACCCACGCGCCATATCCATAACCACCCACCATGTCAAAATGATCTGTAACATTAAAACCCACTCAAAGGCAAAGATCACTATGAATATTCAAAATCTTATATTTTTTTGTTAGCTTCCCGCTTTTATCCCTCCTAGCAGAGTAGATAGGAAGTACATATCACCTGTCAAGACACTCCGTTCTCAGCATTGCATACCGGAGCAAGGAAATGAAAATAATTTAAATATAATCATTCCCCCGATTGAAAGTCGAAACCACAACCGATTGCGTTTACAGTCAAACGCTGTCACACTGTGCCACGACCGGTCTCCAAAGTTTTAATTATAATTATTATATATAAAAATTATTCTTTATTCACACAAATTATTCTTTATTCACACAAATTATTCTTTATTCCGCTTAACGCGTTTTATTACATTGCCGAGCCTAAGTATATAAAGAAATTAAAAAATATATAATAAATTTATTTGAAAAAGGATTATTTTGCTATTTTATTTATTTATTTATTTATATATATTCCACGTTGCAACTGAAATCACATTAGATATCTGTACTACAAGTCCGGTCCAATGGGCGTTATCTGAAAGGTCACTTATGATTTCGTATTATTCAGAAATTTGTCGTTATATATGACCTTTCAAAAACACGACATTCCCACACATTTCCAAGATTGGGCGTTTTTATTACAAAATTCTAATAGATAACATAAATTTTTATATATTTTCGTTTTGAATATGAGAAATTAGCATTTAATTTACTTTAGGTGTACATAGAACTCTATTGACGGGTAAAATGCACGTTGCCTTGGTAATATGCTTCGCAGTCTGTTCGGATCAATTAACACAAGTGTCAGTATTGTCAGTCCTACAGGAATCTACCACCGGTTTGGAAGGCAGTTCTGCTAAGAAGGGCCGGCGATAAATTCAAGTTTATATACGTTGAGTACAAACTCATTAACCGAATTCGAGACATTGCGTATTGAGTGGTGGAACTCAACGCCGCGCTTTGTCTTTGCACTTGTCACTTTAATCAGAGCGAGGAAGTGATAATAATTTCAAATTTGGTGGAAAGTCATTTACTGAGTGTCTTGACACTATGTACTTTCTGTCTACCCTGCTATGCGGGATAAAAACGTGAAGATAAAAAAAACACATCACCTTGTATATCACTATGCTTACTTACTTTATACTTTATTTAAGTTAAGGTCACATAGCGTATAGCACGCAGACAGCTTTCATGCTTCTAATGATACTTGTGGTAATTTCGAAGTTATAAGGGAACAAATGAATATTCTTCCGTACATACATACCAGCTAAAATCATAACCCTGTTTTTCGCTTTTCCGTAGTCGGGTAAATAATAAGCTTTTTTGATATAAGCTTTGAAAAGGCTAGACATAATATTCCTTCAAATATTTTTTTGTAAAGAACCTACTGGTGTTTCCGCCACGCGGTACAATTATGATATTGAACAAGAAATAAACCGTTTACGTATTTTTTCCATATTTTTTTTTGGTTTTCTTGATGTGATGCAATATGCAGCGTTGGGTTCCACTATTCAACTCAAACCGCATTTTTTTTGTTTGGACCGAAAATTGTAACGTAACAGCGTTAGAGACACTGCCCTGTTGCTTGTAAAAAGTTTTAGTAAAACGTAGAAGATAAACAAACACATTACAACTTTACACTTTATCCTGCGTAGCAGGGTAGTGTCGAAACACTCCGTTAACTGCTTTCCGCTCGAAATTGAGAGATATTGTGAGTTGAGTGGCGAACTGAACGCCGGGCTTTGTCTTGCCAGAGCAAGGAAATGAAAATAAATTTGAAACATACTTATGACCCCCGAGTGGGAATCGTAATCATAGCCGATCGCGTATAAAGTCAGACTCTGTTCCACTACGTCATGATGGCCTCTAATAATATGATTATTTATTAAAAATGTTCTACCGATCCCAAATGCTTGCAATCTCCACGCGCCAAATGCCATACTCATATGTACCACATAGATACTTTCCACTGTAGGTATCACAAGCAAAGCAAGGAAAGCTACACGTATTATATTAAATACATTTTAACTATTTCATTTTACATAGTAAGATCTTTTTAATTATTTTTAGTATTTAACACTTCAAGTGTTATTGCACACTTCAAGTGTCATTGCACACTTCAAATGTTATTTCGCGGTTTCCAGGCGGCGAGTTTCAAAATTAAAGATCTTAGAATTTTTTTATTTTAAATAAAAAAAATCTTAAATCTAAATCAAATCTAAATTATAAAAAAAAAGATTTTTAATTTTCGCTTTTTGTAAATATTTCACTATAGTTCACTTGTATCTTTAGTTAGTGTCGTAACTGAACACCGCGAAGTGTGGTTATATTTAAAACATTAAGTTTTTCAATACCGAACTACTTTCAACATACATATCACATCACACATAATCTCAAACTACTGTATTTTTTTAAGATTCATCGAACCCGAACGCGCCTTTTTAGTGTCCCATGTGTATGTACAATATACAAACGAAGCAGTTGTAGAGAAAAAACATTATAACCGTTATTAAATTAAGAAACGTTAATGTATTATTTATTATAGGGAATAGCAGGGTGGAACTACCTATTATCAAGTCACTCTGTATTCCACTTTCCACCGAATTTAAAACATTGTGCATTAAGTGGCGGAACACCACGACGTACTTTGTCTTGCTAGGATCAGAAATGGAAAATAATTAAAACATAATAATTTCCCCGAGTAGGAATCGAACCCAAAACCGATCGTAATATACAGTCAGACGCTTTCCCACTGTGCCACGACTGGCCTCAATTAATGTTAGAAAAGTTAAACGTCTTAAATTTATTATTATCATAGAGTATCACTTAGCTATTAATTCAAAGTAAGAATATTTTATTTTTTATTATCTTCTTTTAAGGTAATATATTACATTTAAAATGAAACTATTTTAACAGAATTAATCGCGTATATTTTTGTAATACAGTAGTCCGTGGTCACAGGTAGACTGTCTTCCTGTGACCACGGACTACTGTAAAGTTTTCTAAACGTCAGGTGTCCAAAATGTATTTTCGAATACCAAAATATACGCGATTAATCCGGTTAAAATAGTTTCATTTAAAATGTGTAAAAATCGCGAAAATTATAGATCTAATAATAATTTACATTATTTTATTTGAAGTTTATTACTTCCAGTAGATATTGTTCTCAATGCATACATATGACACACGAAGTTAAGTATAAGAAAAATTATTTCAGATATACAAAAACAGTCAATTAGCGAATTAAATCTAAAATAATCCCGGAATCCCGAGATTGGAAAAAGTTACGGGATCGACATCGATAATTACATAACAAATAATAATTTAACTTAATAATTGAAAAATTATATTTTATAAACAGTCCATTTTTTAAATCAATAAAACATTATGCTTATATCTTATTTTTACATTAAAGTCATAAATAAATACATACATTGGTACGTGTTTAAGTTTTTATCGCCTGATCATGTTCAGCCTTGTTTTGGATTATTTAAAAAAAAAGATAATAATTAATTAATAACATTTTAAACTTCCTATTTCAATTTTAGGGGTGAATCATTTTGTAAGAGGGAAAATCTATTGTGTAAACACTCTGTTTTCCAACTCTTCGTTATCTGTTTTTACTTGGCTAGAGTATTTATTATAATAGTTATTTCTATATTTTCACGATTGGGAAACAAACCTATAACCACTGCATTAGATAATCCCACTGCGCTACGTTAGCCCCTTACCGGTGGGTTATGAGTGCGATCTCCACTCGGGGGAGTGATTATAATAAATTTTTATCACTTCCTCGTAAAAAAGACAAAATGCGACGTTAAGATCCACCACTCAATATATATAATATAAAGTGATATACCACACTTAGGATTAGAATCCCCCGCTTCTTGGATACCGTCCAAGCGCTCTGTTATTACCATCTTTGTCTTTAAGTAGTAGAAATTTGTAAAAATTTACAATCGAAAGTCGAAATTTGTAAGAAACGTATAAGAATTTCGACGCAGCTGTTAGTAGAACGCATGGCTTAGCGGTCAGAGCGCTTGGACGGTATCCAAAAGGCGCGGGTTCGAATCCCGCTGCGTTCAAATTTTTATACGTTTTTTCAAAAATGTATATATATAATAATATAAGTATCTATGTATGTATGTATATATATATATATATATATATATATATATATACATACATAGATACTTATAAAATAGCGTCGATAATTTTTCAATAGACGAATAAACAAGAATTAAAAACTTTCTATGTACCGGGAAATCTTTGCAGGTGCTTAATGTTAACTTAAAAATAATTACACTTTAAGTTTTAACAATTTCGAAGATGGCACGGACCTCTTTGGGTAGGTATTTTAAAATATTATATATATTTTTTACTTGACAATTGATTAATACAATGATTATTCATATATAAATAATAAATACGATTTATCATAAAAAGTATAATGTTAACGTTATACGGTATTTTTATATTTAACGTTATACGGTATTTTTATATTTTTTATATAAATGAAAAAATATGCAAAATATAATATTATATACTCTGTTAAGCAAGAATTAATACGTCTTCAAAAAATGAGCGGAACTAATTTGAAATATAATAAAAGGCAAAGAATTTTAATTAAATATTTTTCTAATGAAATAAAAAACGACATTCCATCGAAAGGACGAACAAGCCTTATCATTGCGAAATAAGAAAATCCTAAAAAAAAACATTGAAAACACCAAAACAAAAAAATGTACCACTTTGTACCAAACAAAAGTACATAGAGATAAATATTTCGGACACGTGGATGATGACAAGGTCAGGGGGGCGTCGAACCGGGCGGGAGCGGGGGGCGGAGGCGGGCGGCAGCGGGGCTGGCGGGGGGCCGGGGCCCGGGGGGCGCAGGGCTACCGCTATTTATATGTAATCGATAGCGCCGCGCGGCCGTGGCCTTGCTGCCATCGATCGTGACGAGCCCCCGACTCACAGCCCTAGATTTGAGGATGGAGGGTTTGTTTTGCAAGGATTTATTTGTTATGTGTATGTATGTTTGGTTGAATTTGATTTTTTTTTACACTTTATGATTGTATCATACATTTAATTATTATTATTGTTAAGGAAAATAAGATAATATCATACATTAAATAATATTATGGTAATTAAAAAAAAATGTGTTGTATAAATGTATTGCCATATACATTTCAATTATAAATTTAAAAAAAACTAAAAGGAGAAATAACATTTTAAAATTAAAAATATATTTCTGTCAAGAATCATTTTAATGAAGGATATGATATTTTATTACCAGAAGTTGTTAGTATTAGGAATGTAGAGTTAATTTACATATATATGTGAATTATATATTTGTTTGATTTTTAAATATTAAGTGCAATTAACTAGTACTCGTAACATACCAATATAGATTAAAATACCTAGAGTTTATTAATGTTATTAAAGCGTAACATTTAAATTACAATGTACACTATATAAGAATATTTAAAATTCAAATGTCCTTATACATTCATAAAAAATATATATAACGTCAATTACTGAATTAATTTATTGAGGAATTATTAAAATAAATATTATGTATATAATATTTTTTTTTATATAATCACATTGTTTTTGCTAAATATATAATTATAATTTTATATATTAAAACATTTAAGTCTCACCTTCACAAGCGGAGGAGCTGCCTGGATCATCTGCCATATCTCATATATTGTTCTGTAAAGCAATTCAAATTTATTTATATTTAAACACTAAATAAGGAAGATAATTTAAAATAGATTTTATACATAACTTAACAAAAGGCAAGCTTTTTTCTTTAACTAACTCAATAAAACAAAAAAATATGATATATGTAATTGATGTATAAAGTTGAAATAAGTAACAATATTCACATGTCTGTATCATGCTTCATTAATTAAGTAAATATTACCTTTTAATAAAGAGATAATGTACATCATTTATGAGTAATACATTGAGCAATGGAATACTTCTTTGGCAGCTTATTTAACAATTAATAAACATAATAACATTTAAGAGTGGAAAGAAACAGTACGAAGGTCAACAATGTGTTTTGATGCAAATAGTTAGAATTATATTTGGATAAGCGGGAAATCGTAGTATCAGGTGTTCACATGAAGGTTTTCAATGTAAACAAAAAGCGAAGCGAATACTCGTCTAACATTTGTACATACACTACACCTCACTATTTAGTTAGATTAAATTAAAATGAATAATAACCCGTTTCAAAGCAGTTGTACCTTCAGGAACTTGGACAAGTTTGACCACAAACAACACAATGTTATAGTATTTCACATGTAAACAACATTATATAAGAATATACAATATATCAACACATTGTTGCGAGCGTATCAATAAATTAATTATAATTTCCTTTCAAAACAACACGGAATGTATGTTTTGACGAAGTTTTGACATCTTACGTCGAAAAATTACTGTCTTACGTTATGCGAGTTGCGTTTAATACGCACAATAACCTGCACTGACCCATTTATTGTGTACGCGATTGGTCAATTACATTCTAACTAGAATCTTGTTAGCACTCCGCCAATAGCAATGTAGTAACTAGAAAATCAACAAATGAAATTATTTAAATCAGATAAAGTTGTTATGCTGTGCGTTTCATTTTATACAATTGCATTATACAAAAAATAATAATTTAATAATTATTAATTTTACATTTAGAAATACAGAATAAGAAAATTATGTATTTTTATGTAACTTAAATTAATGCGTTTCTAATGTCAGATTTACTTGACAAAACAAATGATAACCCATTTTTGGTTATTGAATTGTGCCTACTACCTACTACTAGTATTTTACTTAAATTTATTTTAAAACTCGTAATGAAGTAATTCTTTATCTGTAACCAAATTTGGGCTATTGACAGTGACATTGACATTTCATGTTCTAAAGGTTGAATCATATGTTGTTCGTACATATAGAACACAAATCATAGTACGATTGAAATACAAACAAAGAATTGAATCTTTTAAGTGTTTACTGACAGTTTAATAAAATGTTTTCCTCATTCTTTGGCAAACGGAAATCTTCTCCAGTTGAAGACGATATTCCTCCCATACCTGGCGCAAAGCCCGACGACGGATTTGTGGTGGTCGAACCGACTCCCCCTGGGCAAGGCGGGCTTTATCCTAACGTCAGTGGTCTCCCGTATCCTCAGCGTCCAGCGCCGCTTCCACCGGCCCAACAGAGGTTAAAAGTGGATACAACGTTTCATTACTTAGATGGAGTACCTTTTAATCTGTCTCGTGAAATTCAAATGTTTGCAAATAAAGATACATATGCGACCGAAATTGGTGACCTTTTAGCTTTTCTTACAAACAAATTAAGCCTTGAAAGGTACAATTATGATTTTTCTGTTGAAAAAAGTGTAATCAAAGAATGTTAACGTGTGATCTGATCAGGCTATAAATAAATACTTGTACTGTGAAAAAGCAAATCCTTATTATAAATTGTCTTTATGAGAAAAAATATATAATAGTAATAATAAAATGAAAAACAAATACTTCTTTGTAAACAAGTAAAAAGGTATGTAAAGACTATGCTATGATCATTTAAGAAGCTATAATTAAAAAAATATTTAATCCTCCTTAAAAGACCTATAGTTATTGCCATTGAATATAAATATTGTTAGGAATACAATGATGTTCAACAATGTTTGTGCCATTTATATATATTTAATGTAATAATAATCTAATATCTTTGGACATTTGAATGTTTATTATGAGGATATATATTTACAGATAATAACATTATGCATAAATCTAGATAATTGTATATTATTAATAGTATTTAGACATATTGTATAAGTATCGTTAAGAAAAAAATGGACAAATAATTATATAACCCCTTTACAACAGGAAACTTAAAAAAATTACAATCATTATAGTTAATATAACAATTTTATATTTTTTTTCAGAATATAAATAAAAATGTTAGTAAATGTACAAAATAAAATAAAAAAGATTTTCTTCTACAAGAATATTTAGTTAATTCAAGTATTTTACAAAAACGATGTATAAGTACTATAAAATAGTCAAGGCCGTTTGCATAACATTAATATGTTGTATATTTATAAAGTTTAATGTGTAATAATAATTTGAGTGCTATCAAATCATCATTTTCCATGATAATAAAAATTAAATATAAACTAAACTATTTTTAAGTGTTTTATTTAAACTAACAATTTAGAACATAACAAAAACAACCTCACTTTCTTTATAAATGATAAAAAAATAACCTTGTTTATTTATGCGCAATCATTTACTATTTAGAACCAATAATGTAATGTATAAGATGATGAAATAGTATGTAGGTCTACTCAAACCAAATGTTTTTACAATATTGTTACAATACAAGTTATATTAAAAAAATGCAGTACTATCATTTTTTTAATATAAATATATACACAATGAATGCCACAGTTCTTCCTATAAGAGTTCCATAACTAATTAATATTCATTCAAGCTTTTTTTTAAAATTTTACCCCATAACAATAACCTGGCGTTTAAATATATGTTAACTTACGTGCCATAACACTCTAACACAGAATAATAGTGCACAATATTATAATGAAATAAAGTACAGATTCAATAGACCCCTTGGAAAGTTTTAGACGGAAAATCCCTCACTGCTATACTACATTTTATACAAAATGCTAATATTTAATAAGAGTAAAAAAAATAAATTATCCTAGTATAAGTCTTTAGGTTGTTACAAAAACTTGTAAACATGTAAGAGAAGTGTAGAACCAACTGCGCTAGTTATAGCTTATATAGTGGCAGCTAAGCCACATATAAATGCGACTATTATGAAGAAAGGCAGCCATGTCTTCATAAAAGCTCCAAAGCTGCAATATAAATAGATTATTTAAATTATGCATATTCTTAAAGAATTTTTAAAATATTAATTTTATTTTAAACATCATTTATAAACACAATATTACCTGACATATCTAGAATATGGTATCATGTAGAGAGCTAGCTTAACCATGTTCCAATTTTTACATCCATCATAGTTCATGATATTAAGTGCAGTAGCCACATGTGAATGACAGTTATCATAAAATATTATATGCTGAAAACATAAAAGATTTTTTATGAGAATAGAGTTAACCTTTTTTAAATTAGTTATAGCATAAGTAAATTATTTCACTACCATTCTCTTTTTATAAATTTCTGAAGCCTCCGAGACAGCGGCATCCCAACCAGCTTGTCCATTATTGGCTTTTTGTGGAGACAGCTGCCAGTATTTAGTGGGATTTCCAAATGCCATTAAATCCTCAGATACAAAATATGGACCAGCAAAATCTCTTATCACTCCATTTGACATACAAATACCCATGTGTCCTAGGAAGGGGAATATCCATCTGTAATATAAAAATCATGATATTAATTGAATTTACTTATATTATTTTAATTAGATAGTAATAGGAAAAAAGTTGTCCTTGCAATATTTAATAAAAGGAACTTGCGTCAGAACTGGAATAGGCGTCCACACAATGCAATAAGGGTATCTGGCTCGAGTATGATCAATAGGATCCATTAGAACTGCTTGTTCACGATCACTTAGGTCTAAAGGACTACCAGGACTTTGGTCACCGTTCATTGTACGAATGAAATTAGAGTTCCCAGGTACCCATGCTTTTTAAAATGTTAACAAAGCTAGCAGGCAGAATTTAATTTTTAATAAGATTTAAGTAAATTTATACACGCTAAGTGAAGTACTTAGTTCAATGGCAAAACTAATGTTTTTTTGACATTCTAAATACTAGATTTGACTTGACATTGATTTCTGACTTGACATTGGTAACCGTTTTCAACAATGACTTTATCGTATAAATTTTAAAGAATGGTATATATAGAAATTCTTCAATTAAAGTATACACATAGGTATATACATAAGTAAATACAGTTCATTTTTCTTTTTTGCGTACCACTAATTTTATTGTTTTATTAGCTATATTATATGTATTCTGGTAAAGCAGTCTGTGGGTTCTAACTTAAATGTCAATTGTGAGGTTGTCACTTTGTCAGTCATTTTGTTTTCACCTCGTATTGTTGACGAAAATGCTTGGCGCGAACGCGCCTTAAATGTTTGTTATTTGTGTTTTATTGAATTGTGCTTGTTAAAGTAAGCTTCAATTTATCACAAAAATGCCTGCGTTTCTAAAATACATCGACATGGAAAACTTCAAGTCCTATCGCGGCCACCACCGCATAGGTCCTCTGAAGTCTTTTACCGCGGTTGTAGGGCCTAATGGATCAGGTTTGTGATTGTTTTTTTTTATTTTAAAAATTCTTTTTTTACGCTTCTAATGTATGTAAACCCTTAGGAAAATCAAATTTCATGGACGCCGTGAGTTTTGTGATGGGTGAGAAAACTTCTCTCCTACGTGTTAAGCGCCTTAGTGATCTTATACATGGTGCATCTATAAACAAACCAGTTTCGAGGAGGTAAGAATGTATAATTTAAATTATAATATAGAATTGAGTGCCAGTGATGTTAATCAACACATTATTTTAAAATCTTTGTAGTGCATCAGTAACGGCCACATTTATTTTGGAAGACATGACAGAAAAACAGTTTCAGAGATCAGTTATTGGGCAGTCATCAGATCACAAAATTGATGGCCAAGTATGTAAATTAATACTTTCCAGCAAATCAAATTTGACAATTATATACTTAATATATATATCTCTAATGAATACTGAATAATGTTTGTTTTTATATTGTAGTCAGTTTCAATAAGCCAATATCTGTCAGAATTGGAAAAATTGGGTATTAATGTGAAGGCGAAAAATTTCTTGGTTTTCCAAGGAGCTGTTGAGAGCATTGCTATGAAGAACCCTAAGGAAAGAACAGCACTTTTTGAAGAGATTAGTGGGTATGTTATAATTAGTTATAGTTAATAAATATAATGCCATAATGTAATGTATATTTAGTTATATATAGGTTTAAATATAAAATATAGTTGTTTGAAGTTCTAATTTTTCAATATAATACTCATACAGAATTTACTAAAAGCTTTAACCACTTACTTTCAATAACAATAATATTCAATGTTAGAAAACATTTTTGAAAAAAACGTATAAAAATTTTGAATGCAGCGGGATTTGAATCCGCACCTCTTGGATACCGAGATTTCGAATCCCGCTGCGTTCAATTTTTTATGAGTTTTTTCAAAAATGTTTTCTAATCCTAAGTGTGGAATAACACTTTAAAAATAGTAAATAATATTCAATGTCATTGTATATGCTTTATCTTAGTTATTTTCTTCCTTTTAATATGTTGTGTCACTCTGTTCTTATTCATGCCTAAAAGAAAAATTATAATATTATTTCTAAAAGATCTGGAGTACTAAAAGAGCAGTATGAGGCTTGTCGTGCAGAAGTGAACCGTGCTGATGAGGAAGCTCAGTTTTCATATCAAAAAAAGAAGGGGGTAGCCGCTGAACGCAAAGAAGCTAAGTTTGAAAAGGAAGAAGCTGAGAAGTATACAAGATTGAAGGAGGAGCTGGTAGGCTTATTTATTACTTTCCTTGCCATTTTAACTATTATAAATTAAATACTTTTAAATCAAAAATATATATAGCTAAAATAATTAAAAATATATATAGCTTAAATAATTAAAAAGACTATTTCTAAACCTGTATCTTAAAAATAATTGAATATTTTTTTATACATATTAGCGGTGTTGATTATTAGGGTAGTGTTACTCAAACAGTACAATGTATGGTTGTGCATTTGATTTAAAATATTTTGTGAGCACTTACTGTTCAGTGAGAAAAAAAATTATGGACACTTATTATTGTATATATATATTAATGACTTAATGTAATATGCTAAAATCAAGTTGTTTATCATATTTATCTATTTATGTAGCAACAACAAAAGGTGGAGCTCCAATTGTTCCACCTGTACCACAATGAAAAAGATATTCAATCATCGGAAGAAGAATTACAGCACAAGCAGTCGGAGCTTGCTAAAGTGGAAAAGAAGCGGCAGAAAGCAGAAGATAATCTTAAGGAAAAGAAGAAGGAGGCCGGGACTGTGCAGCGGGAGTTAGCTAAGATTGAACAGGATATTAGGGAAGTTGTAAGTACATTTCCATTAGTTACATTAATGTTAATAGCTATTTGTAGCTCCATTCTCCAGAGGATAATGACTGTGGTTGAGGCGAAAGAGGTATGCAGGGACCATAGGGTTTGGCGCTCTGTGCACTCTGACTACCCAGCCAGGGATAGTGTGAAGCTAAAAAAAATAAAAATTAATGTTAATAATAGTATAAATGATATGTGTGAACTGACTGTTTTTTGATTTATATGAAAGAGTTTACTGATGAGATTGTAGTAATGATGATTTTGTTTGTATTAGTATAAG
This sequence comes from Dryadula phaetusa, assembly GCA_032432895.1. NCBI lineage: Eukaryota > Metazoa > Arthropoda > Insecta > Lepidoptera > Nymphalidae > Dryadula > Dryadula phaetusa. The sequence continues at coordinate 550,032 of JAOYRS010000036.1, forward strand.
AAAAAATATTATTTATGAAAAACAGCAAATAACATATATTATATATATAATATATTACATTTTTCTTTATTATAAAAATATTGTATATATTTTGGTGTATATCTATATATATATATATATATATATATATATATATATATATATATATCTAGAATATTTATACGATACATTAAAGTAAATTACCTTCTTATTGTTATAAAATTTAGCCTAGGGTCAAATAAGATTTAGTCAAAGGTCAAACAACTACCAAATTGATTGTACGCAGGAAGCAGAAATATCCAAGAAGCGTCCCACATTCATCAAGGCGAAGGAGCGCGTCACCCACACGCAGAAAAAGCTGGAGAGCGCAGTCAAGACCCTGGAGCAGGCGCGCAAGGCACATGAGGCTCACCAGGCTGACATCAGGCATGAAATCAGTTTTTCTTATAGTACATTATATTGCTTTTTTTTTTAAATTATTAGAAGAAAAAGCAGTCCTAAGTATTTTTTAAAACATGTATAAAAAATTGAACACTGCAGTATTTAAGAATATTTTTCTATATTAGAGTGTTATTCCACACTTCAAATAAGAAAACTTGAAAAAATCCTATAATGTGAAAGCATTATGCGCACGAAAAAAGCATAGCACGGGGCGCGGGTTTGAATCCCGCTGCGTTCAAATTTTCATGAAATTAAAAAATATACTGATTACTTTGATATCTAAAACAATGGCTGATATATATGATATATCCCGGTGTTAACAGTAAGTTGGAGGAGGAGCTGCGTCAGATCGAGGAGCAGAAGGCGGAGTGGGAGGCGTCCATCCTCGGCACCAGCCACTCGCGCGCTGACGTTCATCTCGAGGAGGCGCAGGTGATGTCGATGAAAATACCGAATTATAGTAATATTTCTAGTAACAATTATTATGTATGTCCTAAGTAGATGTTAAAATTGAATTTGTTAACTCAATAAGGACATGTCTATTTATAGGTAAAATGTGAAGGATCAAGTAGTAATTGTGATGTTTACAAAATTAAGAAGAAGTGTAGAGAAAAGTCCAAAATTGTATTTTTTTATACTATATATTTATACACCTTTGCAGTATTCTAAATACTCATCAAATCACAGATATATATTAAAAAAAATTGATTTAGATAAATTATTGATTTAAAATAATTTCAAATATTTGCCATTTCGTTTCTGGTCTGAAACATAATTTTTATATAATAATATAATAAATTGTTAATATAATAATGGTCGTGTAGATCCGCGAGTACGAGGAGCTGAAGATGGAGGCGTCCCGCCAGGCGGCGCGCTACCTGCAGGAGCTGGACTCCGTCAACCGCGAGCAGAAGGCGGACCAGGACCGCCTCGACAACGAGATGCGCCGCAAGGGCGAGCTCGAGAACAAGCACCGCCAGAAGGTGCGCTCAACTCGTCCTGGCTCATTGCAAATATCGTCATTGTGAAAATAACTTACTATATTTTCAACTATGCAGAACTTAGAAACTACTTGTTATAATAAATAAGAGATTCTATTTATCTGTTTGTTGTTAATTGATTATATTAATTTTTACATGTCCCCATAGGGTCACGAAAGAAACGAGGCCATGAAACGCGTGGAGAAACTCAACGAACACATCAAGAGCTCGGAGCAAGCTCTGGAGGAGCAGCGGCGGCTGAGGGCGGAACTGCAGGTCGGGTTTGCGCGTACGGTATACGGGGTGGGGCGGGGCGGGGCGGGGCGGGGCGGGGCGGGGCGGGGGCGGGGTGGTAGCGCTGTCTGACCGGTCTGTTGCAGGCGGACGTGGGCTCGTCGCGCGGCGCGGCGGCGGCGCTGCAGGCGGCGCTGGAGGACGTGGCGGCGCAGCTGGGCGACGCGCGCGTGGACAAGCACGAGGAGGCGCGCCGCCGCAAGAAGCAGGAGATCGTGGAGAGCTTCAAGCGCGAGATACCCGGCGTCGTGCGTTGCACACTTCCTTTATCACACTGCGCACTTTCCTTTTACCTAAACAGAGCTCGCCAATTGAGTTTTTTTAGTCGCTTTATTTTCAAGTCACATTTTTATTGATCACAAGTTTGCTTATCAAATCTAAATATACAAGTAGCGAGAATTTTAACAGTTGCTCTTTACTCTTTACACATTTTCATCATTCAAATATTATTATTTCTACAATCGCGTATTAGCAGAAGCTCACAATCTAACTCATCTCTCCGCTCTCCTCGCAAGTACGACCGCATGATCAACATGTGTCAGCCGACCCACAAGCGCTACAACGTGGCCATCACCAAGGTCCTCGGCAAGTACATGGAGGCCATAGTGGTGGACACCGAGAAGACTGCCCGGAGATGCATCCAAGTGCTAAAGGAGAGGATGCTGGAGCCGGAGACGTTCCTGCCTTTGGATTATATACAGGCCAAACCTCTGAGAGAGAGGCTTAGGTAAGTTTTAGATTATTTTGTTTAGTTATATGTAATATTTTATAAATTTGAAATGAAGCCATTTTTTATCTAGATTTTATTAATTTTACTATTTTCAAGTGTTATTCTGCACTTAGAATTAGAAAACCCTCCCTCTTGAAAACCAATTGATAACTATGATATCTAGTAAATGGTCTGCGATATTTCTCTCCCAAGTATTTTACGTATGAAATCTCAATCAGTTGCCTTAACACAAAAATATATTTTAATTTTCATTACAATTATGATGGTTACGATCTATTTTGTACATGCAGGGACATAAAGGAGCCCAAGAACGTGAAGCTGCTGTTCGACGTGCTGCGCTTCGAGCCGCCCGCCATCCACCGCGCCGTGCTGTTCGTCACCAACAACGCGCTGGTCTGCGAGACGCCCGAGGACGCCTCGCGCGTCGCCTACGACCTCGACCGCACCAAGAACAGCCGATACGACGTGCGTGTCCCTCCCCACCTCCGCCCCCTCACACTCAACTGAGCCACTGTTGTAGTTCATCCGTTGTTATTTATCAAATTGTTCACCAGGCACTCGCGCTGGATGGCACGTTCTATCAGAAGTCGGGCATCATCTCCGGAGGGTCCTTGGACCTGGCGCGCAAGGCCAAGCGTTGGGACGAGAAGCATCTTTCACAGCTCAAAGCTAAAAAGGTGAAGTAAAGCTAATAAAATAAAATAATAAATTGAATGATCAATCGCACAATAACTGTTTAATATCACATTGCTTAGCTTAGAAAAATATTTCGACTGTTTCCATTTTAATATTATACAGGAGAAACTGACAGAGGAGCTTCGCGAATCCATGAAGAAGTCCCGCAAGGAGTCCGAGCTGACCACCGTGGACTCCCAGATCCGCGGCCTGGAGTCCCGACTCAAGTATGCGCTCACCGACCGCGACACCACGGTACTGGGACACTACCGACACCATCCACTATATATGCTAAGATTCTTACATATTTTAAATGAATCAAATTTAAACAGATTTTAAAAATGTTTTTTTAAAATCCGACCCGACCCGGTGACCACAGACGTAAAATGTGTGTGCTATCTGTGCTACCTAAGTACTGATTATAATACATGCGCTACAGACTGCACATATTATTGTTATCTATAAACATTACTTTTTAATTTGCAGCTAAATTATTTCCATTGCCTGCTTTGTAAGAAAAAATATATATTATACTGGGATTTTATTTACTACCAAAAATATAGTATTTTCTATTAAAAATTGCAGTTGAAACAAATAAAAGCGCTTGATGCTGAAATCGCTGAGCTGGAGCGCAAGATGGACATGTTTGGTGTAAGTCACTTTATTTTATATCATTTTATATCATTGAATGTGTGAAAGTATGTATGTATGTCGAGGCATATGTGTATGTACGAGGAGTATATGTGCAGCTAAAGAATTTATATATATATATATATATATATATATATATATATATATATATATATGTATATATATATGTATATGTTTAATTGATTTCAGTGCTTGTACATTATTATATTATATTTTGTTGAAAGAAAGAAAAATATAATAATAATTATAATATAAGTAGAAGTCGGTCGTGGCACAGTGTGACAGCGCCTGACTGTAAACTATTATATTATATTTAAATTAAAAAACTGAAAACGGAGTGAAGTGAAAACGGAAAGCTGAAAATGGAGTGTCCTAACACTAAGTTCTCTGTTTACCCTGCTATGGTTGGTTAATATTATCCTATTTTTTGTTTGTAGCCTCAAATAGAAGAGATCGAGCACACGATCCGCGCCCGCGACGCCAAGATCCAGGAGGTGAAGGAGAACATGAACAACGTGGAGGACGTCGTGTTCCGAGGGTTCTGCAGAGACATCGGCGTCGCCAATATACGGTAAGGGTACACAGAAAAGAAACACCATGGTGTTTTATGGTGTCGGTGTGTGTATGTAGCCTCTATTAGTTAAAGAGAATTTTAGAGTCATAATTAAGTACATATAATTAAAATAGTATAGTAAATATTATTTATTAATAAAGTATTTATTTTTTATTATTGTATTTTTAATCACAATAAATAATATATATTATAATGTGATCCTTTTAATCCTCCCAGTCAGTACGAGGAGCGGGAGCTGCGCGCTCAGCAGGAGCGCGCCAAGCGGCGTATGGAGTTCGAGGCGCAGATAGACAGGGTCGCCTCGAACTTGGAGTTCGAGCGCTCGCGAGATACGCAGAGTGAGTGCGAGTGCGATGGGCGTGGGGTTGGGCCGTGGGAAATGAATCTGTGACCACTTCTTATTAAAATACACAAATGAAAATATATAAATTTAAATTTAGTAAAAACTATTTACACTTCCTCGCTCTGGTGGGACAAAGTGCGGCGAAGAGTTGCACCACTCGACACATATGTCTCGAATTCGGAGGAAAGCGAAGTACGGAGTGTCTCGACTTGAAATAAAAGATAGTCGTTATTGATAAATTATCGGTGGTGCGCAGAGAACGTGACGCGGTGGGAGCGCACGGTGCAGGACGGCGAGGACGAGCTGGACGTGAACCGCCAGGCGGAGGCCAAGCAGCGCCAGGACATCGACCGCGAGCTGCGCCGCGCCGACGCGCTCAAGGCGGAGCGCGCGGCCGCGCGCGCGCGCCAGGACCGCGCCGACGACGCCGTCGCCGCCGTCAGTACACGCGACCCCCCCCCTCTCTTTTTCTCACTTTCTCTCTCTCACTCACTTTCTCTCTCACTCTCATAGAAAGCTAGCCAGTTATTTTCAGATTGCCAGATTAGTGTTAAATGATTCCTCTCTTCTTCATTTTTATTACTTTCTAAGATAAAACATTAATTGTACATATTAGGAATTCTATTCAATTCAATCAATTCAATTCAATTCACACGATTTACCTTCATTAAATAATAAAGCATTTGCGCTGTTTTCCACATACTTGTTCTGTGTTATGTTAATAAGAAATTTTACAAGTCAAAATCATATATTGGTTGTATGCAATATTTGTAAATATGTAATATACTAGAGGCTGATAGTGGCTCAGTGGGACAGCGTTTGACTGTAAAACTTGATTGGTTGTGGATTCGATCCCCACTCAGTGGAATGATTATATTTAAATTATTTTCATTTCCTCACTTTGGTAAGTTTTCGAATTCGTAAGATTGTTTTAAAGGTGATAAATTAAATGTTATTACCATTTATTCCCTTTAAATTAATATAAATATGGTGTCCAGGCTCGCAAGGAAGTGGCCACGGTGCAGAAGGACATCCAGAGCATCCAGAAGCAGATCTCGAGCGTGGAAGCCCGCATCGAGAGCCGCCGCAGCGACCGACACAACATACTCAGGCAGTGCAAGGTATTGTTGGAAATATTTCAATATAAAACTATATATATTACATGAATCTATATGACACTACCCATTCCGTGAGGGCTTAGCCAAAGAACCTTACTGTAAAGCAAAAATTATCAAAAATTAGACAGACAAAAGTGTAATAAATTGTTAGATATATATTTTTTTATACTAGATGTCCCGTTGACGCGATGACGACGCGTTGCCATAGCAACGTGTATGTCACTTTATAGAAACGTGTGTGTCAAACACACGGTAGTGTGTGTTACATTTATTTTATTAACTTAATATATTTTATACATTATTCTTAAAATATATTTATTTACCTTTGTGCACTACTTCTTTATATAAATTGTGATTGTGTCAAGTTTAATACTCCTCGGTTGGCGTTATTTTCGTAAAAAAGAGTACAAAAATTTTGCTTCACGTATTTATATATAGATAACTATATATATTACATGAATCTATATGACACTACTTATTCCACCCAGTGAGAAAGAACATACAGAGGCTGACCTGTATATTAAAATGTATAAAAAAATATATATACGAAAATTAAGTGAAGAATGGTGTATAAAATTTGGCACAGCTCATATAGGGACGAAAATAATCAGTCAATATTGTTTAAAACGAAATAAATACTACTCACACTACTATATATCAGACATATACTTTGACCACTTTGCCAAGTTTATATAATTTTATATATCTCAATATAAGGTCTTTAGTTAAAGATGCACATGTGATCAATGTATATGTGTTTTTATTGTGTGTAGATCGATGACGTCATGATCCCGCTGCTGGAGGGCAGCCTCGACGACACGGCGGAGGGCGACACCGAGTCCTCCAGCCTCTCCAGCGCGCAGCTGCAGCTGCGGGACTCCAGGTACTGTACACTACATATTATAGGATCTGGCAGTATTTTAAAATAAAAATCGGAATTACCTTGTAATCTGTATTCTTTTAATGCTTTTATAACATTAATTGTAATACAAAGGAAAGTTTGCTATGTCCGCTTGGGTAAAAAGCAGTAGACATGAAAAAAAGTAAGAAAGAGATCGTTATTAATTGTAAAGATGGAAAATTAATTAAATTGTTTTTTTCTTAATTATTTGCTTAAGATTGAGATAGTAAAAAATTAAAGTATTACACTACATTTCTTTAATGCTTACATTCCTTTAGTGCATTTTGGATTATTAAATAACTCATTTACTAAAGATTAAAGTGAAACTTAAAATGGCTGCCCTAACTTTTTGTCTTACCAAGTTACTCACATCTGGTGCGGGTATATAGGTATATAAAGGTGAATGGCGTGGTAAATAATTTAAAATGATCACAGGATCCGCGTGGACTACCGGGCGCTGAGCGAGGCGCTGACGGAGCTGGACGAGGCGGACGACATCAAGCGCAAGGCCGACAAGCTGCAGAAGGCCATCAACTCGCTGCAGAACACCGTCGACAAGATACAGGCGCCCAACATGCGGGTACCACCACCACCACCATGTCTTTGGGGCTGTGTTTATCTCAAAATTCATTAAATACAATAAAGAGAAGCATAATCTTTGTACCTCTTTGCGAAATGTACGCGAACAGAAGAGTATGAAATTTGGCACAGAGTTTAAATAGAGAAGCGCAGGATACTAATATTATATAAAAATAATACAAAAAATTATATTAAATTCATACACAATACCATGTGTGTGGACATACGCGTTTATATAAAGTGACATACGTTGCTATAGAAACGCTTTGTCAACGCGACAACGCGACATCTAATATAATGAAAGATCAAAGCCACTTCATGAAACCTAGTTAACACACTCCGTACTTCGCTTTCCACCAAATTCGAGATTTTACTTGTTAAGTGGCGGAACTCAACGCCGCACTTTGTTTTGTCAGAACGAAAAAAAATTAAAATAACAACCAGTTTTACAGTCATACGCCGGCCTACTGTGCGGCCCCATTATAGTGTATAATAAATAGATAAAAACTTTATTACTTATATTCATACATATTATCATATTAATAAATTGCCAGTTATTATTGCATCGGTGTTGGTTGCAGGCGATGCAAAAACTGAACGAGGTGCGCGAGAAAGTGAACGCGACGAACGAGGCCTTCGTGGCGGCCAGGAAGAGGGCGCACAAGGCGAAACTGGCTTTCGAAAAGGTTCACTTGGCTAACTCATATAATACTCTTGATAATGTTTCTTAAAATACATATTGTTTTATCAAAAAAGACAATATTTCGTAAGTGAAATTCTTACACTTTGAAAAAATTTGGAGGTTGGGAGTGGGAGGTTAACCCTCCGACTGGCTCGCGACCACTATCGTGATAATCTGTCTATTCCCACCCATCTTTCCATCATCTCCTTTCACTTCCATCTCAAGACCAGTAACTCAATTTTGTAGATGTCTAAAAATGCGATTGGTTATGGGTTTCATTCTCGATCTGGTGCCACAAAGAAACAATTATATTAAAATTATTATAATTTCCTGTTCTACTTACGACAAAGTGGGGCGTTAAGTTCCGCCATTACACGCAATGTTTGGATTTCGGGCGGAAAGTGGAAAATAGACACTTACTACTCTGTACACGTTAAACAACACATCTTTTTTGATCCGAACCCGTAACCTCCAGCTAGTGATATGAGTAAAACATTTTTGCTACTGCACTATACAGTATATGCTGTTATAATAATATAGTATATGGAATTTGCAGGTGAAGAAAGAAAGACACGACAAGTTCATGACTTGCTTCGAGCACGTCGCCAACGAAATTGACGCCATATATAAGGTAGCTAGATTATATTTGGTTATTGGTTGAATCTATGTTACTTTGGTATTGTTTTTACTTTTAGACTAAACAAATCATTAGACTAAACAAATAGACGATTTTACGCAATTTAAATATATATTTCATAGAATGGGTATTACCTTTCAATGTTAGTAGGCTTGGCTACCTGCACTTTATATATGATATAATTAGAGATATATTTTTTTTATCTTCACGCTTGTATCCCGCATAGTGACACACTCCGTACTTCATTTTCCACCGAATTAGAGACATTGCCTGTTGAGTGGTGAAACTCAACGCCGCTCTTTGTCTTTACCAGAGCAAGGAAGTGAAAATAATTTAAATATAATCACTCCCCCGAGTGAGGATCGAACCCTCAACCGATCGCGTTTACAGTCAGACACTGTCACACTGCGCCACGACCGGCCTCAAAAGAGAGAGATAAATGTTTGAATGTTTTTCATTATTTCTCAAAAGCTTACACAAACCACACACAGAGATTGACTGATGCATTGACTTTAAGGAGATTCTTACGCCACTATATTGACGGCAACCAAACTGGAAGTGTTTTTTTTTAAATGTTAACCGTGAGTGTCGACACAGGCGCTGGCCATGAACCAGTCAGCGCAGGCGTTCCTGGGCCCCGAGAACCCGGAGGAGCCGTTCCTGGACGGCGTCAACTACAACTGCGTGGCGCCCGGCAAGCGCTTCCAGCCCATGTCCAACCTGTCCGGCGGAGAGAAGACCGTCGCCGCGCTCGCGCTGCTCTTCGCCATCCACAGGTGCGCGAGCGGTTTGTATAAGGGTGCCACACATCTGAGGAGCTGAGTTGGAATTATTTTGTGCTCACGTAGTTTAATATCTCCAGCGCCATCTACTAGTAAAAGTTACATCTAAATCAATCCAGCCGACAGAGCTCCAGACGGACCAAAATTATTAAACACAACAATGTTGTATGTTCCGAGTATATGCCAATATTATAAACAAACACTCCAATTTAATTTATTTGTATATATTCATGTCTACAAAAGCCACACTACATGTTGCAGCTTCCAACCGGCGCCGTTCTTCCTGCTGGACGAGATCGACGCGGCGCTGGACAACACCAACATCGGCAAGGTGGCCTCCTTCATCCGCTCCAAGAAGGGCTCGCTGCAGACCATCGTCATCTCGCTCAAGGAGGAGTTCTACGGGTGTGCCGACGCGCTAGTGGGCATCTGCTCCGAGGTGAGTGCGGGTTTGAAGTTGAGAATCTAATTGTTCCGATAAATGTGTGTGCGAATTCAATTAGTTGTGGATTCCAAGTCGGAGAAATTATTGTTTTGATTTATTTGTTCCAATTATTTAGACTTACTTATATCACCTCAGCACATGGTGCCTTAAAAATGAACAGAGAATGGAGTGTCTTGACACTTCACTACCTTGTTAGCTCTATAGAGATGTTTCACATGGAGGAGGCGAACCTGTACTTGTCTTTGTCTAATCACACGTGAAAAAAGAGGCAGATATTTGTTTTGTTTTATTTCGACTGGACACGTGTCCTGGACTGGCTCCCACACTCCGCTAATGGCTCTCTCGTCCCCAGCCGGCGGACTGCCTCGTGAGTGACGTCATCACGCTCAGCCTCGAGAACTACCACGACTGATGGAATGGCGCCGTGAATTCCATTTAGTGTGTAAGTTTGTACTCAGTTATTGTTTTGATACGGACATATGTTTTGCTCGCAGTAACTGTCCAGTTTCTAGATTCCAATACTTCTCTATGTATAAAGCGCTTTCTGCGTTGCCCCTACAAACGTACACAGGTAGGCTTTCGGAACATTTCCACGTGTACTGTAGCCAGCTTGCGTTCAGTCAACTTGGAAAGCGCTTTATTCTTCATAAATGAATTAAATTATAAGACTATAATTTTAATAAATTGAATTCATTTGTATTTGTGTAAAGGAAGAGGTAATTCCAGTTTGTTTTTGTAATAAATTACTCTGAATATACAATTGCCGTATTTTATTTCCTCTCCTGTAGTGGCAATGTTGCACAGTTCTGTTTTGCTTTTCGATTTCCCAATATCCAATAACGCGACATGATGGCTTGTTTCTTTCATAATTATTTTAATGATCTCAATATAAATTCATAGAGAACTTTACCATCAAACAAAACTTACCTATTTTAATATTTCTAGTCTAATCCTAAGTGTGGAATAACACTTTAAAAATAGTAAATATTTCTATAGTACTCCACACTTAAGATTTAGAAGTCTTTGTTTTTAAAACGTACAAAAACTGGAACGCAGGATTCGAACCCGCGTCTCCTGGAAAAATATCTCTTATCCTAAGTGTGGAATAACACTTTAAAAATAGTAAAGATTGAAATAAAACAGCAATCTCTCTTGTTAAACGATTATTTCTTAATAATCTTTAAGTAGCAGAAATTTGTAAAAAATCTCTCACATAAATAAGTTGTAAGAATTTCGACGCAGTTGACAGTAGAACGCATGTCAGAGCGATCGGTCGGTATCCAAGAGGCGCGGGTTCGAATCCCGCTGCGTTCAAATTTTTAAACGTTTTTTTCAAAAATGCTATTTATTTTAACATTTTACTATTTATGGTGTTATTCCACACTTAGAATTAGAAAACATTTTCAAGAATTATAACAAAACTGCTGGTAGTAGAACGCATGTCAGAGCGATTGGACGGTTTCCAAGAGGCACGGGTTCGAATCCCGCTGCTTTCATAATTTTTATACGTCACATAGGTATATCTTAAAAAAAATATTAATAATAAATGAAAACTCAGTAGTTCTGGGTACAATATGGAGCTCTTTATTTACAATAAAATATCTATGTTACAATATTTGCTAGTTTTACTTCAATTCAGTTCACATTGTCCGACAGCGTCTGATTTGGTTTCCTCCATTGCCGTTTCAAATGAGAAAACAAAACGAAAAGTGCCGTCAACGATCTTGCTTGAACAAGAAACACTTGTAGTTGTATTCTTTATACATTGTCATAATAAAATATGGGAGTTTTGTATTCAATTTCTCTATTATCAACATATTATAATACTAAAAATTTTGAGAAAAAAAACAAACAAAAACCAATGTATGAAACTGTAAAGTAAATTAAGAAAAACTCCCACCCCCATACATAGGGTAGAGGAACGGAACTTAGTGTCCGGACACTCCGTCTCGCACTTTCCACGGTCCAATATCCGATACACACAATCACTTGCCGTCGTACAATGCAAACTTGGACTTGCCACATTACAACAACGTTACTTCAGTTAGCACTGCGTGTGTCACGTGGCCCGCAGGTCTCTCGCCCAATTCCATATCGGAGATACAAATTCAAGAGCAACGTTCAACAGGCTCAGAATCCGCAATTATATCATCTATAATTAATTACATTCTAGAGAACAAATATTTACACTAAACAAGTGTTTGGAAAAAAAAACATCTGTTACTCTTCTAAGTAAGGCATTTAGAAAAAACAACACTTTTCTCTAAGCGTTTTTGGACACATGTTAAATATAACAATTTGAATCTGTAAACCTACATACAAAATGACAACGTAACTGATCGCCGTCCGTACGTCATGAGCGAGCTGCTGTAGGGGGCGCTCATGAAGGTAATAGAAGTCGGAACGGGGGAGGTTGGTCTGTGTGTGGTGTCTGCGGTGTCTGTGCACGCCGTGCAGTGTTCACTATTGTACACCTTCAACTTGCTTTAACACTCTTAATGTTGTATGTCAACACATTTGTAAATTAAAATGTTGTATGAATTTAAATTATTATATTAAATCTCAATACACACATTTGAAAACGTCAAAACCTTCACGCCTTTTCCCGTACAGCAGACAATAGAGGACTTTGTGTTTAAATACCTCGTTCCGAGCACTCTGCGTAAGTTCAAGTCAACGCATGTCGAAAGATGGGACCGCGACCGGGCATCGAACCCAAAACCGTTGCACGATCGACGGATTAAAAACGGATCCCACCGCACCAACAGATCGGTTACGGACTAAATAACACTATACGTAGATAATTTGAAATGAACAAAAACTTGCTGAATATTATGCTACAGTACGGAGGAGGTGCGGGCGGCGCGGGCGGCGCGGGCGGTGCGGGCGCGGCGCGGCTAGTCGGGCGTGTTGGGCGGCCTGGTGCTGAAGTAGGGCGCGCGGTGCGGCTGCAGCAGCGTGAGGCACACGGCGCACACGCGCGCGGGCGCGGCGCGCGGCCCGCTCGCCACCGCGTGCGACGCGCACGCCGCGCAGAAGATGCGCCCGCAGTGCCGGCAGTGGATCTGCAACACGCGACACGGGCGGTCGGACACGGCGAGGCGCCAACGCGCTCGGGCGATCGGCCTCCGCGAGAAAGAAGGCAAACGATCAGAAGGACCATCTGGTGGTAAGTGGACATCCTGGACAGTGGGATGGATGTGAAAGGAGATTAAGAAAAAGATGGGTGGGAATGGGAAAAGCTGGCTCACAGGACATCGAACCCGAACACATCATCAGTATCTCACATAGCCGACACTACGCTTCGTCTCACCGGAGCAGGGATACAATTATAACTGTCTACCACCATCGGTCCTCGCGCGCACCTTCTTCTTGTTGCTGGGCAGGTGCGCGTGGCAGGCGGGGCACTCGCTCACGTCCTCGTCGTGCTGCCACCGCACCTCCGTGTCCGCCTCGCGGATGCGCTGCAGCTGCACCTGCACACACCACACCACACACATATAAACACATATGTCTAAATTGCAAAAAAACAATTCCAACTAAATTCGAAATACTGTGTGTGTATGTGTGTACTTAATATAAAATGAGCATACTTCATATAAAAATGTTTTTATATATAAATATATGTATTTTAAGTCCATGTCAGTCACCTGCAGCGACTGGGACAGCCTCACAAAGTCCTGTTGCACCTTCTCCCCGTTGTCGAGCTCCTGCTGCAGCACGCTCACCTTGGCGCGCACCTCACTCACCTCGTTCTGGAGCCGTTTCTGTAATACCATATTAATATATTTAATTTTTATTATACATAAATAAACTAAAAGCCCAATCGGTATATGTACATAATCGGTATATGCATGAAAAAACATTTTTCTTCACAAAATAATAGACTGTATGTATGTATATATGTATGCTACTTATTGGCCTGTCGTGGGCAGTGGATTCGATTCCCACTCGAGGGAATGATTTTATTTTTCTACTCTACTGACCATGGCGTATACATCAAGCCTCCCCGCGTCCCCGTACCAGTACCTTGTCTTCCAGCAGCTGCTCGATCATCTCGTTGGAGTGCCGCAGCTTGTCCGCCAACTCCTTCATCTGCTCTCGCTCCGTCTGCAACCTGTCTAACTCTTCACTGTAAATAGAAAAAAAAACAAGATTATAAAATAAATGTATTTTTTTTTCAGTCCCTACTACTACTACTACTACTCAGTGTCAAGACACTCTGCTCTGCGCCGAATTCGAGTCATTGTGTGTTGAGTGATTGATGAAATGCAAATAATTTAATTACAATCATTCCCCCGAATGGGGATCGAACCCATAACCGATCTCGTTTACAGTCACACGCTGTCCTAATGCACCGAAACCGACCTTACAAAATCATATAAATATTGAGATCGACATTTATTCATTTACAATAGTCAAATTAATTTGAAATTAAATTTTTTGAATTTGAAATTTAAAAAAATAAAATGTAAATACCATGCTCATATAGGTGTTTTTAAAATTAGGTATTAGTGGGAGAATAAAATTATTTTAAAAAAGTTCTGTTTTAGAAGTATCATTTTGTTTTTTTTTTTAATTTATTTTACTTTTTAAAGTATAGCTGAAGAATAGAAGGGTGTGTTATGATACTGTCAAGGATGTCCTGGATCCCTTCACCATGTAGTACCACATGTAGGAAGAGGCAATAGAGAGACACACCGTGCGTCGCGCAGGTCGCTGGTGACAGCCGCCATCTCGTCGTCCTTGCGCAGCAGCAGCTGGGCGTGGTGCAGCAGTTGCGCGCGCAGCTCGGCCTCCGCCCCCAGCGCGCGCTCGCGCCCCGTCGCGCACACGATCAGCTGCTCGCGCAGGTGCAGCGCCTGCTCCTGCAGCTCCTACGGACACACCGTTTAATAATTGTTACTGCTTCCTTAATACCAATATAAATAGAACAAAAATACCTAAAACTGAAAAGCACAATACATAATACTCCACCTTTTATTTTAAAAAAGAGAGTATGAAATGAATATCTCCCTCCGTTAACTATAGTTCATATTTACATACATTACCTGAGTTTATACATATTTATTCCTCTAAAAATATAGAGACAATACAATCACTTATATGAGAAATATTATTTAAAGTCAACTAATTTAATTTTAGTAAGGATTTGTTGATAGCAAAGTAATAAACACTAGTTAGAATAAGGAACTTGTAAATATTGTATAATATCTCATTGTAACTACACCTTAATTTTTATATATAAAGGTGTAGTTACAATGAGTACTTTTTTTAGCTTTACGATTTTTTTTATCTCGCGATGCACGGTAGACAAAAAGTATCTAGTCTCAAGACACTCCTCACTTCACTTTCCACCGAATTCGAGACATTGCATGTTGAGTAGTGGAACTAAACGCCTCACATTGTCTTTACTAGAGCGAGAAAGTGAAAATATTTTTAAGTATAATCAGTCTCCCGAGTAGGGGAATCGAACCCACAACCGATCGCATTTACAGTCAGACATTGTTCCACTGCGCCACGACCGACCCCCACAATATATTACAATAATCTTTAAAGTTATAAATTTATACATGATTTTTTTTAATCTATAATAAATATTATACAAATTAGTTATCTAACAAAGGCCTATGACTAATTACTTTCAAATTTCACTATTTATTATTAGATACAAAATGGAGTCTCACCGCTACATTATCTGGTAGATTGATCACTTCGTTTTGCATCTCAGTCGCTTTCTTGATGTATTGTCCAATTAACATATTGTTGTCTTTTTCTAAACTGAAACGATAATAATAAATAATTATAAATTGACGTCTGTTTGTAATATTAAAATAAACAATTTTTATGTGATATATATGTATGTAATATTGTTTATCTGTTTGTTTAGATTATTCTCTAAAAATACGAGACCGATTTCGATGAGACTCTTTATTGGCAGATAGTTGATGTAATAACACATATGCAAGTTAGACTAATTTTATTTTAGGATTACAATATAAAAAATCCTAGATTTCAAATTTTATTCTAGTATATTATATATAAGTAATAAATCATTTTTGTTACATATTTATTATCTCTCTCTCAAAACATAATATCGTCTGAAATCAGTCAACATAGTGTCTTGATACTAAGTTATCTCTGACAATCCCACTATTCAGGATAAAGAGTGAAGCTAGGAGATTGATATAATTAATTTTTGTACCAATCGTCAGAGAAAAATGCCACCTCAGTGTACCTGTGACCACAGACTACTCTAAAGTGTTCGAAACGTCAATCGAGGTTGTCAAAAATGTATTTTCGAATACCAAAATATACGCGATTAATCCGTTTAAAATAGTTTCATTTAAAATGAGCAAAGACGTTTATTTATTAGTGGTGTCAGTTGCAATAATTACGCGTCCATCTTCTTCTGCAGCATCTCCCTGTCCACGGTGAGCTGCGTGACGGCGTGCAGCGCGCGCTGCGCCGCCGCGTCGGCTGCGGAGGCGCGCTCCGCCAGCGTGGCCTTGGCCTCCGACAGCGCGGCGGTTAACGCCGCCAGCTGGTCGCCGGACGAGGCCCGGTGCGCTTGCCACGCTCGCACTGTTTCGTCTTGGGCTGCCCGTACGCCCTCCAGCTCGTCTGTTGCCTGGAATTTGTATGTCATGTGGTTTTTATAGCATTTTTAGTTTTTTTATGTTTACATTTTTATCCCGCATAGCAACATATATAGGAAGTACTCAACTTTTGCAAGATGTATATTGTATATTGCAAATATATATATAGCAAAGGATGGCACAGAAACTAATGTTGCACTTGATCTTTTAAACTAACAAGGTAAACAAACTACCCATATTTCCCATAATGAAAATTGAACCCATGACTACATCAGTACATTTAAAGTTAGAATTCAACTATGGAAATATGAAATTCCTTTTTAAAAAAAGTAAAAAAAAAATTTGGCCTATCAACCCTTTAGTGTAAGGAGTTTTTAGCCAGAAAAGTTACCACAGGGATAACTGGCTTGTGGCCGCCAAGTGTTCATTGCTTTTTGATCTTTCGATGTGGGCTCTTTCTATCATTGCTAAGCTAAATTCACCAAGCGTGGGATTTGGGGTTCACCCATCGAAAGTAAACGTGAGCTGGGTTTAGACCGTTGTGAGACGGGATAGTTTTACCCTTCTAATACTCAGTATGAGAGGGATCGCAGTTTCTTATATTCATGCACTGTTCATGCACTCGGCCGAGTGGCCAGTGGTGCGTGCGTACATGCCTGAACGCCTCTAAGGCCGAAGTCAGCCTAGTCAAATCCGGCAAGGATACGCTCACTGTGTGGAGCCCCAAGAGTCAGGAGGCTCTAAACAATGTCTCACGCTTGGACGGCTTCCAAGAGGCTAGGAGAGAGGAGAGGTTCGAATCCCGCTGCGTTCAAATTTTTATATATTTTTTAAAAATGTCCTCTAATCCTAAATATGGAATGCCAGTTTTAAAATAGTAAAATAAAAACAAATGACGTTCTATCTGCACCTAGTAAAGTTAACAGGAATATTTTTCATCTTAATGAGTCATCTGTTAACATGTTACCAATTTCAGAGCAAGCTCATGATGAGCAGCCCGCGCCTGCTCCGCCACCAGCTGCCGCTCGTAGTTAGCGCACATGTCACACTGCCTGCCCTCCACCGACCCTGATGATGATGACAAGATATTTATTATTTTTATTATAATTAAATATTTTTTAGATTCACGTTTTTATCAAGCACATTAGGGTAAGCTAGTGTCAAGACACTCTGTACTCCGCTTTCCGTCAAATTTGAGACACTGCATATTGAGTGGCGGAACTCATTGCCGCCCTCTGTCTTACCAGAGCGGGGAAATGGAAATAATTTATGAGTGTGAATCGAACCTACAACCAATTGTGTTTAAAATGTGACGCAGACCAATTGTGCCATAACTATTAAGTACTGTTCCTTTATTTTCAAGCCAAAGTACAAAGTGTTAAATGTAATAACAATTAAAGAATGTCATATATCAAGTATATATTAAAAAAAAAACAAACAAACAAACTTACCTGTCTCAGATTTAGCATCACCAGATTTGTCACTAGTCCCAGCGGCACTAGCAGAAGCGACTTTCTGAAATATCAAAAAAAGTAATAATTTTTTTGCTTGACACTTTTATTCCTCATAACAGTGTAACATACTTTCTTTATATCAGTTAAAACATTTAGACGATTAATATCAAAAATAAATATAATTATATAAATATAATTATATATTACCTTAAATTCATTATTACCTTAGCTTCCTGAAGCTGAGCATCGGTTTCTCTTAGTTTATTTTTCAGAGCGGTGATTTCCATCTCCAGGGGATCGATAATGGACTTGAGCAGCTCATTGTCCTCAAACTGGAAATTGAAATTTTAAACATATTAATTCGTACAGCGTAGAGAGAGCTTTACAAAATTATAATGTTTAAATATTTGGTCATATAAAAAAAAATCCATATTTAAAGTGAATTTTAAAAAATGAAATTTTGCTACTCTCAAAGATATATATGTATATCTTAAAAAAAATATCAACTAAAGAACAACTAACTATAAACCAGTTTAATACACAATATTTACTTTAGGAAAATTTATTTTCTCTCTTTCAACTTCAACAATGTATATGTAATATAAATAAGTTAAATAAACAGTTCTACCTTTCTAACATTAGGCACCTCAGCATCAGTGTCAGCGCCGAGTTTCCGCGCGATGGTCCTCACGAAGGTGGCGGGCGCCAGCGACAGCTCCTGCCAATCCCACGCTTTGTCACTCATGTCCTCCTTGATCGCATTTATCGTTTATTTGGACTTTTGTGTTTTAAAATTTATGAATTTTATGTATGCTTGCAATGAACGATAACACCAACACCAATGTATGGATTATAACTAAGGTTCCTTTAATGTGTACGTTTTACAAATTGTAAATTATTTGTTTTTTCATTGTACAGTGATATAATGACAGAATATTGTGAAGTGTGAGTTGATTAAAGTTCACAGTATTTAATTTATTTTTAATGAAAAAAAAAACGAATATAAAATATATTCGATATTCCTATACGTATCTAACTGTCATTTTATGATTACTTTCCAATAAAAAGTGTCACACTCAATGTCTATTTTAAAATTTGACATTAAACACAATCACAGAAAAAATATTTTTTTACTATCAATTATATAAATCTATTCATCCATTTATAATTTTCATATTTTATTAAAAAGCATTTTTAAAAAAATAACCTGAATTTTATATCGTTCCAGTTTTCTCCACATTTTAAAAAAATTAAATCAAAATTTATACCACGATCTTACGGTCGCTTTAAAATATATACATATATATATATATGTATATATATATATATATATATATATATATATATATATATATATATATATATATGTGTGTAGAGACAAAATTTACTAACGTATTTACTTGAACTAACACTTTACACTACAACCGTCCTAATACTTACGTACTTAGTATACATATACATAAAAGGTATCTTATCTAGCGAAGAAGGTGTCAATTTGAAAATATAGAGTGTACAATGTGTTAGAATGTCAATACTTCTTTACTGGATCAGGTTATATATATTTATAAAATTTAATTATCTATAACTATGACATTTTTAAATAAATTGTTTAATCTATCTGCCGCCCCGAAACATCCCATAGAACATAAAATTAGGAATTGTAATAAATATGGAAATTTGTATTTGTGACATTTCACATTCAGTATTAGATTTATTTTTTAAAAATTATATATGATATGATAATTTAAAATTTAATTTACTATTTTTTACACATAGACAATCCAAATTTAAAATAACTATCGACAAATAATCGTTATTTATAAGTAAATAGGTACAACATTATGCCTATGTGAGATAGTGTAACAAGTTCCGGCCGATGATAATGAGAAACAGTAGTTACAATTTGAATTTACATTAGTAGATAATATAAGTAAGCAACGTCTGGATCGGGCCTCAGTTGGGTTGGTTTTATATCTGTGTGAGTGAGGGCATTTAAGTGAATTTCAAAATCAATTTTAAGTTTAAATTAAAAAAAATAGTAAGTAGAAGTTAGAATAGAAATTATTAAAAGATGACCGCAATGATGAAATATAAAAGAAACCACACACCTGTTGTTGCTTCAGCTGATTTAGCTGTTGTTCCAATTCAATATTCTTAGTTCTCAGCCTTCTCATTTCTTCAGTACCTGACGAAGATGCCTCCACCGTTTCTGATAACATTTTAGATAATAATATTTTAGTGTTTTATCTAGATCTTTATCTTTTTATATAAAATTATATGAATATATTCTTTACCTTTTTATATAAAATTATATGAATATATTCTTTATATTTTTATATAAAATTATAGGAATATATTTATTTGCAAGGACCAATGTAACACAGTGTGTCAGGGTCCGACTGTAAACACAAGTGGTTGTGACTGGTGATACCCACTTAGGTGAATAATTGTACTTAAAAAAGGATTTCATTTCTCTGCTCTAGTGAGACAATGACGAGGACGTAGAGTTCGATATTCAACAAGTAACATCTCTATTTCAGGTGGTAAACATACAAGAGTGTCTTAACACTATGTTGTTTGTAAATAACGTGCTGTGTGGGATAAAGTGTTTAGTTGCGTTTTTTATATATATGTTATCAATTTTTTTTATTTTGTAATCAACTCTGCAATAATACTTTTCAAATTCACACTTTTTACCAAATATCTGTGTAGAACTTATATTGTATAAGATGCTCCGGTCCTCACTAAGTCTTTAAAAATGAAAAAATATACTCTTAAAATACCTTTAGCACCCCAAAAACAGGAAACAAGTGGCAACATTTCAAATTGACATGTACACTGTCTAACATTTAACATGCAAGTGTTATGGAACAAGGAAAACAATATTTTATCTAAAATAAATCACTATAAAACCATTAATTATATACAAATCAGATTACAATATTTCCAATTAAATAATGTATTGACTATTGAAAGCAATAGTCACAAATGCTTATAATATAATATGTAACTTTTACATTTTCTGTATACAAACTTTTTACATTACTATGCTTATTTTAGATTTTATAGTTCTAATAAACTTGATTAATTTTTGAGTAATAAATATTTAAAGTTATGAAAATTCATTGACAATATCATTGTGGAGTTGGTAGTTCTCATTGTATCTGATTACTACGTATAAATTAAATAGTAATTTCACATATAATAATTGAAAAATATGTTGAAGAAAAAAAAATATTTTTAAGATATCAGTGTTATTGTTAACCTATTTCATAATATAGTGTCATACTAAAAAGTAAAAATTAAGTAGATTCAAACTTTGTCCCACATAGCAGGTTAAAAGAGTAGTAAGTAGAGTGAAAAGGTCTCCACTGACACAATCAAAGTTAAAAGAAAGAAATAATTAAACAATTGAACTGGACTACAAAACATTGAAAATAGATTTTTGACATTAATCTGTGTTATATCAAAAATATGTAAGTAACAATTGTACAAGTATGTGAAGGTATCTGTCTTACCACTAACTAAAAGTTGTAAGCTTTGTATTTCTGACTTCTGATTCTCACTGAGAGTCAGCAGCTGTTGAAGCTCAGCCCGCAGCCCCAGCACCTCTGAATCTAATTGTTGCTTTTCTAGCACCAATTTACGTAAGTCCTCTGTAAATAATATTACATTGTTTAATTATGATATTTTATAATAATTTCTTGGAAATTATTATTTAGTTTAGGTTGTATCATATATCTGGTGACAGGTAAGATTAGGCATGGTCTCATCAACATATATATATATCAATTTAGGCTAAAGTTTATGTTGACTGTATAATACTTATCTTACATATTTAAAAATTTTAATGAAAGTTATTATTTACAGCAACAGTCTAATTAGGTAATTGATATAAAAAAAAGTTTTTATCACATCTCTCTTAAAAATTTTTGTTAACACCAAATTTCATACTCTTCTCCCTAATAATTTGCTTAAAAAATTGTCTGTTACTCTTATAAGACCAATTTTTGATTTTATATTATTTTCTATTTGTCAGTAAGTATTTTAAGCGATGAAACCCACAAGAGCATACTGATTTATCATCTGCCATAAGCCGAGCTACCCAAGTCTAGATTAAACACATTACATGCAATAAAATCAACAAGGCTTGTCAAGGATGTAACCCATATGCGGCTTGAATTAAAATGGTTATTTAATATTTAGTAAGGGATTATTATTTCACGGTTTGCAGAATTAATAATTAATAAAGCAGTTAAAGATTCTTTTTGATTTATAATTATGGATTGATGTGTAAACAAGCACTCCACTCAGCTTAACACAATGTAAGTAGTAATCCATTACCATGTTAATTACGCAGGACAATACAAATTAGCAACCACATGACGATGACACCTGTGTTAAATAAAAACCCGTGTTGAACATCAATTAGCTACAAACCTTCTTTTTGCAAGAATAACTCTTTCATTTTAGCTCTCTGGACATTAAATTCTTCCTCGAGTCCCCGTCTTGCCTGCACGGGGGCATCACCATCGTTGCACCCGGCGTCAACTTAAAACAGAAACACTTCTCAACCTCCTGCAGACACAATAAGAAATAAAATAGTAACGTAAAACACACCTTTCGTCACAGTGGACTCGCTGGACGTTGCAGTTTGTTCGTCCATGGCGGTCCACTTCTTTCCAACAGCTAGTAAAACACTATAGAGATTCTAAGCATATTTCAAAGACTAGAAGGTCAGCATAATGAAAAACAATCCATTAAGAAAATATGACGGTGATCACGAAAATAAGAAAATTGGTTGACAAATTGTAATGACAGGGCCTTAGCACAGATAATATAAACTTAAAAACTCGTAAAATCAAAAACTTTTTTATAGTTGCCATAAAAAATAAAAAGGTAATTGATCATAACAAATATATAATAATAATAATTATTATTAATATAATTATTTTTTTACTTTTATTTTATTTTAGTTGAATTAATAAAATATACTAAAGTAACATCAAAAAATTCAAAATTTTAAGTATTTAAACAGACTTTAATTAAAATTGTATATGCATTACTGTTTGCACATGTATTGTGTACTTTGAGAAGAGAGGAATATTGAATGATAAGGGATAAACAGTTAGTAAACAGTAATTTGTAGGTAAAATTTGATTTTCTTAATAAGTAATAAGAATTTAATATCCATAGTATATTAAATTAAGAACAATAATCACTTTACTAATTATTTATCACCCATTTCTGCTGACTAAAAACATAGACGCTTATATGTAGCGACAATATCCTAGAATTGACAAGTTTTCGAACTCATCTAACATAGTATCATGAAATGGTCACACAATTATCAATTAACAACAATTGTGTAACTACATGTTCAACTAGATGTCTAATTTGACGAAGTACAATAATATTATTCACGAAAGACTTTTTTGCTGACAATTCTAACCAAATCAAAAATAATATGTTGCTACTAGTGATAAAGATAAGAAATTTAGACAAAAACTATATATGTTATGAAATCATAGAAGCCACGACTTTGAATTAATAGCCACTGTTAAGGAAATTTTTAAAAGTATTTCAATTTAATACATGTAATATCTTATGAATCTGATTCAGTAAAAAACAATCTGTTTTAAATTTTCTGTTATTGGTTTTGACCTATAAATATTGAGTTTTGGTTGATCGAGATCCACGTTGGCCACGGTGGGAAACGAGAGGTCATGATCCGCAGTTCATTAATTCTGTGAGGCAGCAAGGAGGTGGTGAACCAAGTGATGGAAGGCCTCCTCAAACCTCTATATTTGCCATTAACGACTGGGTCACTGGAGGCTAGTACACGGTCGCCGCCTTTACTCGCTAAGTGGTTTAGAGTGAACCACTATCTCTGAGGTAGTGACATGAAGATTAGGACAGTGCCTATAGCCTCAGCTAGCGGTGATCGAGGAGAATTTTCTTTAACTTAACGCTTTATTCCTTATGGGATAGTGAGAGAGGACGGCGCGCCAAACGCTATGGTTTCTGCATACCTCCTTCACCTCGTCGACAGTCATCAATCTCTTCATACATGCCCTTCGGGGAGTCATCATGCTTTTTATGTGACCTTCCTCCAGTATCAATGATACTGAATTTTTGAAGGTCAACTGAGATCAAGGAAGCGAGGAGGATAATTGTAAGGATTTATTGGGTATCCAGATGATCTACATATACGATTCCAGAAGTCACATATTATCCTTTTCCTCACATGAAATAGCCATGTTACTTATTATCGTACTGAATAATTTATTACATTTGACAGCATTTGTCTTTAAATAAGGTTTATTGCTGGTTCGATTTCTACTCGAGCAAATGATTTTAATATTCTTTTTCCTCCGATCTGGTAGAAGATGGCACAACCCTGGCGATGATGATGGAGAATTAATCTATGACGTAATTTAATGGTTTTAGGATAATGATACACAGAGATATTTGTTAAAACTTATATTTGAATTAGCAGCCATTTAAATTATCGTAGTTGAGTTATAACATTATAAACAATATCAATTGAAACGCGTTCAACAGTATCGTCTCATCTTAAATAGGACAAATAAATAATAATTATTAGTAACAAATTACATAATAATGTTTGACTAACGACGGCGCCACCGTCTACGTACACATATTAAAGAATAATTCAAGGCACAGATATATCACAGGTTCAACGTGTATCGTTATTTACGTTTTTACATTATTTACATAATAATATGGCGTACATAGACTTTAATAAATGCAAAAGTACACCATATACATAGATCCGTGCGGGCTTCTTCTGGATCTTCTACAGATCCGCTAGATGGCGCCGTTCATTTATCTACCACTTGGAGCCTAGAAGCCTTGTCTTGCTTCCCTAAATCGTCTTCCGGCAGCTAAATCCTCTAAGCAGGGTACTTGGACGATGTTAAAGTAGATGTGGCCCATAAGGTGAGCAGCAGATGTGTTAGTGGCCTTGAGGCAGTCGAAAAGCATGTCGTCACAGGTACAATGGGATTTGCTATACAGAGAGTTGTTAGTGAGGTTGTATCGTTGGGAGAACGCGCGCACTTTGCTTGGGCACAGGTCGTGGGTTCGACAGCAGCGGTCGAGCGAGCGATCTGCGCCCAGGTCGTGGTAGTCGGTCGCTATGTCACCTGTGCCGCACCATTTGGTACCTGAAACAAGAAATGCTTTATTATTACATTGAAATAATTATTAGTAATTTAATGTTATATACTTGTTTATGTCATAAATTTTTATATTATTTTTAAAATATTTTTATGTGAGAAAGTATATTTTGAACTAAGTAAATGTTGACTCAAATACAGCTTAAAGTATACTGTCTGTTTAAAGTTACTATCTGGATATACCTTTTATTTTATGTTAGTATGAGACTTAGAAGTCCATTTATATTTTATGACATAATTATCAGATTCATATATTCTTTTTTTTTTTACAGTTTACTCCTTTTTAAAGAACCTACTTAATAGTTATTATTTCTTTATATAAAAATATTTTAAAATAATTACATAATAATCCAAATATTTGTAATGTTTCTATTAACTCATAAAATAATCCAATTATAAAATATATTATTTAATAGTAATAAATTGATTAATCGCATAGGTTTTGGCATTTGAAAATATATTTTTATACCAGTTCTAACCTATGATTATATAAAACAAATTATATAAATAGAAACGTTGGTTATTCAAAAATATATTTCAAATACCACAATGTAAACGACTAGTTCGCTTAAAATAGTTTCATTTAAAAGGTATATCTTTATAATCGCGAAAATTAAAGATATTATTATATTGATAGCTTTTGATTTATTGAAAATCTATACAGTTTATTACGAAATATACTCGACTATTCAGTCTATCGTAACTAAATTCTTTCGACACACAAAGTGGAAAATTATCAGAAACTCCCTCTATAATTTCGCTTTAACAATACCTACCGGTGTAATTTAATTAAGTCGCTAAAGGAAACAATTATATGGTGATACCTTATAACAGTTACAACAGTTATAACAAGTAATAAATTGTCTATAGATTTACATGTACTTATTCAAAATATAACTGATCGCTGTCTGTATATAGAAGATGAATTTAAGTTTTATTGAGAGTGACAGAACATATAATAAGATTTTTTTTTAATATTTTATCCGTTCGTCTGTTTATTTTAGTGCAGTTGTCACTATTGTATTTTTGCTACGGTCCTCAGTTTTATATTTTTTATGTTTTATTAATATATTTGAAGTACTATTAGTATTTTAAAAATCTGTAGAAAGGACCTACGTACCTATGTGTCCATTTCACCATCTGTCATAATTGTTTTTTCATTGAAATAAAATTAACAGAAAAATCATAGTATAGTAAGGTTTAATTATAAAAAATAATTTTATTATAAAGGTTTTTAGGCCACATATTTTATTCGCACAGCAACAGTGAAATGCATTGCTAGAGTCTGTATTTCCTAACCACGGATCTTCAAATATAGATTAAATAGATATTTTTAGGCAAACGTCTGTCATAGTAGATGGAATCAATATAAAAAAAAATTTGGACTTTGTCAAGTTTCGTTTTTTGTACAAGTTCATGTTACTAACCTTTAAATTCAATTTTTGGAAAGAGTTTAAAGTTTTGAAATTAGTTAATTATATAATCACCTCTTCTTATATCTCATATATTTTGTTTTCATTAGATACAGGTTTTCCATTTATTACATTTTCTTTACTTCAAAACAAAGCTTAGATAACTTACTGTTTCTATGTACCTATTCTCCAAGGAAGTCCAGGATTTATAATTAGTTGGCCTTCATAAATAAATTCAATAAAAAAATCCTAAAAATTCATATTCCATGTACTTATTTTCTAAATAACGTATACTTTATAAGCGACATCTCAATCTTTATATCAACCAAATTTTATAACTATATACCCACAAAACACTCACCAGGTATAATTCCCTGCAACAAGGACAGCGGGCTCCCACCCAGTAACCCGGCGTGAGCACCACCAGCTCGCAGACGCTCTTCAGCAGCACCATCCCCCCGCTCCCGCCATCCCTCACGTCTGTTCACGTCTTTAGCTTCTACTCCTTCCACCTGATAACAAATATAAGGGTTTTTTTTTACTATACTGTCGTCTACTCAGGTCAGGTCAGCCTATATCTATATATTCGCTAACTTTGGTACAAAAACTAGATGGAAAAAATAAGTAAATTTTTATGTAAACAGAAAAATTAAAAAAAAAAGCTTAAAATAGGTCTAACACGATAACCCGGGGTAGAACAATAGTCTCAGTTGAGTTTCACATATGATCTTCCAATACATAATAGTCGAGACATTGTGTGTTATACGGAATTAAACGCCACACTTTGCCTTATTTACTACTTTTTAAATATTAATGTTTCTACTATAAAAGTATATAAATCGATATTTTCTAGACATATTCTATTCAAGGCATTGTATAAGAATTGAGATACGCCTCTTCTCATTAATATAAGGGTCTTTGATGTTCGACGAACGCCTAATTAAGAGACTTCAACGATCTAAGTCTTTTATCTTGGAAATTGTTTTTTTTTATTTCATTGTCTTCTTGTGTACCTATATAGACGTGCTTATTTAAATAGTTCCACCATTCAACACGCAAGGTTTCGAATTCGGTGGAAAACGAAGTATGGAGTGTGTTGACACTAGGTACTTTCTGTCTACCCAGCTATGCGGGATAAAAGCGTGAAGCTAAAAAAAAGTAACGGTTAAATTCGACAACAATGGTATAGATTTCAATCTAAATAAATTATAATTAAAATATTTTATTTTGATAGTTATATGCTTGATTAGACAAAGAGTTATCTCTGGGCTCTTCTTTGCGTATACCTACAGCTTATGCCACAAATATTTGAAAAAAATAAAAAATAAAGTATAAATTAAAATTCAATTGTAAGGCCGGTCGTGGCGCAGTGGGACGGTGTCTTACTGTAAGCGCGATCGGTTATGGGTTCGATCCTGTGAAGTGAAATACGGAGTGTCTCGACACTAGGTACTTTCTGTCTACCCTGCTATGCGGGATAAAAGCGGGCAAGCGTCAATTTTGTTTGTGTCAAATTCATGTTTTCAAATATCAATATTTTTTCTTCTTATTTTGCTACAAGTATTAATTAATCTACTTATCACTAAATTATATATAAATTAAAACTTAAAAAATGTATTGGATATCTAAGAGAAAGAATTTGATTTCTAAAGAAATTAACGTACCAATTTCGTAATTTCTAAGCAAAAAATATAAAACCTGATATGATTAACACATTCGCTTTAAGTAACGTTTGGCATTTTCAAAGTGTTATATCGGTTTTAATCAGATTGAGCGTCGCGGGGTGCCAGGAAATTGGCACATTGTTGGATAAACTTATATTAATGCGGTATTTTGAATATATATATATATATATATATATATATATATATATATATATATATATATATATACAACTTTTTTTATTAATGTATTTTGTTGATCTGTATACAACTGTTTATATCAAGTACATTTTAAGTTAGCCCGTGAGTGTTGCGTATAATGATTAAAACTGTATACTATAATTTACTATTTTTAAAGTATTATTCCACACTTAGGATTAGAAAATATTTTTAAAATTTTAACTTTGCAACTATGTCAGCATTTTAAAATAAATAACTAAAGAAATACGTGTAAGGTTATACATTATACGTGTATGGAGTGTCGGGATCCTATTTTAAACATATTGTAGCAAAATGTGAATGATTAATAAAATAACAATAATAAAATAACAATTTTATATCTATCCCCATTTTAATGTCTTGAAACCATTCAAAATTGACATTTCTACCACGTATCGTTGTGTTCTAGAAACGCATACGTTTTATATTCACATCTGTCACTTTGTTACGAGCACGTCTCTTTCACAATTTAGAAAAGTTTGTTTGTATTTTTTTTATTTTACTAATATTTAAGGCTGTATACAAAAATAATATAATAATCGCAGTAGTACAGTGTCTGATTGTAAATAACATTGTCTATGGGTATGATTTACAACGAAAAATTCATTAAATTTTAATTTCTATGCTTCTAGGCGAACAGTGTGTTCTCTATGACTAATGACTACCCTGCTATGTAAAACTGGGGTAGAGTGAGATGCTATTCACTTGTATTTCCAATTTCCAATTATTTATTGTCTACCTATAAAATATGTTTATTGGTTATTTAGTTAGACTATCAGTCCAGAAGGCAGAAGTAGAGAGTAGATATTTTTTTTAAGAGTAGTACTTATTTACAATATTTTTTTTTCTTTTTTTTTTAGATTCACGCTTTTATTCCGGTTAGCAGAGTAGGCAGAAAGTACCTGGTGTCAAGACACTCCGTATTTCGCTTTCCACCGAAATCGAGACATTGCGTGTTGAGTGATGGAACTCAACGCCACACTTTGTCTTACCAGAGCGAAGAAGTGAATATAATTTAAATATAATCACTCCCCCGAGGGAGGATCGAACCCACAACCGATCGCGTTACAGTCAGACGATGTCCCACTGCGCCACGACCGGCCTCATATATTTTTAACAATAATTAATTATTTTAATCTGTGAAACATCAACAGTTTTTAATTCAATACGTACATTAATATAAACATTAACATAATATTTATATTCATACATAGAATTATAAAGTAATTAAAATATAATATAATACTATAATATTATATTATTTTTCATAATAAGTTGTAACATTCAATACTAGAATGTAAAAACTTTATTACATAACATATGATGTAGGATACATACAAAATGCAGTAAATAAAGTGTTAAATGGTAATTAAGGGATATAATTTGCCTGGTTATCTAGTACTTCACGCCTTACGCCATATAGTAAGGTACTCAGAAGTTACTCGGAAGGTACTCGGACAATGTAGTGTTAAGACACTCCGTTCACTGCTTTACGTCCGAAATAGAGACATTGCGTGTTGAGTTGTTGCCGTGATTTGTCTTACCAGAACGAAGTAAGGCAAGTAAATTTTAAATATAATTATTTTGTGGGAACCCATAACCACTCGCGTTTAAAGTCAAGCGTAGTTACACTGCGCTACGAGGTCTATAGAGGTGTTTATAAAAAATAAATAAAGTGAAAACGTTTCTATGTATGCAAAGACTCGTTACATATAAAGCACAGAGGCTGGCTGATTTATATGTCAAATATAAAAAAAAATACCAAAAACACAGTACAAAGGCGAACACGTCGTTTTCAAAAAGTACGTAGTGGCCGCCACTGACAGTTGCTTGTGTTCAAGAGCTGATTCTCATCTTCGTTCAGCAGCTCTTTGAGGAACGTGAAGCGGGTCAAGGGCGTCTCACTTTGTGAACGCTGATTTTTAAATATTTTGTTTTGTTTTAACGCATTTCCGCATTTAGGTAGAAAAAGCCAGTGAAATTTTATTACTATTGTAATTTTTTTTATTAAAGAGTATTTTGTGTATTGTATGGTGGAATCCAACGTCATACATTGTCGAACCCGCCTGAGGAATTTATATATATATATATATATCTATATATATATATATATATATATAGTTATTTTATATATTATTAGACGGAACTCCACGGAGCGTTTTGTCTTACCAGAGCGAGGAAATGATAATAATTTAAATATAATCACAGCTCAAATGGGAATCGAGCCCACAACCGATCGCATTTACAGTCAGACGCTGTCCCACTGAGCCACGACCGGCCTCCGCGAATATCTTTCTTGTAACATATATTATTTTAATTTAATATAAAACTATAAAAACATTGTCTGTAGCAGGTTTTTCCTTATTATTTTTTGTTTTATATTCCATCTATATATTTAGATGTTAATGGCTGTATATAACCAAGGTTAGGTGTTTAGACTATATATTTTTATTGTAAATAATTATTTACACAACATAAGAGATAAATAATATATAAATATTTTAAATCTTAAAATGTATGAATATAGAGTTAATGGTCGTGATAGTCGTGATGGCGTGACATAAGCGGCAGAGAAGAAACTCCTAAATAAATCTATAGTTTCAACAGTCGGTGGTTGCTGTGGCTAGAGGTCACATAAATGGGTTTGGGAGGCCCCATAAAATGCATAATAACGCTTGGCTTTACAGTTCTAACCCCTCTCTCTACCAAATCTGAATAATATTTCTGAGTTATAAACTAACTAACCAAGTTATTAATTTTAACTAGTCGAAGATAAATGTAATAAGCAAGTAAACGTTCATTTTGAACTATATAGCAATAATTTTTGTAAATCTGTACGCAGCGGGATTCGAACCCGCGCCTCTTGGATACCGTCCAAGCATTCTGAACGCTAAGCCATGCGTTCTAATACCAGCAGCGTCGAAATTCTTATACGTTTGTTACAACTTATTTATGTTCTCAGCATCTCTGTAGAGACATTTTTATAAATTTCTACTACTTAAAGATTATTGAGAAATAATCGTTTAACAAGAGAGATTGCTATTTATAGAGCTGAAATACTCCCACTTCAGTTACCAGTACCAATTTTACTATTGTACTAAAATCGTAAGTTCTAAAGAACGAAATCAATAAATCATTAACTGAATTTATTCTGTTTAAAAGTACATAAGAAGGCTTGAAATAAATAGCTAAAGTATTTAAATTGTTCTTTTGTTTGGCTCGAAGGACCAAAATACAAGAATAATTATAAATAGAATTGTTATAATTGTTATTTTTTTTAATTTTGCTGTCAACAATTTCTCTATAAGTAAACATTTTGTAAAATTTCTCTCATAAAAACATTGCATTCGGTGTCTATAGTAACAAACATACGATCAATATTTTAGCTTCACGCTTTTATCCCGCATAGCAGGGTAGACAGAAACTACCTAGTGTCAAGACACTCTAGTACCCTAGTTCACTTTCCACCGAATTGGAGACATTGCGTGTTGAGTGGTGAAACTCAACGCCGCACTTTGTCTTACCAGAGTTATTTTGATGTATTATTATTATGTAATATTATGAGTTATCATTTTGTTAGTAAGATAAGTTATTTTATTTTTGACCAATGGCTCGAATTCAGTGGAAAGTAAAGTACGGAGTGTCTTGACACTAGGTACTTTTGTCTACCCTGCTATGCGGGATAAAAGCGTGAAGCTAAAAAAATAAAATAATACAAAAAATAATATAAAATGGCATGCACAGTGAGTACCTGCGAGTAGAGGCGTGATGTTACCTGCTGGCACTGGCCCATGAGCTTCACCATTTGCGGAAAGCTTACACCTAGTGGGCGGTTGATGCGGCTGAGCTGGCGGAGGAGCCGGCTTGTGTCGTCCTCATCACTGGAAAATAAATAACGATCGTAGAATAATATGTATCCTAGTGGCATATTGGAACAGCGTCTGACTGTATACGCGATTGTTTATGAGTTTGATTCCCAGTCGAGGAAGTGATTATATTAAAACATTTGTTTCTTTGTTTGTTTAAAAAAATTAGAGATCAGTGTCTAGACACTTGATTGTTTTTATCTATTCTGCTACGCGGAATAAAGCGTGAACTGCTTCGCTTTTTTTTTAGCTTCACGCTTTTACCCCGCATAGCAGGGTAGACAGAAAGTACCTAGTATCA
Organism: Dryadula phaetusa; assembly: GCA_032432895.1. NCBI lineage: Eukaryota > Metazoa > Arthropoda > Insecta > Lepidoptera > Nymphalidae > Dryadula > Dryadula phaetusa. The sequence continues at coordinate 582,557 of JAOYRS010000036.1, forward strand.
ACACACTCCGTACTTTACTTTCCACCGAATTCGCGACATTGTTTTTTGAGTTGTGGAACTCAACGCCGCCCTTTGTCTTACCAGAGCGAGACAGTGAAAATAATTTAAATATAATCACTCCCCCGAGTGGCAATATTAAACTCGGCGTTTAGATCCGTCACCTAACACGCAATGGCGGTGAACGGAGATACTTTTTCACTACCATGGTTAACGGATTAAAGCGTGAAAACGTTTTTTTTTTTACATAACAATATGTAGAAAATAAGCAATATAAATAATAAATTCAACTAATTAATATGTGTTCAACATCTATGCTCTTACAATTTATAATTTAATAAATAATTTTTTTTACTTAAGTCAAATTTTTGAGAATAAGTGCCTAAAGTAATAGATTATATTGCATATTAGAAAGTAAAATATACCGCTCTAAACAGACCGGGGACAATGAAATATTTTTAATACAAACATCGTCTTGAGTAAATATCGAACCCGCATTATGTGCAGATATACCTGTATGTATATATATATATATATATATATATATATATATATATATATATATATATCTTAAATAAAATGTTAAAAGTACACCAAACTCTCTGTCATTTCCCATCATTTTTTATTAAAAATCTATTTCAAAGTGTTATTCTCTAGAATTGGTGTACCAAGTAGGGCAAAAACCGTTCCTCTAATGAGAAGATATTTTTAGTGTAGCCACAAGAAACTGCATCGTAAAGACAGCGTGACCTGAACAAAAATTGTGAATTGGGTCACTCATAACTCACATATATTTAGACAACCTTCAGCTCTTGACCCCTGGGCCTGGTGACGTTTGAACCGAGTATTACGCGTCAAATAGGTTGTTCTAGTAGTTGGTAGTATCTATATGATAATTCTCTTTTTTAGCTTCACGCTTCTATCCCGCATAGCAGGGTAGACAGAAAGTACTTAGTGTCAAGACACTCTGTGCTTCGCTTTCCACCAAATGTCTCTAACATTGCGTGTTGAGTGATGGAACTCAATGCCGCACTTTGTATTACCAAAACAAGGAAGAGAAAATAATTTAAATATAATTACTTCTGGAGTGGGTTTCAAACTAACAATCGATCGCGTTTATAGTCAGACCCTGTCCCAATACGCCACGAACTTCTTCGTTGTGATAAGACAAAGTGCTGCGTTGAGTTCCACCACTCAACACGCAATGTCACGAAGTAGGTGGCAAGCGAAGTACGGAGTGTCTTGACCCTAGGCATTTTCTGTCTACCCTGCTATGCGGGATAAAAAACGTGAAACTAAAAAAAAATTACTTTTTTTAAAATAGCCTATTTGAATGCAGACTCATCCATTATACTAAAATGCTTACAACTAAAATTATCTTCATAACTCACAGGTAATATTAATCGATGTTTATATAAGAGTGCATCGTATTCGTAATAAAACACTTTTAATAAACAATATGTGTACCTAATATATATATATATATATATATATATATATATATATATATATATATATATATATATATATATATATATATATATATGTACATAACACATTTATGTATAAATATTAACTTATTATTTGAATTGAAACATTTGATAAACGATCTTGTACATATAAATATGGTATTCTGTGGGTTCTGCCATTACAGATAAAAAATAAAATTCTTTTAGTCTTAAAATCGATATTTCTTTTTATTTATCTGTACTTTTTTTAATGTATTTTCTGTGCATTTACGAATTGCAAATTATATACATATGCTTTTTGAAAAATAATTAGATAATTATTACTTATATACAAATAAAAATAAATTAGATTAAAGCTTTATAGTTACTTAAATATGCTTACATGTTGTTTAAATAAGAAAATGTCTAAAAATTAATTAATTTCTCAATGTTTATCTGCAAACGGTTTTTAATATTTTGTAACTCGTCTTTCCGACGACCTAAAACTTTCTTTGTAGTCTAAAGCTTTCGACTTCTGTTTAGCCTTACAAGTACGGGTCTATATTAGGCTAGCTACCTTCCTAATGTAATTTTCATATCTCTTAACCTGTCTACCTCTTTTTATTTAATATATATTCAAATGCAAAAACTTTTAACAAAAAACTTTTATAATTTCTAAATAACAATTAAAAAATTATCACAACAGATTAAAAAAAAAATTAAACAGTTATTTTAGTTTAGTTAATCGAAATCGAAAATGACTTGAAATAAACAAGAATTGGAATCCAATTAATGAAAACATGTTTGTAATTTTACAAATTGAATTCTAATTAACAGCAAATTTAAATGCTCAGAAATATTGTACATTAATTTTACAAAATCAATAAGTCGAGTTATATAAAAAATTAAAAGGTGATACGATGTTATTGTAGGTACTAAGGAAATCTCGTCCAAAGATTTATAACGTACTAAAAACTGCTAAATTTTCCAAAGCACGAGTTCTTACGTTAAGTGGCCTTCGGAACAAATTTTTCTCAATTTATTTCACTTAAAACTTCGACTTATGCCAAAATCGTGTAACCTTTTACAAATGGAAACGATCAACACAAGTTTAAGTCAATAGTAGACTCATTTTAACTGTTTATGAAACGTTTTTTTATGTAACACCCTGATATAATGAGATAGCATATGTATAAGACACGATTGTTTTGGATTCAATCACAACTCGGGGGAAAGATAAGACTGAGGACGACGTTAAAATCCACAAATTAACAGAAGAAGTCATAAATTTCAAACAAAAACAAAAGTATCAAAGCCTGATACTTTTTTGATTATTTCACTTATTTAATAAAAATGGATGTTTTGGGACCGCGGTTTTGAGTTCCGCTCAACACGCAATGTCTCGATACCGGCTAACAGCGGAGTACAGAATGTTTTGACACTAGGTACTTTTGTCTACCATGCGAGTTAAAAGTTCCCTCTAGTGGGGCTAAAGGGATCACGACTGTATTTACTCATTAACTGAACCATGACCGGCGGTCATGTACATTTTGCACATCTCTTTAAATAATTATATATATTTTTTTGTATCACTCTTTTTATCGCGCATAGCAGGGTAGGCAAAAATTACCTAGTGTTTACACTCCGTACTTTCCACCGAATTCGAGACATTGCGTATTAAGTAGTGGAACTCAACGCCGCACTTTGTCTTACCAGAATGAGGAAATGACAATAATTTTAAACATAAACCACTCCCCCGAGTGGGGATCGAACCCACAACCGATCGCGTTTATAGTCAGACGCTGTCACACTGCGCCACGACCGGCGTTAAATATCTTGTTATATATATATATATATATATATATATATATATATCTATTATCTTATTATATATATATATATATATATATATATATATATATATATATATATATATATATATATATATATATATATATATATATATATATCTATTATCTTATTTAAATGATTAAAAAATATATGCAAAATATATATCGATATACTAAAACATAAATAATAGTTTTTATTATAGGCCCATAGTATTAAATATATATATATATATATATATATATATATATATATATATATATATATATATATATATATACCAGAAATATTAGATGAACTGCGTAACGTCCAACCAAATAAACCTTACGTAACTATGACGAGACGTGACCTCGAACCCCTCACTTTCTCCACATCCTCACAAACTGGTTCCGAAGACGACCCCATAAACGATAACTTGTGGATTCACTTCTGAATACCACTTAAGATTGATTACAATTATTAATAAGATAAAATTGTCGTTGAAACATGTTTATTTGTTATTTATAGAATTACGAACTACGCTATTGCTTTGATTTTTGAGAATTCAGACAGATTTTGAGCTTATAAAACTTGTACTGATGGGATGTGTATAGTAAAAGTACATATATATATATATATAAATATATATATATATATATATATATATATATATATATATATATATATATATATATATATATACAACGTAAACGGTCATATATTAACATATAATTAGTATAGTATTCCAAAGTCTTAACTTCCAGATAAAAATAGAGAACAGTGTGTCTTGACACTAAGTTCTCTCTGACAACATTAGCTAAGCCGAAAGATAATTTGGAAGTGACGATAATAAAAAGTTTGCTTTACTTAATTTCTAAGCCTTTTTATATCTTCACGCCTTATTCCGCACAGCATGGATAATCAAATAACAAGATACTTGGTTGACTGCTTTCCTGAAATCCAGGTATTACGTGTTGTGTAGCAAACTCAACAACATTCTTTATTTTACCAGAGCGGAGATATGAAAATAAATAAATTAAATTAATAAACCGTTCTGCCTAGTGGGAATTGAACCCACGTCCTATCTTTTTCAATGATACTGCACCACTACGAAGTCTCAAGAACTAGGAAAGCTTTTTACACTTTTTTAATGGAAACAAAATAAAGTTTCTCAAATAAATGATATAACAGTATTAAGCCTTGACTAAATATTTTTTTCTATCCATTCCACTCGTACGTCCTCGACTCTACGACCCCGTTACATTGTCAATTCAAACTTGCAAAACTTTAAGCACTTTGGGCCGCATGTAAAATTTAGTTTGCCTAATTTGAATATGAAGTTGTATCAAATATCTATGTTATTTATGTCATTCTTATATTTCAGAATTAAATTTCTTTTGAATAAAAGGAAAAAAAGAGACAAACACAAACGTCTATACGTTTCAGTTGACGAGAGAGTGAGATAGTATACTAATACATACATTTAACGGAGTATTTTGACACTACGTTGTCACTGACTTACTAGCTATGCGGGATAAATCGAGAAGCCGCTTTGTTAAATATAAAATAATATAATTCTTTTTCGATACTTTCAAGCTTTTATCCCGCATAGCATTGTAGACAGAAAGTACCTAGCGTCCAGACACTCCGTACCTGGCTTTCCGTCGAATTCCACCGATTTATGTATATATATTTTATTATTTTTATAATAAAAGTTGTGATTTATATATAAGATATAAAACTTTTATATTTTATAAATAAATCACCAACTATACTTTTTATACATTGTTTGGAAATTAACATTCATTCGTATTTAATATTTAGATATAATTTTTATCATTTTTAGTAATATGATATGAAATTCGAATTTATGGAATATCTGATTTAGTAGCTTCACGCTTTATACCGAATATCAGGGTAGTGAGAGACAAAATAGTGTTAAGACACTCCGGTTGACTGCTTTCCACCAATAATCGAGTTATTATGAATTTATATATATATATATATATATATATATATATATATATATAATGTTTTTAAAAGACTTTCGTCGTTAGAAATAGCGGAAGTAATATAAACATATAATTAACACTAGCGAATCAAATTATTTATAATATTATAGTTATGGCGCTTAATTGAATCGTTAAATACTTTCACATGGTAATTTTTTTTATTTAATTTTTGTTTTTTTTTATTTATAGAACTAAATAACTTAAGTTGTTTATCTTATTTTAAAGAAATTCCATGAAAAAAGAAATGCTTAATTTTTTTTATTAATATAAATGAAATTGGTTAAATTTATGAAGATGATATGCTAGGTTGGTAGGTAGAACTGACTGAGAGTTTATGAGCACTATGACTATAATATAGGAGTGATTTACTCTATTTGTATTCTCTATGTGGGTTGTTGGATGTCACAAAGAAGACGACGAAGAAACGTATATCTAAAATCAATTAATTGATACGTTGGTTGGTATTAAATTGTACAAAAAATATATAAATTAAAAGAAAGAAATCAATAAAAAAATATTTTATTCATAAGTTCTTTATTAAACTAGAAAAAATAATGCGTTAATTTAAAAAAAATATAAGAGCTTAATACAACTTGCTGCGAATTTCCTTATTGTGAAATTTGCAAATAATTTGCTAAAAAAATTATTTATATAAAAAAATTTTTAGATCCTAAATTCACATGTTTTTATCTAAAATTAAATAATTATTCTTATGTAGATATACAACTTTAACAAAGTGTATAGGAAAGTTTGAGCTCGGAAGTGTGTCGCCAGCGTCACAGTCGAGCAGAGCACGACATGTCACGTCACGTAAGGAAATATAGTTTCCGGTTAGAATGTCCAAAATGCTGCAGGCGAGGAATTTTTCTTTATGGCAACTAAAATAGCAGCTTACTTTGATTTGAAAAGTATAAGTTATCTTGAAATTTTATCGTAACTTCCTTCATATATACATTCACGAGATTTTTTATTCATTAAATGTTATTTATTAGAAAATAAATAACAAAGTAACAAATATCGTAAATTATTGCTTTTAAAGTTATTACATATATAATATATCACGTATGGTAACACTGACAAGAAACAAGTAAATAATATTGTTTTTTTTTAAATGTTAACCTTTAATTAACAATATTATATTTGATGACGGCTGATATGTAGTAAGACATAGGGCGGCGTTGCGTTCGGCACTCAGCACATAATGTCTCAATTTCTGGCGGAAAGTCTTGACACTAGGTCTTGACACTAGTCAACGGAATGTCTTGACACTAGGTTGTCTCTGACTACTCTGTTATTGTGAAGACCGTAATAAGCTGTTTTTTTACATGCTATTGTCAAATTATCCGCTACGATACGTTAAACGTGAAAACAGACATATCAAGTAAGTGTGAATTAAAGTAATTGATAGATACATATTCTGTAGTTGAAATACAGTTCACTGGGTTACTTGTTATCAATATACACAATACTTCTACAATGAAAATGAAAATGGCGTTATGTGGTTTGTAGTTAAAATCTATCATATCTCTAATTATGGCAACTGGCTTGAATTTAACTCTATACAGTTCATATAAATAGGTTTAAAAAAAAGTAAACCTTTAAAATTAACGCGTTTAAAATTATTATTCCTGTTATATCAGTCATCTTGTTAAATATATCAGTTTCACGCTATTAAAATATTGTATATATTGTAATAAGAAGGGAAATGCTCGCTAATTTACATGCATAATACCCGAAAATATTAAAACAATAATGTGTAATTTCTTCCTGTAAATAACTATTAAATTTGTTCCTTTAAAAATTCCTATAAAGTATATTTCTATATTGTCTATATGGCTTAGCGGTCAGAGCGCTTGGACGGTATTCAAGAGACGCGGGTTCGAATCCCGCTGCGTACAAATTTTTATACGTTTTTTCAAAAATGTTTTCTAATCCTAAGTGTGGAATAACACTTTAAAATCTGGATTTAAATATATCAGAATATAATGTGTACTGCTTTGCAGTTATAATTTATTTTAATTAAATTTTGACAAACACGTCAAAAATGAGGACGGAGAATGAAGTGAAATTTTGATTTCTCCGTTTCACCCGCAAGTTCAAACAAGCGTGACGCGACACGCTGTAGGCTCTATTCATAACAATATAATTTATAAGAATCTATAAATATTTGAGAGTAACAAGAAATATTCATAAATAATATTTTAAATGATTATTTAGCAAACGCCCTAAACGGTAAACTGTGTATTAACACTTAAAAATATCTCTGGCATTTAGTAGGGTAAGTAGAGAACTTAGTGTTGAGACACTAACTTATCCACTTTCCACCTGATTATATGAAGTAAATATATGTCGTTTTATAGAAAATGATGTGTCAAATATATAGCAAACACAAAAAATATTATTTATTCTACGTAAAAAACCTGATTTTCTGAATTCTTCAACAAATAACAATCGTGTAAAATTCATACTAATGAGATAGCATTGTTTTCGTTGCAAAAGCGGTCCTTTATGTATTTCTAATATAAATTGTACAACATGTCTGTATGTATATATATATATATATATATATATATATATATATATATATATATATATATATATCGTTATACTAAGAAGGTGACACACTCTCATGCCATCATATACCGAGTGCAGGTGTAGGTTTCTCCGTGCATTGCGGAAACAGTCAATAGAAAGTTAGTTCCACTTAGTTCCATAGTACCCTTCCAATCATACATATATCACTATTTCGTTTGTTATATATATATATATATATATATATATATATATATATATATATATATATATATATATATGTATATATATATATATATATATATATATATATATATATATATATATATATATGCGTTTGCTCACTTGTCCGGATGTTCGTAGTATGTCTATGTTATAAGGACCAGGATAAACAGATTATCTTTATAAGCGTGTATTGTCCGTTTATAAAAAAAAATGAGTCATTATCTCTTTCAGATCATATAGAGTAGATAAAGACATAATACCGGTAGCTGACACATCCATCTTACACAAGGCCGTCGGTAAAACCTAAATCATAACTTTCAGAAATCATAGTATCTGAACAAAAACATCCTTATGACATTTATATTGATGAACATATAAAATTAGGCATTGTTAAAGATATTGTAGTGCAGTGGAATAACGAATGTTTGTAAACGTGATTGGTGGTGGGTTCGATTTTAACTTAAAGGAATTGATAATTAAAAAAAAACAATGAAAATCAAAATATTGCGTATTGAGTGGCGAACTCAACTGCACGCTTTATCTTACCAGAGCGGAGAAATGTGAATATATTTTAAATATATGCATTTCATGGTTATAGTCTAACGTGCGTGTACAATTAGATGTAGGCCCATCACGCCACGATAATCTTCAAATATTAGCTATATTTTTTTTAGCTATATTTCACGTATAAAAAATGAACTACACGTGGAATCTACTTTTATGATAACATTAATATTTAATTATTTTTTTAGTTTCACGTTTTTATCCCGCATAGCAGGGTAGACAGTAAGCACCTAGTGTCAGGACACTCCGTACTTCGCTTTTCACCGTATTCGAGACATTGCGTGTTGAGTGGTGGAACTCAATGCTGCACTTTGTTTTTACCAGGGCGAGGAAGTGAAAATAACTAAAGTATTATAGTCACTGCCTCGAGTAGGGATCGAACCCACAACTGATCACGTTTCAGACGCTGTTGAACTACGCCACGATCGGCGTCTATTTAAATAATAATTAATATTTAAATAATTAAAAAAATACCCCAATTCGTTATTTCAAGGATACAACCTACTAACTAATCAATAGATATAAAATTCAAAATATAAATATCACAAGGCCGAGGATTACTGAGCGTATTAACTCAATAGGCTTACTTAGTATCGATCAAACGTGTGGCCTCACGGTTAACTTTGATTGTCCATTGTCTACTATCAACCACACACAGAGATGTCAATTAGAATTTTAAAAGACTTTAAGCTTATATTACATTATAAAAAAAATTATATACGTATTAGAAAGAGGAAATTTCGCCCGATTTTGTTTTTTTTATAGCAGGTTAAAGAATGTATTTTTCTTTTCTATATACAATAATAATAAGAGAGAATCTAGTATCAAGACATTTGGTTAGTTACATTACGGTCAAAATCGGGACATTATACGCCACTTTATAGAGGAGTTCAACGCCGCATTCTGTCAGAGTGGAGATAAGACAACAATGAAATATAAGCCACAATTATTCGTGTTTTAAGACTCAAGGGAACAAAGATTTAGCAACATTTGAATAGTTCTTCATTTATCTAGTTTCCAATTAGACAGGTTTCAAAAGTTATCTCATATACAGAGTCCCTCGCATAAAGCGATCGAGATATATTAGTTGCACGCTTTTATCACGCATAGCAGGATAAACAGGAAGTATCTAGTGTCAACGCAATCCGTACTTCCAAATTCGAGACATTGCGTATTGAGTGGCGGAACTCAACGCTGCACTTTATCTTACCAGAGCGAGGAGGTGAAAATAATTTAAATATAATCACTCCCCCGAGTGTTAACCGAACCCATTACCGTTTACAGTAAGACGCTGTCCCACTGCACCACGACCGGCCTGTATACCTAATATAATAAACCTATATATATATATATATATATATATATATATATATATATATATATATATATATATATATATATATATATATATATATATATATATATATATATATATATACCTTATATTTATTTAAAGTACAAAACCTGTTCCAATCTGATAAAATGTCTCACTTATACAGGGAATTGAGTTACTGAGATTGAGTTCCTTTATAGTAAGTTATAGAGGTTAGAATACAAAAATTCCTAGAAATGACAACCCGACAACAATGTGCTGGGACCTCGGTGGAATTCTCAGTAGAAAAATATTTACTATTTTTAAAGTGTTATTCCGTACTTAGGATTAGAAAATATTTAAAAAAACGTATATAAAAATTTGAACGGACCCGCACCTCTTGGAAACCGTCCAAGTGCTCTGACGAGACGCGGGTTTGAATCTCGCTGCGCTCACTTTTTTATATGTTTTTTAAATATTTTCTCCAGGTTTCACTATAATATAAAAGTGTGAATATTATACAAATAAGGTATTAACAGTTTTGTATCGTCGATTGCATACAATAGTCAGTACTGTCAGTCCCAGTGGAAGCTATTACTCGGAGGGTAGATCTGCTACGAAAATCTGGGTAGAGGCGCGAGGTGTAGATATATAATGGTATACACACAATTGTATTAATAACATTGAGTCTTCAAATGTTCGTTCGTGCATAACTCCTAAACGACTGTACTAATTTGCATATAACTCCCTATTATATGTTTCCTGTTATCAAGGTTCGTAAAAAAAGGAAATAATAGCAAATTTTTTAAAATAACCGAACGATTTTCAGGCGACTGTCAGACACCTTCGGTACATTGACAAAACTCTGAGAGATAGACGTTCAGTTGTTCCACTAGTGTGTCTTCAAACATATTGAAAGTATATATAGAATACTTTGAAATAATTAATAAAATTTTAGATAGGATCGATGGCTAAAATAGATCAAGTCAGCTCCTAATATAATAATTTCAACATTTGTCTTAAATAAACTAAATACTCTCAGATAGATGTAATTTATAAATAACCTGTTTTGCTACTGTTTCATAACGAGTTTCTTAAAATTTTAATTGAATACTTCATCTTTTTATTTAAATGATAGGTTTACATAATTGAATTGTTGTTTTACTTTGTAATGTAAGATTAACATAAGTTATAGCCGACCGGTCAGCGGCCACAGAGCGCGACTACCTTCATCCTTGTGCCAGTTATGCAGTTTTGCAACTCAGTTGAGATGCGTACTTCTAAACATATTTTTTGTTTAATATTTTTCATTATTTGCAAGTGTCATCCTGGAAATTATTAAAAAAAAACGTTTGTTCTATCTTAACATAAAATCGTATCAAAGTGTCTTCCTGATCTTCACTATATACTCAGTAATTAGTTGTGTTAGATGAACAACATAAGAATACATTAAGGTACCATAATATAATAACTAAATGGAGGGTCTTGGCACTAAGCTCTCTCTGCTTGAACTTGTTTGCTTGTTTCCGGAAAATAGCTATTATTGTGATTAATTATATATAACTTTTAGCATTAGCAAAAACTGAAATTGCAAAGTATTTTTCGTTTCTGAACTAAATACTGTTTATAACTATAACAAAATATATTCGTTTCTCTCATCAGGTGGCTCAAGGTCTAACTTCATCTATTGGACCCGCAAAAAATACTTAAATTACGTCACTTTATTTAAGTTCTAAACACAACTACGTAACGCTGGAAATATCCCAAGGTAAAGAAAAAACAAAATTGGAATGACAATTAATAGCATTAACCACTAAGTTACAGTCATTTAATTTAAAGCGAATTGTGGGAAAACAATAATATGGCTGTGTAGAAATAAAACGCACTACAACGATCACTTTACCTCTACTGCACGTTCTAGGAAAAGATCTATGACTCAGACAGAGAAGTAGGAAATAAGATATATCCTGTCTGTCTAGCGGCAAATGTTAGTGGCTATGCTGAAAGCTATTGGGTTCTTGTGCCAGTTTCTGCTCATTTGCATTTTTGTATATTTTTATCTCGCATAGCAATAGCCAGAGAGAATCTAGTGCCAAGACACTCCGTTCTCCGCTATCCACCATAATTGAAGCGTTGAAGAATAAGGCGGAGAAAAAAATTAATATAATTTAAATATCACTTTCCCTAAGTTTTCTTGATTTATTTGTTGTCCAGCTATAGGAAGCCATCATAATTTTCATTTACATGAATTTTCATTAAATTATTATTAAAAACAGAAAATATAAGACTTTAAGACACTATGACGTACATTTAGCATCATATTGAATTCATCAAAACTCATCGCCTTTTGAATATAATAAATATGACTTTTTTATTAATTAAATACCCTGATACAGTACTGAAAACTATACGATTAAAGTATATTTTTGGAGCGTTTGACGCGTTAGAGGTAAACTAAATATATTTTTTAATCTGTGGTCTAATAAATTGGCGGGAATTTTTTATAATTTTTATAAATAATATGTCATAATAAAACGAATACATGTAAAATGTAAGTGTAACTTAACATTGCAATTTTTTTTAATGACAAGTCATGCAGTAGACTTCCTCTATATACAAATTGTAGATTATTATTAATTTTCTCGATTTTTATACATTTTAAATAAAATTATTTTACATCTGTGGTCACAGGTAGATAAACTACAGTTCTAATCACTTGTTATGAAATACCAAAATATACACAATTCATTCTTTTAAAATGCATACATGAAACATTGCTGTATTATTTTTACAAATAACTAAAATAGGAGAATAACTGTAATCAACAAGTACAGATTGAGTCTAAATTAAAAATATTAACACATGATTAAAATCATTAATAGAAACAAAGTCAGTTCGTGTTATGGGTTAATGGTTGGTTTCCTTTTACAAGTATCGTTTTGTAATCGCCTATTAAATGTCAAGGGCTTTGACAATGTCTTCGTTAATATTGAATGTATACTTAGAATGGCCACAAATATTGTTATATAGAAAAACAATATTTTTTGAGGTATTTATTATTATAACAGTGTGTTAGTTTAATACAGGAAACCATTAAAAATACATAAAGCTTATTCACAGTGGTCTTCATTGGCTATCATACAGTTATATAAACTGATATAAACTGACCACTACGTCAGTTTTCAGCAATACGCACTCTTTCTATGGGAAAATTCTTCTCTGCCAATCATATGGCTTTATTATCATGGGGTTTAGAACAAGCCTAGCTGTCTGAAACTGGTCGTAAACCATAACAAAATGGATTAAGATCAGGTCCCAATGACAGGCAATCTTCAGCTCTGATGAGATCCGGGACGTTCACTTCTAACCAAGGTTAGGTTAGGTTAAAAGGATGAAAGAATTCTTAGTTATGGAGTATGGTGATGTTAACTATCTTTTCAAGAATGGTACCTTGATCATCTGTGAAGAGATGCTGCCTTTTTCATACAAATGTATCACAGTCCCTCCTTCATAGCTAACACCCCATCTAATATCACCGAAGTCGAATAATGCCCACATTGTACACTGTTTAGAAAGCTTTAGAGCTTTCAGCATAAATACGTTCATTTTGTTTTTTAAAATATTGCTCAATTGTATAAATTATCTCATCCGTAAGCAAAATTTACCAACGAACGCTACATGGATGACCAGATTTTTTCTGTTCTTTTCAAACAATTCACTAATACCAAAAGTGTGGAGGATTTTATATATAATGTTTTATAAATAATATTTGGCTTTATTCCAACGGTTCTCTGTATCACCCCATTCCAATATATTACAAAATATTTTACAATACATTTGGCGCGAAAATAAGGAAACAACGAATAATCGTCTAATGACAGATGCCTGATAATTTTTAATATTAGATAGATATGATATATGAGGCCATCGTGACATCCCACTGTGATGGCGTATGACTATGGCGTAGGATGGCGTGGCGTGTATGAAAAGGATAATGACTGTGGACGAGGCGAAAGTCACATGCAGGAACCGTAGCGTATGGGGCTCCGTACTTTCTAACTACTCCGCAAGGGAAAAAGCTTGAAGCAAAAAAAAGTACGCAGAGAGCCCAGTGACAAATCACTCTCAGTTGTATTATTCATTATTCTAAGAAATTAATGCTTAAGCGGTGAAAGCCAACGTTGGTCTATGAGCAATAAGGCCATGACAATGACAACGTCATTGTTTTATAAATATTAACATTCACCAAGTGAACAAATGTATATCCATAATATGTATTATTATAGAGATTTTTCTATGTATGAAAAATTTACAAAATATGTACTGCTCTACTTCCTAAGATATTAATGATAATATTTAAATAATTTTGATTTAATGGCTCTGGTAAGACAAAGTGCGGTGTTGAGTTCCGCCATTTGCAATGAACGCAACGTCTCTAATTCGAGTAGCAAGTAACGAACGGAGTGTCTTAACATTAGATTCACTTTGACTCTGATAGTTCTTTCTCACTAAAATATTAAAATTTCTTTTCATAATGAGCAGATAGTGAAAGAAGGAGGGTTTCGAAATTAGATTTTCTCTCTTTTGTTCTAGAATTAAAAGGAGAAAGACTAAGGAACTCGTATGTTTCCAGCTTCACAATGTTTCTCACAGAACAGGATAATCAGGAATTCAACTCCGCAATTTGACTTACCAAAGCGAAGAAATTGCAAAGATTCTAATATAATCTGCTCTGAGTGGATTTACCCTAAAACCGATCGAGTTTACATTCTATCTAACTGTGCCCTGATGCCTTCAAAGTCATATAATTAGCTAATTAGTTAAGAAAGAAAGAAAGAAAAAAATGAAAATTAATTTATATGATTGGCTCCTTGCAATTCATTTGGAATTTCAGATGACCGTCAAAAATGTATAAAAATGTATTAAATTTTACAAATTTTTAACAAACCTATTTTAAACGGATTAATCGCGTGTATTTTGGTATTCAAAAATACATTTTTGGAAATTTCGACATTTCGAACACTTTACAGTCACGGTAACAAGTAGATTGAAGTGTCATTTATCTATTGGTTGATACAAAAATTAATTATATCAATCTACCGCCATCTGTTTCTTATATGCCTTGCATACTGCCCTGGATTTTCAAAGAGTGAGCTGACTGTATCCGTTCCGTTAAAATCACGAAATCATGAAGATTATAGATCGTATGTACTTTTAAAAGTAGAATTTTACTTTCAGCCGAAATAATCGCGTCATGTCGTCCTCACGTGTCCTGATCTAACGACCGCACGAGAATCATTTGGGGATGGTACTAAACGATATTGACCACGTTATATATTAATTATATAAAAATTATAAAAAAATGAAATATTTCAAGTTGCTTATTAATATTTTTTTAAAACTATTTTAACCGGATTAATCGCGTATATTGTGGTATTCGAAAATACATTTTGGACACCTGACGTTTCGAACACTTTACAGTAGTCCGTGGTCAAAGGAAACCTGTGAATAGTTTCATTTAAAATGTATAAAAATCGCAGAAATCAAAGATCTTATTATTATATACATATTTTTTTAATTATATTATTATCTTTATTATACTTTAAAATATAAATAATCATTCTGTGAGCGATAATTCGAGCGACCAATTAGCATTTAAACTGGTACACTATACCAAATCTAAATAAATAAAAAAAAACAATTTTTTTAAAAGCTAATAGACATCAAAAATGTTTTAATTATTATAAAATTAATGACATAAAAGACGTGTAATTATATTTCATGTATTTTAAGCGTTGATTTTGTTAATATTTTAATTTTTTCCATTACTTACGTAAATATATATTCTAATTTATTATTTAAGCATAAAATATTAATTATCTGTTTGCTAAAAGATATGCAGCGTCAATAAGGGTGATATTGTTGTAGATTTAAATTTACATTTTAAAAACTATTATTTTAAAAATTATTATAATTTAATTGAAAAAAAGATTTAAAAAAAATATGTTTTTTCGAGACACTTGTCTTCATATGTGAATATGCTAAATTTCAATAATAAATCAAATGATACTACCATATAAACTATTCACATAAGGAATCGAGTGTCCCGAGTCTAAACTCACGTGTTCCAAAGTAATCGTCGAGCGAGAAACGTGAGGAGTCATACAAAACTGTGACAAGAACCATGTTTATATTTACATACATGCTGGGTTTCTTCTAACCTAATACTGACTTTTATGTCGTATTCTACTTATAATGTATCTTGTGCCATAGTTCTTTAACAATTAAAAAAAAATGATCACCTCGTTAAACAGTATATTTATATATTTTTTTAATTATTGGGATTATTAGCACATATTAATGCATTTTAAAATTAAAAAAAATAATATAGCTATAATAGATCAAATATATATACAGATTATTTGCAAAATGCCTCCTTACAGCATAGCTGCGCCCGCGCAGATTGCGAAGCGGCAATTGTCCAATGATTGAATCTGTGACGCGCGTCCCCCTCACCCCCCGTCGCTACCTCTGTCCCTGCCCCTGCCCCTGGATCCAAGTGGCACTTCTAGAAAGTTATCTACGCAAAAACTACAATATTTTCTACTATTTTATAATATAGGCAAACTTCAGGAAGCTTTTTTAACGCTGGCGTGAGCAGTTGTGACTTATTTCTTGTCATACGATGAGTGCAGCTTCGATTTGCACTGGGAGCTTAAATCCTTTTTAACAAGACAAGAAAGACGAAAAAAATAAATTTTAATATGTTGAAGACAAATCAGAGTCGCCATATTTTCTTTAGCAAACTTTAAAGCAAAGTGTTAAGGCCGGATTCACATTATCAGTATAGTCAAAGTTTCGGCACTGTAACGTTATAATTCTTTCTACATTATATATTGACCGTATCCCAGCCACTGTTAGTAATGAAACACGCTCAGTGATTTAAATAATTTAAGTTTTTCTTATTTAATTTTGGGGCCGGTCGTAACGCACTGGGACAGCGTCTGACTGTAAACGCGACCGTTATGGGTTTGATCCCCACACGGGGGAGTGATTATATTTAAAACTATTGTCACCTCCTCGCTCTGGTAAGACAAAGCACGGCAAAGAGTTCCATCACTCAACGCGCAATATTTCGGATTCGGTGGAAAGCGAAGTACGAAGTGTGTTGACACTAGGTACTTTCTGTATACCCTGCTATGCGGGATAGAAGCGTGAAGCTAAAAAAAAATACTAACAAACTTGTGAGCAAACGAAGAATGATCTAGTAACTATTGGACATGCACGTGTCACGTGGTGCCCCTTAAACCATGCACATTAGCATTAAAGCCTTCTAAGTATTTACGCAGCAATAATCACAACGTGTTCCGCGTTCACTTTAACTAGTACAATATTTCTTTTATGACTGCCTTTTTTTCAGTTTTAATTATATTTATTTATCTATATTTTGATATATTACTCTCAATAATAATATAATATCTGTTTTCGATACTTTGCTAGGAGAAGAAATTATAAAATTAATATACAATAACGACAAAGAGCGGCGTTTAGTTCTGCCGCTCAACACGCAATGTCTTGAATTTGATTAAAAGAGAATTATCGACGGATTGTCTTGACAATAGGTACTTTCTGTCTACCTTGCTATGCGGGATAAACGCGGGAAGCTAAAAAAAATAAACATTTATTAAATTACATAAAAAATAAAAATTTAGTCTTTGCCTTAGTATTATACATATGATATATATATATATATAATACAAAAGTTTATCTCAAATATAGTATATCTGTATCTGTAATATTTAATTTATTGTTTTAATGTATTTTTATGAGAATTATGTGGCATTATGCATTTTTTTTGTATACAAACTAACTATACCAAATTTGATATTCCTTTAAATTTTTCTCTCCAGTGTTTCATAATTCTTCTATATACAATAGAGAGTGACAATAGCCGAGTGAAATACTTAACTAATTACTTATTAATGGCGCTGGATATTAACGTTTAATTAGTATTACGATGTTATATAATTTATCACCAAAGTCTCTAGATATTCGCAACTCGAACAATATGTACTGTTTCAAAGGAATTTGAGAAAGCCTTCTAATTACCAGTTATAATAGCACGATTTCCAAGTTATAATAAGCCTTAGAACTTAGATTCATAGATATAAACGTTCTAGCTATAGATATTTAGGAATATTAAAATATATGTGATTAATCTATATTAAATATTTACTTTTACACAATCAAATTTTTCTTACATTATATTATATTATATCAACTTTACGCTTTTTACCGTATAGCAGTGTGGTCATAGAGAAATCTTCGCTCACCGCGTTTACTTATCCAATACACTATTAGGGCCTATCATAATATAAAATAATATAAGTCAGCAAAACGAAGGAGCTAGCTTTCCTAAACTGTCATATAATCTGCAACCGAACACACAATGGGTGGACAATTGGCCGGCAACGGTCACCCGACGCCCGCGCCCGACGCTTGTAGTGTAGTCCGATACAATTGTGCGCTTTGTATGAATGATCCGACACTCCTAACCAGCTATTGTCATGTCTTCCGTTATTTTAAGGCTTTTTTCAATTGTAATGTTCTTTGGATTTTTTTATTTGTTGGTAGTCACTAGAAAAGTCTAGATTAAGTTGTTTAATTGCTGGACTTGTGCTCTTGCACAAGGATTAACATGACCCTGTGCTTCCCGCATCCAGTGGATTTCGGCAACCTTGATCAGATGGTAGATCCATGATAGAAAGTCTGTCTTCTGTGCGCTGTTCTGTTTGTGATCACCGCTTGAGAATCTCTCGCATATTGTGACTATATCTGCAGCAATTCTTCGACCAATGTCGAATTCCCAATCAGTTCTTTCTCCATAGCCCACTTACTGTGTTGAATGACCTTGAGTCTTCCCATGAGACACAGTTAACCAGGTTCAGTTTTAATCAAGGTTGATTGGTAATGTTTATAATAATTTAATGAGGTCGGTCGTATCATGGGACAGTGTCTGTAAACGCGATCGGTTGTGGATTCGATCCCCACTCGGGAGAGTGATTATATTTAAATTATTTTCACTTCCTCGCTCTGGTAAAAGACAAAGAGCGGCGTTGACTTCCACCACTCAGCTAAAAAAATTATGGAAGGACTGTCTTAGTGACATTCGGTTAATGAAAATGTTATTCTCGTATATTCATATTATGGGGTTTCCCAATAAGAACGATATGTTTTGAAATTGAAATAAAACATGTAATATATGTTTGAATTTCGTGTTTAATGGCTTTATTTGATAGAAAATTTTAAAACAAATTATGACGTTTTTTTGTTTAACTTCATAGGAGGGCAGACAGAAAGTACCCAGTGTCAACACACTCCATACTTCGCTTTCCATCGAATTCGAGACATTGCGTGTTGAGTGGTGAAACTCATCGCCGCGCTCTGTCTTTACCAGAGCGAGAAAGTGAAAATACATATAACCACTCCACCGAGTGGGGATCGAACCCACAATCGATCGCGTTTATAGTCAGAGTCTGTCCCACTGCTCCACAATCGGCCTCAAATTATTTAGAAGAAAATAATATTGTATACAATGATTCGAATAGGAACTTAGAACCAATGCACAAACCACTGTACCAAGATGGTAATCGTTATCTAGCAAATAATTTTCTAGCAAAATATAGTTGTGGGTTCGATTCCCACTTGGGGGAGTAACTATATTTAAATTATTTTCATTCGCTCTAGTAAGACAAAGTGCGGCGTTGAGTTCCGCTACTCAACACGCAAGGTCTCGAATTCAGTGAAAGTGGAATACAAAGTGTCTGTTATGAGGAATAAATGAGTGAAGTTAAAAAAAACATATATATATATATATATATATATATATATATATATATATATATATATATATATATATATATATATATTAAAACTACTTTTCTTTATACAATTCGAACTGACTACTATCAGAACAACATCCAATGTGATTACATGCTATTAAGTAAGATAAAGCGTGAAGCTAAAAAAAAGTAAGATAAAATAATTGTTGCCATTTCATAAAACTCATGCAACACGATGGTTGCGGTCGCGTGAGATAAAACTACTGTTGAAAGAGGCACTTTGTGTTTGTCTGAATTTCATTTATTTTCAAATAATTCTATATTAAAAATAATATAGATATTTCAATTTTTAAGTCACGTCTGATTTTCCTATGTAAAGTAACAGGATTTCGTAAACATACCTTAATATGATGGATATTTTACTATATTTTTAAAGTGTTATTCCACATTTAGCTTACTTAGATTTTTCAAAAATACGTTTTTTTGAAAATTTATTCAAAAATACTTTAAAGGGATATTTATTTAGTTTTTAGTGTTGGTACGCAATGTGTCGATTTAAGCGGAGAGTTATCAACAAACTTCTCAAACTACCCTGTACTGCTGTACGGGCTAAAGGTGAAGTGTTTTGAATAAAAACTATATTTTGAAATAAATTAAAACA
The DNA here is from genome assembly GCA_032432895.1 of Dryadula phaetusa. NCBI lineage: Eukaryota > Metazoa > Arthropoda > Insecta > Lepidoptera > Nymphalidae > Dryadula > Dryadula phaetusa. The sequence goes on from JAOYRS010000036.1 coordinate 602,977, forward strand.
GTGTGTTAAAATATAGAGAAACATACTATTATTATTAACAATTACTTCGTTTATATTTATAGATACTTCTATATAGTTTCCTTTGTCATAAACAATACACAATCGATTTATTATCTGTATTCGTCATCAATTTATAGTTTATTTGTTTAAAGAAACAGAGAAAGGCGAAAACATACAAACATACAGCCACTATTTGTTAGACAATATGACCTGCGAACTCTACAATAATTTAAAAAATATAATTGTTATGGAATTTTGGAGCTAAATGTTATTATATGCATGTACTGTATTAATATTATTAATATGTTAGTACTTAAATGGCAATACTTATGATTACAATTTTATTAAAGTTTTTAATTACACATTAACTCTTTACTCTCTTACGTTTATCAATGAAGAAACGTTATATATTATCAGTTTAGTTGTTCGTATTAACAGAGGAAAGCAAAAGCATAGAAAACATACAGCCACTGTGTGCATTAAAACCTTATAATTACTTAGTACGCATAAAGAATTTAGATAAGTCAATCTGTTTGAAATATCCGCTGATTTTCAACTTTTACGTATTGAGCAGAGGAAACCAAAGTAACACATTATGAAGTCATAGGTAAAGTTATTTTATTTATATTTTAAAAGACGATGTTTTCTTGTTTATTTAAAAAAAAAAACAATACACAATCGATTTATAATCTGCACCCGTTATTTATTCGCAGTTACATTGTTTACAAATACAGAGAAAGGCAAAGGCAAACAAACATACACTCGTTATGTTCTAGACAATGCGGCGCTCACGCGAACTCTACCTTCCCCGCAATTACGAATACCAATACAAGTGAATGCACAATTGTTGCGTGTTTAAATACTTTATTATATAGAGATTTATCAAATACTGTGATTTGTGTTATATATAAATATGTATTTTATTAATTTTTATGTTTATCTACACGGTATACGGCTATTCATGTTAAAGTCTTTATCGTCCAGTTAGAGCGTCCTGTAAACGACACGGTGTTTGTGTTTTGGTTCACGTCTTTTGTCATATATCAATGCATTGAAAGAAAATCTAACGGAGAATCACGACACTTCGCTTTCTAACTGATACCGAGACATTGTCTACAGATTTGTTAAGTGGCGGAAGTCAACGCCGCGCTTTCTCTTACCAGAAATCGAACACAGCACCTTAGTGAAACGAATTATTTAATATTAATAATTAACAATAGAGAAATCGAAATGCAGACATTATTAAAATTATATATTTATCGTATTTAAAAAAATGAATCCGAAACTTAGATTTTAGATTAAAATTTTCCACTATATCCTACAATGGTAGTATGAGTGTAGTAATACTTGTGTATGCGAGTTAAAAGAGTTATTTAATAGAATGTGCTCCAATGATCTGGGTCTAGAATCAATTCGTCCTTGTACCTTTGATAGGTCTCCGGTGCCGTTTTGAGACGTTCTAAATGTACATATACATATATATATATATATATATATATATATATATATATATATATATATATATATATATATATATATATATATATATATATATATATATGTGTGAAAAAACTTCATAGCCATTTGTACTAAAAGCCTATAGAGAAGTATGAAATTTGGCAGAGTTATTGTTTATTTTAAAGTGTTTTTTATTAATATTTCATTAAAAAATATATAAAATACTTAACAATGTAACACACACTACCATGTGTTTCGCATACACGTTTATATAAAGTAACATATACGTTGCTAAGGCAACGCGTCGTTTACTCGTCAACGGGGCATCTGGACTAATCTATAACATCTGAAGATGAATACAATCTATAGCAAGTAAGTTACACATTTTGGTAAAACATTTTTAGAATGTTACTGTTTGTAAGCGTTATGTTTAATATATGAAGCATAAATAAGTTTACAAGAGGTGTAGATTCGATTCCTGGTCCTTTCAAATTTTATACGTTTTCAGAAAATGTTCCGAACTTTGAAAATTAGTTATGTTCAAAAAAAACTAAATATTCTTTATTCAAATAGGCTGTTTACAAGCACGATTTCGATGTCAATTAACACAAGTGTCAGTATTGTCAGTCCTACAGGAATCTACCACCGGCTCGGAAGTCAGTTGCTCTTTTAAAATATAGTTTTACAATGAGTTCATGACAATGATTATCTTACATATTGAGCGTCAAGTGCATTTTATTCCACACATTAATATCAGTGAGGCGTGTCGTGGCGCAGTGTGACAGCGTCTGACTGTAAACGCGATCGGTTGTAGGTTCGAACCCCACTTGGGGGTGTGATTATATTAAAATTATTTTCACTTCCTCGCTCTAATAAAGACAAAGAGCGGCGTTAAGTTCCACCAATCAACACGCCATGTCTCGAGTTCGGTGGAAAGCGAAGTACGGAGTGTGTTGACACTAGGTACTTTCTGTCTACTCTGCTGTGCGGGATAAAAGCGTAAATCTAAAATAAAATAAAAAAAAATAATATCATTGTAATATTCATTGATAGAATAACATACTTTTTTCAATAATATTTTTTTAATATTAATTTTAAATTTCTCTAGCGGCTGATCTGATATTGTTTATGGAATTCTACTCTACACATGTATACCTTATGCCATAAATGATTTATTTAATTTGTGAAGTAATAATAAAGAGAATGAATATATAATAACAGACAATATTTCTCGTAATAAAAAATATATTGCCACCCATGCGATATACACTTTAGTATTAAGTGACATACACGTTGCTAAGGCAACGCAATCCGTAATTTTCTGTTACAGTAATAATATAATCAGATTTGAGCTTCATCACCCAACACGCAACATATCACATCAAAAAGTATAGAGCACGATGTTTTATTCGCTTCCTTTTACCACGAACTATGAGTAACATATGGCGATGAAAGGAGATATAGAAAGGTGCAACGAAAGTAACAATTTCTATGGTTACATTGACCGACTTCATGTTTTAAGTTTGTACGTACGAAGTCAATAATGTATTAGTATTTATCATAGACTTGCTGTATTGCGATATTAAATATGTTATTTTATTAAACATCTTTGAAAAAACGTATAAAAATTTGAACGCAGCGGGATTCGAACCCGCGCCTTTTGGATACCGTCCAAGTTATTTTATTTATTGACGCGACGTTTGCTGGTTTAGATAACATTTTTTGTTGTATAGCAAGGCAGTGAAGGCAAATTAGCGAAGGGTCAAGATTTCATTCTCTACTTGCCCCCTGAAACCTGTTACGTGTTATATACCAGAACGCGCTATTAAATATTTTATTTTATTAAAAAAAAACTTAATTTCCTATAGTAGTGACTTTGAGTTTGTTCGTACCTGAGGTAGTTCTGGGTTCGATTTAAATAATCTATCTATTCAAACAAAGGACAGCGTTTAACTCCGCCATTAACACACAACGTGTTTGAAGTTGATATATAGTATACTATCATTAAGCTATGTGTCTGCCTAACTATGAGTGAACATAACCACAATCGCCATGGGAAAAGAAAGGGACAACATCAACTATTTAGCTTAAAACCATGTAATCATATAATGGGATTTTAAATGGAATCATTACCCATGGCAGTCTGTAAGTAGTTGACGAATAAGAGCAGTATGAATAGCTATATAGGTTTATTAAAAAGGTATATTGTAAAAAACTTGATTTTAATTCATATTAAATGAAAAGCCCTTTCCGACGTGGCGCAGTGGGACAACATTCGATTCTCCATTCCTTATATATATATATATATATATATATATATATATATATATATATATATATATAAAGAGAGACAGAGAGCAGATTTGAATAATATATTTTTTTATTTTTTCTCTACATAAATCTACATTATATTCTATTTTTTTTTTAAAAAAAACAACTGTAAGTATAGCGAATAATTTTTATTATAATGCATGCTGTAATTGTTGTAAGCATCTTAAAATATATACATTTATTATTATTATATATAGATAAAACGTCAACATTCACATTTTATCCCGCACGGCAGGGTAGTGGCAAGTGCTAAGACGCTCCGTTAACCGCTTTCCGATAGAAATCGAAACATTACATGTTGAACGTCGAAGCGATATCCGAGCGGAGAAATGAAAATAAAATCATTTCCTCGAATAAAAATCGAACCCACAACCAATCGCGATAACACTCAGATACAGTTTTAATCTATATATCCTATTGTTCATTGTTCAATGTAATTGTGAGCTAAATAAATAAATGGTCCTAAAGGCAGACCGCAGTCAATATATGGAGACTACGATATGAATATAGTGTCTAAATTTAGAAATAGGCGTATTTACTAATGCACGTAGACCTTTAACGAAGGACGCTATTTCCAGGTGAAAAACATATTTAGATCTTGACCTGATGATATACATTAGAGGAGCTGTGTTTTGTATCAACAGACTTGTTCTTGGATTTAGTTTTGTTTTTTTTTAGCTTTACGCTTTTATCCCGCATAGGGAAGACAGAAATTAGATACCATTGCGTGTTGAGTGATGGAACTCAACGCCGCAATTTATCTTTTACCAGAGCGAGGAAGTGAAAATAATTTTTTTCACGACCGATCTAGCGTCCACAGCGTCTACAGTCAGATGCTGTCCCACTGTGCCACGACCGGCCTCAGTCTTGTTTACATATATGTATATAATTTTAACTCTACATAAAAATTCAAAAAAGAAATTCTCGTCATAATTTTCTGTCTTTATAAAAAAAAATTTCGTCCGAAATTTTCAACCAAATCCAACGGTAATATGTATATTTTAAAAAAAATTGCAACATTTTCTTAAATAAAGTAATAGATACAAATAAGGCGGGTCAAAAATTACATTAAAACTCACGTCAATCTATGTAGAGACCTTGCTAGATTCGAAACTAATTTGAGTATTACCAGAGCGTGACCCACGCATGGACACCACCGCTGACCTTCGAACCTGCAGTGAGGCACTTTGCAATGGGAGCCGACATATCCATTACTAGGTACATGCAGGTACAGATATATATATTGTATTCGATATTAAGAGATATTGCATATTATATTTTCAAGAATATTATAAAGATGTTCTATTAGAAAAGATTAATTTGCTGCTGATAAAACATAATGCATTCAATCACTTAGCACGCAATGTCGCAAAACATATATAAAAATATTCTTAAAAAATATACACAGGTTACCATGGCTCAGTAGAACAACGCCTGAGTGACATGATCATTGTGAATTCGATTCTTACTAGTAATTTACCACGTTCTCGTGAGGCAATATTCAGTGTTACACTAGGTGATCTCCATATCTATGAAAGAAAAATGACTGAACGAATGGTAGAACGCATGACTTAGCGGTCAGAGCGCTTGGACGCTATCCAAGAGGCGCGGGTTCGAATCCCACTGCGTTCAAATCTTTATACAATTTTTCAAAAATGTTTTCTTATCCTAAGTATGGAATAACACTTTAAAAAAATAGTAAATAAATTATAAAGCTACTAACAAAATTGGAATCCATGACCACTTCGTTTGATCACGTTTATGTCAACTAAGTCACGGTGGTCCCAATTATAATATAAATTGCATTTTCTTGTGCAAGATTGTTTCACGACGTCGAAACTCTACCTTGATAGAAATCGTCATTTCATTGACTTTATCTAATTGCCAACTGTCATGTTTCTGGTTATAATATTTTTTTAATAGCTTCACGCTTTTACCCCTCATGGCAGGGTTGACAGGAAGTACCTAGTGTCAAGACACTCCGTACTCCGCTATCCGCCGAATTCAAGACACAGCGTGTTGATAGGTAGAACTCAACGCCGCGTTTTGTCTTGCCAGAGCGTTGAAATGTAAGATGTTTAAACAATATCACTCTCCGACCGGCCTCTTATAATATTATCATGCGTAATATTATTAGCTTGGATTGTATATATCTATTTTTTTTAATTAACACTCAATGGATACCGATACATTAAGTTTTATTTATTATTATTTTTCTTATACTATTTGAATTTTTTAAGAAACACATAGAGACTCTAGCGTTTCTACGTATTCCATAGGAGAGTCCAGGATTTATAATTGGTTGCCTTACTTTGTTCTTAACCAAAAAACAATCGTGTTATATATTTTGAGGCAAAAGTAGAGACAAGTTGACGATTATCCTACCACCATATATCCTAAAAAGGACCATTAGGTGAATAGAATTGAACCCACAACCCTTTACCAGTGAAACACTTAACATTTCGACCACAGTATCTTTCATAATAGTATACAAACAAACACACATACGTATAAGGCAACAGCATATATGTATGTATATATTTAAAATTCTGAACACGCTGTAGTCAATGGCGACACGAAATCTTTTAAGAGATCTTGGTCAAAGTACGTGAATAGTTTTACTTTTGTATACGGTACCATAAAATGTTGCTAAATGGGCACTCAGAGACGTAAGTTAGCATTAAACCGGTACAAGTACATATATTCATTTCGGTGCAATGCTAATTAATGCCCTTGAGTGCAGTTGTTATTTTATTCTAGTTCTATTAAACGCCTTAAATGGATGTAAACGTGTTATTTTAATATTTTTTTATTTATTAGGCAGACCATGTAAATATAATTTACTTCCTTTCCTTGAAAATAATTTAAATATAGTCACCGAGTTGGGATCGAACCCACAACCTATCGCGTATACAGTCAGACGCTGTCACGAAAACCGACCTGAAATTACCTAATAATAAATTATTATATAATTTTTAAAGAATATCTAGACCCACTTTAATATCTAGACGTTGATATGGATAGTGAAACACTTACAAGACACCCATAGTGGACTGGTCGTTTACAGCCAATCTTAACCGGAGCATCCGCTATGTATTCGCGAATGGGAAATTTTTATTATGACACTATTATACCGTGTCTTGAGGGACGGCATGTTAGCGTTCACACTTTGATTCGACCCACAATGATGACGGTCGTTTGATGGAGATGTATTAGATATAATGTATTTAAATTCGGCGGACCTACGTCGGGGCAAGGACCTGTCGTGTTCTAGAAAATAGTTTCCTTTCTTATCATTATCAGACTAAATTATCTTTTTAAGGCCGTGATTTTAATAATTAATAATTTATTAATTAATTATGTACCTACATACAAATGTTTTTGCATGTGTTTTTATATATATTTATATATTTGTACAGGAGGATTGGATTTTCTGTCTTTTCTTTTGGTTTACAAAGTAAAGTGTAAAGTTATGTTATACTTTATCATACTGAGCGTAATATAAATATTCCATAGAATAAATTTAATTATTAAAATTAATTTAATAAATTATACAGCTTTACTATGACTTTTAATTGTAGCGGTGAAATATTTTCATATAAATTAGAAGAAATTATGAACTTTTTAAAAATTTTTCAATACGCTAATCCATGAATTTTTATTTTTTATATTTCCGTTTCGGGTGACACAGAGTGTGGAAAGAGTTTTGGAGTCGGAAGCCTGTGAAGTGTCTTGACACCAGGCTATCTCTGCTTTTTATAACACTCAAATTATCGCATATAAGAAATATATAACGTAAATCTTATATTTTATGATAAATATAATTAAAGTAAAATAACTACTTGTTGTGTAATAAATAATTCTATCTATCTGTGAAATATGAATTCAATGAATAGAACATCCTAAGAAACAACCGTTACGCGTAAACTATGTACATATTGTAACATTACTTTAATAATACTACGGTCTAGATTCTAGAGTCTATTTATAGAAAAAAAAAACTTTTATTTATATTTCTTAAATAATCTTCGAAATTCGAAATTGTAAAGTTTTATGGGAAATATTTACATTCGTTTTTTATGTTAGCAAAGTTATGAACATACACTATCGGATAAATCAAATAAATAAAAATGTAGTAAAATATATATATATATATATATATATATATATATATATATATATATATATATATATATATGTAAAAAAACTACTTACAAAGTCTCAATAAGTTCACAGTTGAGCAGCAGCTTCTCTTCCCCGAGCTCCACCACCGCCACCGTCTGGTCATGGTAGTAGATCATCCTGAGAGTGTCATTGGCCACTCTCCGTCCCGTGTACGGCTTCACTCCAGCGTCCCTCTTCTCTATTTCAGACCTGGCACCAACACCACCCACAAGGCCAGCCAGCGACCAGCTCGCCGGGAAGCTGAACGCAAAAGGTTTCGCAGACGCCGCTTGTGGCGATGATACCGCTATACAGCATATTACTATGACTGATATGAGTGATTTTATTAAAGCATCGGCCATTGGGGCAGCTCTGGTCAGAGCGTCCCTGGCAGCTCGAGCCGCGTATACGAGGCGTTGGATCGACATCATGCGGGCATGTCGCCCCGTCGCCGGTGTGCCGCCGACTGATAGCGGCGCGAGCCGTGAGGCTGCTACACTGGTGACTTTCTTCGATGACGTCACAACAATTTCACTTGCAACGCTCAGTTATCAAATTTTTTTTATATTTTGTTTTGATTTGTTTTGATATTATGTCATTATTTTCATATGTTTATATATATATATATATATATATATATATATATATATATATATATATATATATATATATGTTAGAAATATGTAATATAATTGTTAATTTCAGTTAATTACATTTATTTCAGTGATAAATGTAGTGCTTTGAATGCAGTAGTTAATAGGAATACACATTGCATGCTGTAAAATATGCAGTTCGACCTCGAACGCAGTAAAGCACTGCAAAGGGCCGGGCTCGTATATAATGTTTATGTTCTGAACGAGATTATATATTATGTATTTACTTTGAATTTTTATTATATGTTTCTTTTGATAGAAAAACAAGAGGCGCAGTGGTGCAGCGTCTGGCTGTAAATGCGATCGGTTGTGGGTTCGATCCCCACTTGAGCGAGTGATTATATTTCAATTATTTCCAGTTCCTCGCTCCGGTAAGACTAAAGTGCGGCGTTGAGTTCCACCAACTCAATACACAATGTCTAAGTATCACACTAGGTACTTTCTGTCTACAATAAGTGCCTAGTTTCCTCTTGAAACAAAAGAAATAGTTTGATTATTTCTCGCGAAGTCTCATTTTATATGGATATAGTTTTTTACAAGCGCTTTATTGCTTGTTTTAGATGTTTTGCTATCTTTAACAGAATAGAACAAACATTAAGTTCCATTTATCCTTTTCAGGTTCACGCTTTTCACAAGATTTTATAGCAAGATCGTATTGAGAAGAATAAGGACGTAAGATTTGAATAGAACTGTCATTGCTTCTGTTTGTCATTTCGGGAACAAATTTTGTAATGTAACTGAAAATCACTGATAATTAACATTTCAGCCTCAAGCATCATTGACTCAGTTATACTCTTTGCTATAATTTTTACTGTTAACCATATGTTTAACTAACTGTACTTGCTTTTTTAGTGGAAATAAATACGTTTTATGTATTATTATATATTATACGTTTTGTGTTACCTAGAGCCAAACTAATAAAACAAAGTTCAGAAACAAAAGCATTCCGTTAACCATTTTCCAAATGAAATCATTAACATTGCCGGTAGAACGTACGGAGTTTAACGCCGGTCTATGTTGTAAATAAAAACAAAATACATAATTTCATTACAATTATTATCCAGAAAGGGAACGAACCCGCAAGCAATCGTGTCATCAGACGGACGCTGTACCGCTTTGATAAACTTATAAATTGACAATATTAATTGAATATCTACTGCCTTAAGCGTATCTTGTGTAACAAGTGTGTCACGCGCCAATATTTGTTAATTTAATACAATATAGTACATACCTATCTATGACAGATAGACGATTAGAATTTTATATTTATATAACAAACTATACGACCTGGCTCCGTCTCTGTAGTTATAAATATTATCCTAAACTGAGGATGGTCTATGATAATTTTCATTCTTTCAATATATCTACTTACACTTATATGTCCCAATGGCGCAGTGGTACAACGTCTGACTTATTGCGATTGGTTGTGCGTTCGATTCTTCTTGGGGAATGATTATTTAAAAAATGCGTTTTTATTTCTTCATTCTGGAAAGATAAACCGTAGTATAGAGTTCGCCACTCAGCAGGTATTGTCTTGAAGTGACATGACACTATGTTTTCTCTGGCTACCCTGCTAAGGGAGATAAAGCCTGAAGCTAATTTTTATATAACCTTAACGTTTTATGTAGACCGAAGGCCGGTCGTTGCGCAGTGGGAAAGCGACTGACTGTAAATGCAATTCGTTATGTGTTCGATTCCCACTCGGGGTAATGATTATATGTAACTAATTTCGCCGCTTTTATAAGACAAACAACGGCGTTAAGTTCCGTCATTCAACACGCAATGTCTTGAATTTGGTGGAAAATGGAGTATAGAGTTTATTGACACTAGGTACTTTCTGTCAACCCTACTATGCGGGATAAAAGCGTGAAGCTCGGAAAAAACGTTTTAAACATAAGTAAATATTTACACATTTATAAAAAAGCATTATAATAATATACATTATAATAATATAATAATAAAGTAATTTCTTCAGTTTACTTTTATTTTTATTCGGAACACAAAATATTTTTTAAATTAAAAGTTGACTAATAACGTATCAAATATCCTGAATCTGCTTGTGAAAGTGATCCCAAAACTGGGGCAGTCGTTTGTAAACTTAACCACAACAATTAAAAGGATTTATCCTAAATATATATATATATACATCATGAAAAAGGCAAAGGAGCAGAAAGGCCGCCTAGTAGCAAGTTGTCACCTTTGCCCATGGACAGAGTTGTGGATGCGCTGCCGGCCTTGGGAAGAAAATAAAAGGAGATGAGGGAAAGGTTGGGAGGGAATAAGGAAAGCTGGCTTACATTTTTTTTTGTCATTATCGTGGTCTCAAGCCAGTCGGAGGATTAACTTCCTACCACCAAATAACTAGGATACACGTCTATTAAGGCACGCAGGGACGAAGGGGAATTGTATTCTACCACGTCCCCAGCAAGGTAAAAATTTAAATATAATCACTCCTCCGTGTGTGAAAATCGAACCCACAACCGATCGTGTTTACAGTCAGACGATGTCCCTCCGCACCACGACCAGCTTCGAATTCGATTCTTTATCGATCGATTATTAAATTAAGAAAAAACACTATCTCGGCTTGGTCACATACATTGGATAAATGATATCAGGATCCCAAAATGTCTGTTAAAGTTAAAAAAAAGGCCGGTCGTGGCGCAGTCGGTTGTGGGTTCAATCCCCACTCGAGGGAGTGATTATATTTAAATTATTTTCACTTCCTCGCTCTGGTAAAAACAAAAAGTGGCGTTGAGTTCCACCACTCAACACGCAATGTCTCAAATTCGGTGGAAAGCGAAGTACGGAGTGTGTTGACACTAGGTATTTTCTGTCTACCCTATTATGCGGGATAAAAGCGTAAGGCTAAAAAAAAAGTTAAATCTAGATGGAGCAAAGACATAGTTGTGTACGTAGTAGGTATTTTATCGATATATTAATAAATGACAAAAAACAAAAGGTTATAACTGTTTTTTTTACTTTTTACGATAACTACGCAGACAATAGAGTATGAAATTAAGCACTGTTAAAGTTTATATAGAGAAAGAGTGAAAAGTGTTAACAGACTTTAACATACACGTTTATATAGAGCGACGTATTAGTTGCTATGGTAACGTCTTGTTTACACCTTAATGGAAATATATTTAATTAATAAAACTAGATATAGTTCTATTAATTCTATTCAGGTATTTCTTATACAATATTGCAAAAAAAAAATATTTACTCTTTTCACTTCTTATAAATTGTATGACAAATTTCTTGTTCTACTATCCGCCTATTGATCCTAAAAAGGTGTCAAAAGTATAACTTCACTTAAATGTACTATAAATACAAACAAACACACGATTTAATAATATCTAGATATATTAACAATCTGGATATTTCAAATAAGCTAAATAAGACAGTTTCATAAAATTTCATAATCCATACAAAACTAGTCGCGATAAATATTTTTATATGATTCTGATATCACTGGTTATTGATTGGTCTAAATTAAATTAATGTTGGCAATAGAAGTGTGTATTAGAAGGGACACTTCACACCTAACAAACATTCACACCTTCACCGTACTATTACGCGTGAGGCCGGTCGTGGCGCAGTGGGACAGCGTCAGACTGTAAGCGCCATCGGTTGTGGATTTGATTCCCACTTGGAGGAGTGATTATATTTAAAATTATTTTCATTCATTCGCTCTGGTTAGAAAAAGCGCGGCGTTGAGTTCCACCATTTAACACGCAGTCTTGAATTCGGCGGAAAGCGGAGTACGGAGTATCTTCACACCAGGGACTTCCTGTCTATCCTGCTATGCGGGATAAAAGCGTGACGGTAAATAAAATATTATAGATATCATTTCATACAATCTCACTTTTCAATATCCTCCTCTGTAACATAATTAAAAAAACAATCGATTAAAAGAAAGTTGATATATGGATAACGTCCGTACTACGTACGAGTGGCTGGGGCGAGCTCGGCGTTGTGCAAGCGTGAAAGTAATTAAGTAATTGGCGATGCGCACGCGCAACACAACACAGCGATCAACATGTATGTTAATCAGTGATCAGCAAGTGTATTAATTAATAAAATATTTTTTAATAATTATAATTATAATATACATATTAAAATACAAACATTATAGTATAATTTAGGCAGTCAACGTCTTAGCGCAGTTGTGTGTATAGCTGACTACACATTTGAAGTTTGTGTGCTCTTCTATAGTTAATCTCTCTCTCTAAAAAATCTCTCTCTTCTCTTGTAAAAGCAGGAATCTTGTGAAATAGAAATTAATATCAAACAGTTTTTGTTATTATATTATATTTTAAATAAACATTCGCTTCTAGGCATAAGCGTTTTCGGAGATATTTCTTTTAAATATGAATAAATACTAAAATAAACACTCGAGCCTATAAGCGTTTTCTGAGATATATTTTTAAATATTAATAAATACATCAATACTTTTATATAAATTCGATGTTTTCTTATCTAGCTCGAAAGATAATCTAGACCATCTGTCGAAAAAGCTGACAAGCTTCCACTTATAATTTAAATAGAGGAAAACATTTAACATTTGTTACATATTAATTATTTACCTAACAACGCAAGCCTCCTGTTACACTCAAAGACATCAATTAACACTTAACTGACATTAATATTACACGCAAGTAAGTAATTATGAGTAGAAAGGTGTTCAATTAGGGGTAATTGCTTTGTAAATGTCATATTGTGTCATTTGTAAAGCAGTTTAGATAAAGCGATCCGTTAAAGCCTAAACAATGGTCTGAAATAAGAAATAACTTTATATTTTAAACGATTTCATCTTAAAGATTACAAAAGAAAGTGCAAAAAGAATTATACTCAATGGGGAATTCAAGAGTTTTATAGACCGAGGAAGTGGAAGTAATTTAAATACGATCTCTCCTTCCTGACGTATTGGCGCAGTGTGACAGCGTCTGATTGTAAACACGATCGGTTGTGGGTTCGATTCCTACTCGGGGGAATGATTATATTTAAAATTTATGTTCATTTCTCCGCTTTTTGGTATCGCCACTCAACATGATAATCTCATTTGCAATGGTCTCAATCAACTTAGCGATTTCTTTTTTAGCTTCATGCTTTTTTCCCGCATAGCCGAATAGACAGGAAATACCTAGTAACCTACCTAGTAAGTGTCAAACACTTCGCTTTCGATCGAATTCGAGACATTGCGTGTTGAGTGATGGAACTAAACGCCGCACTTTGTCTTACCTGAGCGAGAAAGTGAAAATAATTTAAATATAACCACTCCCCTTAGTGAAGAATCGAACCCACAACCGATCGCGTTTACAGTCATACGCTATCACACTGCGCCACGACCGGCCTTAGCGGTAATTAAACTTATATATATTCTAGTTAACATTATTAAATAAATGTACATAATAACCAATATATAATTTATTTAATCTATGTTCATTATGAAAATTGATTCAAGAAATAAATTAATCAATATTTTAAGTGTTAATAAAAAAAATGAAATAATTATATAAATAATCATTTATATATAATTAATGTATTGTATCATAAATCCAATTGTAAAAAGCATTAAGGGTATACGCAAAAATATAACTGCCTCTTATCTCAGCCACTGATAGCAGCTTAACGGTATCTCCATGATATAGAAGTACCGGTCCGCCGGAATTTACCTGAAAATGGGAAATTTTTATTACAAATTGTAAAATTAAAATCATTTCCTAAACATTGTTTACGTATTATACCCTGTACAAGTTAGCTTGATCTTTTTGGCGGATGTAAATTCTTCTGATCGACATAACTTTGCAATGAGGAACATATTTCTTATTATATTTAATTTAATGATTTTAAAAATTGAAAAAACATTATTATAAATACATATATGTAACACAAATGTCCTCAAAGATTCAAGCTTTATCTGACAATTTTAATAAAACTAACCCCTCTGTCAAAAAGATCAAACTAACTTGTACAGGGTATAGGCATAATACCTATATTTCTGTCAAAATTACGAATGTAACTCTATTTGAACCTGTTTATTTAATATTATACATGGTACAACATATTTACTCAATTGATAATTTATTATTAATATGTTTAAGCGTTTATCTGCAAATATTAAAATTTTCTAACAATTATTTAAGCATTTAGAAAGAGATATAGAATTTGCACAACAGTTCTCGAACCCGCTCCTCTTGGAAATCGCCCAAACGATTTAAATATGCCTTCTTATTGAATTACTCCGAATTTGTTCGGCTTGTTATAATTTTGTTACAATTTATTGTTGCTGTTAACATCTTTATTGTTGCACGCAGGTTCAAATCCCGCTACTTTATTTTTTTATATTCAAATCAATTCAAATCAAAATATTCTTTACTAAAATAGGCTGGTTACAAACTTTCAAATCAATCACCACAAGTGTCAGTATTGTGTAGGACTCTACTGTGTACACAGGAAGATACCACCAGTTCGGAAGGCAGTTCTGCTGAGAAATGCCGGCGAGGAACTCAACAGTCGCTCTTTTCAAATATAGTTTGACAATGAGTTTTTTAGCTTCACTCTTTTATACCGTATAGCAGAGTAGACAGAAAGTAACTATTGTCAATACACTCCGTACTTCGCTTTCCACCGAATTCGCGACATTACATGTTGAGTGGTGGAACTCAACGCCGCACTTTGTCTTTTACCAGAGCGAAGAAGTGAAAATAATTTAAATATAATCCCTCCCCCTAGTCGGGATGGAACCCACAACCGATCGCGTTTACAGTCAGACGCTGTCACAATAATTAGCTTCCTGAATGAGCATCAAGTGCATTTAATTCCACACATTAACATCAATCTAACATTCATTAATAGAATAATATACTTTTTTCAATCATACATTTTTAACATTAATTTTAAATTTCTCTAGCGGCAGATCTGACCTTGTTTGTGGCATTAAAACACATACGTATACCTTGTGCCATAAATGTTTTTTTTTTAATATTTGAAGACGAAAACTAGGAGTATATTTCTTTCAGTACATTCTTTTTAATTAATTATATTTATTTTATAATTAATATGTAAAAAATATTTTAAAATCATTAACTTACACAGCTATTTTCACTGGTTATCAGTTGTAGGTTTTAGTTAATATTATGAAGTAATAAGAAAATTAATTACCTCTTGTACATATATTTTACTCTCAGCCATGAGACATATAATATGGTTTTCATATAAATATTTTGGAATATTACATTTTTTTTTATTGACGACTTTCGCATCAAAAGATACAGCCTTCATGATATCACGCCCAGAAAGGTCCTGAAATAAATGTTAGTAACAAATAAATATGTATGTTCTTTTCTATGTTAGTTTTATATTATTAAATACGTAATAAATGTGAAATTAAAAAAAATTAAACACATTGAAATATTTTTTACACAGATAATATATTATTTTTTAAATAATACTTTTTATTTTTATGGCGAGTACATACTTGTATCCCGCTCTTGTTAAATAGGGTATGGTGTTCCGTTACGCCTCCTTTGTCTTATTATACGATGTTAATTTCAAAAGTTAGAAATTATAAAGGGAATAATACTAGTTAAAATATTAAGCACACCTTCGTTACAGTCCATCCGTAGACTCGAGCGCGAAGACCATATTTTGTTTTACTTTGAAATATTTGCAAATACTTTATTTTAACCGCCGGTTCTATTTTCATTAGCGCCAAATGAGGCATTCCCGTTTGAAATTTTCTATGACTTGTGTTTAAAATAACTTGTGTAACATTGTGTACAGTGCCATCGATGAGAGGATTGTTGGCGTTTGCAATTATTGTGTAAGAAGATTTTTGTTTATCTGTGCTAAAAGAAAAATATTATTTTGATAAATTAAAAATAAAAATTCCTACTAATTATTTAATTAATATATAAAAAATACCTATTTTTTATTGAATAACTTAATAAATCCAAACAAGATGAAGCTGTGAGCACAAATTGTGACGAAATGAGGCAACCTGAGCACGTTTGCGCGGTTATATTAAAAAATGATTCAAAAATTGCAACCAAAAATGGCGGTCTCTCTGGGTATTTATTGTTATTATTGAATTCGTTATCCTTTTTGTTGTTCCGTGAGTATTTGAGCTTTGTTTTGTCTTCATATTTTCCGTTGGAAATTGTATATTCATTATTATTTACATATTTGTTTGTAAGTGATTTTAGCGTACTTGATTTGTTAATATGATGCTGCCATATAATTTTAGAATTAATCGGATCGCATTGTGACAATCTCTTGTTTGTTAAATTTGATAATGACGAAGTTAATATATCTTCAAAACCTGAAATACTTTATATATTGAGGCCGGTCGTGTCGCAGTGGGACAAGGTCTGACTGTAAACGCGATCGGTTATGGGTTCGATCCCCACTAACTAATTATATTTAAATTATTTTCACTTCCTCGGTCTGATAAAAGACAAAGAGCGGCTTTGAGTTCCACCACTCAATACGCAATGTCTCGAATTCGGTGGAAAGCGAAGTACGTAGTGTCTTGACATTAAGTACTTTCTGTTTACCCTGCTATGCGGTATAAAGCGTGAAGCTAAAAAAAGACATGAAATATTATTAAGTTAGTCTTTAAGTATTCCAAATAATGGCCGTACCAATTGGAATGATAGAAATTATTTTTTTGACATTTCCTAGCTCTAACCGCTCTATAAGAATGTCTAGCTTCATATAATAAGCTCTTATATAGCTATGTCGATTTCTTTAGTCCAAAGCCAAGATTACAGTCTATCGCTTAGCGGTAATAGACAAATAGTAAGGAAGTGAGTATTCATTAGATAAATAGATATTGTATACTATCTTAAAAAGGATAAGATAAGACAGGTAAAGAAATCACAATAAATCAGATGATGATAATTTTAAAATCATTTTCATTTTTCTGCTCTGCCAAGACAAAGTGCGGCGTTAAGTAACAGTGAAACATGAAGCTAAAATAAACCATAGAGTTATTATACATTGAGCAGAGAAAAAATAGAGAAGGTAAAAATAGAGACTAACTATATGTCTCCCTTTTTTTTTTTAATTTTTGGAAACTAGCACTTACAGGCTCTTCTATTGGCGGTCTACTTAATGTATAATAACTATACAAAAGAAACACTCGGAAAGATATTCTCGTTAACCAGGTCGTCTTTGCAATGGCATCAGAGCATTAAGAAAAATGAATTCTGCGTTTTTTTTTTTGATTTGGACCAAAATAGCTATGCAAGTTTTATTAGCAGTTATATATAGCTCTAGATGCAGGTAGAACTAATAATTTAATAATTTTTTAAAATACCTGGTAAATTTTCCAATAAAAACAGGTATACTGTAACGTTCCACATTACGAATGAGTGTTATCGGTTGTTTTGGGTAATTTTGTCAAACAGTTACTAACTTTGGAACGAAAGTGACCTAAGTCTTAAAATTGCCTAATTTTTTATGATTATTTTTTTTATTTAACAGGCCGGTCGTAGCGTAGTGCGACAGCGTCTGGCTGTAAGCGCGATCGGTTGTGGGTTTGATTCCCCCTCGGATGCTATGCAAGATAAAAGCGTGAAGTTAAAGAAAAAAATTACATCTTTTCCGCAGCAAGGTCGCAAATTACACAACCAAATCGTCTTCATCATGTTAGTAACTTTCCTATGACTGTTTTCAGTCCGAAACTGTCATTTGTTTATTCTTTTATTTTTAGCTTCACGATTAGTGCACAGAGTTTAGTACAGCAGGGTAAATTAATTGAGATTGTGTGTTGAGTAGCGGAACTTAACGCCGCACTTTGTCTTACCAAAGCGAACAAAATAGCGTGGAGCATCATTTCATTTTTTGATTTCCCAATTTAATATATTATTTAAGACCGTAAGTTATTAAGGGATTGTATATATGATATTTAATCTTAGCTATTACTTATAACTATATATATATGTAAGTGATTTTTGTTTGTGAATTTAAAACATACAGACGACTCTCCAATAATATGGTGAAAAATAAAAAAAAAATGCGTAGTCAAATGTTTATTTAAAACACACTCACAACCTGTTACACATTGAATATTTGAAAATACAATAGTGACAATATTATTTACAAAGGTTTAGACATTTATTAGTCAGTATCAGTAAGTAGAAAAATATGAATATTTTTACTAGTTTAAAAAGCAATAGAATTATTTTAAATATCGAATGACGTTATCGTTTATTTGACAAAATGGAGCTGAAATACGCTTTCTTGTGCAATAAAATAAAATAAAAAATATATTAATTAAAAAAATAAACATATATTAAAGATTTATGTATGTATGAAAGACATGTTTTTGTATGCATGCGTATATATATTGAATTACTTTTTAAAGAATTACAGCCTTACACGACTACAGTAGTGTCATGATATTCTGTTCTTGACTTTTTACTCAAATTTGAGGTTCAGAGCGTGTTGAGTGGCGGAACTGAACTCTGCACTTTATGTTCAGAAATATATTGTGATTATTTTTAAATTAAATAAATTAACGTCAAGATAAACTAAGACTATCTGCTTATTATGTGTTAATACCATTTTTAACATACATATACACTTCACACATTATTCTACGTAAAGTAAGTACTAAAAAAATTAAAAACATATAAAAGGTTTTAACTATAAAAAAAATATTTAAATTTTTAACGCCACTGACCAAATATTCCTTTTTTTGAAATCTCGTTAACTCTACCCCTCAATTCGTGCACGGAGAACCTAGTGTTCAGATACTTTATTTCCTATCAGGCTGGTAATGTAATATTTACTCGGTGGTGATCGCTCCCACAATCCCATTTACAGTGATTCATTACCTATGCATCATGGGTTCACAGCAATACATAAATACTAGTCATCATACATATTTATCGTCGTCTTATATAAATAAAATAGTTAATTTCTAAAAAAATAATATTTAGAAACTTATATTAATATATAAATACTAACTAATATTAAAAAAAGTTTAATTTTTTTGTAAGTACACAATTATGTGTAATTTTATGTTTGTTGATTATAAGTTCTAGTTTTTAAGTCATTATATATATATATATATATATATATATATATATATATATATATCTATATATATATATATATATATATATAAATATATATATATATATATATATATATATATATATATATATATATATAAGAAGGACTGCTTTTGTAGTTGAAAGTTTGTATAATACTTCTTTATTCTCAATTCTTAAAATTTTCCATGATGGCTCTTTTTAAAACGTAGGTAGGTAGATCACCAAGATCGGATATTGCAAAATTCCTTAACATTAAAAAAAAAATAATAACATTAAAAAAAATAAAATTCCTACCTTTAAGGGGTTGTATTTGGGGTTGAAAGTTTATACGACACTTCTTACTGGGAGTGTAAAATTTTGGGTGGTTTATATAGAACATTGCAAAATTCAACTCCCAACCTTCCCTACTATAAGTTCCAAGACTGTAAAACTTTCGGGGTAGTTTTTTTTATATGTAGGATATCACTAAGACGGAATATTGTAAAATTTGACACCTAAGGGATAGTTGTTGGGGTTGATAGTTTGTACCAAAAATTGTTACAAGGATTTGTCTTTTTTTAATGTTCTACCCTTTACGTAATCTGTGTAGTTTAATGGTTCCAACATTTGGTTTATTGCTGAATTTGTATAATTTTTTATACTCCTGATACCATGAAGTAATGGAAGCACCGTGCGTTATGCTATTTCGTGACCCAAAGGTGAATGTTGAACAGTTGTACATAAAAAATAAACCAAATTGATGCAATTGTATATATTTTGTGAGAACATTGTTAGCTTAGTTAGAAAAATATTAAAATAAAACATATAATACAAAAGTCAGTTATCAGAAAATTTTAATATGACTACCCCGTTTGTCAAAAATGTCAAGCCAACTTGAACTTAACTTATTAAAAAAATGCAAATGTTTATGATTTAAATTAAAACATCAGTTCCCTGAGTGTAATGGAACACAACCAATCGCGTTTGCAGTGATGTAAATTCTTGTAATCACATGTGAACACATGAAGTCATATGTGGACCATGATTTCATATGTGGATGAGTGAAATCACATGTGGACCGTAATATCATATGTGGATGTGTGAAATCATATGGACCATGGTGTCATATGTGGACGAGTAAAATCATACGTGGACCATGATGTCATGTATGGATGAGTAAAATCACATGTGGATCATGGAGTCATGTGTGGATGCGTAAAATCATGTGGACCATGGTGTCATATGTGGACGAGTGAAATCACATGTGGACCATGGTGTCATGCGTGGATAGGCGAAATCATATGTGGACCGTGACGTCATCTGTGCATAAAATCACATGTGGATGTATGAAAAAAGAAGTTTATATGGAGTCTTAGATTTTATTTGTCTGAGTAGGAACAGACTGGAAGAATAAAATATTTAAGGAAAAATGAAACAGCCATTGCAACAATGTATTAAAAGTATCTGTATATGTTGGCGATATCTATTTACTTATACAAAAATCTAGACTGAAAAGCTGTAACCGTGTTAAATACATTTTTATAGTGCAAAATAAAATAATATCAATAAATTTCACTATATTACTATTTTAATATAAAATTAAGAAGCTCACGCTTTATGCCGCATAGCAGGGTAGTCAGGGACTACCTAGTGTCAAGATACTCCGAACTAAATTTTAAATATAATCCTTTCCCCGAGTGAGAATTGAACCCACAGCCATTAGCATTTACAGTTTCCCGTTTTCGACGTTTCCCCACTGTGTTCACAAACATTATACTTTTGTGAGATAATAAATATATGATTAGGGAAAACGTTATAAAATTAATAAAAAAAAACATATATTCCATGCTCTTCTTATAATATTCATAAGTAATAATTCTTTACACGGCGAAAATAAACACCTTGTTTTGTATTTTTAATATAAATAATTCACAGTGACAATCAATCGAACTCACAACCATTGCGATTTTACAGATCGATCCACTGGGCCTATTGCTATTCATTATCATTAATGAAGGGTAGTATTATACATATTATAAATAATAAAGTGTACTGATTTAATGTTAATCAACCACTAACTGATCTCTGTGAGGTTGTCATTAATAAAATATAAAAAAATATTAAAATATAATATAGAAGAAAATAATATGGTCTAGAGCTAACTAAATTGATTTAAGAAGCTTTAATATAAAAAATAAATAAATAAATACATAAGTTATTAAGACCATAAAAACATAAAAGATTTTTTAAAAAAGATATATACTTCATATTAGATTATGAACCAAACTAGGCTACCATTCCCCAGAGTGGGGATTGAATCCACAACCGATCGTATTTACAATGAGACGCTGGTTCACTGCGCCACAATGGCCTAATATATATAATATATTTGTAATATACAGTAAAACTGATATTTTCTAATTTAGTTAACTTTACTAATAGTTATTTCTTACAAATGACATTTTCATATGTTCTGTGTTACAGATCATATTATATAGAGAAACAGATTATATATAATTATGTAAGAAAGAAGAAGAAAGAAGTCAAGTTTATTATTAAAAAGGTTATTGCTTCTAGAACATTTTTTTCTATCACGTTCAGACATTTTAAATAAAACTAAAGATATTATTAGTAATTGTAGTTTAAAAGTTTTAAATAGTTCTATATAAATAATAAACACATTGAATAACACGTATAAAAACTTGAACGTAATCGGATTTAGGGAGCAGATTCGAACCCGCGCCTGTTGGAAACCGTCCAAGCTCTTGCCAGCTAAGTGAGTCATACGTTTTATACCCGGCTGCATCGAAATTTCTATACATTAGTTACAACTTAGTAGTTCTATATAAATAATATTATACCCTGTATAGGTTGACTTGATCTTTTTGACAGACGGGTTAGTCATATTAAATTTTTTGAATAACGCTTGAATCTTTAGGGACTTTTGTATTATATGTATTTTTTTTAACATTTTTACAATTTTTTAATATATTTAATTAAGAAAATAATATGTACATCATTGAAAAATTATGTGGATGACAAAAATTTACATCTGTCAAAAAGATCAAGCTAACTTATATAGGGTATAATGAAATTATTTGTAGTTATTTAAATGCATATTATTGGTTGAGAGAAAAAACTCCATATTTAGGTAATTACAAAACTCAAAAAAACATTAATTAATAAATTTCTCATATTTTTCTACACTTTCGAATATTATAAATTAAAAAAGTTATAAAAAACAAAAAATGCACTTAAAAGGTTTAGACTCAAACCTAGAGATATATATTTTTTTTAATATTTGTTTTTTTTTATTTAATTATTTTTTCAAATATCTCCTCATTTTCTCATTTCTAATCACCACCGTCCATCCACATCAGGTATATAACCTTTAATGAAGGGCAGGCCAGTTCCAACTTTTTTCTGGTACTCCAAATATTGATTTCCAAAGAAGGATATGAGGAAAGTCTCTTCAGCGAAGACCCGCTCGTTGAAGAATGTCCACGAGACTATTGTATACAAAACTATGCATACTGGGTTGAGAAGAATTATCTGTAAGGTGATAATTTAAAAATCAATTGAAATTTCTTATAACTACGAAACTAAAAAAAAACTCGCAACTATACTTGTCGCATTCTTGCTAATTATAATGTTTAATAATATTTACTATTTTTAAAGTGTTATTCCACACTTAAGAATAGAAAACATTTTTGAAAAAACATATAAAAAATTTTCAAAAATGTTTTCTAATTCTAAGTGTGGAATAACACTTTAAAATAGTAAATATTGAAATAAAATAGCAATCTCTCTTGTTAAATGATTATTTCTTAATAATCTTTAAGTAGTAGAAATTTGTAAAAATCTCTCTACAGAGATGCTAACAACATAAATAAGTTGTCACAAAACATATAAGTATTCCGACACAGCCGGTAGTAGAACGCATGGCGCACGTGGACAGAGCACTTGGACGGTATCCTAGAGGCGCGGGTTCGAATCCCGCTGCGTTCAAATTTTTATACGTTTTTTCAAAAATGTTTAATATTAATAATGGTTTACAAAAACACAATTCAGTACGTACAATTAAGATATTTTTTTTCCTTCACGCTTTTATCATGCATAGCACAGGGTAGACAGAAGTGTAGCTAGTACCTAGTGTTAAGACTAGACAGATTATTAGAATTCAAAATATTGCTTGTTGAGTGGTGGAACTCAGCGCCGCGCTTTATTTTAACAGAGCGAGGAAGTCAAAATAATTTTAAATATAATTACTTCCCTGAGTTTACAGTCAGACGCGGTCCCACTGCGCCACGACCGGCCTCTACTCCACTCTTAAGATAATTTAAATGCTTGAAAAACTCGCTTAAATATAAATACATTCACTCGAGAGATAAATAACAATAAGGAAAAAAGTAGAGACCCAGTCTGTAGTGTAATAAATTTAATATAAAAAAAAATTTCTTATTTTTCTGATTGTCTCGACAAAAGGAGCAAAAATTATGCATAAAATTTCTTTATTTTTTTTATTTATTGAATTGAGTTATTTATTGAGTGGTGGAACTCAACGCCGCACTTTGTCTCTTTACCAGAGCGAGGAAGTGAAAATAATTTAAATATAATGAGTCTCGGGAGACTCATTATGGGGATCGAACCCACAACCGATCGTGTTTACATTCAGACGCTGTCACATTGCGCCACGATCGGCCTCATTTCTTTATTGCCAGAATAAAAAATCCAATTTACATAATTTACTAGTAATATAGAAATAATAATAACAGTTATTAATTTATTGTCAACAAATATTAAACATTACAATAAATTACATTTATATTAAATGATAATATAAATAAGATGGCCGGTGGCGCAATGGGACAACGTTTGACTGTAAACGCGATCGGCTGTGAATTCCATCTCCAGTCGGGGGAGTGATTATATTTAAAATATTTTCTCATCCTCGCTCTGGTAAAGAGACAAAGTGTGGCGTTGAGTTCCACCACTCAACACGCAATGTCTCGAATTCGATGGATAGCGAAGTGCGGAGTATCTTGACACTAGGTACTCTTTGTCTAATTTTCGGTTGACGTGTTGACGTGTGACGTGTTGGTTGGCAACGTGTATGTCAAACACAGGGTAGTGTGTGTCAAATTAATTTTATTTATGCGCTTGTTCGAGTCCCGCTATATTACTTTTTAATACATTTACTATGTAGTTCTTATCTTCTTATCATGTATCTATAAAAATAAATAAAACTGGAGTGTCTGCTTCTAATATTATAATAATTACATCTTACTAAATGCACATGTATGTATACACGGTTACACACATAGTAAAATAACATATTTTATAATTTTTGTCTGTCTATCTATCTGTTTGTTCCCGCTAATCTCTGCAACGGCTAAATCGATTTTAACGGGACTTTCAGGAGCAGATAACTGATGTAATAAGGAATAACTAAAATAAAGACTCGGAGGTGTTAAATTCCATGCGGACAAAGTCACGGGTGCAGGTAGTCTTATATATGTATGAATAATACTTAATATATACTATAGATATATTAAAAAAAGCATACCTGAGTCCCAATAGACCAGTAAAACCAACCCACATAACTAGGATGCCTGCATATTGAGTACACTCCGTGCGTAACGAGCTCGTGATCTGGCCTCTTTACTGTTTGCACCTGAAATATGTTCAATAATATTATTTTTTTTTTTTTCATGTTGGCAACCACTGCCTAAATATATATTCAGGGTATTTGAATTTTAAATTAAGAAAGAGAAAGTCCTGTTGAGTTTCTTGCACTGAGTCTTCTTAGATCTGAGGCATTAACATTCTTGAATTGGTGGCAAATTATTTGAAGTTAATAAAATGATGCATTTAACTAATTATTTTGAATAAAATTATTGTACTTTTACTTGTAAACTATGTCAATTAAAGCAAAATCTTTTTTGTCCCAAAAAGTTTTGCCTCATACTTTAATATAGATCTATCTATGACTCCAAATAAAAAATATATATATTATTCAATAATTTTCCTTTAATATTATTTTAATTAAAAAGAAAGGCCGGTCGTGTCGCAGTGGGACAGCGTCTGACTGTAAACGCGATCGGTTGTGTGTTCGATCCCCACTCGGGGGAGTGATTATATTTAAATTATTTTCACTTCCTCGCTCTGGTAAAGGACAAAGTGCGGCGTTGAGTTCCACCACTCAACACGCAA
Source organism: Dryadula phaetusa (assembly GCA_032432895.1). Lineage (NCBI taxonomy): Eukaryota > Metazoa > Arthropoda > Insecta > Lepidoptera > Nymphalidae > Dryadula > Dryadula phaetusa. The sequence continues at coordinate 628,841 of JAOYRS010000036.1, forward strand.
TATTTAAAATCCGGTGGGAAGCAAAGTACGGAGTCTTGACATTAGGTACTTTATATCTACCCTGCTGCGGGGTAAAAGCGTGAAGCTAAAAAATAATCTAAAATATATAAAAATTTAAATAATGCATTAAAAAAAATTTAAATTAAATTTGAAAGGTGTATAATTTTATTCATTTTTATTGACATACTTGTTGTTGTATGATGTTGGATGTCATCACTACAAGTACACCAACAGTATTATAATATACATATTTAATCTGATCTTCTCAGCTAATCTAGCAGCCATGAAGCAATGAAGCTAGGCATAGATGAAGGTTTTTTACTGAGTAAACAGTATATCTACTGTTACATAATGTTATTATATATATATATATATATATATATATATATATATATATATATATATATATATATACTACTGTCTGTCTATTCGTTTCAGATAATCTCTGTAACGGCTGAACCAATATGGATAGGTCTTTTACTACCAGAGAGCTGATCAGGAGCCTTTACTTTTATATTAGAATTATGAAATAAAGATTTAACGATTTTAATTTCCACGAAAACAAAATCACAGACACAGCTTGTTAATGTATATAAATGTAATAAATGTAAAATCCCACATAATATTTCTCCTTCTTCTATACATGTCTTCAATTAATTCTGTTAATTATTAAATGTAAGTATAGAGTAATCAAATGATAACTTTTGAAATTTAAATCAAATACTTATATTTTTTTTTGACTTACTATAGATGATAAATAAGAGAATGTAGAGAAATAATTTTAAGCAATTGGTCAAGCCATTCTAGAGATAAGCCAAAACAAATAAGTCAAATGAGAGACAAAAATTGTAAAAAATGTTATTTTCATATATGTATACATGCATATGAATTTGGTAAAAAGAAATTGTTTTAATATTATATACAAACAGACAGTACATTTCTTTACTTGTATATATAATATATACAATAAATATAGTTTAAAGTGACTGAAATTAACTGATGAAGCTTTATCTGATAACAGAGCTAGTTCCCTACACAAGCTAAAGTATATAAAAATATATATATTATTAAAAAAAAACACAAACATGATGATTAAAGTTGGTTTTGGCTGTGAACATGGCACTCTTTCTCATCATTTCTCCAACAACACACATTATGACACCTATGTGAGATATCCAGAATGCTGTCTTCATACCTTTAAAAAATATAAAATAACAATTTATTGAAACCTCAATTAAAAATGAATAATTTATGTTTAAGCACAAATTTAAATATTTGACTCATTAACTTAATTCCTTACCAATTCTCATTACTCAAATATAATTTATTACAATAATTTACAGCTTTCAAAAGAATGCAGTACTTTACACTCCATACTTCGCTTTCCACCGAATTCGAGACATTGGGTGGTTGATTGTTGGGTGGTGGAACTCAATGCTGCTCTTTGTCTTTACCAGAGCAAGGAAGTGAAAATAATTTAAATATAATCACTCCCCCGAGTGGGGATCGAACCCACAACCGATCGCGTTTACAGTCACAGACGCTGTCACACTGTGCCACGACCGGCCACTCATTTATATAAGAACATAATTTTTTAAGTAATATATATACACTTAAAAAGGTTGTATAACTAGACAATTCTACAACTAAATAATTATTCTTTCACATAAATACGATATATTATGTATAGCTAAGTAACTTACCAGGAAAGAAGTAATTTTCCACAGCAGCCTCTATCCAGCTGCCCACAGCGGCCACCCAATATTGCACACTATGATTTAAAATAAATGAATCTATAGTCAATGTCTGAGGATTTGTGAGTGCCACTGATAAGAATTCAGAAAAGTGGAACATTGAAAATGCCATTGCATAAAGTCCAAATATATGGCAACTGTCATCAAATGTTGCAAAATAGAACCCTGTAGCAAACACTGCCCCCAGGAAAGCTGATCTGACCGCCACCTATAAATTTTAAACACTAAATTATGTTAACGATAATGTGTTTATAACAAACAAGAATCCAAATTGATTACCGCAGGATTTAAGAGCATTGTATGAAATGAACATGAGCAAACAAATATATTATTTTTCACTACACATACAGCTCTTATAGTTTGTTACTATCGACTACAATATCTCATGTATCACTTTAAACTGAAATAGTTAGGACTAATTGGATCTACTTACATCGTATGTGAAGCCCTTTAAAGAATATCGTAAAATAAAGTTTAATAGACAGAAGTAAAGCGCTGGACCCCAGTAGGTAAGCGCCCACAACTCCGACGTGAAGCCTAGAACGGTTGCTGAGAAAAATGATACGATAAAAACTATGCTAGAAAGTGAAAAGCATAACATTGCTTGCTTCGCCGCCGGGCACATATTATTCATTCTTAAACTCATTTTTGGTGTGTTAAGAGAAAATGAATTCAAATGTACGTGAAATCTGAACACTGAGTTATATGTTCTTCATATCTTAGTTAATAATTTTAAATTTACTAATTTGTGCTTTGATTTTAATAAATATTTGTGAATCATTTCTAAGTTTAACGTCAATTTGACATTAACTAAAATTTGACTATTGTCAATAAATTATAGTCCGATTACATAAACTACAGTACAATTGTGCGCTCAAAAATATTTCGTGTGGTTTTATTACATTATTTTTACATTTCATGTTATATCAATAAGCTTTCGATTAAAACAAACACAATTTTGTATACAATACTCTTATCATTAAAGGCTGAATCAAATTTGACCTATGTCCAAGAACGATTTTAAAAAATGAGGAAATTTGGTCTTGTCACACTGTCACTTTGACAGTACCAAATCCTTTTCAATTCCTATTGGCAGATACAATAGTTAAATGAACACAAAAAGATATCTATTGGACTATATATGATACCTTTCCCGTTGTCATGGCCATAAATGGTGAAGTTTTTTCAATATATCTAAAGCAATATAGAACAACAAAACATTTGTTTTCATAAATTCAAAATTGCTAGTATGAAGTGTTAATTTGTGGCTATATCGAAATCCGTTGTTATTTGAATTTTCAAAATATAAAATAAAATGTAATATTGAATAAGTTTTTAATTATTTATTTTAACCGGCGCAGCAACTGACGTAATCGTACCATGACAACATCGTTTTGACCAGACAAATTAAAGAGTGAATTTAATTTCTTTAATATTGAAAGTATTTCGGATATTACACCTATCTAGCAATCTCTTAATTTCCTGAGTGTTTGCAGCTATTCTATACGAAATAAGGAAAGTTTAGTATGAGCTTAGATGGCTTATAGTGGTCGGATTATTTAGATTTGTTATTAGCATCTGATGTAATCGTGTCGCGATGAACGATCCGTGGGATGTTAAATCTGTGAGACAATCACACCAGTACATGTCTTGTATGAAGATTAATGGAATGCCACTTTTACCTCCTGTTGTAAGTGTTCAATTTGAATGATAATATTTGAAGCATATTTCACTTATACATTATTTATTTAAACAAATTATACTTGTGGAAATAAATTAATATACTAATTAGAGATACTACAGTAGTTCTGTACCAATTGTTTCTATTACTTTTGTTTTAATTTTTTATTTTATAAAAAAATATTAGTACTGGTTACTTAGAACAAAGTCTAGGTGACACCTAAGCAAGATTTCTATAGAAGTTAGAAAGAGATCTGAGACACTTAAATTGCTAAGTTAATAGAAAAAATATTTTAAAACACTATTAAAAAGACATGTGTAGTTTATAATTCAGTTATTTATTTTACCTATGGATATTTCATATTTTTTATTTTATCACCAATTTTAAATATTTGAGAAGATTCATTGAATCTAAACCTTTATAATAGTTAGTATATTTTTTTTAAATTGGAATAAATGAAATCTGTTAACCATTTCATTTGTTACTTTATGTTTTTATAATATTTTTTTTTACATTTTATTATAAATATAATTTAATTAAATGGAGTTATTGTTACAGCTCTCCAAAGAATGCCGTAAAGAGATGCAGTACTATAAGTTATTAGCAAAAGAGGTAGAAAAGCGAATCCAAACTCTCAAGCCACTAATCATTGACAGTGACACTGAATCAAATGATGATAAAACAGATGCTCCCGAGCTTCCTGAATCTGAACAGAGCTACGATCCACCGGTGGAATATAGTCAACACGAGTTAATTTCTGATGTCAATAAAAATGTTATGAATGAAAAATATCATGAAGAGTCCACAGGCAAAATATGTATTAGCAACACATTTGATAATTTGTCTTCCAATCTCACAGCTGATACAGACAGTGTCTCTTCTAAGTTATCTTCCAAACTTGTCATAGATTTGAGTCTCAGCATCAATGAGACTGGTCGTAATTTACTTACAAGTCCCAACACATCGCAAACTCTCAATGAACTACCTGAAAGAGATTGTGTGTGTCCTAAAAGAGATTCGCTAAGTTCTGACACCAGTAAGACAATAAAAGATGATAAACTGAGTTTCAGTCTTAGCTTAAATAAAGACGCCATGCCAGACCAAATAGCTACCATTCATTTTACTCAAGATGGACCTTCTTCCCTCAGCTCTAAAAGTTTCACAGGCTCACTGAACGATATTCACACGGAAAGTGTAAAAGAATCTCCGAACCCATTGATTCGTCAAAGATCGTATACACTTTTAAAACCAAGCCCGGTCCTCATGGCCCATTTGGAAGTGCAGTCTATCAACACTGGCATGGATGTTACTTCGATATCTATGAGCGAGTCCATGTCTAATATAAGTTATAATTCCAATAGAAAACGAAGGAGTTGGGATTTAGAGTCGGCTAAGGAGAAATGGTCGTCAATGGCTTTGGAACTAAAAGATAAAAGTTTGCCTAAAAATAATAAAAATAGTACGAAAGTTGTAAATACAAAACCTGTTAGAAAAATGGTACAGTCGACGCCGCCACGGGCGAAGTCGTTAGCCAACGAGAAAATAAAACGTAGTCCTCCAAAACCAATAACTAAATCGGAACCTTTGACAAAGCCTAAAAAGACGCCCAGTCCTGTGAATCACGCACAGAACACACATAAGCAATCCACGCCAGTAACAAATCAAAAGAGAGAAAGCGAACCTGTAAAGAAACCGATTTCCGAATCGGAAGACCCAGCAACACGAGTTAGAGAACTGTATGAGAAAATTCAAAAACAACAACTAATTCAAATGGCCAATTTAGTTGAGAAGCAGAAGAAAGAGCAAATGTTGCTCCAACAAGTGTTTGAAGAACAGAACAATTTGCTGTTTACACAATTGAAAACAATATGCCCAAAATCACCAAACGAAGTGAAGGAGGCTTGGAATGATAAGAATCAGGAAATCCACAGAGGTCCGGTGAGCTTGAGCCAACTGATAAACCAGAAGGTTTCTGATAACAACTGTGACAGTCCGGTGATATGCACTTTAACTGAAACGAACAACTATCTCAACTACTGTGATAATGTGTTGAAAAAATCTCGTGACATCACTAGTAGTATGAAGAAGCAAGTTAATAAAAATATTCCAGAAAACGATAAGTGTCAAAAACCTAGTGACGGGAATAGAACAAGAACTCATTCGCCTGTCAGAAAAAACACACCGACGTCCAGAAAACTTGTGTATGAGACGAGCGCCTCGTCTGAACGCGATTACGATACGATACTGACCGATCGAACGAACGATACTATGGCAGACCTTAATGTTACATTCCCATCGGATGAGGAATGCCATCCATGTCTTCAAAACACAGTGATAATGTGTGGGCCAGCCGACAATCCGATACAGACCTCAGTTCCCTGTCGATCTACGGAGAATACTTTAAAGAACGTGGAGGCGACATTACAACATTCGATAAACAATATTTGTTTGAGACAGAAAAACGTGTTCAGAACTCCAACAGCACAAGAGGTAAGTACTAAGTAAATGTGAATTGACAAGTATATATATATATATATATATATATATATATATATATATATATATATATTGGCATAAGGTTCTCATAATATGATTATTAATTTTTTTTTTATTCTTAATGTCTAATAATTTTGAGCGAGCATCAACACCATTCAATTATTATCCATTCCTTAGTACAATCACCACTTGTCCCTTTCCCTTACCTGCATCTCCCTTCTTATTTAATCCAATATATAACCTGAACATCTTATTTTGGAAGAAAATTCTTTTTAATAAGAAAAATCACAATTTTATGTACCTCTCAGCGAGCAGCCGCTACAAAAATAGTTGCTCACGCCAAAGGTTTCCTCGTCCGTCGTCTCATGAGGACTGAGCGGGTCCAGGCGACCGTGCAGACTATAAAGGATGCACTGCTATGCGCGTTACAGCTGCATCAGGACCGCGAGGGTATACGCGGGGCTGATGTAGACCTGCACCGACGTTTGATACAACAGGTGACAGGGGACTGATGGTTTTGCATGCGTGTGCTTTTGTTATATAATATTGCTGGTTTATATAATTTTTTGATTTTTTGTTTCTGTTTGATATTCTTAACTAGGAATTCTCATTTTATATTTTCTCTTTGCTGATAGTTTTATATGCCATAGATTCTTTTTGCATAGTTGAACTACTTATACTTCCATATTGCTTGGAATAAAATTAGACTTTTCTAAAATTACAGATGTTTTAAGAAAATATCATTATGATAAGTGCTTTATATTTACAAACATTTTTGTAATTTTTTTTTGTTTTTTATTATTTTTGTTAGATTCAAAATTTGAACTATATATTAATATAATTTATATGGGATTTCGAGGTCGATTCCCACTCGGATTTCCCCAATTCCCCCTGATTACATTTAAAATATTCTTATTTTCTCTCTCTGGTAAAACAAAGCGCAGCGTTGAGTTCTGCCACTCGACACGTAATGTCTCGAATTCCGCAGAGAGCGGAGTGTCTTGACAGGAGATACTTCGTATCTACGAGGTATAAATCAATATCAGTCAATTAAAAAAAATAGTTTTTCAGTTTATAACATTTCTTTAGCTTTTCATTATATAACAGGCTAATTATTAAAAATATCATAAAAAGTTAGAAAACATTTTTGAAAAAACGTATAAAAATTTGAACGCAGCGGGATTCGAACCCGCACCTCTTGGAAATTGGACGGTATCCAAGAGTCGCGGGTTCGAATCCCGCTGCGTTCAAAATTTTTATACGTTTTTTCAAAAATGTTTTCTAATCCTAAGTGTGGAAGAACACTTTAAAAATAGTATTAAAAATATCATAGAGAGTTAATAAAAGAACATATTTGCCATTTGTACAGATAACAGCAGCATGTTACTCTCTACATGACACCTTCATAGCGAGTTCTGCCACCGAGAGGTGTGCCCTCATTGCCTCAGACCGCAGTCGACAACGCTCTCTGGCTGCAAGAATCAGTCCCCTGCCTGCACATTTGCCTCATAGAAACTATAGACCTACGTAAGTGTATGATTTTGTGATAACAACTATTTTTGAACAGGGAATACTGATAGTGAATATTTCTCTTTATAATATTATTTATGGCTAATAGATATTAGATTTATATATTTAATAATAAAATTCTAATTTTGGTTTACTTAAATTTGTACTTTAGGAATTATGAATATTAAATATTATTAATCTAAAAAATATAGATTATATATTTATTTTTATAAAAACATATTATCTGTTAAAGGGTTTAATTTTTTTATTTGACTATATTCAACTTTTAAATGAAACTATTTTTAACGGATTAATCGCGTATACTTTGGTATTCGAAAATATATTTTTGTAAAAACGAACGACGATTCGAACACTTTACAGTAGTCCGTGGTCACAGGTAAATTGTGTCCCCGGATTACTGTATAGTGTTTTAAACAATTAATCCTTTTATAATAGCTTCATTTAAAATGTGCAAAAATGGCAAAAATCAAAGATATTTATATATTAAACTTTGCATTATACTTGATATTATTGTTTTAAATTTCAATATACTAAATCATACTTGTAATAATTATAAAATTATAGGACTTATATATTAACAGAAGGTTTTGGTATATATTATTTATATATGTATGTATAATTCTTAGGGATCTAATGTCACAAAGCCACAGTGGGGTGTTCCCAGCGCGAGCCAAGCGAGTTCCGCCCTCGCTCATGACTCAATCCAATTATGGTAACACTATTCGTTAAGTGAATGTTGCCAGCTTAAAAAATCACTTCCCACACTTTTTTAATATTGCCAGCTTCAAAAATATATACTCTTTCTTTTTCTTATTACTTCTTTTGTTTGTAATTGTAATACATTTTGTAAAAGAATATGTTTTTTTTTATATTTTAATTAATTCAAGTACGGTTTTAATCAATGTTTCATATACATAGTTAAGAGCCACACACATTATTGTAGAATATTCAAAACGTCGCGTTGCGTTTAGTTTATTTCAATTACTAAATAATACAGTTTTAAATGTTATGAATAATTCTGTCTATTTTATAAATGTTACTATTATTCAAAACCCACTTCACTCTCGTTCTGTAAATGTTGCCATCAGCATAAATCATTTAATCTTTTCGCCCTTTGTTGTTCCAAGCAGCTTTATTCTATCTTGTGGCTATGTTTTTTTTTTAATATTGTTGATATGTTTGCATGTACATATGTACATTGTACATACACCTAATAATCTTAAGCATGAAAATTTATTTTTGGCTCTCATTGAAATTTTTTTATATTCAATGTTATTAAATATTTGATTCTATGTTCTGCTTTTTTGTAAATAAGAAACTTCTTAGCATTCAATGTACTTTCCTTGCTGAAATGTGCCAATACGTTCACCTCTCACATGTCATATCTCTATCTACCCAAATTTAGAAAAGATCCTATTGAAGGCAGCCAAAAGATCAAAAACCTCATATCCTTACAATCTAACGTTAAAGTTCTATACTTTTTAGTCTTTTGATAGCGCCGTTGAAAGTGTCATATTAATTAAGATAAACAACACGGATATTGGAGGCGAGCAATTTTTATAATGCATTTCAAAGTTAAAAGCTGCACGAAATCTCGAGCACTCCTCCTAGCTTCTCTCTTTGCTACACAATGGGCACCTGCACGGTGAATTCATGGAATGCTAAGGGGTATTTTCAATTAGTGTTTTGTTTTTTAATATTAAATCAGTTTTATAATAATGTTTCAGAGACATTTAGCAAGGATAAGAACCTACGCCGTTACATACCGAGCCCACGACGTCGTCCCTGGCGCTGACACCCACACGATACCAATTTATAAACCGAGTAAGATTATATTATGATAATATTATATTAATATGTAATATATAATCTGTGTAATCCTAAAAAAAATAGTATGTTTGTATAGATAATGCATTTCAGAGGTTGGAAACCTTTTTCTTCGCATCAAAAAAGGTCTAATTAAAATTTTTATACCAAAAAAATGTTGTTCTCTACAATTAATCTGAATTGTGATATAATTTTTTTTTTTAATTTCTTTCATAATAATTGATAATAAATAATGTTGTGTGAAACGGTTATAGTAAATATAGTTTTTTGTACAATGCCATCTATATCATGTTTAAAGTTTATTTATTATTGGTATTCATATGAGAAATTTATATATATATAATTAAAACTTCGTCTTGTCTGTGCTGGTTAGTTGCTATTTGGATTGTAAACTATAAAATCCTAAAGTCCTAAAGTATTAAAATTTAAAATAAGTTGTCACAAAGTTATATAATATGGAACAAAGTATATAAATTATCTATGTAACTTTAGTAATATTTAAAGTTAAAACTATGATTTTAAGTTACTTTCACAATATACATATGTACATACAAACATACATATGTATCGCACCTTTAGAATTAAAGTGAATCATGTAAAATCTATGAAAATCTCTTTAGTACATGAAATAACTTGTTAACATGTATTCTATCAGTATAATAAAACAAAAATTTTGATACAGAGCAAACTAAGTATTTTTATTATTTTCTTATTTAAATAACTAAAAAATGGTAAATTCTTCAATTACTCTTTAGAAATTTACCAAAAAATACGAATTTTCGGATCAAGTCACTACAATTCTAAAGGTATCCCATATATATATACATATAATTATTTTTAACGTTATTTCTCTATACAGTAATAATTAAGAAGTATCATTCCTTTAAAAGAGTAATCTTTAATTTAAAAAAATTCATCAGTTTGAGCGTTTGAGGCAAATCTGCTTGCATGTGGTTGGTAAAATGTAATGCTTTTAATTTATTCATAATATCTAAGTGTTAAGACACTTTAAAAATGTTAAAAAAAATAAGATAGATTAGATTTTTTAGTACAATAATATTACAATATAAATATTAAGTAATTGTGAACTGAGGTTGTACAATGGCTTCCGATCTGGTGCCTATATAGTAGAGTTAGTATAGGAAGAGTTTTGATTATTTATTTATATATGTTTTAACAGCTTTTTCTCATATAGCAGGATAGATTAAAGTGAATCTGCCTTGAGAAAAAAAAAACAATTTAAACATAATTTTTCCTTTGATTGAGAAGCGATGCCAATAGTACAGCTTAGAGTCCAAACGCTGTACCATTTTGCCATTGTGGTCTTAATAACTTAATTATTTTTTATTATCATAATATTTTGTATGTATGTAACACTCAATAGAGTATGTATATATTTAGTTTTTGTTTTTTGTTTCATCTTGGCATGACTTTTATGTTTAAAAAAAGTCATTTACAACAAAACTTATTGGTTTTCTTTTGTGTTATAGTCTGGACTTTAAGAGTCTAGTCTATCTGTCTGGTCTCATTTAAAATATATAAAAATTCCAACAATTCTTTTTTTAAATTATATGTATAAATGAATAACATGTGAAATAATAAGCCATGTTCATCAAAGCTCTTTCTATAATAACTTAATAAAAAATATTATATTTTGTATTTTATTCAACAATTTTCTATCAAAATTTAAGTCTGATTTTTTTAAATTTTTTATGTTTTTTTTTTGTAAAATGTTGTATTTTCGCTAATAGATGTTTAATTTGTAGTTTTCTTTAATTTGGTTTTTTTTAATGTCATTTTAAAGTAATAATAATTTCTAGTCATTAACACAAATCTGCATAATATAAAATAAATGTTCAAATTAACCCTTGTATAATCTGTGGTAATTGATAAATTAAGTGTGTATTAATTAATTATAACATGTTTATACTGTTTTTGTACTGATATTTTCCAAAGAACTAGAAGGGTATTTGACTGGAATGAAAATATTTTCAACTTGAACATTTTTGACAATCATTTTCAGTGATCTATTTAATATAAATCCAAATTAATATAATAATATTACGATAGGTTATTTTCTGAACCCTCCACCTTCCTTGTCAAAGATGGTCCCTTATGGGAGACCATTGTCAACCCCGTTCCTCTCCATCTTAACGTGTGACGTCACTTACGGAAAGCCCCTCAGTATGTGTTTAATACATTTAACCTGTCAAATACCCTACCAACTAAAACTAACAAGAGCACACATATATTAAGAAAATAAAACTAAATTTCGCTCGACATTTTATTGTATTACTTCTCCATACAGACCCTTTAACATTAGAATTGAAACGGTAAATTAATCAAACCGATAGCGACGTGAGCAAACAATTATACTACTATAAATATATGAAAGATACGACGATAGAAGCGTGTTCAAAGCAAAACCAACACACGGTTAACACTATCTCTGTACAAAGTCCAGGCACTGACGCTTCGAAGACCCCTTCGGTTACTTGTTAGCATTTAATTTAATAAATGCGACAAAAACGCCAATAGTAACTAAATTGGCTGTCAGGGTGTTTCTGTATTTGTTAAGGCAGGGTGTACTTGACGTAGGGTACTTCAATGTCGTTGTCGTCCTCATCGTTGCAGCAGAGCTCGAACACTAAGGCTTTCACGTGGGGTTCCAGCTTCTTCTTGGACACTTTGGTGACCACCTCGGACATTGGCAAGTTGAGCCGCTCCTGACGCTTGGCTTTGGGCATGAAGAAGGAGTACAGCATGCAAACACCTTGCGATAGCATAGTGATCTCCAACTTGTGTTCGTTTTTGAAGTAATCTATGAATTCTTGTAGGGTCACTTCCCCCTTCACCTCGAATCGGTCCCATAGCGTCCACTTCTTATCATAGTAATTGTTAGTCGGTGCCGATATTGGTTCAGAGAAGCCAAAGAATGGTAGGGCGAGGTTGACGAAGCCATTCTTGAACACTTCTAAGTTTTTGAAGCCTTGAGCCAGTTTGTAAAGCTCAAGGCAGACGAGGCCAGCCACTACGGATGTGGTGGTTGCTATAGCAGGGATGATTTTACCGGCAATAAGCTTGGACCTGTGTCTGTCCGCAGGAGGAATTTTATAGTTAGCTGCGCGCAGGTTGGAAGCGGCCACAATGAAGTCCATGTGGAAGTTGGTGTCGTCATCCTTTTCGAAGTCCAGTGGGGTTATCTTGAGAGAGCCCAGCTTGCTAGGAGGCGGCAGGTCGGCCACTATATTCTTTACCCTGTCTTGGTCCATGTCGTCGTTATTCTGTTGCAGCTGAGCGTCTGTAACGGCTATTTTCACGCCGGATTTCGGTTTGAATTTTGGTACCTGAAATAAAGATTTTGGAATTATATCATTTATATATAAGAAATGTAATTTCTCCATTATACTAATTCAGACTAATTATTTTGACAGATAAGAGTAATAATAGGAAATAAAAACAGAATTAATAATAGATGTAGAATATAACAAAATAACACAAGTCATATATATATATATATATATATATATATATATATATATATATATATATATATATATATATATACATATATAGTTGAAACCATAAATTTAAAAAATCTTAAGTAATTTGTGCAAAGTATTTCATTTTTTATTATTTAAATGTATAGTTGGCTACCAGTCAAAAGAAAACTTGCTTGACACCGGAAATCGAGACATTGCGTGTGATGTGATGCGAAGCGAAAAGCTATGAACATTTTATCTTACCAGAAAGATAATAATGATAATTCAATCATTATAATTCAATTATTTCTGTATATTAATTGTTCAACTGAGAATTCAACAATAGTACAGTACATATTTACAAAATAATATCATATTCTACTTACAAAAATATCATCAGGAGGCTATTCTATATCTTGTTGGAGAACTGTAAACGAGACTGGTTCTTGGTTCAAATACTACTCAAGGGAATATTATATTAAAAAAAACATTACAACTTCTTCGCTTTACACAGACTAAGTAGTAAATAGACATAGTGAGTAGATTCACTCAACATACTATGATTCTATTTAGATCAGTAAACAGACAGTGTCTTGACACTTGGTTGAGTCTGACTACCCTGCTGAACATATATAAGATAAAGCCTGAAAATGCCTTAAAAAAACTAATGACACCAAAAAGCTAACCTGAACCCCACACGCCACCTTCGCGATCCTCTCTCTATCAACACACGGTGGCAGCCCATACACCTGAGCTCTTAAGTTGGCTGCCGCTACCACATAGTCCAGATGCAATTCCTCCTCCGGATCAAAGTCCAGGGGTGAGGGACACCGCTTGGGTCCAGACCAGAACGGAGCTCCACTGGTGGTAGTCTGGTCGGGTGGGAAATTGTACAGGAGCTGTTTAATCTGGTTGGAGTACTGAGCCTCCCAGTGCAGGCGGGCCCATGTCACACAGTCGTCGAAGTTGAGCGGCCTCTCGTTTATTGCGTTCTGAAATTATATATATTACTTAATTAGGACAAATGTATTGTAAGCATAGATTTTCTTTTTAATTTTAATATAATGTATAAAGAAAATAATCGAGGCCGGTCCTGGCGCAGTAGGACAGTGTCGGACTGTTAACCCATCGGTTGTGGGTTCGGTCCCCACTCAAGGTTGAATATATTTAAATTATTTTATAATATATATAATATATATGAAACCAAGTCACGACAAAGTGCGGCGTTGAGTTCCACCACAACACGCAATGTCTAGAATTCGGTGGAAAGCGAAGTATGGAGTGTTTTGACACTAGGTACTTTCTGTCTACCCTGCTATACTGGTTAAAAGCGTGAAGCAAAAATAATAATGAATTGAAATAAATTAATTATATCAAAACATTTATATATTAAAAATTTCCCATTTACTCAAAACTATTAGCAACTATTTCCTTAAAACCTCAAAATGCCAAATTAAATACAATTAGAAAAATACAAGACCCATACATACCCTAACACTCTCCAAGGCATCCAATGGCTGACTGCCAGGCAGCTTCATAGTTCTTTCTAAGAAATGAGAATCTCGGAGATACTGGGCTGCATGTTCAGCAGCCTGCCGGAAGAGACCCTCAAATTCATCCCTGGCCCATTGAAGGGTATGCTCTATGGCATTGGGGAAGTTCTTCAGAGTACATATTGGTATGCTCTTCTCTGGCGGATCCTGAGATGAACTGTAGGATTCGGTGAGGAATGGCACTACCACCTGTGGATGGAAGACATTTTGATTTATGTTTTGATGCAATGATAAATGTAATCCTAGTATTTTATAGCTTTTTATAATTGATAAAAAAAGCTTTCCATTTCAAATATTTTAAAGGCCATAAAAAAAATAAAGCACAGCAACATTGATATTCTTATATGCTATAATATAATTATATATAAGTTATAATAATTTACGCATAAGCATTTCTATTAACTACATACGAACATATGGTTTAGTGATCAGAGCTCATGAGCCGTTTACAAGAAGCGCGGGTTCAAATCTCGCTGCATTTAATTTCTTATAAACTAGACATTTTCAGAACACTTATAAATTTTGAAAATGTCTAGTCTATAAGATCCCCAATCTTTAACCAGTATAAAAAATGTATATTACAAAACCACAATCACCTGAGTGTTTCCCTTAGTGCCAAGAGTACCACTCTCCAGCAGCGGCTTCCTATAATACACACAACGCCTGTCCATGTAGATCCTCGCGTCCACATTGTCCAGGGCGTTGGCCACACCGTCCAACTCCTCGAAGAAGGCGTCATCGTACACCGACTCTGTCTCCGGACACACTCTGTTCTCTTGTGCCACTACGTTCATGAATGGATTCATTTGCTTGATCACCTGAAATAATAATGCATTTCATTTTAGCTGCAAATTTGATGGTTCGAGGATATCATTGAAATATTTTTTATACTTAAAGTATTTTCAAAATTCATATATTTTGAATTTTTATAAAAAAGGAAACAATATTTCTGATATCAAGTTCATTCTAATAATATTCAAAATCATATAATTCCTTATAAAAGGAGCATAAAGCGAAGTACATCACTAAGTACTCACAAGAGACAAAAAAATTTTTTTAAAAAAATATGTATTTGTAGTAGAAGTACATATTTTAAAAAACTTGATATGATTTTACAATCTTACTTTCCCCTGAAACCCAACATAAACAACCCCTACTCACCCTGGCGGCAGTGCTCGACTTAGGCTTCTGCACATCGTGCGGCCTGAACAGGAACTGCCGGTTGAGGTTGGACTTCTCGATGAGGTCCATGTCGGTGACGGTGACGCGGCCGCCGTCAGCGCCCACACCGATCATGGCGAAATTCTTTAGCAACTCGCATCCTATGGCGCCAGCACCTGATTGTGACAAATTTTAATTAGATATGCAAAATCCATCCTGCACGATTGGATATATAAACAGGCGTAACTTAACACTGCACTTTATGTTAGCAGTGCAAACAAGTGATATGGATGGTGGAACTCAACGCCGCACTTTGTCTTTACCAGAGCGAGGAAGTGAAAATATTTTAAATATAATCACTCCTCCGAGTGGGGTCGAACCCACAACCGATCGCGTTCACATTCAGACGCTGTCACACTGCGCTACGACCGGCCTATAAAAAAAAACCGGGCTATAAAAATTACCACAGTTGTAAATCGAATCCGTCGTGATTAAATTATTTTACTTCCGTGATCTGGTATAAAAAAAGCGGCGTTGAATTTCGCCACTCCACCACACAAGGCAGTCTCGTATTCGGCGGTAAGCGCAGTACGGAGTGCAAAGCCTCTAAGTGTTTCCTATCTATCTATAAGGGATAAAAGCGTAATACCAAAACAAAAAAACACCTATAACCTGTTTCTCATAACTTGTAATAACAATTGTTTTTTGTAACTTATTAACTTATTTTCGATTTATTTCTTATTGAAATATGTAAATATGTATATTACTTCCAAATTAAGCAAATCAACTAACTATAAACACTGATCACAAAGGACAGCGTCTGATTGTAAACGCGATCGGTTGTGGGTTCGATCCCATCCGGGGGACTGATTATATTTAACTAATTTTCACTTCCTCGCTTTGGTAAGACAAAGCACGGCGTTGAGTTCCGCCACTCAACACATAATATCTCGAATTCGGTGAACACTAGGTACTTCCTGTCTACCCTACTATGCGGGATAAAAACGTGAAACCAAAAAAAAATACCTATAAATATTTTGCAAATGTATTTATAATTAGTAAATTAAAAAAAAAAACGGATCTCTATGAATAAAAAAATAGTAATTATTTAAGAGATTACTCGAGGACAATATTTACCATTTTCCTTATTCAATTCTTGATAGCGATAACTTCATAATATACGATTGTTTTTTAAAAATTATTTTGCAATAATAAATATAAATATTTAACTTAGTTTATTTGGTTGTAAAAAATATCCTTTTACACTACTTTAATTAAATTATTATTTAAATTAATTCAATGTTAATATGTACTATGCAAAGGGGACACCCTATGCAATAAAATACGCGTTACCATGGCAACGTATATATGTCACTTTATATAAAAGTATATTAAGTATCAAACATGTTAATGAGTACATTATTTAAGCAGCTTTACGCTTTATCTTGTATAGCAGGGTAGTCAGAGACGATCTAGTGTCAAGACACTCCGTTAACAGTTTTCCACCTGAATTCGAGACATTACGTGCCAAATGGTGAACTCAACGCCGCGCTTTGACTTAAAAGAGCGAAGAAATAAAAATAAAATTAATAATAATCGTCTCCCCGAGAGGGGATCGAACTCGCTACCAATCAAAAAAGCATTTACATTAAGACGCTGATCTACTGCGCCACGAGGACATCATAATATGCAATTATATTAATTTAAAATATTTCTAATAAATTATAGAGAAACTCTTGGCATACTCCAAAAAACTTTTACTCGCATATTAAATAATGAAATATCATTAAAAGTGAATCTTAACTTAAATAATTTGATAAGAGGAAATGTCATTTTGACAGCAAATAAAACATTTTAAATTAGAAAAAAAAAACAGAAAACGCAAGTCACGTTAGAAAGTAAGTATTTCAAATAAATATCCCATAACAAATTTTAACCTGTTTAAGCTTCATCCACGTATATAGTAAGAAAAAGTCAACCAAATTTTATGATCCACAAAAAGTGAAGAATATTAAGTTTATTTTATATTGATTGTGATTGTATTTGGGATAGACGGAACTCAACACCGCAGTGTGTTAACAACAAATATAAAAAAATGATAACAACCACTGTAATATATATTTAATGAAAATAATTTACTTCATACAATATTCTTGACCTACATTTGAAGAGCGTATCGATTAACTATTGAATGCAGAAGGCATTATTATTTAGAACTAACGTCGTATTTTAAGGAAAAAATTAATGTATATTTTTATTACATTAAACAATGTTGACGGTTGTGGAACAGCGTCCGACTGTAAACGCGATCGGCTGTGGGTTTGATTCCCACTGGGGGAATGACTATATTTAAATTATTGTCATTTCCCCGCTCTGGTAAGACAAAGCGCGGCGTCGATTTCCGCCATTCAACGCGCAATGTCAGCGGGAAGCGGTGTACTGAGTGTCATGACACTAGGTACTCTCCGTCGACCCTGCTATAAAGGATAAAAACGTAAAGCGCAAAAAAATTTAAACCCATAATCATAGTATGAACGGTCTGATGCAGTCCCACTGTGCCATAATGGGTTCACATACAAATGTTATAAAATGCTTTAAACAGGGCAACCTTGATATAACATAACTGAAAAATTATTTACTAATCAAGTAAATTGTTAGTGAGGTTAGGTTGATCTACGATTCGTTATAACAAGGTAATAATAATAATTTTTAAATTATGAAATTGTATATAGATAACTGATAGAAGTCGTTATATTGAAGTTATAAGTCGACCAAATTGGTTAAATATAGGCTATTATATTTTGCAAGAATTTAAATATTCGTTATAAAGGATTTCGTACTTCGTTAAACCAAATAAATTTTTAATTTTTTATTTTCATGCTTTTTATCCTGCCTAGAAACAGAAACAGAAAGTACCTGGTGTCAAGACACTCCGTACTTCACTTTCCACCGAATTCGAGACATTGTGTGTTGAGTGGTGGAACTCAACACCGCACTGTTTATTACCAGAGCGAGGAAGTGAAAATAATTTTATATATAATCACACCCCCGAGTGACGATCGAACCCACGACTGGTCGCGTTTACAGTCAAACGCTGTCACACTGCGCCACGACCGGCCTCAAATCGTTATATTGAAGAACTGTATATATAACAAATATATCTGTTTGTACAAATGTATGTTTTATAAGCATATAAAACAATCTTACCGTACAATGCATGATGCAATAATCTCAAAGATTAGTCACTTAGTAGACACTGAACAATGCAAGATTAATTAAGTCGATCATTACTCTAATTATAAAACAGAACTAAATCTAATTAGAGTTCAATGACCTTCCCTCTACTTTTAATTGATTTCTGTTATTTTACTATATTTAATTTTTTTTAACACCTTTTCATAAATAGGATAAGATGACTTAAAACCTAGTGTCAAGACAATTTAATTCTTTTGTTCTATCTGAGACATTTTGTGTTTGAATAACGGAGCTCAGCATTTTGTATTACCAGATTAGGAAATAAATTAATTTAAATATTATTATTTCTCAGAGCAGGCATTGGAACTTCAACCACCACCGATTTACAGCTAATGAGAGTCTCACTGTACCACAGGTTCCTCACACTCATTTGTATATAATATATAAAGAAAAATAATAATAATGTTGAAACATTTCATGTTGAACATTCATGTTGAACATTTTTTGAATAACAGAGCTCGTTAGCCTTTGCATAGAGAGTAGATAGAAAAAAAATTACCACATCTGTCTGTTTACCATTTGTTCACTCGAGTCATTGTGCTTATCTCTAATTATCAAAACATTTAAAAATTATATAAATTAAAAAGAAAACTAAAAAAAAAACACTTACCAACAATAAAATATTTCAATTCACCAAGTTTCTTCTGGAAATCTTTTCCGAACACTGCAATCTGTCCATCGTATCGGGACCCTGTAGGCTTACAATTATCCTCATTTAGGCTAGATCTATCTTTAGGAAGGCACTCAATGGCATCTAGGTATAGCCACTGGACTATGGGGTGGAATTTTCCCGAGCAGGCTTTCATCACTTCTTGAGCAACTACACCTCCAATGGCTGCGTTCATGGGGTTTAGATCACCAGCTGATACCTGCAAAGTAAATTTAGATAATACAGTAAGTTTACACTTAAATAAATGGAGAAAATATCCTAAGTGAGACTTAAACCCACAAATAATGGCCTTTCTAGTTAATGTGTTCTGCTGTGCCTCAGCAAAAAGTATTAAAATAATTTTAATGGCATAAAAACACAATTCGTCATAGCTACGTTAAAAACATACAAGTTTAAAAACACAAAATTATTACATAATTAAAACTATATGAAATAAAAACAATTAAACATTTTTTTTAGTGTCATCAAAATTGTTTATTTAGACTTACGCTAACCAAGAATTGAATACTGGACCTCAATGTAACTATGTTCTAAATAAACTTATGAGTACAAACCGCTAAACTTAAACCATTTACAATATAAACATTATCCATATTGGGATTTCTATATGCATACCATGTTATATGGAGGCAGTTACTACCGAGGTTAAATGCTTTATTTAAATACTGTGAACTAGTATTAGCCCGACAATGCAATGAGATGCTATTAAACTATTTATGGCTACAGAATTCTAGGTATTACTACATTTTATAGATTTTTTTTTTTGCTTCACGCCTTTATCTTGCATAGCAGGATAGACGGAAAGACAACTCAAGACACTCCGTACTTCACAAAGTATGGAGGTAAGTAAGTATTTGTAGATAGAAAGAGTTACTTCAGTAGTTTTAATAACATAGCATAACCCTATTACAAAGAATTCACTAACCATTTAGTTGAAATTTTTAATAGATAATATATAATTCATCAAATAAAATAATTAATTCGTCTCCCATACACAAAATACATGAAATTTTTTGCTCTTTTTATAAATGTTGGTACAGAACCCTGCGAGAATGAGTCCAGCTCACACTTGGCCACTTTTATTTTTCAAGTTTTGCTCACTCACATATGAATTTACAGGATAAATTTGTCCCTGTTTTTACCAAGGTACTGGTACTAATAGAATAATTTCTGGGCAACATAATTATAATTTATATCACAAAAATAGTAAAAAAAATATATTTGTATAATTTGTCATATCTACTTTTATATATTTACTTTAATCAGTGAACAAATATTATAATATCTTAGAAAGTAAACAAGAACATACCTTGCAAAATATCTCGATAAGCTCATTATTAATTTCTATTTCACCACTCTTAAACAATTCCTCACTTTCTACTATTTTCTTTACATAATCATTGAATTTAGCCACATCTGCTTCACACCAGGGCTTTGGCAGCTGACCTTCAGCTTCTTGGAACTTATGAAGTGCGGAAAAAGCAATATGAAGCTGTTGAGGATAGTCCATCTTGCCAAAATCAGTAATGAGATACTCTGGACTCTTAATAGATTCACTTAAAGGCTTGAAATGTACTTTTTTCGGCATTTTAACTTGAGTGACCATGCCCCCTCTGATGTATTTAGAAAAGTTTGTGGTGTCCCCAATACTGAAAGTATATGGCCCTAGGACTTTGATTTTGCGGGGTTCACAGCCATTTAACTCCGACATTCCTTGTATCTAAAAGTAAATATTAAGAATATGCTAAATATTGTATATAATATAAAAATAAAAAATAAACAACTTTTTTTTAAAATACCTTAATATAATATAGGTGCCTAAAAACAAAAATTTATATCTACTATACAGTAAAATCATTAACATTTTTAAAATTTAACATGAAATTAATATGTTGGAAATGGTTATATATTACATATCACACTAACTCAAACTGTAATAATATAGAGCAGCCATACACAAAACCAAACAATGTATCTAATCTGATTATATTCATAAAAGGTCACATACAAAGAGATTTCTTTTAAATTTGTTATTGGTTTTAGGTGGTAAATAAGTGAACATTAAAGTTTATAGAACTATGATTCATTTGACTTCTGTGATTCATGACAACAAAAATGTCAGATTTCATACTTGCTCATGTCACCTTTATATATTTAGAAAGTATTGTTAGGTTTATAATTATTTTTTTTTTATACGCGACGACATCGTAGATAAGTGTTTCTTTGTTTGATAATAGAAACATACAAACCTCACTAAAAGTAACATAGTCCCCATCTTCGAGCCCATGGCGAGTATCGTCCAAACAAGTTACAACCGCTTCGTATTCATGAGTGATACCAGCCACCATAGCAGACACGGGGTTTTCACCGGTCACATCTACAACGGTGAACTCTGGCCCAAAATCGCAGAATACCTGCGAGAAAAGTCCCCTAGTGTCTGCTATTACCAAAGCGATGTTGTTAGCGTGCGTGATAGCAGCTACGCGTTGCTGTTCTGCCCAAGACGCCCCAGTTAGCACCACCACACGGAACTTTTTGAGGAATTCCTCATCCAAAGTTCCGACGTGCGCCGTTGTTGGTACGTAACGATTTAGCTCCGCGAGCTGTTCACACGACGCTAGAGCCCTATTCTTTCCAATTGCTGCCTCAGACAAGTAAAACTGAGAAGATAAATCAGCTATAGTACATGTCCGGTCATCGTGAAGGGTTACGGATTTGACGCCGCCGAGTATCACATTTTTTGCAATTTCAACTCCCAAACCGCCAAGACCTGAGATCAGGACATCTGAACTGGCCATCCTGCGCATAGCATCGTGTCCCAGCACGTAAAGCTGCCGTGAATACAAACTTTCGTCGATTTCATCTTCCACGCGCGTTCCATTGTTCGCCATTACTGAGGATTTGCAACTCGCCTCTCCTGTATTTAGCTTCCGCTTTTTTGCCGGGGGGTCAACGGAATTATCGGCGACTTCAGCACTAGACATCGGGCACGAACGCGCACAATTTTGATGGAATTTTGCTTTGTGTTTCTGCGATACAATAAAGAAATAATCTTCATATAATTGCGGACGACATTCGCAATTCGCTCTTCGCTTCGTTGAAGGCCCGCTTACTCACTGTCCTGAAGTTAGCTATAATCAACGTGGATTATAAGTTTTGCGGAAGTGCTTTTTTATATACTATGGTTTATTTTTGTAATATAAAACAAAATAAGAAATATCAAAATTTACTTTTTATATTTTACTGTTTAACCTTTTTACATCACCAAAATTTTGTTCAGTTTATAAATGTTTTAAAAAATAAAAAGTTAAGTGTGGTACTATAAAAAAAAAACAAAATCAATTATTTTCATAATATAATGTTTTAAATTCTAACAGTCGAATAAAATATTTATATCAAAAGAACAATATGTTTTCATCATAATTAACAAAATATGTCTAATAATGACACTAGTTAAATTTGATATTAGTTAAAATATAATATATGGCAAGTCTTATTTAAAAGCTGTCAAATATTTTCCAGTTTGTTACGAACTTCATAGCGAATAATCAATTCATTTTCGTACGCTGCCGTTGGCTGTTTGTCGCGACTCGCGCATTTTGTCTTTATTTGACATTCGTTTACTCGTTTATTTTTGTAATGTTTGATAGAGAGTGAAGGGGATTATTAATAGCAAGACAAAAAGTTTAAAAGTGGAAATTGGTGAATAATGACCTTAGTGTAAACTGCTTTTAATTAAGGATTTCGAATCCTTTTTTCTTTGAAAGACCTTTACTTTTCTTATTTGGTAACTATGGTTCAAGAATACGTTTCCCCTGTGAGGGTACACAAGTACTCGTTCGAGATGGTGATGGCTGTGAGTAATTAAATTCATTTTAAACTGTTCATTATGTGAAATCATATGGTTACAACCTTGTTTACAACATTTAATTTGACGTGAGGCATGTGTTGATGCCAAAGTATGTTAAAGACTCGTGCAATTAGTTCTGCATTAAGTAAATGATTTATGTATTTAACATTACTTGTTTAAATATAATGAGTTATGACTTATTAAAAGTTAATTAGGACATACTTATATATAAAAATTGCATTGTTGGTATGTGTGTCAGTTATACTGTAAGTTTTGTTATTATAAAATATTTACTGAATAATTACTGCCCTACTTAATTGTATATACATTCATACTATTATGCATACAAATTATGTATTTAATAACTATATTTGTTTGAGTTGACCTTGCAAATTAGTAAAGTAAATGAGGTATTTCAATATATAATTTACTTATACTATAGTAAACTCATAAACCTATAATATTATAAATCCAGATATGAAAAAACAAATTCTTGTAAGGATTTAACTATTATAAAAACAAAAGAAAATCCTATTTGGTAACAGAAAAGAAGCCTTAGCAAATATATATTCTTTGTACTCAAATAATGACACTATAATATGACAATGACTGCCATTGACATACCATTCTCTGAATCTATTTTGACATTACTTTGAAGTTAAGTTTTGGGCTAAACATGGCAGATAAGAGACTTCTTTTGATATCTCCCATTTAAGTTGTTATATGCCACAACACTATCATTATGGTGTGTTGGTTGTTTATATTTTCACAGTTATATGTATTCTAGAAGTAATTCTAAATATATGATTTTTATCTTAGTAAATTCAAAAATTAATAAACAAAATGTATATATGTAATTGTCTTAAATGCCACAGTTTATATAATATAAAAATTATAATATATTAAAAAAATAAGCTACTATAATTCCTTGACATGGTTTTCTTCTATGTTTATTTAAATTTTTAGTTTAATCTGTTGCTAATATTTTATTATGTTTTTTTTTGTTACATAAATGTATCTTATAAGGATAATAACTAAATTAAATTGAGACAATTGTGGCACAGTGGGTCACACAGATTATAAACCTAACCCACCATGGGTTGTGGCTTCAATTCTCACTTGAGGGAATGAGTATAAATAAAAATTTATTTCCATTTCTCCACTCTGGTAGGACTCTCACTCCCACTCAGCATGCAATGTCTCCCGATTCAGGCATAAGTAGTTAATAAAGTGCCTTGACACTAGCTTGTCTCCAACAACCCTACTATGCGGGATAAAATTTAAAGCTGCAAAAAATTAGTCTTATATCATACTCATTCACATAAAAATATATATATAAAGAAATATTCTGAATATATTGATAAATATTTTTAAGTAAAATTAAATTTTATACAGGCGACACTTGGATCTTTATTATATTATCTAATGTAATTGTGTTGAACATTCTTTTAAAGAATCCCTAATTTGAAAAATAAAATACTACTTATAATTTTTTTTTCACTTATAAAAAATCAATGATATTTATCTAAAGTTTAAAACAAACTTAAAATGATTTTTATTTAAAAAAAATATTATAGAATTAACAAGTAACAAGCATCCAACACATTATATAATTAATATCAATGATCATTATGTTATTTCATAACATTGTATATAATGTATTATAGACATGGTAGAGAATGAACTATTTTTTTATATACTAATCAATATGTCTGAAATTGACTTTCAGTCTTGTTTCAGACATATTAGATAAAAACTCATTATTTATTGTGATAGTACTTAAGAGATGATGACGATCGAGGGAATTTTAAGATTGTTAATTCAATTGGTAATGGGTTCGATTTTCACTTGGGGGTGCGAGATTCGATATGTTTAAATTCCTTCCTATTTTCCACTCTGTTAAGACGACATGCTGGGTTGAGTTTTGCTGCCTAAACAGGCAATATCTGGAATTCAGGTGGCAAGAGGCGAACGAAGTGTCTTGACGCTCTCATATTAATCTATTATGTATATAGTACTACAATTTTTATCCAAGTTTAAGACATTGCACGTTCAGTATCTCAATGGGCCACGATTATTAATATTGGCCTTATTTCGTTTTACATATTTTTTTAATCCTAAAAGCATATAAATGTCGTGTTAACTAAAGTTTAACATAACTGTATTACAATTATACGCTTTAATTTAATTTCTTTGATTAAAGATGAACGGATGCTGGGGTCGATGAACCAGACAATGATCTTTTGTACTCGAAACTGTGACGGCTTAATAAACCGAAAAAATAACTGGCACGCGATACTAGATGGCGAATTTATGGTTTGATTCCCCATAGTTATATATTTCATATTAAATGCGATTACTTATTTATTAGTCGTGCCTCGAGTTACTTATATAGAATTGGTAAGTAGTGGTTGGTTGTTAAGAAACTCCGTTCTTTACATTCAGAACACTTTAAAGTCAACAATATTCGCTGTACATTCTTGTACTGTCTTATTGGAATCCAACGTTACTTTGGCCAACCAAACTAAACTTACAAAAAAAAGTATAGAGATATTAGCGGGATTTCCCCCAAACTCGCATGTTCTAAGTTTAAACTGGTACATTTTAACTGTGGCAAGACGTCATTTGTCAAATATTGTCAAATGATGACGTTGTCAGGTCGCGTATTGTGTATTTATTAAGTTTATGGCTTTTAGGTCATGGCAGGTCAATGTCATGTATAACATGCATTCAAGATACTAATCTAGAATACAAATAGACTAAATTGAATGTTTTTATATTGAGACTAAATTTCCGATTTTATGTTGTTTTTAAATGTTAGATATTTACATAGATTGTAAGTCAACGAAGTGTCTTGACATTAGGTTGTCTCGGACCGTCCTGATTGCTATACGGGATAAAGCGTGCAGTGAAAATGTGTGATGCGTTGATGCCATCGTGACACTATGAGACAACGGCTAACTGCCTTTATTTCCTCGCTCTTGTAAGACAAAGTACAGCGTTGAGTTCCACCACTTAACGCGCAATGTAATCTCAACAGATTACCTTTACATTCTCTTTTATGCAGTACTTACTAAGCAGAAAAAAGTGTGAAGCTAAACTAAAATTATGTAGGTACATAACATTATGAAAAACACACCTTTCGTAGACATACGGTATTCAAATATAAAAAAAATGTTTTAAAGATTTCTGTTGAAGTATAATCGTTATTTCTTGAAATATGCAAAGACTTAGCGATTTTATATACGAATATGTTTTGGACTTATTTAGCTAATTAACTTTTAATTATTTATAAAATAATGACTCGCGTAGCTTGTTTCCATAACAACGTCATATCATATAAGAAGCAGATAAGATTTAGGTGTCAGATTATTCTGTTTTTCGCTCTTCATCCACTTGGAAGCCCAACTAGTTTTGGTTGAAACTACTGCTTAGTTTGAACAACCTAAATTGAACCCAGAACCATCTTTTGTAGCTAAAATCATTCCTGTTGCCATGACATCGCATATAATGCCACCATTGTTTAGAATTTATCAATACTCAATAGATGAAACGTCAGTCAGTCGTGATTTAATTTGTCCAAAAAAAAATCATACTTGCTAAGTGTTTCTTCGTATCGCTGAATAAATTCTTTTTTTTATTATTCAATAGAAAATTTCATTAAGCTACGTCGTGATCGAATATGTATTTGTGTCGTATTTATATTTAAAAAAACAGTTAGTACTCTATTGATTTTGTCAGTGTCAAATCCGTCAATACGCTAGACATTTTGAAATATGTGTGCTCGCCAGAACTAAACGCCTCGGTTTGTCATTTTACGATGGAATATTTTTACGGCATGGTGTTACGCTTTTTCTCCGCACGGTATGAAAGAGAGAGGATGGGGTGTCAAAACTGCCACTTTCCACCAAAAATGCGTTTTAAATGGCAAAACTTAAGGCATCTTCACAGAGCAGAGAAATTATTATTATTATTTACTTAGAAGTTATTGATCTCATTCGAGAGGGAATCGAACTCACTACCTTCACGTTTTCAGTTAAACGCCACGGTGATCCCCAAAAGATGAACTACAAGTTTTTCCCTATTATAAATATCTAATAATTTGCTATAAATAATAACGTTGATATAACGACGATAAACATCTTGAACGGCTAATGTTAAACTGTCACTCACAGGAAATGAGCTGCAAAATAGGTTAAGTGTTTCAGAGAGAATGCACATTTCATCAACATGCAGTCATCTGGTATGAAAGCTGTTTGTAATGACATAAATATCTCATGTTATGTTGTAGAGTACACTAGGTTTTTTATTTTCGTTTTTCATTTTCTTTAGCTTCAGTAGACAGAATGTATCTGGTGTGAAGGCACTGAATTCGAGACATTGCGTGTTGAGTGGTGGTACTCAACGCCGCACTTGTCCTATCAGAACGTAGAAGTGAAAATAATTTTGAATATAGTCACTCCCTCGAGTGGGATCGAACCCACAACCGGTCGCGTTTACACGACTGGACACTATTTCTTTTTTCAAAAAAAAACAAGCAATCTAAAATAGTTTGTTTTTTGTTTTTAATTAAGTATATTGTACATCTTACTGTGCTAATAGTCTATATCTATGTATTTATTTATGCGTTTATTTTTGATGTCATAAAGTATTACCAACTGTATATAAAAAAAATTGAAAAATTAAACGTTAAAGAAGTGAATATAAGTGATGAATTTGATTTGGGAAGATCTTTTTTTTGTCTCGTGGCTATTTTTGGTCTGTTTGTGTCCTTTTTTCTTTAATATTTTGTATATTCTTTACAATTTCAAGTTTAGCCACTTGCACATGTTTTATTCAAAGTCAAATTTTAAATTTTGTTTTGAAAGCTATTACCAGTTGTTTCATTTTTATTCAATTTCCTGGTTGGTGTCGTCGACCATATATTCGTTCTGATTTTTTTAAACTTTTTTAAAATTTTTTTTTAGTTTATAGTTGAAAGTACCTAGTGTCAAGACACTCTGTTTTCGCTTTCCACCGAATTCGAGACATTGCGCGTTGGGTGGTGGAAGTCAACGCCGCTCTTTGTCTTTACCTGAGCGAGGAAGTGAAAATAATTTAAATATAATCACTCCCCCGAGTGTGGATCGAACCCACAACCGATCGCGTTTCCATTCAGACGTTGTCACACTGCGCCACGACCGGCCTCGTTCTGATACTCAATTATATAATTTATTATAAAATAATGGTGTAAATAAATCTGTAATTTTATTTGAAAAAAAAAAATAGCTATAAAACTTGATTTTTCACTAAGATGTCGTTATTACAACAACTTCATCAGTAGGTATATGTTGACATCATTACCATAGCAACGCAGGGTTCTCAAAGAGAACTTAGTGTCAAGACTCACTATTTTCCACCCGGGTACACTGCGATAAACGCGCGGGGCGTCGTCTTACCAGCAGCAAAGAAAGATAAATTTAATCATTCAACGAGCAGAGAATCGAACCCACAACCAATCGCGGTGACAGTCAGTCGCTGTCCCACTGTGTGATGACGGCAATGGAAATCGCATGTAAATGAATAAACTTTTAGTCTATTTTTTATATATTTTGCTTTAGGATATGTTATGTTTTTTTTTTATATATATATTCTTGCTGTACTTCAGTTCACATTGCCGGTTCTTGCAAAACAAGTTGGACCGCTTCGTCTGTTATTATTTGTGGGCGAAACTTTACTTATGTACGCCGGTACGTATTGAAATATATTTCCTATACCAAGGTACTTTGTGTTTTTATTAATATTTCAATGTTCACACAAGGAAACTATGTGTTGTTATGGTTGTTTGAGAGGTTATTAACGTTGTAATCGTTTTATTGAAATCTTTATGAGGAATAAATTGGATAGGTTTTTTTTATTGGAACGCATAATTGGTTAATTATAATTAATTTTAAAAAAATCTTATTAACTATACTTAAATGCATATAATCAATAGTGGATGTAATCTAGTATCGTAAGGTTTAATAAGCATTCACCGATCAACCTAATTTTAGAAAGGCTTTCAATCGCTTCCTCGGAGATATTAAATAAAAATAATACCAAAATGAACAAAAACCTGAAAAAAAGCTCAGAAATATGATGTATTTATATATAACCACTATACTTATTAAGGCAGAGTGCAGCGTTTAGTTCCGCCACTCATCCTTGCCTTACCATGAAGTCCTCCGATATACTTCCTTTATATAATTATTTTTGCATATATTATGGATCGTGTGTTTTCTTACTGTCAATAGAAAACATCAACTATTTAAATATACTTATAAATTGTGTTAATACATTCAGTGCTGACTATTTACTACGGTTATTTAAAACTTAAAAAAAAGCAACTTCACATTATTTCTCATAGCAGTTTCATGACTCCTCCGTTGACTGCTTTCCGCCCGAAATAGAGACATTGAGTAATGAGAGAGAATCGAACCTATAACCAATCCCGTTTACACACACACAGACCCTATCCTACTGCACAATGATAGTGCACTTAAATTTAAGACAACAGTAAGTGAACAGTATAGTTTTTTTGGATATTTTCTATACATTTATAATATACTTACTTATTATTGATGTTTTTATAAAACAAAAGTAACGTCACCTGATCGTGGGAGCGTCATACATCACCTTAACGAAACGTGCAGTACGCAGACGCGTACGCATTTCAATCTTATCACCCGACGCGACGTTTCAATAGAGGGGCGTTGGCATCTATTGACAGTTTACTATGAAACAATAAAAGATGTATGTACACACAAAGAGTAATGTGGTTGTACCGCAGTGGGACACCGTCTGACTGTAAACGCGATCGGTTGTGGGTTCCATTCCCACTCGGAGGAGTGATTATATTTAAATTATTTCCACATCATCGCTCTGGTAGTTCCGCCACGCGATGTCTACGAATTCGGCAGAAAGTGAAGTACGGAGTGTCTTGATATTAGGTACTTTCTGTCTTCCCTGCTATGCGGGATAAAAACTTGGATGTTAAAAAAATTATATTTGTTAAAGCATTTAAATAATTTTTATTATTTTCCCGTTTTGATTGTGTATAGTGTAGGTTTGGATTTCCCTGATTGGATAGACAGTGTTTGTGGGCGGCAAATGAAAAAAAATCAGGTTTTTTTTTCAGTAAATTATTCTCTTTAAGTAAATTATTAAAGCTAATTTCGTTAGAGGAAAGATGTTTGAAATATTTTGAACTCAATGACTGACACTATGTTTATTTTTGTAGACGAATTGAGATTTTTTTTTCTAATATTTCGAACGAATATCTCTAAGTTAGACTTAGCAATTTCTATTAAAATATTTTTAATATAACCTAACAAAGATATATGAAGTTTTTGTGATATAGAACTGCGTAACAATTTTTTTTTTCATTTTTCATCTGAATTCATAATATTTTTAAAAAGTGAAACTTAACGCCGTATTTGATCTCACCATAGCGGAAAAATTAAAATAACTAAAACTAATTTTGGGAATGGGAACTGAGTGGGAATCGAACCCTAAACTAATCACATTCACAATCATACGTTGCATCCGTGGCTGCTGCTGTTTATACTTCAAAGCTCATAGATAATCGAACTTGTTACCATTGACGTATTAAGTTTACCAAATATAACTAAAATAGATTGGGTGGCTGCGTAAAAGCATCACGTGCTCAACTCCTGACTAAGATGAGTAGCTAATATATGTATGTAAATGGTATGGTCTTTGAGTAACTCTATTTCTAGCTTTTGTGATTGTGGGAATAACATTATATATTCCATTGCTTTTGTTGCTTTTGTATACATATCTGTGTATTTAATGGATATATACAAGTTATAAGATCTTTGATTTTGACATTTTTATACATTTTATATGAAACTATTTTAAACGTATTATTCGCATATATTTTTGGTAAAACCTACCCGTGACCACGGACTAAAATATACACGAAACTACTGTATAAAGGGTTTGAAACATCTGGTTTTCAATAATATATTTTCGAATACCAAAATATATTGAATTAATCCGTTTAAAATAGTTTCATTTAAAATATATGGAAGTATTTTTTTTATTATCATGGATATGTGCATGTTGCGGAGGAGCTGATTAAACTTAGTGTTAAAACAATACGTTTCTTTTAGCTCCACGCTTTTATCCCGCATAGGGTGGACAGGAAGTACCTAGTGTCAAAACACTCAGTTCTCCGCTTTTCCCACTGCGCTACGACCGGCCTCATCAAAACGTTCCTCAGTTCAAATCGTTATGCGTATGTTGTGTGGAACACAAAGACAATATTTAGTTAATTAGAGATATTTGAAACGTAAAACTTCTACCTAGTAGGAAAAAATTAAAAGAGGTAGGAAGCTAGGAAGCTTTTAATTCCTGCATACCAGAAGCAGTGACTCCAGATTCGATACTTTGATCGACTGGCTTAACTTAAAACAAGGTCAACGCTCCTATGCTCCTGCTGCCCTGGTGTTTGGTGGTGGAGGTGGTGATGGTGGTGGGCAGTGGTGATCACACACACCACCAGGTGACCCGCACGCCCGTTTACCTTGCCTGTTCCATAAAAAAAACTTAATAAAGTGGGCGGTGATAGTGACCGTGTCATAAATAATGTAGGCTACATTACAGTTAAGTATCTACAATATCGCTTTTCGAATGAATTGATGACTCAATTTCAGTGTAACGTCTCCCATTTGTGATATTTTTTTTCGCTGAAGAGAAAATTATCAGAAGTAGTTTTCCATATAACTATATTTTGTTATGTATTTGAAATAAAACTTTTTTTTATCTTTATATGTTACAACTTGGGTTAATTTTTTTTTAGCTTCACGCTTTTATCCTGCATAGCAAGGTAGACAGGATAGACAGTACAGGGTAGAAAGTGTCAAGTGTCAAGACACTCCTTTGCTTCCCACTGAATTCCGACCGAGACATTGTGTATTTAGTGGTGGAACTTAACGCCACACTTCGTGTTACCAGAGCGAGGAAGTGAATAATCACTCCCCCGAGTGGGGACCGAAGCCACAACCGATCGCATTTACAATCATACGCTGTCCCACTGCGCCACGACCGCCCTTGGACTAAGTGAGATGCGTAAAAATAAAAAAAAAAGATTATATTTCGTATTCAAATTCGGCTTCATACTAAATGCTAATCTTTATAATTATTAACAAACTACTGATGTAGTCCAATGTAATATACCTGAAAGATAAAACTTAGATATTTATAACATTTTTAAAGAGATTGCCTCAAGAGATCCTCATTCAACACACGATGAATAACAAAAATGGTGCAAATAGGATAAACCTTGCGTTGGCAGTAACATGTGCCTGTAACTGGAAACTGGTCATGACGGATTTTTATGTTTTCTCTCTTTTTTGTTATATATTTAATATTTGGATTTCAACTTGAAAAGCAGCGAAGTATAATAGGAAACAGACTGGATTTGGATTTATGTGTGACAGGGTTTAAATACTCTAAGACATCGATACGTCTCGTTTAAAATTGACTGAATTAATTATGTTTTCTCTCTCATTTACTCCCTCAATAAATTGAGATTATGTATATCAATTACTGTATACTCGTAGTATATAGATACTGAATACAAATCCTAAAATATAGAGTACATCGTGATCTAGCGATGATTTTAATTAAATTATTTTCACTTCCTCGCTCTGGTGAGACAAAGTGCGAACGTGTCGATTTCGACGGAAAGCGTAGTACTGATTGTCTTGACACTAGTTACATCCTAAAAGCGTGAAGCTAAAATTAAATAAAACAAATAAAAAAGGCTAAGTTATTTTGGTCTTTGCCCCAACAAGAAAAAATGATAAAATTATTCAAAGGGAAATGCAAAATGTTAGCCTCATTTAATACTTACGATCGCGTGTCCAGCCGACTCGATCTTATCAGAATTACTGTTTGACACCAAAACCGAAATAACAGCGACTGATAACAGGTCAAACGGTTATACATTCATGTATATAAGCAATACTAATTATCTTGAATTGTGAATGTTTTAAACAAGATATTGGTTTAGGTTATGATGGATATTAACATATATATGTTAATATAATTTATTTATGGTTATTTAGGTTATGATGGATATTAATCCTTTATATTATTAAGTAAAGGGATGTCATTTGATCTTAAGAATTATATTTTAAAGGAAGTCATTTGGAGTCAGTAGAGGTCTGTAACTGTAAACACGACTGATTGTGGGTTCGATTCCCACTAGTGGGAGTGATTATATTTAAAGTTATTTTCAGTTCCTCGCTCTGGTAAGACGCAATGTCTCGAATTTAGTGGAAAGTGAAGTACGGAGTGTCTTGCCACTAGGTATTTTCAATCTACCCTGTTATGCGAGATAAAAAAGCATGAAACTAAAAAACATAAAAAAATAATAATAATATTACAAAACACCTACCCTCCCTTTTTAACACCTACCCTCCCTTTATAACCCTTTTTAACTATGATTTGTCTTCCTTTATTCGATGCCTGTGTAAGTCGGCAATTGCAGCCACGAGGGACTACTTTACTCGTCGACTTTCGATTAGTAGGCAGTGTTCGGTGCTACCTATTTTTCTAATTTTACCGTTATTTTTATTTGAACATATTACACTTGTGTATTCCAACGTATATTTAAAATAAACGTGAATTCCCTTTTTCCTATATGTGAGAATTTTAATAATTTCTCGTACTTCATATTTAGTAAAATGATTTTGATAACCGATTTTCTTATAAAAGCTTAGTTTCATGCTTTTATCCCGCATAGCAGGGTAGACAAAAAGTGCCTAGTGTCAAGAAACTCCGTACTTCACTTTCCTCCGAATTAGAGACTTAGTGTGTTGAGTGGCGGAACTTAACGCCGTACTTTGTTTTCATTATAATCACTCCCCCGAGTAATAATACAATCCAAAAAACCGATCGCGTTTACGGTCAGACGCTGTCCCTCTGCGCCACCGCCGGCTTCTATAGTAAATATAAAATATATCTAATTGGAAACATTGTCTACGACTGGTGTATAGAAATAAAACATGAATAAAAAGTTGGTATAAACGTTCAAAATATATAGATATCATACTCGATACATCAATCAAAATAAACAAGCAAAAACATAACAACGGAGGGAGCGGCTTTCATTATATAAATTGTTTAAAATGATCGATGATGTTTTGGCATGTACGCAGATGGACGGACATTTCGTTTCTGCGAGTATGTCACATTACAAAGGGTATATTGTGACAGCTCCGACCTTTGGTATATTATTACCAAGATGTTTCATTGACTTAGTTTCTTGTGGTTTATAATTATTTTGTCGTATGTTTTAATATATAAATCAACTTTATTTATTTATTTAAGCTTCACGCTTTTAGCCCGCATTTCACACTCCATAATTCGCTTTCCACCTAATTCGAGACATTGCGTGTTGAGTGGTGGAACTCAACGCCGCACTTTGTCTTTTACCGGAGCGAGGAAGTGAAAATGATTTAAATATAATCACTTCCCCGAGTGGGGATTGAACCCACAACCGATCGCGCTTACAGTCAGACACTGTCACACTGCGCCACGACCGGCCTCATAAAATAAGTACACAGTAAATAAACTGTATTATTTTTAGCTTCACGCTTTATGCCTTGTGGGGTAGTCAGAAAGGATGGAACGCTTTCGTCTCGTACACTGTCATCAACCTCTTCATACATGCCCTTCGGGGGGTCCTCATGATTTTTACGTGACCTTCCTCTAGTATCATTGACACTGTGTTCTCGAAGGTCAACCGAGGGCGAGGCGAGGGAGACCTCGCTTGCTATATTTGATTTTGTCATGTGTATGTATCACGCAATGTTTCGGGTAGAAATCAGTCTGCGGAGTGCCTTAACTCTAAGTCATTTCTCACTACCCTGATATGCCAGAGCAAACGTGATGTTGGTGTTTTTCTTTAGCACTGAAGATTTGTTAGTATATCTTTGTAGGAAGATTATTACAAAATTTCAATTTACAGCTTAATGGGAAAAAATGCTGTTTATTAAACATATTTAAGTGTCTTATACATCGTTATTCACACACAAAAATTTATGTACTATATATATGTTTAGTGCGTTCAAACATATAGATTTTTAACAACTATTTACAACTTTAAATTATTCTAATTAGAAATTGACTTAACTACGTATACTAGATCTACCATTGACACGTTGGCAACGTGTTGCCTTGACAACGTGTTTGTTACTTTATATAAAAACAGCGTGTATCAAACACACGATAGTGTGTGTTACATATATTTTACAAATTTAATATATTTTTATGCATCGTTTTTTGAAAATAGCGTTCTTCACTCCTTCTCTATATAAACTATAACTGTGCTAAATTTCATACTCCTCAGTTTACGTTTTTATCTTAAAAAAGTATGTAAAGAATTACACCGATTTGGATCGAACTAACAACCATCGCGCTTACAGTCACATGTATTACTATGCCACGAAGACATCATATGAGTTTGTTTTATATAACTTTTAACAACAGATAGTGGATGCGTGAAGGACATCGTCCGGCCCTTGAAGTCGTTGTCCGGAAGCCTCATACACTGTACGACTGTACTGTTTTATCTAATTAAGATTAGTGTAAACCTATTAGCGTATTGGATTTTGGCTTGAATTAAGTAATTTTTATTTCTTTTATAATTTTTTTTACTTATCGTTCTGTATAGTCTGTAGGAGTACAATGTTATGCAGAAAACAATCTTATCTTTCCTCTTGTATCTTGTGATTATTTTATATTTGTAAGCAAATGGTACAAGTTATAATATCACTTGTCTTGTCAACTTTGTTTTTCATCAGCTTTGTTTTTTTTAGTTAATTTTAAACGACGGATATGGATTTTGTTTTGTGACGGAACTCAACGCTGTATTTTCTCTTACCAGTGCCAAACAATGAAAATAGAAATAGAAATGTTTGTAATATGAACAGTGCAAGCACGAGGTATTTTAAAAAATATGAGATATTGAAAATTCTCTTATTTTTTCATTCTGGTTACTTTCTGCTTGCCCTGATGGAGATACAGCATCGCGCTGTATCTCTAATGGGATTGTCCGAGTGAACAGAGCGCTAAACGCTACGGTCTCTACATACTCACACTCTTCATCTTCCTTCTCGTACATACTATCCTCCTGGTGGAGGTTTACTTATTCAACTATATATCTTTACGCTTTACCCCTAACGGAGTGGCCAGAGACTGGAGAGTCAAGCGGAACGGTCCCTGGAGACTTTTAACACCTGCCAGTTATGATGATGGAAACAATAATAAAACACCACGTGTAATGTCATGTGCCTCTGTATTTTATACACATGTATACACAAAGAATGATAAAACGTTATCGCAAACAAAGTCTTGTTGACATTTCTTTTTTATAACATTGTCTTATGTTTATGTGATAATTTTAATATTTTTTCTCCAATCTAGTCTATCTAACGCAGATTAGAGAATTGTTATTTTTAAGCGGGTTCTTTGGAAATACTTTTATTTCTAAATGTTTACGCATCATATCATCAGCCTGTCCAATGCCGAACACAAGCCTCCCCTGGAGGGTGCCACGTTGATAACGATCAGAGGACCGCTTCTGCTATCCTCATCCAGTGTCTTCCGGTGATCCTATGAGTGTCGTCGGACCAACGGGTCTAAAGTCGTCCTGACAGGCGACACGCGGTCTCTGCTGTAGGGCCCGTCTGCTCCAGGGGCCATCGGTCCTATTGCAGATACGGTTCAGCTTTTATACGTACTTTACTATTATTGATAGAAGTATAAATGGTATTATAATTGAAAATTGGAAATCCTTATCAGTTAAGAGTGAGATAATAGGAAGCAATGAGTGCAATAGATGCTGATGCTGAACTTATTGCGGTCTTAACACTTCAGAGTGGTAGAAAGTATTTTTTTAATTAAATATTAATGCAGTATTTCTTAACTGTAGTTTAGATTTTACTTAGGTAGTATTGATCTCTGGTGGAAATAAAACTTAGCGTTGAGTTCGGCAATCCAAACGCAATGTATCCCAGTATTTCCTGCGAAGAGCAGTCAAAGGAGTGTCTTGACACTCGGTTGTCTCTGACTATCCTGCTATGTGAAGCTGGTTTTTTTTTAATTAAATGCATTTAAGGTATTGATCTTTGTTCTATATTTATAAATATGTATGTATTATGTAAATAGTTAAGTGTGCCATTTACCACATGCAGACTTTGCAAGTTTATAATTACCATATAATTACATTCTTGAAATATTTCTATTTAATATTTAAATATTTAACAAGTTTGCCTTCAGACCTGTCCCAAATAACATTTCCTGCAGATTATTTAAAAGTATATTTATACCTTTTTTTAGCTTCACGATTTTATTTCGCATAGCGGGGTAGACAGAAAGTACGTTTCACTTGATCGTGCTGGTAAGACAAAGTACGGCGTTGAGATCTGCCGCGTAACACGCAATGTCTAAAATTCGGTGGAAAGCGAAGTACAGAGTGTCTTGACACTGGGTACTTTCTGTCAACCTTGTTATGCGGGATAGAAGCGTGAAGCCCAAAAAAAAAATTGTATGTAATGGATGTAAATAGCCTAAACGTTACTATTATTACAACCAATATAACTGTCAGGATATTGATTTCTAATGGAACAACCCCAGTAAAAGGGTTTCATTTGAGAAAGAATGGACGCGTTATAGGGAATATTGTATCGCTCTGAATATTTTACGTACATATATATGTCCATTTATTTTTATATATATATATATATATATATATATATATATATATATATATATATATATGTTTAGACTTTTTTCGCATATGACACGCCGTTTTCTCCCGTATTTGTGTCCTTGTGTAATGTGTGCCGCAACACAACTCCGCGATTTCTATTAAGAGCTTGAACATATAATTAAATTAAACACAATTGTTTCAATTTTTATCCCGATTGGGGGGCAAACTAACAACCATTTCCACTGGGAAATGTATTTGGTAACTATAGGGGTTTCCACAGATTGAATAAGCAAAATGTAAAATATACTTAACTCGTATTGTTTTTTTAACGAGCGATAAATCTCTGTCTTCGTCTTAAAATACTCGATATGTCCGACTATAAAATAAACATCGATCGATTTTTTATCGCGACTCTCGCTTTATACGTCCGAAGAAAGTGAATCTATTTAGAATATATTCTATCATTTATATTTATATAAAATAAATATTATTTACTACAAGCTGCGCCCGCGTCTTCGTCCGCATGGAATTTAATGTCTATGAATGTTTATTTTTTAATTCTAAAATAAAAGTAACTCAAGTTATTTCTTTATTACATTAGGTATGTGCCAGTGAAAATCGTATCAAAATCAGTCAATTCGTTTAAGAAATTAGCCGTAAAAAGTCGTTATTTTAATATTACAAACGGATACTTCAATTTTCTTTATTTGTATAGATATATGTCTTTTATGGCCATCGTAGCGCAGTCGGGCAGCTTCTGACTCTAACCGCGATTGGTTCTGGATTCGATCTTTACCAAACGAATTATTATATTTAATTATTTTCATTACCCCGTTCTGGTAACAGCCCCGCGTTTAGTTCTGCAACTTAACGTGTAACATTCTGGAAAATAGAGAGTAAAATTGCCATGAAGTATAGAATGTCTTGAAACTTTTAAGTTTCTTCTAACCAGATAGCAGGGTTGCTGTGGGAAAAAGGCTTAAAATTGTAAAAATATGATTTTATACTGAAATAAAAATAGTTTTCTTTGAGTAGGTAATATATGAACCTAGGATTTGATCGAGATTATTACATATTTAACGATTTTTATTATTTCTTTTTTAGCTTCACACTTTTTATACAGAAAGTACGTAGTGTCAACACACTCTGTACTTCGCTTTCCACCGAATTCGAGACATTGCGTGTTGAGGTGCTGGTACTCAACACCGCACTTTGTCTTACCGCAGCCAGGAAGTGAAAATAATTTTAAATATAATCACTCCTCCGTGTGGGTATCTAATCCACAACAGATCGTATTTACAGTCGGACGCTGTCCCACTGCGCTACGACCGGCTTCGAGATATTTAAAGATAGCATAATGAAATAACATAGTTAGTTAAATAAATTTTTACAATACTTTAATCTACTTAAGGCGCCAGATGCGCGCGCACGTTGTATCAGATCAAAGTGTTTATTACCGGCAGGTGTAAGTAACTCTTGTTAAGAGGCATGTCCCGTTAGCTAACATCTGGTATATAAAAATTTACTTTAAACAAGATGAAAGATGCTGACGATGGTTTTTGATTCTAATCCCATTAAATGGAAAATTACACTTACTAAATGTCCCGTTGACGCGGAAACGACGCGTTACCTTAGCAACGTCTACGTTACTTTATATTAATGTGTATTTGAGACAAACAAACACATGGTGTGTTACATATTTTTTATTATTTAACTAGTGAATGCCCGCGTGGGCTTGAGCCGTTCCGAATAATATATTTATATTGATGTAACTTTCTTATTTATAAATCGATTTAAATAAAAAAAACACTAAATATTAAATAAAAGGTTGCTAAAATACAATAGTAATAACTATAATATTATTTAAATCGATTAAGCCATTTTCCGAGTTTAGCATACCAACACAAAGACAAACCGAAAAAATAGTTGGATTATATTAAATTTTTAATTTTTGTCGTATATCTTTGAGGTCGGTCATGGCGCATTGTGTCAGCGTCTGACTGTAAACACGACCGGTTGTGGGTTCGATCCCCATTCGGGGGAGTAATTATATTTAACCTTCTCGCTATGGTAAAGACCAAGAGCAGCGTTGAATTCCACCACTCAACACGTAATGTCTCGACTTGGGTGGAAAGCGAAGTATGGAGTGCCTTGACACTGGGTACTTTCTGTCTACCCTGCTATGCGGGATAAAAAGCGTAAAGCTAAATATATATATATATATATATATATATTTGTTGTAAGTAATAAAATTTATGGTTTCTGGTTCTGTATATAATATGTAACTGTGCCTAATTCCATTTTACTTTGTCCGCGCAATTTTCATAGGCGAAGGTAAAAAAAAAGGTTTTGCTTCACGTATTAATATTTATAATGACTACAAAGCGTCGACCGTAACTTTATTTGCAAAGAATTTATTTTTTATACAAATTCTCTGTCAGTGCTCTCCTACACTCCACAAAGAATAAATTTTTGGCTTTCCCCGTCCAGTACTCTATCAGTCTGATGTTCGTCAGCCAGTTAGTGTATGATGTAAAGTTTTATATACTATACAGGTATTTATAATAAAGTAATCCAAATATCTGTAAGTGTAACTGAAAAGTGAATACTATATATATATGTATATATATTTCATTCATCCTTTTATCCTGCATAGCAGGGTAGACAGAAAGTAAGTAGTGTTAAGACACTCCGTACTTTGCTTTCCGCTGACTTCGAAACAAGTTTAAACAAGCTTCGATAAAAAGTGGAGCACGCAGCTAAGTGAGGTCCCAAATTAAGAGCAATTAAAATTTCTTCTCACGTAAGCGATGACGCACTTCCTGTGACTTTCTCCCCCATTTTAAAGTGACGTATGTAGATAATAATGTGTGGTTTAGTGCGTGACGAAGTTATTTTACAGGATTTATTTTTAAATTTTTATACTTACTAACCAAAAGGATTTGAACAGGCTTTATTAGTGTCAGGACACTTCAGACTTCGCTTTCCGCCGAATTCGAGGCATTGTGTATTGAGTGGCGCAACTCTTCGCCAAACTTAGTCTTACCAGAGACGTATAAGAATTTAAAATATATACAAATAGTAAATAATTATTATAATGTATCGCGTACAGTTTAAAATTAAAGTTTACAAACATCCTACAAAGTAAAGATCAACAAATAATCTGGTACGTACAAAACCGGCTCGTTGGTCTGCCATTGCCAAGGTCGGGTCTGGCGTAGCTCTCGGTGTTTAGCACATTCCATTACTTACGTATTCGTGAGCAACTCGTAAATCCGTAAACTACGCGTTGTCTTGGTAACGTGTGTTTCATTTTGTGGAAATTATTTTTATTTTCATACATATATTGTTTTTTTATTAATGTATAATATATTTTTAAGCAATTACAATCAAAAATATTGGCTAATTACAATAAATTTATACAAATAAATTACTTATCTGTCTGCATATTTTTTAAAAACGGATGTAATGTCTTCTTCTCGGGAGAGACCTCGGTTGACCTTTGGAAATACATTATTAATGACACTGGAAGAAGATCACGTAAAAAGCACGAGAACTCCCGAAGGGAGCTTATGAAGAG
The DNA here is from genome assembly GCA_032432895.1 of Dryadula phaetusa. NCBI lineage: Eukaryota > Metazoa > Arthropoda > Insecta > Lepidoptera > Nymphalidae > Dryadula > Dryadula phaetusa. The sequence goes on from JAOYRS010000036.1 coordinate 670,444, forward strand.
GTTGATGACTGTGGACGATACGAAAGAGGTATGAAGGGACCGTAGCGTTTGGCGCTCCGTCCTGTCTAACTACCCAGCAAGGTATAAAGCGTGGAGCTAAAAAACATAGATAGATATAGATAACTAACCTTTTTATAGGTTTTAATTGAGATTTTGTAACAAAATTTAAAAGAAAAACAGAGGAGGCAAAAATAAATAATTTTATATAATAAATAAAAATATTTCTCGTGACGTCACCGTGGTAACGTTACTTAAGGTGTTAAGACGTTCACAATGCAAATTACATTCATATAAAGTGGACGTAAGGGTATGAAATTTTACTTATAGTTTATATAGAGAAGGATAAACATAACAAACACTCATGTGTTTGACATTCGCGTTTATGTTCGTTTCGTACACATTGCTCAGGTAACGAGTTGTTTACCTGTCGCGTGGCTCATCCTATTTTAATGGTACATAGAGGAGATGACTTCCGTTAACTTAGTCTTGGACGTGTTCTTCAGCAGCAGCTGGAAAATCATGAAATTAATAGCGTTGAGTTCGGACACTAAACACACACCGTCTCGCTTAGAAAATGGAATATTTTGACACTAGATGTTGCTTGAGTACCTTGCAGCTTCACGGTTTATTTCACATATCAGGGTAGTCAGATACAGCCTAATGTCAAGACACTCCGTTGAGTTCTTTCCGCCCGAAATCGAGTCATTGCGTGCTGAGTGGCAAATTCAACACCGCACTTTACCTACATTATTAGAACCTTGCTATTTATTATTTTAAGCTTTCAATATAAATATATTTCCTAACAGGTCTTTATAAGACTAGAGGAATCAAAATATCTTAAATAATATTATTATCTTTAATTGATAATCCATAATCATTTATTGCATTTCCTCATACAATAATGTATGTAATTAATATTATTGCTTTAATTTTTATTTTTTAGATATGGTAACTGTGTATTAGAAGTGACTGCACGTGTGGTTGACACGCTACTCGGTGAAGCGGAAAATATTAAATAAAATCGATTTTATATATCATTAGACATTCATATGAGAGCAATTATTATTTTGCTCGAGTTTTGCTCGAGTATGCTACTTGCAGTTCCAATAAATCGATTATGATATTTAAATAATAGTTTTATAATTATAAATTATACTATTTTAAACGGATTAATCACGTATATTTTGGTATTGGATAATACATTTTTAGACACCTAAAATATTCAGGTGAAGTGTTCAAAAATGTATTTTCGAGTACTAAAATATACGCGATTAATCCGGTTAAAATAGTTTCATTTAAAATGTGTAAAAATCGCGAATATCTTATTAATTTTATAATATTATTATATTTGTTATATATAAATGAAAATGTAAATACAATTGGTTGTGAGTTCAGTTTATAGTTGGCACTAAGTCTTTTAAGGCAAGAGGTCGAATGATATATTTTATTGGCAATCTATATATGTTTGGTCTGTTTGATTACATAGTTCTTGTTCTTTGCCCATTCTTTATGTTTTTTTTAGCTTCACATTTTTATCCCTTGTAGCAGGGTGTACAGAAAGTGCATAGTGTCAAGACACTCCGTACTCCGCTTTCCACCGAAGTTAAGACATTGCGTGTTGAGTGGTGGAACTCAACGCCGCACTTTGTGTTTACCAGAGCGAGGAAGTGAAAATCATTTAAATATAATCACGAGTGGGAGAAATCGAACTCTCAACCGGTCGCGTTTACAATCAGACGCTGTCACACTGCGCCACGACCGGCCTCAATGTACGTATATATATGTATATGTATATATATATATATATGTATATGTATATATGTATAAATAATCTAAGATCGATAAGGTATTGGAATGCTTAACAAGCGTTTACGTCGATGCGGTTTGCGCTAAGATTGCTCAATTTGGATTTCATATCCGCGCTGTCGAGGCCGCTTGCCAAACACCGGTGGAAGGTTGCAAGGGAGAGTGTTCTGTGTAAAAAAAACCGTGTAGGTATTTACCGTTATAGTGCCCATTAGGTGGTTTTGTTTTACAGTACTCTCGCAAAAAAATATTTACAGGTCTCCTGATTTATTGTTGTTTTAGTTTCAGTTGGATGGTATTAATATTTAAATTATTTTCATTTTAACAAGACAGAGTGCGGCGTTGAGTTCCACTTGACAACGTGCAATACAATGTTTTGATAGTAGTTTCTGTCTGACTACCCTACTATGTCGGTAAAAGCTTGAAGCTGCAAAAAGTGAATTAAAACCCTTTATATTCTAGTCTAGTCCCTGACACTCTGTGGTTAATGAATCTAAATACTTTTGACAAATTAATATATTTATTTAATTAATGGAAAAAAACTCTTATTTGGAAAGTGCCTAGGCGTCAAGACACTCCCTACTTCACTTTCCGCCGAATTTGAAATGTTGCTTATTGATTGGCGGAACTCAATATCGAGCTTTATTTTACCAGAACGAGGAAGTAAATATAATTTAAATATAATCACTCCCCCGAGTAGGTATCGAACCCACAACCGATCGCGTTTACAGTCAGACACTGTCCCGTTGCGCCGCGACCGGCCTACCTCTTACTACTATCATTTGCTTAAATATTTACAACAAATATTTATATTTGTTGTAAATATTTAAACAAATGTTTGTCCTTGTTTAGGACATCTATACGGACGGACGCATATATACGACGTTTATATTTTTTCTGATATAGTGGTTTTCCTATTGCATATTTATTTATTTATCAATTAAACTATATATATATAAATTATGACAATTTATGTAAGCCTACAAATTAGACGAAGACTATGAATTCGAATCCGCTACTTTTAATTTAAGATAAAATTACTTTTTTTTACATTGAGAGCTTGTTTTCTAAGAAAATATCATTAAAGAAAGTTTTCTAGGTCATAGAGAATAGAACCCGTGATTGATTGATCCTTAATATATATGCAAATAAATTACCTCAAAATCGAGTTTCGGGAATTTTATCAAATAAGTGAAATAAGCTCTATATTTTGGAAACTTTATTAAATACAGATTTTGGTAAATTAATTTAACATAATATACGTTTAATAATGACAATACTTTATAATACTACATACACATGAAGTACCTGCTCAGATAATGGGATTGAATTTGTAGTGTTAAGACACTCCGTAGATTGCTTTCTAAATTCACCCAAAATCATAACTTGGCGTGTTGAATTGCGCAAACTTAACGCCGAACGGAAAAATGAGAATAAATTTCAAATACATACATTACCCCGAGTGGGAATCGAACTCAGAACCAATTGTGTTTATAATCAGATATACCCTCTGCGCCACTATGGGTTTCATATTTATATGTATAAAGATATTTACTTAGCTATCCTATCAAAGTCGGTACGTAAAGAATTAGAAAAACTACTGTAAAAGAAATTTACAAAGATTTTTAATATAAAAAGGAATCGTTATTTGTTGCTGTCAAAACTCAATGACGGGCTAATTCTAGTTCGAACGTAGTTAGTAGATTGAAATTTCATCTGTGGCGACTGGTTCTATTTGAAAAATAGTTATTTTAGCCCTAAAGAGGCCTAAAACACGTTAATTTAGATTTTTTTTAAATAGATTATTCGTATTTTACTTTAATAAATTATGTTTTTTTACAGCTAAATTAACAAATGTCAATATGATAAATAGAAATGGCATACGTTTGTCATGCCAGTAGCCCAAACGTCTCGTAAAATACGCGTTATCACGTGTATATCATGTTATACTAATATTATGTCTAAACATCTTAATTTAATGTATAAATTAATTATTTTAATATATTATTATAAAAAAAATATGGCTTTAACTATGTTAAATTTATACTCTTCCATTATAAAAAATGTTAAAAAGAAATAAAATACGATCTTGTTTATTATATAGATTAATTATTATAATATTTTTTTTATAAATGTTATTTACATGCCAAAGAAAAGAAAAAAATATATATAACGAGATTCGAAGCCGCGCCTTTAGGAAACCGCCTAAGTGCTTCAGCTGACTAAGCCATACGTTCTTATCGAGTTATGGTGACATTACTACATCTATTCTATAATATACAACATATTTATGTTGTTTTTCTTTTTTTCATATCTAATAATATACAAAACGTGGCATGGAGTTTCGCTTCTCAATACGCAATGTTTCGAATTGAGCCGAAAGTGGAGTACGGAGTGTCTTGACACTAGGTACTTCCTGTCAACTGTGAAGCTAAAAAAAACATTACTTATAATTACTTACTTCTTAATGATAATAAAATTTAATCTTCTTATATGAAGAAAAAAGAACGAATTTTTAACTTTAAAAAAATGCTAACAATGTAGCAACATCCACGAGGAGCGCGTCAATAACCATTGTTTCGTTAAACTATCCATGTGGCGGTTAGAGGCTTTGTACTAGAAAATAGTTTGGCAAACGATGTGTTTATCATGTGCGATGTATTTTATAATTTAATTCTGTACCGGAGTGTTTTCTCACGTTTCTATTCTTTATTTAAAGCCATTGTGGCATATTGGGGCTGACTATATACGATATAGTTGTGTGGGTTTGTACCCTATTGGCAGTTTGGTTATGTTTAATTTGTTTTCATTTCATCGTTCGGGTGAGACGAAATGCGGCGTTGATTTACGCCAGGTTATATGCAACATATTATTACTATCTATATTGATTTTTATTCTCTCTAAAAGAGAATATCTGAGCCGTTTTAATTAATTTTGGTTTTAAAATATTTCATGAATTAAGAATTTTGTTTTTTTTTTGATAGGTAGGGACGACGCCTTTTTATTTGATAGGTAGAGACGACGTGAAAAACTTCCGAAATTCAAAAAATTCCATGTTTAGCGGCGAAATTCAACGCTGCCCTTTGTCTTACCAGAGCGATGAAATAAAAATAATTTTAAATATAATCTCTCCCCACAACGGGAATGGAACCCACAACCAATCGCGTTTACAGTCAGACGCTGTCCCGTTGCGCCACGACCGGCCTCAAACAAAAACAAACAATCATGGAGCATGTTACATAATAATAGTTTGTGCATTTTTCAATCTGTCGTTTATGTTTTTATATTATTTGAGTAAACTAATTATTCTCAAGGCAAATATTTTTTTTATCTAAAATGTTTGAAATTTGAAACATGACAATTTGTGTTTTTTGTTTTTGGGTTCTTATTTGGTTTTCTATTGTGTTAATTCTAAGGTCATATGAAGATCGATTAAACTGGTTTTTAATAATTAAAATTAAACTTAAATTAATCATTTATAATAATATACTTTTTATTTGTCACCAGGCGTACGAAAGGCGGTTCCCCAGCTGCCCACAGATTCCGGTGGTGATAGAGTGCGTGATAACGGAGGATAGTTGGTCCGCTGACGACTCCCAGCGGCACACCACCAGGCGCTGCCAGCTCAATGTTGATGCGCCTTACTTGCTGAAAAAGGTATGAAAATTATTATTTTTTAAGCCTTCGTATCACAAGAATATACTGTATGCATCGTTTAATTATTTCCTTGCTCTGGGTTCTGTACCGCTGAACAAAGCCACTTACAACCTCGAAATACATAGAATCAAAATCGGAGAATAAAGTGCCCTTAAATCAGATTCTATATCTTTTAATGGTATAGGCAGAGAGGAATTAGTGTCAAGACATTAAGTTTTCTACATTCTGTAGGGAATCGATACATGGTATGTTGAGTTGCGGAACATAACTCCGCGCTATGTCTTATTAGATCGTCAAAATGTGTTCACTTTTCCATTGTATCACGATGGCATCATGATACATTGGAATAGTGTTCAAAGTGTTTAGTAAGTGTATTTAAAACACACACACAATAAAGCTACTAATGAATACGAATGTTTTTGTAATGATACAAATGTATCTGTGAATTTCTTTAAATGTCATTGGCATTATGCAAATTGCGGCATTAATGATATTGCAAATTGAAATCGTCGTTTAAATTTCGTAAAAATGATAATTTAATGATCAATTGTTTTGTTAACGCATTGTTAATTGTTTATAAACATCTTGAACTCTCAAGCAGGCCACGCACCACCGCCGTGGTACACCACCACACCACCACACCACCACACCACCACACCACCACACCACCACACCACCACACCACCACATCAAGCAGCCATATATTTGCTCATGTACATAGTACGCACACACTACATAAGCGTTCTCTACTTGATCGGTTTGCAGCCTGGTGGTGTGTGTTGTGTGTGTGTTTTTTTTTCACTAACTAAGGGTCAACTAAGTATGACAACAAGTGTTTTAAGTACTTAAAATCCTATTATATGGTAGAAATGTTTGCATATTAATAATAATTTCTTTAGATGTATTGTAATTCTCAAAATCTTTGCAACGCTGTTATAAGGTTAGCCACTACCGCCTTTTGTTTTTATTTCTTTGTAGTAACAGACAAATCAGAAGTGATCTTTTCTGGACATCATACCAATTGCGTTATAGATGTGCGTATTCGCTTCGCAAATATTGCAAGTGCTAATTGAAGTCAACTATTTACAGTATTTAATGCTCTGTAGTAAAGCCTTGGGTATATTATTGACAAATTTCAAGCATTTTGTACAGAACTATATCTATATCCTAAGGGCCTTGAATAGAAATACCGTGTGAGCAACGAAAATACCCGCTTTATAAAGTCGAGCATTCGGTGATCAAGTTCCTCACTTGTTATGTCTAGAATTCACCATGAACAGTAACTAAATATGGATTTTGTATACAAATTTACGATTTTATAAGCAATATATATATATATATATATATATATACATATATACATATATATATATATATATATATATATATATATATATATATGTATATATATGTATATATATATATATATATATATATATATATAATATGGGCAATGTATTTCCCTTGAAAAAACCAACGTCTCAGTTGTAACAATGTTTGTCTCGGAGTGTTTGAATGTTATAAGTAGGCATGTCGCGTGTGTTACATTTTCCTTGTTAACAAGGCAATGGTGTAATTTTGCTTTGGCTTGACTATTTAAATTACATGTTACGAATGTATTGAAATTGTTTACTTAAAACGAGACAGAGCTAAACGCTGCAGTAAATAAATAATATATATATATATATATATATATATATATATATATATATATATATATATATATATATATATATATATAAACTAAATTGTATAATTTATTATAACAACCAACGATTTTACAAGAGGCCGGTCGTTGCGTTGTTTGACAGGGTCTGACTGTAAACACAAACGGTTGAGGGTTCGATTCCCACTCGGGGCAGTGATTATATTTAAATTACTTTCACTTCCTCGCTCTGGTAAGACAAGTGCAGTTTTGAGTTTCACTATTCAACACGCAATGTCTCGTTTTCGGTGGAAAGCGAAGTACGGAGTGTCTTGACACTAGGTACTTTCGGTCTACAAAAATAATTTCAGCCATAGGAAATTGTTATCTATGGCAGGTGTTTAATGTTCAAATAATCTACCCTGCCCTGTTGTTTCAGATGATTGGAGTGGACTATATCTACTTCATTCAGAAGAACCATTTGGACCTCAAGAACAGATTTCTTGAAATCGAAGCGACTAACGAAACTTTCGCCAACAGAGTATCCGTGGTCGAGAAATGTAGATATTACGTAAGTATATATATACATTTTTTTTAAGCTTCTCGCTTTTATCCCGCATAGCTGGGTAGGCAGAAAGTACCTAGTGTCAAGACACTCCGTACTTCGCTTTCCACCGAATTCGAGACATTGCGTGTTGGGTGGTGGAACTTAACACCGCTCTTTGTCTTTACCAGAGCGAGGAAGTGAAAATAATTCAAATATAATCACTCCCCCGAGTGGGGATCGTACCAACAACCGATCGCGTTTACAGTCAGACGCTGTCACACTGCACCACGACCGGCCTCTAAGTATATGCTGTTTTATTATACTTATTTGCATATGTTAAAAAATACTTTCTAGAACTAAACTAGAAGAATACAGAAGTAGGTCTATCTTTAATGGATTTCAGGTAACTAATAGTTTTCGTAAGGTAAAAGACATTTTTGCGCACAGCAAGTAGAATAAACCTTGTGTTGAGACGGAGAGTAGAGAGTGGAGAAGTGTTTCTTAGTATAATAATATTATATTATTTTGTAATAAGACTTCGTGTTGGACGTAACACTGAAGCACACAATATATGTGTATAATATGTGAATTATATATATATCTATATATGTATATATATATAGTACCTTTTTAAAAAAATATTTATTAATATTTTAAAACACGCATCCCTTGAACATTGTAAATATTTATACGTTTTTTTTTAAATGTTTTGTTTTTCCTGAGTATGAATTGTTACTTTAAGCGATACAACTAATATCTTATATTTTGTTAGAATACACAACTGTGTTATATTCAAATAAATATATTAACCTCATAATTAGAAACATAGGTAGCAACTAACACAATCTACTATTCGAAAGTCAACCAGTAAAAGAGCCCCGTGTGGTTATAATTGACGACTTATACAGGTATCGTATAAATGCAAATTATTTTATATGAATATAGTATAAACGGATTTATCGCGTATATTTTGGTATTCGAAAATACATTTTGGACACCTGACGTTTCGAACACTTTACAGTAGCCCGTGGTCACAGGTAGACTGAGGTGGCACTCGTCTAACAGATGCGATTAATCCGGTTAAAATAGTTTCATTTAAAATGTATAAAAATCGCAAAAATCAAAGATCTTATTAAAGGCAAATCATAGTTAAGAATAGTCAAACTCGAATGATGTCCCCTTAGTTACTAATATTTAGAACTAATATACAATGTTACTTTATAAATAAATTATGCTAAGAATATTATGACAGCTAACCAAAACACCGTTTAGTATGATCTAATATGTACCAGACACCTTGCTGAGGTCGTGACGTCTCAGTCTGGTTTGTTTTACATATAAATTATTCTAGGAAATACTTACTACTACATAAAGGATAATCCGACTTCTTATCCATTTGCCACATGTTTACTGTAGGGTGCTATTGTACTGAGAGATGTTTGTTTGTTCATGGTTTGTTCTATATTAACATTTAAGTTTTCCGTCTAAAGCTTTTTATATTTATAACGTATAAATATATCTAGTATTTTTTTGTCCTATTGAGAAAATAGTATATATTTATGTATAACATAAATTCTAATCGTTTGATTTTTTTCATAATTCAAGTAAACTAGTTGAATCCTTTTTGGATAAAGGTTTGTTTACTAAAAAAGGGATATTTTTTAAAATTTGAACGGATTGGGATTCGAACCTGCGCCTCTTGGAAACCGTCCAAGAGCTATGACCGCGTGCGCCATGCGTTCTTCTACCGGTTACGTTAAAATTCTTACTTGTTACATCTTATTTATGTTGTTAGCATCTCTGTAGTGAGATTCTTACAATTTTCTGATACCCGAAGATTATTAGGAAATATATAATTGGAATTTATAAATTTTTATTCTACACTTAGGATTCTAGAATTCGCTGTGTTCAAATTTTTAAACGTTTTTTCAAAAATGATTTCTAATCCCAGCTGTGGAATAACACTTTAAAAATATTAAAATATTCTTCAATTATTATTAAATTTATTCAATTTTTTGAGCTTCATGCTGTTTCATCCCGCATAGCAGGGTAGATATGGTGAGAAACCTAGTGTCAAGACACTCTGTACTCCGCTTCCTGCTATTTGCGAACATATTTTATACATTTCAATTATATAAACGAATTAACGTGACTGAACTAGCAATATATACTTAGTATGTTGACATATACTTCATTATTTATATAGATTTATGTTATATAAATTAATTAAGTTAACAATTTGAAATATTGAAAATATATGAGTCTTTAAAGGTAACGTTTTTGAAAAACATTAAAAAAATTGAAAATTTAGAACGTTTCAAATAGGTACAGGTTCGAATCCCGTTGCCTTTTTGTTTTTTTTTTATATATTTTCTAAAAATATTTTCTTTAAAAATAGGAAAACTCTGTAAGCTACTAGTCTAGTTATGAACAAAAAAGTAAATGTTAATATAAAAGTACTAAATACCAAAAGGAATCAGATGTTTTTATTTAAATAAGAATAAAATAAAAACTTATAAAGCAAGTAGCTAAGCTTACACGAGCTTTATTTGGTTTACACCGAAAAAATATACGTGTCAATGTTACAAACAACATTGTAAGGGAAACCAAATTAAACACTGAGGCCGGTCGTGACGCAGTGGGACAGCGTCTGACTGTAAACGCGATCGGTTGTGGGTTCGATCCCCACTCGGGGGAATGGAGGGAAAGACAAAGTGCGGCGTTAACTTCCACTACTCAACACACAGTGGAGTGTCTTGGTACTAGGTACTTTCTGTCTACCCTGCTATGCGGGATAAAAGCGTGAAGCTAAAAAAAATTAAACACATTATATTCTATTAATAATTTTTATTTATTATTAATATAATTATATATTCATGTCCCCACTCTGGTAAGACAAAGCGCGGCGTTGAGTTCACCACTCAACACGCAATGTCTCGATTTCTAGATAAAAGCAATAAAGCAGAGACAACCTTGTGTCAAGACACTCCGTCTTGACACTACATTATCTCCGACTACTGCGAATAAGTCGGGAAGGTACTTAAATCAAATAAAAGTATGACAATTTCAAGTATATTTAGAATTTCAATTATCATTTTATTTTTAGACGTATAACATCTAAGCATTTGAATTGAAATACTTTGCCGAACGTAATTTTAGGGCTTTAATACGTGGGCGGAGGAACTGATGTTTCTCAAACGATTTTATTAAGACCAACTCTGTGAAATAGATTTTATGTAAATACAGTAAATAAGAAATCTATTTTTATACTGGTTTTGTACTGGTTAGTCATTGCGTTTTATTTTTAGCGTAGTTTACATTCGTAATCCAATCTAGTTCGTGGAAAATGATTTTTACCGTTTCCCTAGTCGAAAAAAAAGTGATTATAGTTTTTTTTTAATATTAATTTTTTTTTTTTTTAGTACTTTATTGCTGTCAAGATAACTAAGATAGTTTGAGTACCGATCGTCTCGTGTACATTTCCGTATTAATTAAAATAGAGCTTCACGCTTTTATCCCGCATAGCAAGGTAGACAGAAATTACCTAGTGGTCAAGACACTCCGTACTTCGCTTTCCACAGAATTCGAGGCATTGCGTGTTGAGTGGTGGAACTCAACGCCGCCCTTTGTCTTTTCACCAGAGCGAGAAAGTGAAAATAATTTAAATATAATCACACCCCCGAGTGGGGATCGAACCCACAACCGATCGTGTTTACAGTCAGACGCTGTCCCACTGCGCCACGACCGGCCTCATAATAGAACATTTTATCTGAAATTAGCAACTGTTCTTTTATGTATATCTTTAGATACTGGTTTATATAAAACCCTTGTTATAACGTCATTGGTTATTTAAAATAAGCTTAAACACTGCCACGTGATAATGTGAGATGAAAAGTTTCCTTCGTAAACCTACGTTAGAATAACGTAGGTTCCGACGTTTGTGAATCATCCCGGCAATAGAGGGGACGATTGTAGGGGAACTACAATAATCAATCTACCAAATTAGTCGATTACAGTCTATATGTATGCCTATAATAAAATTATTCACTTTGTCGTGAGACAGAAAGAATATCAAGTAGCCTGTGATAGTTTGTACTTCAAATTCACTTCAGGGTGAGATTTTGTATTCGGTACAACATAGGTATATGTAGAATTTTAAATAGTTGATAAGTTAAGATGTTTGAAGTAAGTAATAAGCATAGAAAATATTAATATGCACTCAGTCCTAAGTCATCATCAGTCATGAGATAAAACTGGTGTTCTATTTTCCCCAATATGCCGGAGCTACTTTAAAACACATGTATTCATTCGTTAATTACGTCACAAGTTAAGGGGGGAGGGGGGTGTGACATTGTGTGACATTACTTGACAACGTGGTCTCACAAATATGAGCATCTGTGACAAGGACGAAGAAAGGGTCATAAATGATGTAATTCATGTAACGTAATATGTGGCGCTGGTCGTGGCGCAGTGGTACAGCGTCTGACTGTAAACGCGACTGGTTGTCGGTTTGATCCCATTTAGGGGAAAGATTATATTTAAATTATTAACATGTTCTGGTAAGACAAAGTGCTGCGTTGAGTTCCAGAGCAATCAACTCGTAATGTCTCGAATTCGTCGAAAAGCGGAGTACGAAGTGTTTTTGCACTAGGTACTTTCTGTCCACCCTGCGATGAGAGATAGAAGCGTGAAGCTAAAAAACAATTTTTTTTGACGCGCTCTTATTACTTGGTATGTATTTGATATTGGTATGTTGGTTCTTAGTAACGGAAATATTAAACATGATTTGACGTATTCGGATTATTTTCAAATTTTGCTTACTTATCAAGGAACGGTGATAATATATTAATTTAAATAACTACTCCGCATACTCTTGCTAGGATCCGCGATAAGCGATTTGTCTTTTTACCCGAAATAATATATAATTAAAATTACTTTTAACATGTATTATATACTCTTTCTATATATACATATGAATATATACATATATATATATATATATATATATATATATATATATATATATATATATATATATATATATATATATATATATATATATATATATATATATATATATATATATATATATATATATATCTATCTATCGACTATAGACCATTTCAAGAGAAACATAATAGTATTTCTGCTAAGGCTTCTAATTTAAGGTACTTTATTTAGTTAGCCGTTTGATCAGATTAAGTAGATCAACTTTCGTCAAAGCCGTGACTTATGACGCAGAAGGCGGTGCCATTGACACCACTACAGTACACGACACTTTTAATAATTATAACGTATGGGATATTCATTTGTTAAACTATTTTTTACGAATACATCGCGTATAATATGATTGGAAAATATTTTTCTATCTGTTCTATGATCTTTGACTTTGTGAGCGCTTCCAACGCTAAGTTAATTTGCTAAAAGAATGCTTTTATAACGAAATCATTACACAAGATTTAATTTAAAATGCCTTTTTAATGAGAATCATAAAAACTATTTGAAATATTAACAAAATAATATTTGAAAAAATAATTTATTAATTAAGGTTAATTTGTTTAAAGGTAACGACTATATACGTCATTTACAATTTTTTGAATGATCTTAGGTTAGCTTGTCTCGTGTATTTAGACAGAAAGCGGAGAGCTGTAGTGTAGTGACAGATGTTTCTCTATCAGCTTAAAGCGTTTTAAAAAAAGTATATTTAAAAAAATTTATTTAGGTTGCCATTGTGAACTTAGCGCAACGATTTGTCTGCCAGGAATTGAACCCACAACCCATCGTCTATGCACTAAGGTGATATTTCATTGCGCCAAGACGGTCTGAAGCATCATTCACGTTTAATGATATAAATATTTGGAGGATTTGGAGCATTTATCTTTATCGTGTGTTTATCTTTCGTATCACAGTGTGCTCGTAGGATTCATCGTAAAATCTGAACACGTAGCCCTGACACCATTTAGTGGGCGGAAGTGTTGATATCGGATCAGTGTTCTCATTTTGCCACTTACTAAGCCACGGTCAGGGTGATTGTGGCTACGGCAGGTGAAGTCCTGATTATTTCCGCCTATTTTCGAGGGTAGATGAATATGGAAAATTTAATGGGAAATTCGTTTTATTTCGCTATTTGTTTACTATTCAGAGGTGGAACTGAACGCCATGCTTTATCTTCATCGTGAATTTCGTGTATTTCGCACTTCGTAATTGCATAATAATTTAATTGAATATTATGTTAAAAATTGTTTTTTATTATTGTCTCGCTTTGTGGTGTTGTACACTTAAAAGCGCAGACAGTTGTAGGTATTAGTGATTATATATATATAACGTTGCATGGCCTTGATTGGCCACATATTGGCACAATATTGGCCAGTCAAATCGGACAACGTAGTGCCTTGAATCTTGTTGAAAGATCCAGTACAGCAAAATATTCAAAGTAACATTTAGATATAATACGTTATTGGAATTAAATAGTAAAAGAGATGAAACGAAGGGATAGAGGTACCTGGAGGATTTCTGTTCCCGAAAGAAGACATGAAATATTTTTCTTTTAAAATATTTCACTCGTTTTGTATAAAGGAGGCCTGTTGTGGCGCAGTGGGACAGCGTCTGAGTGTAAACGCGATCGGTTGTGGACTCGATCTCCACTGGGGGGAGTGATTATATTTAAATTATTTCATTTTATCCCTCTGGTCAAAAGACAAAGTGCGGCGTTGAGTTCCACCACTCAACACGCAATGTCTTGAATTAAATGGAAAGCAAAGTACGGAGTGTCTTGACACCAGGTACTCTCTGTCTACCCTGCTATGCGGGATAAAAGTGTAAAGCGCATATATATATATATATATATATATATATATATATATATATATATATATATATATATATATATATATATATATATATATATATATATATATATATATATGTATGTATATAAATAAATTTATTATACCTATTTTAATGCATTATTTTAAAAAGATATTAGCATTATCTATATAAACTATAACTGTGCCAAGCCAAACTATAATATATATATATATATATAATATATATATATATATATATATATATATATATATATATATATATATATATATATATATATGTATGTATATAAATAAATTTATTATACCTATTTTAATGCATTATTTTAAAAAGATATTAGCATTATCTATATAAACTATAACTGTGCCAAGCCAAACTATAACTGTGCTGTGTGTGTTCGCGTATCCTTGTATAAAGGCTTACAAATATTTAGTTTTACGTACTAATATACACAAGGTGTCACGTTGACGCGATGACAATATTGCATATTTAAACGAGTACGACAAACACATGGAAATGTGTTACATTTCTTTTATAATGTAATAGTTGTTATTCTTCATTTTTTAAATTTCAAAATATTAGCATGACGTAACAGACGTTACTTCAATACATCAAGTGACATAAGCTGGGTTCTAATAAAATACGATTTTTCTTACTTTTTCCTTAACGTCATTTTATATTATTTATAAATATATTTTATAGTCTATTATATATATGAGTACTATAAAATTGATGGTTCACATTTATATAATAGTTTACATAAATCAATTGCATACAATTGTTTTTATTAAACCTTTGACGCCATTTATGTGTTGTGTTATCCCATTTATATGAAGTATTGATTTTTATTGTGTATATTTTTTATATTAAACACGTTATGTCTATATTCCCATTGTTATAACTATATTGGCATTGTTTGAGTTTTAGATGATATATATTTAATTTAAATCAAAAAATTAACGTACAAAGACTTGAACCTGCGATTCTGTGATACCGTCCAAGTGTTCTAGTTGACTTAGCCATATGTTCTTGTCAAACATATAGCAATACATCGAGAGATTCTTATGGATTTATCAAAAACTAAAACAACTTCTACTACCAACAGAAAAAAAGTCAAAATTTTAATCGTTTTTCCATACTGAATGTGTAAATAATAACGCTATAAAAATATTAAAATATTCATCTGAGCGTCTTGCCTGAGCGAGTATTGAAATATTTATTTGTGTGTTCTTATATCTTGTAAATGAAATTATTTAAACGGATTAATCGCGTATATTTTGGTATATTAAAATATATTTTTGGAATCCTGACGTTTGGAACATTTTACAGCAATCCGTGGTCACAGGTAGACAGGTAGACCGATGTCTAATAGTTTCATTTATTACAGTAATCCGTGGTCACAGGTAGACAGGTGTCTAAAGTTTCATTTATTACAGTAATCCGTGGTCACAGGTAGACAGGTGTCTAATAGTTTCATTTATAATGTCTAAAAATCGTTCATAAATCAAAGATTTTATTATAGTTCTTGTCACATATTTACGTATTATTAAAAATATCTAGTGATATATGTTATCATCCCGTTATCTACTCTCCACCAGTATCAGTTATTATTGCTTTTGCTTTCAAACACTTTATTATAACCATTATAATTGTTCTAATTAGAGAGGTAGAGGGGTTTCCCCTTAGGTTGATCTTCCAAAACATAGTTTCCTTGACACTGGAGGAAGGTCATGTACAAATCATAAGGAACTAACGAAGGGCATGTATGAAGAGGTTGATGGCTTGATGGCTCTCTTACTACTTAATCTTACTAGGGATAAAAATTTCAAGAATTGCCTTATTTATATAAGAGTTTAGGATTTACGTCCTTGTACCAGCGACGAACAAATCTATTTCACTCTAAAGGAAACAATGATTATTGCATTTCACGATACGTATATATGTTTAAGTAATTTTACACCTTCTCTCTTTAGTTTTAGATTCAATATTAAAGAACACATTTCCTCACGTGTTGATACTCACGACTCGCATGCAAATGCTAATTAGGCCTAATCGATAAATATATGTAGAACTCATCAGTAGGTTATAGTTGTTGAATTCATATCCTATTATTATTATCCTCTAAAACGAAAAGGTAACGAAGTTATATTTGAGTTAGAGCAAATTCTTTTGTTGTTTAAATTTAAATGTAATAAAATAAATTTCATTTCATACATCTGGTAAGACAAAACACAGCGTTGTGTTCCACCTTTTGGCACGTACTGACTCGTTTTAAGGAGTGGAGTGTCTTGAATTTGAGTTGATTGCAGGGATTCGAGTTTACATACCCTTGGATAATACGTTCAATATTTTCAACCTACCAAACCATACGTATACCATACGTGCGTTCCACTATGACTATTATTTTGTTCTATATCTTCCTGCATCATCAGCTCCATGTGCCAATCATGTCAGATTCTGACTTATATGATTAATAAAGTGTCGACAGTATTACAATATTTAAGTGAGTTAGTAAGAATAGTCTTGAAGTAAAACTGTTCTGATATTCTTATCAAAATAAAATGGACAAATTCTTTACAAAATTTTCTCTTTTGTCCCACTTGTTCAATGAATTGCTCGTTAACGTGAAGTCAGTGGCCCGTTGAGTCCTATCTCAATTTTGCTGACCGAATCCAATGAGATCAAAGTGAGTTTTCCATGCGTCTATTGTTTTAGAAATGTTATATAGATATTTTTAATTTTTTATATCTATGTAAAAGAAGCCATCCATATACCTTTATTTAAAGTAGGAGGGCGTTATCTTAGTACTAACTCCATTATATATATATTTTATATCAATATGTTCATATATATATATATATATATATATATATATATATATATATATATACATATATACATATATATATATATACATATATATATATATATATATATATATATACTGCAATAACAACTTTGTATCTCGTATCTGGCACTTGATACCGATTTTAGAAAAAAAAATATCGTGGAGTTGTAACAAAAAGTGAAACGAAAAAAAAACTAGTGCTACTGGTCCTATAACCAAGTATAAATTTATAAGGTCAAAGCTAAAAATATGTATGGATCAATTTTCTGTATTATTTTAGTATATTTAAATAATAATTAAATAAATAAACATAATTTGACAAACATTTTTATGATGTTTAAAAATTAGAATGCAGCGGTTTCGAACCCGCGCCTCATTGAAACCATTACCGCTAAACCATGCGTTCTACTGTCGAAATTCTTTTACGTTTTCAGACAATTTATTTATGTTGTTAGCGTTGATGAATAGGGGTTCAAATGTGGAATGAGGGTTCGAATCCCGCTGCGTTCATATTTTTGTAAGTTTTTTTTTTTCAATTATATCTATATAATTTCTGTACTATTCAGAATATTTATTCCTGTAGGTGCACCCTGAGAATCCCGAATGGACGTGTTTCGAGCAAAGCGCTTTACTCGACGTCAAGAACTTCTTCGGTCTTGAGAGCACTGTGGAGAAAATAGCCATGAAGCAGTATGCGGCGAATATTGCTAAAGGTAAAGCGTGTTTATTTAAATTGTTTCAAAAATATTTTGATGTATTTTTTGTATTTTGGAATAGTAGGCAGAAGGGAAAGATTAAACACTCTCTGGTTATAAAGCTTTACGTTTTCTCCTGCAAAGAGGGAATACACTCTTCTCTTCTTAATTGGAAAGAAAAATAGTGGATCTATTGCTGTATAACTAACTGTGGAGTTGTAAATTTCGATAGACATTTCTATATGTATAATATAGATAGATACAGCGCGTTCCACAAAGCATTCTAATAAATTAGATATTTTCACGTTCAAAATAATTTCTTACTAAGTGATTGGGCTACACTAACGGTAAACTAAGTGTCTAATTTTTACTGGTCACGAACTTACAGTCTATTTATGGCTGTACATCTTCGTAAAAGATAGTAATTTTCAAATATCATTTAAATATAGGTTTTTCGTTCTACTGTTAGGAACGGTACAAAGAAATACAAGATTTTTTGCATATTTCAATTTGAAAATATAACTATGATAACAAAGCTCTTTTAGTTTTATATCTAAACATAGTATTGTAGTCTGAATCCAATTATAAAATGGGAAACGGAGTGCCGTTTCTCACAAGCCGCCTCAAAATTAAAAGATTTGGCGTTAAATGAGCCAACGCAACTAGAGACCCCGTTGAGTGCCGCGTTGTGTTTTATCATAGCAGAGAGATGAAGATAATTTATATATAAGCTTTTCCCCTAGTGGAAAACAATCCCACTACCAATCGTGCTTACAATCACTCTGCCAGTGACTTGCTATCTAACGAGGCCGATCGTGGCGAAGTGTGACATGGACTGATTGTAAATGCGATTGGTTGTGGGTTCGATTCTCACTCGGGGGAGTGATTTTATTTAAATTATTTTCACATGATAAGACAAAGCGCGGCGTTGAGTTCCGCCACTCAACACACAATGTTGTGAATTCGGTGGAATGTGAAGTACGGTTTGTCTTGACTCTAGATACTTTCTGTCTACCCTGCTATGCGGTTAAAAAAAAGAATATGCATACCTTTGACTGTATTGAGCTTGATGTTTCAGCGTTTATGTGGTCCCTGACGACACGTCTGCCTAGAAAATACTTGTTCACTCTCGAATTGAATATTAAAATTATTTAAAGTGAAAATCTTTATTGTTCAACCCAGGCAAGGAGCTGATCGAAGTATTCATGAAGGAGGTCAACAGCGATGGTGTAAACGAACTCCGTCCATGGAATTCCTCAGATGCTGGACACAACCGTACGTTGCGACGAATTGTCTCGCGTGGAACTGAGCCGCTTTCGCCCAGGCCGGTGGCGGAACCCAAGAAACATTCTCAACCAGGTACGTGTTATTTTATAGTTCTTTTAGTTACATCTACATACATATATTAAAAAATATATTTTTAATTCTACAAGTTTTATATATTTTCCGATTTTGGTGAAAAATATATGAAAGATTATATTAATGGTGTGTCTATAAATGTATAACAAAATAAAATTGCGACGTCTTCTGATGGAGATGGATTATATCCTATGATAAGAGAGATGGGAAATGAATCTGTATCAGCCGTGCCGTAATATTTTATTGCCAAAACGTACACAGGTTAGCTGAAAATTTCAACTACTTCGACATTGTTTATTTCTCCCAAAGTATGCATTTATATTTAGAACGTTACCTGATTCAACAGAAATAACCGTTTGTGAAGATACTGATGAGTAAGAACTTTGTTATATATGGATTTGGATCTATCTGTTGTGTATGTGTTTAAAAAAACAGCTTGACGTTTTATTTTGACATAGCAGGGTAGGAAGAGAGCCGAAGACACTCCAGTGTCTGGTTTCAGTCCGATGTACATACATTTTGCGTTGATACGTGGAACAACGCCGCGCTTTGTTTCATTGGAGACGAAAAATGAAAATTGTTTTTATATATTCATTCCCTTAGGAGTAAAGAACCTGTGGGTAACGGCACTCCGTTTCCCGTTTTATAGTTGATGTCCGGCCACAATACTATGTACAACACTACGTTGCACATAAACGTATAAATAACTGTACAGTAGATTAAAAGTGCAGTGGAGCTCTAAATAAATCAGTCTTTATACAATCGATATAATGGAGACATAATTGGGAAGGCAACTGCCCAATTAAGTCTCCATCATATCAATTTGAATAAGAGATTTGTTGATGTAAACCAAATTAATGCGTTAAGTACCCGCATTATTTTATTTTGCAAATATCAGAAAAAAAATAGTTTTATATCACTTTATTCTAAACTAACACTTTATTCTAAACGAAGAAAATAAAATATAAATATTTTCTCTAAAGTATATAAATTAATACAGAACCATATTTTAGGTTTACGTTTATTATCTCGCATACTAGAGTAGACTGGAAGTACCTAGTGTCAAGACACTCCGTACATCGCCTTCCGCCACAATTCAAGACATAATGTATTGAGTGACAGAACCCAACGTTGTCCTTTGTCTTACCAGAGCGAAGATATGAAAATAATTTAAATATAATCATTCCGAACCCACACCCGATCGCGTTTACAGTCGGACCCTGCACAACTGCGCCACGTTCGGCGTCACCGACCCAAAAAACCCATATTGATAAACGAGTTTATACTGGCTATAAATTAAAGTTATATACATCTTATTATTCATTTACCTAAGTGTCAATCTAGACTTACCGGCGACGTCTCAGGTCGTAAACAATTGTTCGTAGACAACGCGTCTCCTTACAAGTTTTTAGATGAAATCTTTTTTTATAGTATTAGTATTTTTAGACCAATGTGAAGTCAAGGGGTCCTAGACACTGGTTGTGAGTTAATTTTATTAACTAAGGGAAAAATTTAAATTGACTTGTTATCCAGCTAACTAAAATTTCTAATCCCGTAGTCAGTCTATGTTAGATTTGGGCATGCCCTGTGTAAATAACTGTAAAAACACCATTTTCTTTTAACTCCAGAATACTCTACGTTTTTGTTCTTTTTTCCGTATACATTCCTTCTTTAGTGCGTTGTGATAGGTCAAGTATATATATATATCTTTTACTAATTCTGCTCCCGTAACCCCATGACACGCTGTAATGGAAAACGATGCGTGATCTTGCCATACAGAGATTTCGGAATATCGAGATTGGAAGCTACTACCGTTATCGTTTAAAATACCTATTGTTTTAATACTGTATGTGCCACTTTATACACATGTATATATCAAAACACAGTACACATAAATAAGGCATTTTCCCAATTTCCTAAATTTAATATTTCTGTATTTAAACAATCTCGCAGTTTCTTTCTTCTTCTTTTCGTTTCGTTTCGTTCTTGTCAGGTCAGAGGCAGTACCTTTACTGAACTGGCAGTAAACTATTTGAAGCTCAAAAAAAAACCGGAGAATTCTTATTTCAAATGAAATTATTCGTCTTTGTCTTTGTAGAAAAGTGAAAAATAAAGTATGCGAGCTCTGTATAGAAACAGAAAAGCTATTATAAAAATTAATTGAATTACTTAAAAATGGAGAGGCCGGCCTTGGCGCAGTGGGACAACGTCTGACTGTAAATGCGGTAGGTTGTGGGTTCGATTCCCGCTCATGGTAATGGTTATATTTAAATTATTTCCGTTTCCTCGATCTGGTAAAATAATACGCGGCGTTTAATTACGCCAAACAACACACAATGACTCGAATTCGGTTGAAAGCGGAGTACGGAGTGTCTTGACACTAAGTACTTCCTGTTTATCCTGCTATGCGGGATAACAGTGTGAAGCTAAAAAAAAACAATGTATTTATCAATTTTGTGACCTCAATTCTTATTCTAAAGTAAATTTATAATATAAAAGCAAATTTCGCTTTGAAAAGAGAATTGTATGTTTCACTACCGATAGGGTCTAAATTCCTATGTTATAAATTTAAGAAACATGTTCTAAATTCGTCTGTGCATATTGAACTCGCTCAGTTAGGCTCGCTTAAGGCTAGAGTGCTTGGTCGTGATATCGAAGAAATGGCGAGTTTAAATTGGAAATCAAAAATTCTTTACTCCAGTACGCTAAGAATTTTTGGGAGAATTATTATATATTTTCTGGGTTATGTAATTCCTAGAGGGAATTATCATATTGTAATATATTAATGAATATTAGTTAACGGAGTGTCTAGACACTAGGCTGTCTCTGATTACACACGATCACATGTTTGTCATTTATTTCTGTATACAATGATATTCACGTTGTAAAGGCGATGTTTATTTTATAATTCAAAGAAAATATTTATTCTTAAATACATTACGTACACGTTAAGATTGAGGCCGGTCGTAGCGCAGTGAGACTGCGTCCGACTGTAAACGCAATCGGTTGTGGTTCGATCTCCACTCGGGGGAGTGATATTATTATATTTAAATTATTTTCACTTCCTTGCTCTGGTAAAAGACTGAGTGCGGCGTTGAGTTCCACCACTCAACACGCAATGTCTCGAATTCGGTGGAAAGCGAAGTGCGGAGTGTCTTTACACTTGGTACTCTCTGTCTATCCTGCTATGCGGGATAATATCAATGTTAAATCCGAACGTTTTTTTTATAAATTAAAACAAGCTATCGTTGAAGCGGAACATGCAAACGTAGTGATCCAATTATTTGATTAAGCGAAATGGCTTCTCATTTGCTTTTGGCTCAAAATAATTCAATTAAACATGTCACTATAAAATATTTGTGTATAAGAATGTTTAATTTGAAATACTTTCTTTTATTATTTTTCACTATTTTTAAAGTGTTATTCCACACTTAGGATTAGAAAATATATTTTTTTAAAATTTTTAAAAATTTTGAACGCAGCGTGATTCGAACCCGCGCCTCTTGGAAACCGTCCAAGCGTTCTGAACGCTAAGCCATGCGTTATAAAATTAGTTTTAAAAATAGTTTGTATTTTTGTTTCTCCAGTGTAGTTTGATAGAGATTTCCGTTTGGTTTCGAAGAGAGATACGTTCAATTTATTGTTTTGGTTGAGATATAGTCATCTTCTAACTAACAGTGATATATTTAATACAAATTATACCTTGGGTTCGATTCCCACTCAGGGGAGTGATTATAATTAAATTACTTTCACTTGCTTGCTCTGGTAAGACAAAGTGCCGTGTTGAGTTCAGCTACCCAACACGCGATGTCACGAATACGGTGAAAAGCGGACTATGGAGGGTTTTGACACTAGGTACTACTCGTCTACCTTGCTATGCGGGATAAAAGCGTGAAGCTAAAAAAATATTTTGATTTCTGAGTACATATCATGTTAGTACACAATACTTTAAAGCATGACTGGCCAAAAGATAACGTCACAACATATAGCGTGGTTATTAATTAACGTGTAAAGTAATACAGCTTGATTAAAGTCCTCGCAATAA
This sequence comes from Dryadula phaetusa, assembly GCA_032432895.1. Lineage (NCBI taxonomy): Eukaryota > Metazoa > Arthropoda > Insecta > Lepidoptera > Nymphalidae > Dryadula > Dryadula phaetusa. The sequence goes on from JAOYRS010000036.1 coordinate 693,871, forward strand.
GTGTTTAGCTTACATATCAAGATTAATCTAACTTGATACACACAAAATTAAACTACTTTTAAGTTTTAAACCTAAACTGATAAGAAAATATCATTTATAAAGAACATTTGTAGTGCCGGGATTCGTGTTTACATTGCCTTCTGGACGCCTTCCAACGGCGTCCAGAAGGCCAAAGTATTCCTGTGGATTCCAATTTTTATTACTGTGATTAGGCTATAAAGTGCCAAGGTGATGTACGACGAGATTATGATGACTAAATATGTATGTAAATATCCCAAGTACTTAGCGTAATAAAGTTTTGGTGAAACCCATCTTCTTAAAGCTTAAATTCTCAAAAGGAAAGTCCACCTTTTTTTAGTTACACGCTTTTATCCCGTCTAGCAGGGTACACAGGAAGTACTTATTGTCAAGACACTCTGTACTCCGTTTTACGCCAAATTCAAGACATGCATGTCGAGTGGCGGAACTCAACGCCGCGCTTTGTATTGCCAGACTGGAAATCGCTCCCACAACCTATCGCCTTTACTCATCTTATTTTTTATAATTAATTTAATATTTATCCGTTTTCTTACTAATTTATTCAGTTAGGTTCCTCCATTCACCACTTAATTTTGGAAAAATAAAGAACGACTCCTTTTTACTTACAAACATCTTAAAATACATACCTAGATCAAAACCGGTTTATTCTTCAATAAACTAACTTACCCCGCTAATACTCTAAACACGCATCTTTCTCGTTACTTTCAAGGCTCGTTCAAGCATGTATGGTTAGTTCCATTGAAATGAATACAAAGGATCTCCAAAGTAGCCCAAGATATTTACAGGGTTAGCTGAATTAATATTTATTTGTGTTACAGCCAACTGTCAGAAGTTACTGTAGTAGTCAAAGAAACAATTGGGTTTTGGTGCCACATTAATATTTTAGGTTTTGTTTTGTTTCTACCAGTTCTATATCAATATTTTACTATTTTTAAAGTGTTATTCCACACTTGAGATTAGATTATATTAAAATGAAAATAGTATACTCTCTTGCTAAACGATTATTTCTTAATAATCTTTGGGTGGCAGAAATTTTTCAAAAATCTCTCTACAGGCATGTTAACAACGTAAATAAGTTGTTATAAACGTATAGGAATGTCGACGCAGCTTTAGCGGTTAAGGCACTTGGAAGGTTTCCAAGAGGTGCGGGTTCGAATCTTGGTGTGCATTCAAGTTTTTATGTGTTCTTTCAAAAATGTTTTTTGATATTATTTTATTAGTTTATAATATATGTATATCCATATTCTTGCGCTCTTTTTCTTAAGGAGCTAGTCATTTCGGTTTATATTAGACTGAAATGAATTCTATTTATAGTTTTCTTCATATTTCTATATTACTCTTAAGTTTTTAAGTTTCATAAGGAACAATACACGCAAATCTGCACTTGGCAGCTCGTTTGGCCGTGATTTTTTGCACTTATTAGTTTACGAAACTCCTTAAAATATGTAATAGAAAAAAGTAAATTTATTCCCTAACTCCGAACCGTCTTTGCCATAATTCAATAAGGCGGCGGTTCTGCCCCTGTCGTCGAACGGCCTTGTGAACTCGATGGGGACTCACAGATAAACATTTACTTTTGCAAAGTGTGTTTCAATGCTTTAGGGAAATTGTACTTTAATGAATTGTTTAAGTAGAATTTTCCATAAGATATATACAAGTGGAATTTTGTATATTTCTCGCCCTTGAAGGCAAAGTATGGCAGTTGAGTTCTAAGGACCAATTTGATTACTTAATCGGTCGAAAAGTGGAGTTTACAGCAATATATATTTTCTCTCTGCTGCTAAATGCGTAAATAGATTTTTGATTTTCGCCATTTTTACACATTTTAAATTAAACTATTTTAAGACCTGTCTACCCGTGACTACGGACTACTGAAAAGTGTTCCAAACGTCAGGTCGTCCAAAAATGTATTTTCGAATACTAAAATATATGCAATTAATCCGTTTAAAATAGTTTCATTTAAGATGTTACGTAAAGTTGCTAAATTTTGAAAGTCAATTTAAATGGAATGGCAGGACAATTTTAATGTTTTAATATGTATAATAATATTTGGTTGGATGCAAAGACGAAATTTTGACCATCTCGAAGGATTTTCTCTGCAATATTGCCTCCTGATGCATGGTTATTCAGGATTTAGGTATTTTTATTCGATAATTAAAAAGTGCTTGCAAAAGACATTATATTTTGTGTAGACAATTCGATATAATATTCTGTAGCATATTTCGAATTAAAGAGTTTCTAATATAAATGAAATAATATTTAAGTACTTGTAGGAACAGTAAAAAAACATAGTATTTTTTTTAATTATTCGAAGTTTGATTTGTGTTGCAAATTTAAAAGTATGCTTCAATATAGAACTGAAATAAACACTAGTTATCATGATGTCAATATGATATTTTTAATAAATTGGAACAGTTTTGCGGTTATTCTCAATTATTCACAAAATTGTTTTAAAAAACAAATAACAAAAATGAAACGTCAATATTGCTTTATATTCTGATATAAACCTCATAATTACGTACATATATTCTGGTATAAATATACATACGCGTTAGGTTACAGTGCCAGCATCCTGCACATCTGAGCTCAAAAATTGGCTCATTTTGTTTATCTCCCTGGATCACCGCCAGCGCCACCGATTACAGGGACGAAGATTTATACCTTTCAAAGTACATAATAGTGTTCCTGAAATTGTTCTAATATTTGGAATTATCAAAGTGCTAGGTTTTTTGCCCGCGACTTTGTCCGCGTGAATCCCAATCGATATTACCAGGAAAACAAACTTTAATCCCCTATTTTAATCTTTAAGGGGTTGATTGTTGAAAAAAGTAGCCTATGTTTGAAGGGTTTTTAAATTTTATTCAAATCGGTTCAGTGGTTTGCCCGTGAAAGCGTAACTGAAAGACATACTTTCGCATTCATAATATTAAGTATGGATTTAAGGGTTTATTTTCTGTTGACGTGGTTTTTCTATTTTAGGTATTTTTTATAGTTACTTATTGCTTATAGTCCAACCAAGTTGATAAGATCTATTGATTTTAATAAACTTTAGATATTTTATTCGTCGCGGCGCAGTTTGACAGCGTCTGACTGTAAACACGATCGGTTGTTGGTTCGACCCCCACTCGGGGAATGATTATAATAAAATTATTTCCATTCTCACGCTCTGGTAAGACAAAGCGCGGCGTTAATTTCCGTCACTCAACACGCAATTTGGCGCAGTACGGAGTGTCACTACGGTACGGAGTGACACTAGGTACTTTCCGTTAATCCTGTTACGAGAGATAAAACCTTGAAGCTAAAAAAAATAAGTTTTATGGGGAGAATTTCTTATTGTCATGTAATTCATATACTGTATAAAAAATAGTCTTAAAATTTTAACTCATTGCCCATTTATTCTAAATAACACTTTCTTCATACAAAACCAACGTGAAAATTGTAATTATCAGAGAGCTAAATGTGTGTAATATTAAGTTAGCGAATACATTATTCAAGGGCGGCTCCAGCCTAATTCCCTTATGTGTGCCAAAGAGGAGTTTAGTGCGACTTTTTGTACTAAAAAAATATAACAAAACATAGAAAAAAATTTTTCTATGTTTTGTTATATTTTTTTTTATTTGGTAACTATGTGAATTGTTTATGACTCTACGTATATTATAGAAGTATTTACTACTAGAGGCTGTTGTGTAAGCCTGAGAAATTTAACCCCTGGCTGGCTGGGCTGTTTAAAATTTTAACTATATTTTCCCCTCTATTGTAAAGATGATGATTAAAAGAGACATTATAAGAAATACTATAATGAATTAAAAATCATAGTTATAAAATTTATAGTTGTAGTAAAAAATTAAAAATCTAATTTGGTTAGGTTATGCGACCTTACTAATAAAATATACCGAGCCCGAAACTAACTTAGACAAATGGCCGCTTTCGTTAAAGGTGAATTTAAATTACTTTTACTCCTTTTAAATAGCACATTAATTTAGAAGCTCTAGAAATTATAAATTCTTATATTATCAACTGGCTTGGTGACAATATTTGGTATTTTAACATGTCCCTCGTTATGATAATTGTTATCAATGCCATTGTTTGGTTATTTGTGGAACTGGAAGTAGGTGGTGGAAATTATCAGCGAGACAAATGGACTGGGGTGGTAACACACGACATTCCTACAAATATTCTACCGATTGCAATTTTAACTTACTACAGATTCAGACAAACGTGGACCATCTGTGCCATGATTGAGTCTGAGATTATTGAAAAATGAAACTAGCTTTTTTCCTACATGTAATAGTGGTAGAAAATATTGACGTAGGCCAATATATTACTTAATTACTTAATAGATAGAGCACATGAATAGTATCTGAGACCTGGATTGATATTCTGTAATGATTAAAGTACCAAATTTTATAACATATTATGACATCTAAATCCTATCCCATTGATTTCCCCCCACAATATCTTTGTCCTTTCCTATCCTAACCCTGTCCTCTTTTCAGGTACTTCAAAAAACAGTGGCTCCAGCGGTCTCGGTGCGAGGCAGTCTTCTCTAAAGATGTTTAAAACACGAAGTAAATCAGCCCTCACGCACAGAGAACTCGATTCCAGCCGACAGTTTGATCAAAAAAGGTCGGACTCCATTGGCCCTAGTGACAGAAAAAAATTTGGATTACCCAGTAATCTAAGTATTCACAAAAGTAAACAGCTACTGACGGATTTGTCATCAAAAAAAAAGTATAACGATTTCCCAAAAGATAACGCGTTTCATATTGGTAGTAAATCTGCAACGAAATTCCACAACGAAATGCAGAGTAAAAGCGGCATTTGGAACAAGTTCAAGGATGATAAAAAAAAGAAAGTGGTCCTCAGCAATGTGGACCTGAGGATGAGGGATGGTAATGATGTTAGAGATAATGAAGGTTTCAAATCCTGTGTTTGTACTTCAAGGTCCAGCATGGCTGAGCTTGTCACGAGGTGGGATCACTTGGTGGTGATGTTAGTTTGTGCGATCTTTCTAGCTATACTCTTGTCCACGCCTCTATCGGTCCTCTTTCGGAGAGGGCATTAGACATATTTAAGGGTAATTTAGAAGAATAATATATTTTTGTTTATTATTTTTGTGTTATGTTTTATTTTATTTTTTTTAATATTTATTTATTTATATTATTAAACAATTGCGTCAGCCAGATCTGGATGGATGGATTTCAGAGGCTGGATGAAAGTAGAAATTTATATTTTCTGAGGTATGTAATTTGCCTCTATTACTTTATAAAAATGTTGTATATATATAAAATTTTGTCATTAAGAAAAAATGACCACTTCTATAATAGAAAGGACTTTAGGGAAAACTCATATAAATATATTAAAAGGCTTGAAAAGTTAACCTTGAATTTTACATCGGTTGAAATACGTGAAGTATTAAATTATTTGTGTTTGTTGGAAAGCTACGTTGCTATTTTAAGTAATTTGTTCAACGGACGCCGTATATTGAAAGCAAACAAGCGGAATTAACGAGCATTTTCATTTTATTTCTTTGGTAAATATAATTGTAGCAAGCAAAACACTAGACATTTGTGATTAGTTTATATAATGGTTTAAGATATGAGACCGGTCGTGCCGCAGTGGGTCAAAATCAGACTGTAAACGCAATCGATTGTGGATTCGATTCCCACTCGAGGGAATTACAGGATTACATTTAAATTATTTTAATTTCATCGCTCTGGTAAGACCAAATGCGGCGTTGAGTTCCGCTACTCAATGCTATGCAATGTCTTGAATTCAGTGTATTGCGAAGTACGGAGTGTCTTGACATTACATACTTTCTGTCTATTCTATTATGCGGGATAAAAAACACTTAAGTTAAATACGCATTTTATTGGTTCTCTTTGTCTACTTCACTTAAATTAATATATAAGACTTAATACATGTATGCATGTATGTACATTGTGTGGGATTGTCCCGCATCGTGTAGGCGGCTTTGGCTTTGAATGGCAGGTTAGTCCTACTTGCTTGCCAAGTTTCGGTTTGCGTGCTTTGTATTAATATTAAAATATTTTGCTTTTACAAATATTTTAGTAATATATAACTGTTCGGTTAAATGGCTGATTTTAAATTAGATTTTTTCATTTGCCTTTTATTAGAACAGAAATAAATTCATATTAAAATAAAATAGTAATCCCTCTTGCTAATCGGTTATTTCTTAATAATGTTTAAGTAGTAGATATTTGTAAAAAATTCCGTACGGAGATGCTAAGAACTTAAAAAATTCCGTATTCCACTTTCCGCTGAATTTGGGACATTGCGTGTTGAGTGGTGGAACTCAGCGCAGCGCTTTGTTTTACCAGAACGATGAAATAAAAATAATTTAATTATAATTATTCCCTTGAGTGGGGACCGAACCCACAACCGATCGTGTATACAGTCAGACCCTATCCCAGTACGCCGTGATCGGCTTTATGTTTTATTGAGCTTTATAAAAACACAAAGAATGCCATCTGATCGGGACTGCCAGTGAAATAACCAATTATTCAATTTACGTAAAACAGAAAGGATCGCATAGAATGATATCCACGTGTGTGTCACCCGATTGATGAATTAACAAATAAAACCGACTCGAGTACAAACATATCTACAGATGTACTCTGACTATAATAAAGAAATATTTTTTTTGTATAACCACGTGAGTTATACAAAAAGAGAGAGGAGAGAGAGTGTAGAGTCATTACAACTTAGTATAGCCGTTAGTACATTTTGAATGTGATTAAAATTGATTGGTCACAGGTTCAAATTCAGCGCACAAGGAATCAGCCCAACACTGTGTTTTTAAAAAGACGAATATAATTTTTTTTTAACAATAATAATGTCACAATTACAAAAATAGGTAACACCGAACACAGCCTGCTATACGGAAATCAACGAGTAAACGACTTATACAGGCATCGTATAAAGTAAGTAAAATTATAGTTGAAAAGGATAGGGTAGGTGTTTTTGTAATAATATTGCTATTAAAATTATTTTCTATGCCTTCGCTCTTGTAAAATAGTATACGGCGTTAAGTTCCTCAACATGTAATGTCAAAAAAAAGCGCGGAAGTAACAATCGGGACGATGAGTTAGTAATTTTAAGCCAGTTCTTTATAGTTTATTATAAAATGTATTTATTTTAATATTATTAGAATAAGAAAAAAATTAATACTGAGGTATTCGAACCTGCGCCTCTTCAACCGACACGTGATCCATCCAATAACTGCTCCTATACTTCTCTGTAGGTCGAATGTATTAAGGTCGAATGACGTCTCCTTAGTTACTAATATCAGATTTTACATATTTATAAATAAATTACCCTAATAAATGCTATTGTGGTGCAATGGGATATAATCTGATGAAGTAACAGGGATAGTAGGTTCATTTTTTTACCTTCACGCTTTGTACCTTGCAGGGTAGTCAAAAAGGACGCAGCGCTAAACGCTACGGTTCGTTTCGTGTTAATTTTATATTACCGGTTTTCCGATAGGTAAGACAAAATAGAGAATAGAGTTTTGCCATGGAACTAATAATGTCTAGAATTAGAAGGAAATTAGAAGACAAAAGCAGTGTCTTGACACTAGGTTCTCTCAAGCAGTGTCGGTAGTGCTTGCTTTTTCGTAGGGACTCGGCACCCTCTTCCCTCCCGCTCCTGGAGTCGCTGTTAAGACCAACGGGGTCAACAGTATGTACTCAGTTCAAAAAAAAATTAATATATAGGAATAAACTGCTTTTTTATCATAAAAATGTTGAGTATAGAGTTCTCGCTAACTGATATAATTAATTTCAATACACGTGTATTGCTAGGTAATAATATGACATTATATTATCTATCATTCAGGGTGTAGGTGATTTCAGAGTGACCGTTATACTCTTAATAATATTGTATAACAAGTAGTGTGGTATTTTTGATAAGATATAAGAATAAACCTTTAAAATTTAAATATTAAGTAAATATTTATGCGCGCGCTATACAGTGGGACAGTGTCTGACTGTAAACGTGATCGGTTGTGGATTCGATTCCCACTCGTGGGAATTTAAATTATTTTCGTTTCCTCGCTCTGGTAAGACAAACAGCGGCGTTGAATTCCGCCACTCACATCGGAGTGCCTTGCCATTGGGTTAAAAAATATATATTTAATCGTACTCCTATGTATTTGTCCAACAAAATATATTTCAGAGGCACATTACTTACTAGATTTCTTTGTTTAGTGTTAACTTATTTTTGTTTTTTGATTTTAATGCTAATGATAGATTGCTTCTGTTACGTTAAAAAAATCTTGTAAACACCTAGTGTCAAAACACTCCTCAATTTCGGCACTTTGTCTTACTAGAGCAAGGAATTAAAATAATTTAAATACATATTATCATTCCCCGAGTAGGAATCAAACCTAAAACTGATCGCGCTTACAGCCAACGCTTTCCCACTGCGCCACGACCGACCTCATCTCTAATATGCCTTTAAATGGTATTTCTATCTACAATGTTTGGGTTTACTTAAACGAAATGTCAAAGTAGTGCCGCTTGGATTTAGCTAAAATCATATTAAACAATTAATTATCAATACAAAAATATATAGAGGCTGATCGTGGCGCAGTGTGACAGCGTCTGACTGTAAATGTGACCAGTCCCCAATCAATCGTCAAACCAATCGATCCCCACCCGGGGAGTGACTATATTTAAAATTATTTTCACTTCCTCGTTCTGGTAAGACAAAGTGCGGCGTTGAGTTCCACAACTCAAAACGCAATATATCGAATTCGTTGGAAAGGGAAGTTTTGATTAGTGTCAAGACACTCCGTATGTCCTGCTATGTGCGATAAAAAGGGTGATGCTAAAAAAATATACATTTGCCCCCAACAATATTTTATCAAACAAGAGATTCAAATTCAAATTATTTTTTCTAATATATTTAGAGCATAAAGTGTTATATTACTAAAAGAAATCATTTCCAGATACATCCCAAGCAATAAGAAAATTAACGTAAAACGCTTAAAACAACGCGTAAATAAAAGAATTGCGTTTGAAATGATAACTTAAAATCTAATTAAGATGAAAATCGAGGTATTTGCTTAAGTAATTTCATTGTCATCTCCAAGCGAGGGTACATCCACAGTCTTATCTCATGTCCTTGACAATTATACCTGGATGTAGTCATGGAGACGGGGGCGGCAGGGAGACTCGTTTACTTAGAACTTTAGGTGAGGCTTTATTATTATAGTAAATTTGTTTATTTAATTTTGTAATATTTTAGCAAAACTTGAATAGAGAAATGTATGAGGATGTTTTTTTTATCTGTATGATTGTTTTTTTTAACTTAATTAATACTTAAAGGTATAGTAACAGCGTATGAGTGTAAACGTGATTGGTTGTGAGTTTGATTTTACGTAGTAGAAAGATGCTATTAAAATTGTTTTCTATGTATTCGCTCTTACAAGATAGTATACGGCGTTAAGTTACTCAACTTGTAATGTCAAATTAAGCCGCGGAAAGAATAACCATGACCATGACATAGTAATTTTAAGCTTGTTTTTTATAGTTTATTTTACAATTTTAATTTTATTAGAATAAGAAAAAAATTATACTAAGAAATTCGAATCCGCGCCTCTTAACACCGACGCCTGAGCCATGCAATAATTGTTCCTATACTTTTCTGTAGAAGGATATTAAAAATATTATTTTACTTCTTATTCTTATAATACCTTTATGAGACAAACTGCGGCGTTGGATTCCACCACTAGACACACAATGTCTCGAAATTGGTGGAAAAGAAATGAAGTACGGAGTATTTTGACATTAGGTCATTTTTGTCCACCCTTTTATTTTATATATTATTTTTTATAAAATATAAAATAAAATAAACCTTTATATGTATATTAAGAGAAAAACTCATAGTAACAAGTAAATATATATCATCGTTATACAAGCCTTGTATTGTACAGCACTGCCCTGGGAGACATTAGCAGTGAAATATTGCTGTAGGTGAGGTCAATGGCTGCAGTAATTATTTTCGACTATAAAAAAACACAAACTTATTTATACTCTAAGGAATTGGGTTTTTTTTATGTACTTTTTGTACAGTCAAGGGTCAGCCTTTTCTTCATTCGTATTTTAACTATTAACTATTAACTGTTAAGTTAAAATTCGACCCAATTCCTTCCTCTTGTCATTCGCCACTAAAGATTTCTTTATTTGCATATGTAATCGGTACATCGGTCTACGATTATTGCCATATATAAATTCTTTGCAACATTGCCTAAACCTAGAGATAGAATTTAATTAAAAACTATATTTTTATATGTGTATTTTTGTATTTTGTCAACTAAGAACGTATCCCCATAATGTTATATAAATTACCATTCTTTTAATGACACTCGGTGGGTTAGGATGAAGAAACACATCTCTAATGTCAGGAATGGGCGTGTATTGCTCGATAGGGAAAGTAGATATATTCGTAGAATGACCCGCGGGTATTGATATTTAAAAAATATCCTGATTTAATTAGAGAAGATGGTTGGAAACTCTTAACCACCTGAAACCCACTTATAAAAAAATTATAGTCTCAAATCCACCACACCAGAGACAAAGATTCACACAAAGACAGTTCCTTCTGCAAGAATCCAAGGCAATACGCTAGGCAATTAAGAAACAGATGACGGTAGATTGATGTAATTAATTTTTGTATTAACTAACTGATCAATGCTAACTCAGTCCACATGTGACTACTGTAAAGTGTTCGAAACATCCATGCGTGGAACTCAACGTCGCATTTGGTTTTATCAATGCGAGGAAGTGAAAATAATTTTAATATAATCACTCCCCCGAGTGGGGATCGAATGCATAACCGGACACGCTTACAGTCAAACGTTGTCACACTGCGCCACAATCGGTCTCTAATATTTTCGAATACCAAAATATACGCGATTGATCCGTTTAATGTACAACAATCGCGAAAATCAAGGATCTCATTAAATTGCCTCATTCTCATTAAAGAGCTATTACTATATATACATATGTATAGCGAGGTGGTAATCTCAAAGGTACGCTCTATTAAATGTAATGTACCGATTTGAGGCTTAATTATTCATTGTAAACTATATTTTTTTTCTATTTTTAAAGTGTTTTTCCTTACTTAGTATGAGGATTTTTAGAAGAGGTATAAAATTTTTGTGTGGTCACACCGTTTGGATGGTGTTTAAGAGTAACGAGTTCAAATCCCGGTGCGTATAAATTTTTACACACATGACATTTAGTGATGTACACAAAAAAATATTTTTTTTTTAAATTACAGTTTGTTTATAATTAAAAAAAATGAGTAAATTGATGTTTTTTTTTTATTATTTATATCTCGTTTCTAACAAAACACTATTTCTTTATTTCATACAATTTGTTACACATTTATATTATTAATTTCTTCAAGAAGCATCGTAAACTCAATAGAAACCTTATCTGAATTATAAAACATAAAAACATAAAACTTTGGAGTTGCCAACATATGTTATATACTTTGTTAAATCCTAATGCTGCTGATAGACAAATCGCCATATTATCTTTAGAAAAACGTCACTGACACCTAATGCCATCTGGTGTCAGTAACGTCAGTTCGGCACAGTACATACATTATCTATTGATATGCCTGTCAGTGTCGGTAATGGCACATTGCTTTCAATGATTCTAAGTTAAACTATATATTTATATATTAAAATATAATAGTGTAGTACACGCAGGCGAAGCCGTGATCAAGCCGCTAGTATATTATATTTTGTTGTATTTACCGTAAGAGAGTAGTGATAAAACACTACGCCCTCATCTTTTAACTCCTCATAGTATATTATATTAAATAAATAAATTTATATATTCCAACTAAAAGCTCAGAAACGACAATAGTTTTTACTTACATTGTTTTAGTCTGCAAAGGTTCCCACGCGTGTTCACCGCGTGTGACGTCACACATACACTTGCTCTTGACATTGACGTCATGCGTATACGACACACTTGGTCCAATCAATACGTAACAGATTTAAATTATAATATAAAAAAATAATAATTTGAAAGTTATTTTAAATAACGTTTAATTTTATTATTGCTATATCAAAACGCGGCGTTAAGTTCCGTCACTCTACTCTAGAAAGAATGGAGTGTCTTGATATTAGCTCTTCTCTGATTATCTTGCTAACTCGGTAAAAAACTCACAGGTAATAAAATTAACTTAGAAATAAAAAACAAGTGCTGCTGCAGATGCTTTATAACTTAATGGAGTCTGAAAATATAATTTAATTAAACTTAATTTTTAACTAAAAGTGAAGGTAAAGATATGAGTTTTAAAAAAAATCTGAAATTCTCGAATCATCTACAACTAGTCAACCACATCCAATCGTGTTTAAACTGTTATTAAAACACCTTATGTCGATACTGTATCAGTTGTTTATATATTTTTTTATTAGCTTCACACTTTCATCCCGCAGCATTTATAGCAGGGTAAGACAGAAAGTACCTAGTGTCAAGACACTCCGTACTTCGCTTTCCACCGAATTCGAGACATTGCGTGTTGAGTGGTGGAACTCAACGCCGCACTTTGTCTTACCGGAGCGAGATAGTGAAAATAATTCAAGCACAATCACTCTGCCGAGTGGAAATCGAACCCACAACCGGTCGCGTTTACAGTCAGATGCTACCCCTAACATTCAACATTCCTAACTGAATTTCAGCGGCAATTGCAATACATAATAGTTACATGATATTAGAAAAACACGGAACATAATTTCGTGTTACGTGTTAATTATGTAAACCCAATAATGTATGAGGCCGGTCGTGGCGCAGTGGGACCGCGTCTGACTGCAAACGCGATTGGTTGTGGGTTCGATTTCCACGCGGGGGAATAATTATAATAAAATTGTTTTCATGGCCTCGCTCTAGTAGAACAAAGCGCGACGTTGAGTTCCGCCACTTAACACGCAGTGTCTTGATTTCGACGGAAAGCGCAGTGCAGTGTCTTGACACTAGGTACTTCCTGTCTACCCTGCTATGCGGGATAAAAGTATAGTTAGTATCTATCTATATCGATTAGTTATATTGCCATGCAATGCAGCGATGTCAACTAGATCGATATTGACTTCCCTAAACTTGTTATAAATTCATGTCTGTAGGGTTAGTAGTTAGTGGTAATCTACTAGCTAGAGGTCAGGGGTTTGATTCCCGTACATATTTGTTTTAGGATTGTGTACATTCCAATTCTGAATGTATAGTTATGTGTTTTGGTATTATTATATTATACATATAAAAGATTTATTTTACTATTATTTTTAATTATTATTTTCTTTCATACACAATCAATACTATTTAAATCATATATATTTCTAAGTTCCTTGCTGTGTGTCAAGTGCTCTCCACCTGTTATATATATATATATATATATATATATATATATATATATATATATATGTATATATATATGTATATATATATGTATATCACAAAAAAATAATTTATATAAATGTGTCAAGAATTCGCTTAAATTTAAATATAGATCATCTAAGTAGCTGATTATAATTATATGTAAATAAAAAATAAATAATAATAAGGATAATAAAGGTACAGCACCAGCCTATAGTGCATGAAATTTTATATTAATAACAAAAACATAAATATTAGAACGTACATTAAAAAAAAATAACACTGAACAATTTGAAATTCCCGGATTGTATTTTAAATCAGCTTTACCCTTTTTCCCGCATAGTATAGTTAGAGAAAACCTAGTGTCAAGACACTCCGTTCTCCGTTTATTATAATTAAATGCTGTTATTTCAATTTGGTAAATAAAAAAAACAATTATTATTTGTCATCTAAGAACAATGTAGAAAGGCTTCCGAGGCTTCGAAGTTTGAGGTCGCTACCTGTGACCCCGTTCCCGGGCCGGCCTTGACCCCGCTTGCATGCGCAAAGTTCTAGATAATCCCCGCTGCTGGTGATAAATAGAACCTTGTCGGATTAATTCACCAGACACTGATATATCGATATCCTGCATTGTGGTTTACTTAGAGACATTCCTCTTCAAAGCATGAAAATATTTTTCTATTAAATTTAAAACACATTTTTGATTGGAGGCTGATGATGGCGCAGTGGAACAGGGTCTTACTGTAAACGTGATCGGTTGTGGGTTCGATTCCCACTCGCATTATATTCAATATTGTCTTGACATTAGGTACATTCTGTCTACCCTGCGTTGCGGGATCAAAGCGTGAAGCTTAAAAAAGTTTTGAAGATTATAAGAACATTGTGGTACTGTGGGACAGCGTCTGACTGTAACGCGTTGGTTGTAGGTTCTATTCCCGTTCGGGGTATGCCAAATGGCAAGTGGACAACGGAGAGTGATGACACTAAATTATTTGTTTAGTACTCTGGTATGAATAATAAAACGCAAACATATTTTTTACTGCTTATATTATCTACTGGTATTTTATTAAGGGATGTTTTATTGTTTAAAAGAAATTGCCACTGCCCTTTTGATATAAAAGGTTAGAAATTTTATTAGAACAGATAGGACGTGGCAATTTATCCTCGATGTGATTTAGGTCAGAATCGAATTGACGCCCGCGGCCGGATTGGGGTCGCTGAGATCCACCCATGTTTATTGCGAAAATGGTTAGTTAGTTAGAAAGTTTCTTCCATTTTTAATTCGTAAACCTTTAAAATATATTTAATATAGTTGCTCGAAGTATGTATATGGCTTTTTTTTAAGATGAATATGTAAGTTGTGTTTTTTTTATATATTTATTTTAACTTTAACCAGAACAATCATGAAGACAACCTGTCAATGAGTCCTTTAGAGTCAAAGTGCAATTTTTAAGTAATTAATTAAGTGTTAATAAAATTTGTAAAAATCAATCCCAGTAAATATCTGAATTTCTTTTTCAAGCATTACATAATTATCGCAAACTGCAGGAAAGCTCCAAAACGCTTTTTTGACTCTCCTTCCCAATTTCAAGATATTATATGTCAATTGGCGGTATCATATCCTGCGCTTTGACTTGCATAATGAGAAAACGATAATTATAAGATCTTTGATTTTCGCGATTTTTATACATTTTAAATGAAACTATTTTAACCGGATTAATCGCGTATATTTTGGTATTCGAAAATACATACATTTTGGACACTTTACAGTAGTCCGTGGTCACAGGTAGACCGAGGTGGCATTCGTCTGTCAAATACCAAAATATACGCGATTAATCCGGTTAAAATAGTTTCATTTAAAACGATAATAGTTTAATTATAATCGTCCCCCCAAGGGGATATCCAACACACTATCTATGGTGTTTACACACTTTCACTGTTCCATGGTGGTCTTCACTTCTTTTGTTATAAACCATTGATATTGCAAAACGTAATTCTTACAGTAACTATTTATTTGAACCAAAATGTTGGCGGAAATTGGTATCTCAACGAATTCACTCAGAATCAGGTCAAATACAGATCGCGAGCTAATCTGGGGTCGTGGTGCTTAGATAACGCTACTTTATATTTATAAACATTGAGAATTTATGAATGAAAATCGATATTTTCGGCACAAGCAGTTAGTTGTATGTCACAACGGTATTTATAACAAATACGATTAATGACTGTTTTTTTTAGCCCACAATATAGTTTGTGTCGATTATACACCTTAAATCCTGATTTGAGGCCGGACGTGGCACAGTGTGACAGCGTCTGACTGTAAACGCGACCGGTTGGGTTCGATCCCCACTCGGGGAAGTGATTATATTCAAATTATTTTCACTTCCTCGCTCTGGTAAAGACAAAGTGCGGCGTTGAGTTGCACCACTCAACACGCAATGTCTCGACTTTGATGGAAACTGAAGTACGGAGTGTCTTGACACTAGGTACCATCTGTCTACCCTGCTATGCGGGATACAAGCGTGAAGCTAAAAAAATCCTTATTATGGGATGGAATCATGTCTTAGTGCTCGTTTACAATGTTCAAGGATAAGGGAATTTTAGATTTTGTAGCTCTAGTCAGTCGGTAACAATCCACATGGAGGTACCGAAATACAAAATATGTGTTAATTAAAATAATTTTTATCAAGTTTTGGTCGTTGTTAGAGTAAGAGTTGATGTTGATGTTGTAATAGTTTTTTTTTAATATTAAATAATATTGTTATAACTGGACTTTGCTTGAATAATATTTGGCTATATTTTTGGTTATTTGAATGTTTTTGTAATATTTATTACTTACATATATTAGAAGTGTAATAACCCTTCATTCACTTAAAGTAAGAAAATATATATTTAGATATATTCATTTGTTTGTATGAAAGGGGTCGTGGTTTCGAAGTCCGTTACATTTAGATTTTCTAACGCCTTCTAAAAATATATATACATACATATAATTTTATTTATCTTTGTTTTATTTTATAATTACTTCGATTTAAGAAACAATAATAAAAAATAAAAGCAAAAAGCGAATAGAATCAAAGGAATCGGAGACGGCAGTGTCAAACGCTTCTGACGCTTCAGGCCTTCACCTATTATTGTCTTATATGCTGTCTGGAGGGCCAACATTGCGTTTAAAGGTCAACCAAGGATTTCTCCTTCCTGCCCTGATTGCTTTAGTAGAGTGAAAATAATGGAATTCTGTTGAAAACTAAATATCTATGTAAAAATAAAGTGTTCTAAATATCAAAAATAATAACTAGTTCACATTATTCTCGTATAGCAAGCTAGCCACAGAGAATTTAGTGTTAGGTCAACTTTTAGCTTGTAATGTACACATTGCTTGCTAATTGGCGGAACTCAACGCCGCGTTTTACCTTGTCGTGTTTCGCGATTACTGTCAAGAGCTACATGTCTTACTCTTGCACTGTGGCCTCTAGTTAATGCATTATCTTACTACCATAATATTTAAATATAAAAAAAAAAACGTTTTATCGCGCATAGAAAGGTAGTCAGAAACAACCTAGTGTTAAGAAACTCTGTTGGTGCTTATTTCACTTGGCACGTCTTTATGGATAAAAACCTAACTTATTTCAAAAACCTTTTTTAGAAAATTTGAAGAAAAATGAACGCAGGGGATTCGAATTGGAATCTTTGAAACCGTCCAAGTGGTCCGACTGCTAAGCCATAGCCAAAAAGTCGTTTGGCAATGTTTGGTTGTTTTTTTACTATTTTTAAAGTATAATATTAAAATATTTCTTTTATAATCGAAAAAGAAAACCGCAGAAACTTTTAGAATATATTAAGGCCATTAAATCTTGGCTCGTATCAGCTAAGTTCGCTTTGAAATTCGAAATTCGAAATGCATATGACACTAAGTGTTTATATTTTTTTATTTTATTAATTCATATATCTATATATATGCTCTAAATAGATTCGGCTGTACTAATTCCATTATTCGTTCTGTTTTTTTTTATATATAGATTATATAGTCTTCCATTCCGGTTAGTACAATCTCGTTGTGAGTTCCATTCTTATTCGGGGGAATGATTATATTTAAATTGTTTTTATTTCTTCGCTCTGGCCAATCACGCAATGTCTCGAATTCGGTGGAAAGCGAAGTACGAAGTGTAGAAACTAGGTACTTTCTGTCTACCCTGCTATGTGGGATAAAAAATAATTATTTAAATATAATGACATATTTTCTATTTTACTTTGTTCTTTTCAGATCAATATACTCTGGATAGTGAATACATAAAACGCTATCTGGGTGAGCTGACGACCATCCAGGAGTCACGTCTGTTGCAACTAAGAAAATGGATCGCCGATCTTCAGAAGGGCAAAGTAAGTGAAACCTATTTGATGGCCACAACTAGCTGTATTAGAAATTTCTCTAAATTTCAGTAATTTCCAATCATTGCGTATTAGGTAGAGGAACTCAACGCCGCTCTTTGTCTTTACCAGAGCGAGGAAGTAAAAATAATTTAAATATAATCACTCCCCCGAGTGAGGATCGAACCCACAACCGATCGCGTTTACAGTCAGACGTTGTCACACTGCGCCACGACCGGCCTCAAATAATTGTAAGTGCGAATAAGAAAAAACTACAAAATAAACAATAACTTATGTTACTATTTTTCTTCTACTTTGAACGCAGCGGGATTCAAACCCGCGCATCTTGTAAACCGTCCGAGCGGTTTAATGTATCTACCCAAGGTAGTAGAACGCATGGCTTAGCGGTCAGAGCGCTTGGCCGATTACCAACAGGCGCGGGTTCTAATTCACTGTGTTCAAATTTTTATACGCTTTTTTTAAAAACAATATTTTATTCTGTACGACTATGTAACATAGAATTGCAATTAGAATTTAGAAATATTAGCCTAAAACTCTAATGATTTCTTCATAATCGTGCTCGTAGCGGGTATATGGACTTTTTTCCCTTGAAATTAGTATTGTCGACATTTATTGAGAGGATCGCTCTCAATAGCGTACATGAGGCTCGAAGCTAGGGGGTCCAGTATGGGCATGTAAATGTATAATATAATTTGATTTAGTTTCCCACTGGACCCCAAATTCGAGTGTGCCTAAGGGCCGTCGAATACCGAGCTGCCAATCTTAGACATCTATAATGTATCTAATTGAGATGGGTAGAGATTTTTCTTTAGTAAATAAGGTTTTCAGACTTTTGCCTTACAAGACAAGCCTAATTTCATTAAAGCAAATTACGTTACTTTTTTGTGGCCGGTCGTGGCGCAGTGTGATAGCGTCTGACTATAAACGCGATCGGTTGTGGGTTTTATCCCCACTCGGGGGAGTGATTTTATTTAAATTATTTTCACTTCCTCGATTTGGTAAAGACAAAGAGCGGCGTTGTGTTCTACCATTCAATACGCAATGTCTTGAAGTCGGTGGAAAGCGAAGTACGGAGTGTCTTGACACTAGGTAACTTTCTGTGTACCCTGCTATGCGGGATAAAAGCGTGAAGCTAAAAAAACCGTTTCTTTTTAGTCTAATCCTGTTAGCAATTCCTTCTCACTTGTGATTTTCAAGATGACCACTTGGCAGCATCTGGTTCACTTAAAAGTCTGTTATTTATTAATATAATTTAGTTAATTTTCTTGTTAATATTATTTTCTACATTTTAAGTAGAAATTAACGTAAAAAATTATAATGTAATTAAAGTAGGTCGTAGCGCAATGGAACAGCGTCTGACTGTAATCGGTTGTGAGTTCGATTCCCACTCGGGGGAATGTTTATTATAATTTCCTCGTTCTGGTAAGACAAAGCGCGTCGTTGACGACCGCCACTCAGCATGCAATGGTTCAAATTGGCAGAAAACGAAATACGGAGTTTCTTGACACTAGGTACTTCCTGTCTAACTTGTTATGCGAGATAAAAGCTAAACATAATATATATTTTTAATTCAATAAATATTTAATATATTATTTCAATAAGTACCCAATTTTGGGACTACTCTCAAAGAGAGAGACTAGACACTACATGTTCCAATTTTTAAACAAACAAAACACGAATACATTCAAATATATTTACAGAATTCATAACTATTGTGTAAAGTAATTTAAATTTTAATAAAAAAAGAACCTTTAGAATAACATTCGAATGGAAAAAAGCTTTTGATGATTGAGCTCCCTTTGTCATTTGATGTAGAGCTTTAGAGCGGTCTCCTCGGCCTTCAACACTTGTTTTAAAATACTTTGCCCTCAGTAACATACAGTTGGTATCCCCGAACACTCTAGTACGTTCTCAGCGAGTTACTTCATATACTTGAGATGCGTTTGAAGAAAAACCGCAGATATGGCAAAAAACTTGATTCAAAAAGATTAAATGATAAGTAAGACCATCGTGGCGCAGTGGGACAGCGTCTTACTGTTAAAAACGATGGTTTCTGATTCGATTCTCACTCGAGGGACTGATTATATTTATGTTATCTTCATTTCCCCTTCTCGGAAAAGACAAAATGGCGTTGAGTTTCGCCATTCAACACGCAACGACGTAAGCTGAGAACCAGGCTATGTTAGAAAACATTTTTGAAAAAACGTATAAAAATTTGAACGCAGCGGGAGTTCCTACAAATATCAATATTATAAAAGTTAACGTTTTCCTATATAGGCCTTGAGTCTGGCCAATGGTGTCTATTATCAACTAAACTTAATTATTTCAGCTTCACTATTTATCCTGCATATCACGGTAGGCACAGAAAACATAGCCTGGTTTACTATTTTTAAAGTGTTATTCCACACTTAGGATTAGAAAACATTTTTGAAAAAACGTATTAAAATTTGAACGCAGCGTGTGTAATATATATTTTAATAATTGTATGTAATTCTAATTTATTATATTATTATAATAATTAATTTCTCCTTTATCCTCATAATTTGGTTGATTTAATGTATACATATACATATAAATAAATGAAAGTATATATATATATATATATATATATACATATATATATATATATATATATATATATATATATATATATATATATACATATATATATATATATACATATATACATATATATATTAGTCCGTATTTTCGTAAGTCGAGTACTCTGATGTAGTAATCATAGTAAATTGACTTCCGACTCGGTAGTCATTAACTCGACTTACATACCAGTAGCCGGTTTCCTACAAACAACTCCAATGAAGATCATTCAATTTATAAGAATATATTCAATGCATTTCAAAAAAAATGATACATCGTGACGCAGTGGAACAGCGTCTGACTGTAAACGCGATCGGTTGTGGGTTCGATTCCTATTTGGGGTAATGATTAAATTTATCTCCATTTTTCCGCTCTGGTAAAACAAAACACGGCAAACTCGGTTACGCGACTTATTCAATTCAATATATGAATGGAAATCAGTCAACGGAGTGTCTTGACACTATATTGTCTCAGACGAAAAGAAGAGTGAATCTGCTTTGACACTAAACCTTAATTTTATTATAATCAAGTTTATATATAGCATAAAGATAATATTCAAATTTAATTTATTTGCCTTTTAAATGCGAAACAGTGATTCTGTCATATCGGCATACTCGCTGTAGGTATCTGTTGCTCGCGTCGCGGCAGTAATCCATTTCCGTAGTCTGAACAAGGTTGAGTTACTACTATTTTAAACGTATTCTCCACTTCCTTTATACCGAACGTCTTGATATTCTTAGTTGATATTTTCCGCATAGTATTACATTCCTAGGGTACTTAGTGGCAAGACACTCCTTTCTTCACTTTTTGTCGAAAAACATGATATTTTATATTGGGTGTCTTATTGGACCCATGTTAAAGACAAAATATCCTTAGCTTCACGCTTTTATCCCGCAAAGCGGGGTTTTATCCCGCATGCTTAGTGTGGAGACACTCCGTACTTCACTTTCAACCGAATTCGTGTCATTGCGTGTTAAGTGGCGGCACTCGACGACGCGCTTTTCTTACCAGAGCGAGAAAATTAATAAGTTTAAGTTAATCATTCCTCTGAGTGGGATTCGAACCTACAACCGATCGCGTTTACAGTCAGACGCTGTCCCACCGAGCCACAAACGGCCACGGACAAAAATGTAAAATAAACACCGTAAATTTGACATACACGTTGTTCATCTTGCAAGAAATAACTACAAGGATTTCAAAAATTTTAAAGTGCCTTCTATCTCTCTCCTAGTATTCCCCTTTATTATTTCATATTGCCCAAGGAAGCTTCATATCATTAGAGTTTCAAGAGCTGGTTTAAAGTACCATCTCGTCAGAATATAAGTCTGCTCTACTTTTTATTTCAATTGGAAATGGTTTTTGCTGTTTTCATATAAAATAATCCTTTTTTCAAAATGGAAAACAATAAAATAATTAAAATATAATATTAATGTATAAAATAAAAAAAAACACTCAATTCCTACAAGCGCTGTCCTCTGTATCCTCTATTCTTTTAACAATGATCTCTATAATAAATTAAATGTTCTACCTTTCAAATATTCTTGAATTATCAACATCAAAGTTGGTGTCATTAATTTACTAATTAACCTTCATTTTTGTTTAGGTCCCAAGTGACACAACTCTACTCCGTTTCCTCCGCGCTCGCGACTTTAGCGTGGAGAAAGCGAGGGAAATGCTCTCCCAGTCACTCCTCTGGCGCAAGAAGCACCAGGTCGATAGGATCCTGTCGGAATATGAAACTCCTGATGTCGTCAAGCAATATTTTCCTGGTGGATGGCATCATCATGACAAAGGTTTGTGTTAAAAAAAGGAGTTATCTTTTTTTTATTTTATATACATTAAGATATTTTATTGTATAAGGAATTTATGCTGTTTAATTTTGTAAAAAATTAATTTAATTTTGTAAAAACTATATTAATTGGTCACGATTCAATGAGTCCTTAATCACGAAAAAGGAAGGTATCCAAGAGACACGGGTTCGAATCCGGCTGCTTTCAAAGTTTTATAGGTTTTTTTAAATGTGTCTTAATATTTTTTTGTTTTTAAAATAATATTAAAACAACAGAATGACGATAGCTGAAATTTCTCCTGATTGGGATTCGAACCCAGCATGCATTGAATTCGGTCAGTTCAATTATAGTGCAAATAATTTTTAGCCTTGATGTTTGTATGTTGCCTTTGTTGTGACAGACGGACGTCCTCTATACATACTTCGGCTAGGACAAATGGACGTTAAGGGATTATTGAAATCCATTGGTGAAGATGGACTCTTGAAGTTGGTAAGATTATACTTTTTTTTTAGCTTCAAACTTTTATCCCACATAACAAGGTAGGACAGGAAGTAAGCACCTAGTGGCGTAATATTGCGTGTTGGGTGGCGGAACACAACGCCGCGGTTTGACTTACTACAACGCGGTAATCAAAATCATTGAAATTAATCATTTCACCGAGTGAGAATCGTATTTCCAACCAACCATACATACAGTACAAGATTATTCTGATCATTTAAATATTGTGTGTTTAACATAAAGCTTATTTATTCAGCTAGTTAAAACTCGTAAGTTGATTAATTAAAGTTTTAGTACGAAAAGAAAAATTAATTATACATTTAATATAAATATTCTGATTGTTGGTTTTTGAATCTACCCTCATAATATTAAGTTAGTTACAACTGAACGTATAAAATCACGTTTATTACAATACCTTATGGTGATGATATGGATATAGAAAATTATAAAATATGAAATTATTTATTTATACAGCTATGGATGTGAACAGGATTAATTTTTATCTTCACGCTTGTATCCCGCACAGCAGGGTAGACAGGAAGTACGCAGTGTCAAGACACTCTGTACTCCGCTTTCCGCCGAATTCGTCTTACCATCATAATCATTTCCCTGAATGGGGTTAGAACCCACAACCGATCGCGTGTTACATCAATAATAATTACATTAATTCTGTATGGATTATACAAGGTGACTACTACTTCAAGGTGACTAAACTATGGAATAGCATTTTAAATGGAACTTTTTTAAACGTTTCATTTAATGTATAGTTCAGTTTGTAACTAGTTAATATAACTAGTATTTATATATTTTACAAGCCATTTATATTTGGACTCTAAAATTTATATTTGTATTATTTGAAATTTCGTTTCGACAATTTTAGATTAATATTAACATTAAATTCGAGATATTGCGTGTTGAGTGGCGGAACTCAACGCCGCACTTTGTCTTAACAGAGCGAAGAAGTGAAATTAATTTGAATATAATCACTCCCCCGAGAGACAATAGAACCCAGAACCGACCGCGTTTACAGTCCCACCGCGTCACGACGAAATTTGGTAGAAAGCGAAGTACAGAGCGTGTTGACACTACGTTATTTCTGTCTACCCTGCTATGCGGGATAAAAGTGTGAAGCGAAAAAAAAAATTGAAAGAATCAAAATCAGCAAAACCGGTATGGCAAATTACACTATGAAGTGATTCGAATTCCGCTTACAAACTTTAACACACTACAATGTCAAAATAAATAAATCATTATTGGTTACATCTTTACCCCCTTTCCAGACACTTCACGTATGTGAAGAAGGTTTGAAACTGTTAGAAGAGGCGACCAGATCGTCCGAACGCGCAATCCAGTCCTGGTGTCTCCTGGTAGACCTGGACGGTCTCAACATGAGACACCTCTGGAGGCCTGGTGTCAGAGCCTTGTTGCGCATCATACAAATAGTGGAAGCTAACTATCCAGAGACAATGGGTAGGGTGTTGATAGTGAGGGCGCCGAGGGTGTTCCCGATTTTATGGACTATTGTTAGCACGTTCATAGGTAAGATTTATTTACTTTTTGTAAATGTTTTAACAATTTCTTAAACTAGCCTATTTTTCTTTATTGTGCTGAATATTATTTTCTTCTTTATGTACCATATATTGTAGTATATATATGATAATTATTTGATTTAATTTTATTATTTACTCCTTTTCGAACTATATTAAACAAAAGTGAAAACTCTTCCGGTACTATGTACAACTAAACTGACTGACAGTAAACGCACATCCGACACTACTGGTTGTGGAAAGCTGAAATTAGATATGTAGGTTTTCCGAGAAGACGGTAAGTATACATATTTCCCAAATTTAAAACGGCATAATTAATATACGGGATTTAATTTTAGAGGCCGGACGTGACACAGTGGGACAATATCTGACTGTAAACGTGATTAGTTATGGATTCGATTCCCATTCGGGGAAATAATTAAGTGTAAATTATTTTCATTTGCTCGCTCTGGTAAGACAAATTGCGGCGTAGAGTTTCACTAGTCTTAACCCTTAAGGTCTCGAATTCGGCGGAAGGTTTAGTACGGAGTGTCTTGATACTAAGTATTTATTGTCGACCCTGCTGTGTGGGATAAAAGTATGAAGTTAAAAGAAATACATAAAAAACCAAGAAATTGCGAGCTCCTGCTTATAAATATACATGTGCTATTTACTAAACCTTCCTTTACCATAAACCGTTTGCTGAAATGTTGCACTGTTTTGTTGAACGCCAGTCACGTTTCAGTGTCAGTCAACATAAACAAACATGACTTAGATTCTAGAAAGATTTTCGATTTTCACACATTTTACATAAAATTAAACCGAAATAATAGAGTATATTTGATATTCTAAGATTTTAGTAAACTCGATGTTTTAAAAACTACTATGGTCCCCGATTTGGACACTTACGCTCCATGTCCTCCATATACCAAGATATAAGGGATTAACATGTTTTCAACATTTTCTTTTTCATAACTTAGATATGTCAGTCAAAAATCTGACTGATTGACTGACTGACTGACTGTCATTACAAAATTATGTGTAAATTTTAAATGAAACTATTTTAAACGGATTAATCGCGTATATTTTGGTATTTGAAAATACATTTTTTGGAACCTGATGTTCCGAATACTACAGTAGTCCGTGGTCACAGGTAGACTGAGATGGCATTTTTTTAACATGATGTATAAAATATTTTTCTTTTTTGTGCTTTAGATGAAAATACGCGTAGCAAATTCTTGTTTTACGGAGGCAAGGACTACCTGCAGCCGGGTGGCTTACTCGACTATATACCCAAGGATCTCATTCCAGACTTCCTCGGAGGACCTTGCAAGGTATGTTACTGGGTGTCCCAAATATATTTCGTCCCAAACATCGTGAATAATGTTTTTATTGATTTATTTTTGCTAAAAAAAATATTATATTTACTTATTCTATATTCATGCTGTGTTTTTATTAATAGATATTTCAAACCTGATTTTTAGGAATATAAGTTGAGGTCGTTTTACAATAACTGGACAATGTCTGTCTGTACACACAATGGTACGTGCTATCCTCACTCTGGTTATATTTAAGTTATTTTCATTTCTCTGCTCTGGTAAGAGAAAGCATGGCATTTCGCAATATGTCGAATTCGGGATGAGATTAGAGCACGGAGTGTTTTGACATTAAATTCTCTCTGCTTGCCCAGCTATGTGGAAGGCCTTAAAGCTGCTCATCTCTCATTCCGGTTGTCGGTACTCTCTATTTCTCCTGCATATTCGGAGATGTTTTAAATAATAAATTAACTATAGAATTAATAAGTGTCACTGCTTATCTTTATTTATAGATAAAATTTGTTATATTAACGGGTTCGAATCCCGCTTAATTTATATATTTATACGTTTCTAAAACATTATTGTTTTCTCAGTATTTCAATATGAATTAAAACTTTATATTATGTTAAATTATATAACTTTTGTCTGCCTTTACACCAGTCGGATATAGTTGATGCGTCGCTGAACGTGCCGTACCACTATTATGACTATGTACGCGTGAGACAGTACAGTACATTACATATGTGTATACTATACTACACACACATACGCTATACGTGTAGACAATGTGCTATTGTGTTTATATTGATCGATATTGCAAGAACTGCGTACATACACGCACACTAATGGTTAATAAGAAATGTTTTTAAATGAAACTGTTTTGATTATTAAATGAGTTAATCGCGTATGAGTCCGTGGTCGTAGTGGTCGAGTCGTGGTGTGTGTGTGACCACCAAAATCGGATGTCAAATACTAAAATATACAGCGATTAATCCGTTTAAAATGTTTTCATTTATAATAATAGTTATTTACAGTTTCTAATTTATGTAAATTGAAATATTTAGTTTAGAATATATGTTTTCTCTACTATCATCTAGAGAGCCGTAATGAGGGATTTTTTTATATATATAAAAAGTATTTAATAACAAATAAAACAAAATAAAGGTATATATATATATATATATATATATATATATATATATATATGTACAATATCACATTTATTATTATTGTAATACAAATTAAGGAAACTTAGGATGTACGGAATTTCCGGACGATATGATAAATTGTTTGTATGGTGTGTATGATTTGTTATGATTATTTTAATAAAGGCCATCGTGCCTGCCTGAATGTATAAATCATTAAAATATTCACTTTCGTAAGAGAAAAGGCGGTGTTAAGTTCCGCTTCCACACACTATACACCTTTAAAATAGCTCTATGTTTCTTCTGGCAAGGAATGTAGAATCTAATATTAAAGCATTCCTTGTTCAGCTCTTCCTTTCAGAAGCATGGAATGGTGAATTTAGAAGGTCAATATTATTTGAATCCAATAAATACGTTTTAGGGGGAGATAATATATATATTTTTTAGCTTCAAGCTTTTATCCCGCATAGCAGGTTAGACAGAAAGTACTTAGTGTCAAGACACTCCGTACTTCGCTTTCCACCTAATTCGAGACATTGCGTGTTGAGTGGTGGAACTCAACGCAGCACTTTGTCTTTTACCAGGGCGAGGAAGTGAAAATAATTTAAAAATAATCACTTCCCCGAATATGGATGGAACCCACAACCGATCGCGTGTACAGTCAGACGCTGTCACACTGCGCCACGACTGGCCTCGAAAATATAATTAAAGTTAATAATATATAATTATCATTTGTCTGGCGGTTTTATTAGTATCCTTTTGATAGGAACATTTTATCACGGCCTTTGACTTATAATGTGCATTCCATAGATTATTACTATATTTAAATATTGTTGACGCCGGTCGCAGTAGAGCGCAGTGGGACAGACAGACAGACAGACAGTCTGATTAGAAACGGGATCCGTTGTGGGCTTGATTTTTACTCGGGGAGTGATTATATATAGAATTATTTTTACTTCCTCGCTCTGTTAAGACAAAGTGCGGCGTTAAGTTCTGCCACGCAAAACGCAATCGCTCGATTTCGGTGTAACGCGAACTACTTTCTGTCTACTCTGTTAAACGGGATAAAAACGTAAAGCTTACAAAAATATTACTTAACGAAGGCATTATATTATTATGATGTTTCTACACCGAAAATACTGTAACTGTTTTTTTAAGTATTTCTTATAAAAACAGAACATATTACCTCTTGCCTATAAAATTTTACTGTAAAGTATACCGATCGCCAAAATACATGAACACTATCAACTTATTATCTTGTTATTTTTCTGTACAAATTGTCTGTCCGTTTGTGATATTAAAATAACTGTTTTTTACTAAAAATACATAAAAATATTACTTCATTTTTTTGTCTGTCTGTTTTTATGGTTAATCTCTGGAATGGCTGGTACGGTTTTTGATGGGACTTTTACTGGCAGATAGCTGATGTAACAAAGAGTAATTTATTTGACTTTCATTGTCGAATAATAAAATAAATATATAAAGATGTTGAATTTTACGTGCTTAAAATTGTGAGCGTTTTAAATATCTATAAAGTGAACACCCTTATGATGTAAAAAGCTATTTTTTGTGTACAGCTTGGCATTTGGATGGTTTCCTAGAGGCGCGGGTTCGTTTCCCGGAGCGTATAATTTTTTATATATTCTAAAACCTGTCTTGTTGGTTGTCATATGTATCGTATATATGATTACCATGTTTAGTTAGATATGTCTCAGAAATAAAAAATACTATCTCTAAAATCGTCAAAACATGAAATTATTGGTAAATTTCCACTGGTTTTTTGCTGCCATCCACGTAAAAAGCAAGAACTTGATAGATCATTTAACATAACCATTGAGACGTCTCGAGTATGCAAAGTGGATTTAATAAGGGTAATTTTATTTTTTCACTTTTTTATTGATTTCAAGTTATTTCCCATAACGAGTGTTAATTGGCGCTAATTGTATATACTGTCATTATAGTTATAGTATAAGGTTTAAATAATTACTGATGTTGGTAGCCACTCAATAATGTACGACGTCGGTGACGGCCATTGTGCTTTAATTCATGTGAATATTGCTGTTTTATCGATTTTTGTGGTTTTTGCCTTTGTTGAAGGTTTTATATTAGATTATTATAACATGCTATATAGACTTATAGCTTTTTTTTAATTATTGAGAAAAATTATTAGTGGCCTGATTTTCAGCCAATAGGAATATAAACTTTTTGTTCAGGCCGGTCGTGGCGCAGTGTGACAGCGTGTGACTGTAAACGCGATTGGTTGTGGGTTCGATCCCCACTCGGAGCAGTGATTATATTTAAATTATTTTCACTTCCTCGCTTTGGTAAAGACAAAGAGCGGCGTTGCGTTCCACCACTCAATACGCAAGGTCTCGAATTCGGTGGAAAGCGAAGTACGGAGTGTCTTGACACTAGGTACTTTCTGTCTACCCTGCTATGCGGGATAAAAGCGTGAAGCTAAAAAAATATATAAACTGGAAAATAGACAATCTTTTTAGATTTTTTTAAACAAAATGATTATATTTAATTAACTTAAAAAATATTTAAATATGAATATTTTCAAAGCTTAAAGTTCGTTTGTGTGACCTACGACTGTAGAAAATATATGTATAATGAAATAAAAACATTTGTTTAATAAAGATAACAGCTTGATGTCAATTTATTGTAGATTATATTAACAACACATATACCTATATGTTTCATTTTCTTTATTTCAGTGAACTAAATATAAGAAAAGTTGTTGCAATTTCGTTCAAATAGCACTGATGTAAATGTATCTCGTCTATTCTGTCTCGTAGTCCATACATTAGCTTTGTCTCACGACGTTTTACATACAGCTACATCACTACGTCACTATGTCACTACCATGACACTATATTATGTCATTTTAACAGCGCTAGTATAGATTATAGATTGCACAGATTATGTAAACTTAAAGATGGCCACTTTAATGCATTCTATAACACTGTTTAAGTATTTTATTAATTAGTTGTTATATTAATAAATGTTATATATTAATAAATATTACATAGATTTATTAAATATATATTTTTTTCTTGATATACATTTAATTGAATCGAAAAACTTTAATAATATCTCACTTCTATACATTTATCATCTCAATATTAATATCTAAATATATATAATATATTAAATTGATTTTTTTTACCGGAAGTTTGTATATTTTATAGAGTTTCGTCCACGAAGGCGGCTTGGTACCAAAGAGTTTGTACGTGAGCGGTGCATTTACGGAGCGCGATGGCGATCCTTTAAGCGAAGACAGCATTTACAGATCCGTTAGCTTGGGAAAAGGACAGGTGAGAAATTTATAAAATAAAACGAAAGCGCTGTTTTTTATATTGTGATACATTTTCTAAAGGCATATAATAAAAAAATTAACATGTGAATGTAAACGTTCGTACAGTTTTTGTATGAGAACATTCAATATGTCTCAAATTTTAGTTGCACGTATTAAATATTAAGCGCTGATTTTTATTACATTCATTTTTAAAATTATTTTCTTATGTTACAAAATATGTAATTTACTTTTATGATACTTGTTCTTTTGATTATAATTATTATTAACGACTTTTTTGTTTTTTTTTGGAACTCTTCGTATCTAATACCATATTATAAAGGAAGCGTATAAAAAATATTGTACAAAAACATTAACATTTCTTCAGTGTGCCTCGATTACAATATCAATTAATTTTTTGTTCGTTCAAAAATTATATACTCTTTTTTCTAATATAAAATATTTTAATATTTACTATTTTTAAAGTGTTATTCCACACTAAGGATTAGAAAATATTTATGAAAAAACGTGAAAAAATTTGAACGCCCGCTGCGATTCGAACCCTACAACATAAATAAGTTGTAACAAAACGTATAAGAATTTCGACGCAGCTGGTAGTAGAACGCATGGCTTAGCGGTCGGAGCGCTTGGACGGTATCCAAGAGGCGCGGGTTTGAATCCCGCTGCGTTCAAATTTTTATACGTTTTTTCATTAATTAAATATTTTTCTACCATTAGTCCTTAATTAGTATATATACTTTAATAGTCTTTAATTATATCTACACCGTAGGTCCACGAGGTTATAGTACAGAACCGGGATCCTCAAAGCGTGCTCACCTGGGACTTCGACGTGATCCGCCACGACATCTCGTTTACTGTGTACCGCAGCGACCACGAGCTGGACCACCCTGACCACGCTTCTGGTGAGTGCCTCTTGTTCATTATTATGTATATAGATCTTCATGGTGCAGTGGAATAACTTGATTGTAAACGGTGGTTATGAGTTCATTCCTTACTTGAAGAAATTAAGTTAGACTTGGAGCGGCGAAATGAAAATAATATTAAAAATAACGAGTGGTTATTGAACCTGTACAGTATTTTGTAATAATAAAACTTAAAAATTGTAAAACCTGACACAATATTAGCATGTCATGTTTGCTTTCCAATAATGTTGTTTCTTTTAAAATTATCAATATGTCATAACCACTAGCAAATCTCGTAAAAATAAATGAATAAATAAATCACCAATCGCGATATAAATAATCATAAAAAAACAGTTTCACACGCTTGGACGGTATCCACGAGGCGCGGGTTCGAATCCTGCTGCGTTCAAATTTTTATACGTTTTCTCAAAAATGTTTTCTAATCTGAAGTGTGGAATAGCACTTTAAAAATAGTAAATATCAAAATAAAACAGCAATTTCTCTTGTTAATTATTTCTTAATAATCTTTAAGTAGTAAAAATTTGCAAAAATGTCTCTACAGAGATGTTAACAACATAAATAAGGTGTAGCAACGGTGTAACACGGTATCTAAGAGGCGTGAGTTCGAATCTCGCTGTGTGCAAATTTTTATACATATTTTCAAAAATGTTTTCTAATCCTAAGTGTGGAATAACACTTTAAAAATAGTAAATATTAAAACAGCTTCACACTTTATCCCGCAGTACAGGGTAAATAGGGTCGACCTGGTGTCATCTTGTCACTAGGTCGTCTCTATTTACGTCCCTCTTTAACGATTTTACAGTTATCTGCCCAAAATCGAGACAAATTGGCAAAGGGAATATTAAAATAATTTTAAATTCGTTTAACATTTACGAAGGTTTATATACTTATATATAATTAAATTTATACATGTTTTTTACTCATATGTTCTGTCCCAGCAATGTGCGCAGGCGGCGTGATGGCGGAGGAGTCCCGCTCGGTGCTGGACAGCGGGCGCGAGGGCGAGCACTACCACCGCGTCGAGCCCACACTCACCTGCCACGACGGAGAGAGTATACAGGTTCATATTTTTCCAACTTTATGGAGATTAAATATTTTTTGTTATTTTAATGTTACAAACAACATTTTTCCACATAAAAATTTAATAGCAACAAAAATAATATATTAACAAGCATATAAGGGGTTCGAATCCGGCTTTAATCTCATAATATAAATATCGAAAGATAGATGATTATTATTTTAAATTTATTTTCAATTCTCTGGCAAGACATACCGCGGTGTTAATTATAACACGCAACACGCAATGTCTCGATTTGGGGTGCATACCATACAATACAGTGTCCAGACACCAAGTTGTCCCTGAATGCCCCGGTATACGGGATAAAGCGTTAACATATATATTAGGAGTATATATTTAAACGTAAACATACAATTCCAGGGCTCTCATGTGATGGCGGAGTGCGGGAGCTACGTGTTGCAGTGGCGCTGCGAGGCGGCCGAGCGCGCTCAGCTCATGTACTTCCACGAGACCCTCGCCAGCCACCACTACCGGTCTGTAACTCAAGTAGATATTCAGATTTGGAAATCGTATAGAACGTCAACCCTGGGTACCTTGGGTGGTAATCCGTCTTTGGTTAAAAAATGGTTTTTAATTTTTTCCAATGTAATAGGCATATATTTTCGCTTTTTTTTCCGTACAGCAGTGTTTGTACTCCTTTCGCCATTTGCCGCCAAATTTAGAATTACATGTTTCAAGTGGCGGAGCTCAACACTGCTCTTCATTTTACCAGATAAGGAATTGAAAGTAATTTTTATATAATCATTTCGTTATGTGGGAATCGAGCCCACTAAATATATCGTAATAATATGTATAATGTTAAAAAAATCATATCTCATTCAGCCATTATGGTCTCTACATGTTTATAATATTTAAAAAAAATTAAACATTTATCTAGAGCAGAAATTACAAATAATAATAAATGTTCATTTGTACCTTGTTCCAGCGGCTCCATGTCCAGCCTGCAGTCGGCTACCAGTGGGTTTTCGTGTCTCAGCAGCAAGTCCGCCACCAGCTCGTGCCCGTCGCGGTGATGCCACCCCATACACCCCCCACACTCCCTGCAGCCCCTTACAGCTCAACACTCACAAACCCCTAAACTACAAACCCCAAACCCTCAAACCCCTGACCCGCCCTCTCCAGTGCCCTCACCTCCATTATTGTGAAGGGGACAGTGGTCATGAGTGCGGTATTCAAAATGGAAATTCCATATTTATGTCTATTTTTGTGAAAAATGCAAGCAAACATAAGATTTTGCACTTGGGGCGAAGTGAAGTATTAAATATTTTAATACAAATTTTTTTTTGGGGCACTACGTGTAGAACAGTGGGGCTGAAAGTTCTATATACTATTTGACTTAAATGTAGAGGAATTATATAACAAATGTGGAATTTAGAAATTTGAACGAAAATAACATATACTTTCAACTATTTACAATAAGAATCTTAGCTCTAAATAAATCTGTCCTGTTTACCGAAGTAATAATAAGCAGCTGTTGAGTTATAAATAATAAATTATGTAGAAAATTAAATGAATGATGGCGAAAGAAATCATTAAATATTAATTAGTACTAATTTTAATAGAAAACTTGGAATGTGATGTTTGTTAGTGCTTAGTGGGATCTTAAATTTATATTAATAATAGGATAGGACAGCCACGTTGGACGTTCTCAATTACATATTGAAAGAAATATACGTATTGTATATGTGTAGCAATTATTGGGGCTACTTATGTACTTTGGGGCAGTTCGTGTTGTAATTATAAGTCAAATTTGACAATCTATTTGAAAAGCTTGTCAAATTATTCCTAATATATCAACTATTAATATTTATCAAATTTTACAATAGACTGGTTATACAGCGTGTTTCTAAAAGTTATTCCAGAATTTTTTATTAAGTTCTTAATGTATATGAATTTTTTTTGGTGTATTTTTTTTACTTTAGAATTAAAATTGCGCTCGCTCAACGAAACGAACTAAATAAAAATTATTTTGCATGCGTTTTATATTAAATATTTGTTAATGGGGCATAATATGTTGAAATAATTATAATTTTAAAGTAAGTATTATTATTGGGGCACTACATTGGCAAGTGTTTACACAACGATTTCATCGTTATAGCCCAGTTGTAATAAATTTCTGTTTATTCTACGTTAGTAACAGATTCAAATCTCGTTCGAATGTATGAAAAAATCTCGTGTTATATTAATGGTTAGTCTGTTAGGGTTCTGTAACGATCGTTTCTAATCGCTCAGATATCTAGAAGTGGGATGTGCCACTTTGTTCTAAGTGAAACTATCTATATTGATGTATATATTCATAATTTCACCAATTTACGTTTGTTTTCTGTTTTTTATGACAATTTCCTTACAATGCACTGGAAATAATGATTTTAATATAGTTTTAGAACACTCGCTGTGTTTTAAACGACGATTGTAGGTTCAAATTCAGTTTAGGCAAATGTTTTGTTTTCAATAGTTATAATATAATAGTTTTTTTGGTAATAATATCTTATTTCAAAAGGCCTTTTACGATAGCAGCTACGTAAATATGCTCTACAAAGTATTGGTCAACAAATTAAAAAATATAGAATTTCAATTGTTTTTACAATTTTATATGTTTGTTCGTGTAATAAATAAATTGTCATTTGAAGTAATTTATTCAATAACTTCACTGTAAATGAATCTGAAAAAATATTTTTTTTTCTAATGTGTAACGTTTAACGTGTGTATTGATGTCAAAGTAAAATAATTTTCTTTTAATAATTTACCACCAGTTCTCTTAAAGTTAATGCTTCAGAGAAAAATTGACAAATTGGAGATCTTGACTGTGGGGCAGTTAATGTGGATACGTCTGGGCTAAAGACAAAGCGCGGCGTTGAGTTAAGTCACTCAACACGCAATGTCTCTAATTCGGCGGAAAATGGAATACAGAGCGTCTTGACACTAAGTACTTTCCGTCTACCCTGCTTTGCGGGATCAAATATACGTATACATATTGAAAAAAAAATACCGCAAAATTCAGCTTACCAATAAGTATGCTTGTAGTAAAATATAAAAATACTATTACTTCATGGTAAAACCACTATAAATCCATTAATCTTTGCAATTTACCAACATATCTCAATACATATATTTATATATATATATATATATATATATATATATATATATATATATATATATATATATATATATATATATATATATATGTGTGTGTATATATATGTATATAAAAATCTGCGTTTTAAGTGTGTTTGTACAAAGTGTGGCATTAGAAGAATGACGCAGTCCATCGTTAACTCTGCAATACATTTGCTTGAGTGGCAAAAACGCCTGTTATTAGTATTTATAATTAGTTTATATAAAAATTATCTACAAACTAAGAAAATGAAATTAAAAAGTATTTGAAAATAGACAATTTTAATAGATTTTTGGGATTCATCAGATATAATTTGTTTATGAACATGTAAAATTTGTTCTTTGTATATACATAATTCTATATGTTACAAAAGGTATTTTCATGGCTAACTATGTAATGGAAAAGTTTCTTTTGAATATGGCCTATATGCAAATGTATCACATCTCAACTAAGATTTTATACCTTATTAATTAGTGTTAAAGTCTATTTTCGTAGACACAGTATAATAAAGTAATTTTGCTTTAAAGTTATGATTCCCTTTTATCTATCTATTAAATTAATGTCAATAACTAACACAAGCAATAGATTAATTTTTTTTTCTTAGAAAAATGTCAATTAATATTTAATTTTTTTTAATTTTTATAAATATAAAAACAAACTAAAACCTCATTATGGTAAGTATAATAATTACAATAATTTCGATTTCTTTGTAAAACAAAAAAAATAAAGTAAATAATTCAAAGTATATTAAAACTTGTCGGTCATAAAGGTGAATCTGTGCTGAGTGCAATATATGTGAAATAAGTAGGACTTAAAAGAATTTTAGATATTCTTTAGTAAATTAAAATGTTTTAAATAATTAAAATAATATTAATTGAAAGAATAAAAAAGATTGTTGCCACTTCTTCGTCAAGTGATGTAAATAAAAAAATCATATAGACTAGTTTAATTATCCGTCATATAAATTGAATCAAAATGGCGTCGAATTTTTAATATATAATTAAATATGTATGTTTATATTATAAATACAATATTTAAACGGCCTTGACTTTGGTTATTTTGTGCGAAAATTTAACATAGCTGTCTTTTAATTTTTCTATAAAAGTTTTTTTAATTACTTTTTTTATAGAAAAAGATTATAACAGATTGAATAGTATAGTAGGAATAAAGTGTGGAATTGAATAGAAATATTTTTGAATAACGAAACGAACTTGTGTGTGTGTGTATATATATATATATATATATATATATATATATATATATATATATATAGAGCATATAATAAATGTTATTAGATCTTAAATATGAGTAGACTATTACACAAATCACCGATTTTACGATTTTAAGAAATTAAAACTAAACTTAAACTAATCCTGCTAAAATAGTAAAAAAAAACAACTATTTTTTGTAAAATAATAGAAACTGAATATGTAACTTGAAATTGTTACTTTACGACTAGATTCTAAGTATCGTGTAAAATAAATAATATTGCATACATTTTTCCGTAACCAGACGAAAATCAGTTTATTTTTTTTAGCCTAATTTTTGTATTTCTGCTTATTTATTTTAAGGATGTTGATATATGATAACAATTAACTATAATAATATTAAAATATTATTATAGTTAATTGTTATCTTGTATTTTTTTAATTTAATATTGTTTATTATTATTATTATTATTTTATTAATATCAGCATCTATATTTTCTTTTGGTTACGAACTTAAATATTGTTTTAATATAATTAATTTTATGAGCTTGCAGTTCCAGCTTTACATACATACATACATATATATAATGCCCAATGCTCAATCATCAATTTTCTATTACTATAATATATGTATAATAGAAATAATAAATTTAAAGCAATTTTGGCCATTCGCTGTGATTTATCCAAATTACGCAGACTAAAAATAATATCGCTTCTATAATACAGATAAAAAATCCTATTTTGATGAAAGAGTTATAGATTATATAAAATAAAAGTAGAAACATTTGTTGAGAATAATATTATGCGTCGCTCATGTTGTAACGAGGGAATTGTATGGATTTTATTGAATCGTTAGAAATAAGTTTATTTTTATGTTAGTTTTTAAGTGAATATAAAAAAATGCAATCTAAATGTAATTTTTAGGTATAAAGTGTTTCTTTTTATGTGAACAGTCGAATATTTCAACCTGTTCTTATCATATTTTGTATTTTTGATCGCAAACCCACATACTTTAACCTAATTTAATATCAAGATTTAGGACTTATGTCTGTGTGTTTTTTTTTTACTTGCAATAAGTTATCTATATAATGACATATTTTAAGAAAGCACAAAGCATACATGGTTGAATACTTTTGTATATTTTTTAGCAGAATGCAGAATGGAAATTTAGTTCACAAAATCTAGTATTGTTTATTAAAAAAAAACAAAATTAATTAAGTTTCGGCTAAATAAACCTAATAGCCTACTATATGTTTTAGCCTACTATACCTTTTGGATGTACAACTGGCAATCATGGCATTATAGTAACGTATTATATATATATATATATATATATATATATATATATATATATATATATATATATATATATATATATATATATATATATATATATATATATATATATATATATATATTAAAAAACTTCAAATGTAGTGTAATTATTGCGAATAATAAATAAATAATATAAATTGTTTTTTTGATTTTTTTTATTATCATCCTATCATATCTGTTTTTCGTACAGAAATAAAATTATTAATATTATTTGTAAAAAAACTAAAATTGAGTATAATTTTTAATTTAATATTTATTAGTTTAATATTTTTAAAATCTATCAATCATATAATGTAAAGTGTGTAAAAGCCTTACAGCCTCGTTTGTCCCTTGACCCGTGTCTAGATATCATGTCATATTATATTAACATTTTCATTTTATAATATATTTTTAATATATTTTATATGACATTTTAGAAAAAACGTATAAAAATTTTGAACGCAATAAATAAATTTTTATACAAATTTTTATACGATTTTTCAAAAATGTTTTCTAATCCTAAGTGTGGAATAACACTTTAAAAATAGTAAATATATTTTAAATGAGTGTATCCGTTGCAGTTACAAAATAAATAGAGATTGTCTAAGTGGTAATATGATAATTGTAACATTTATTACGCTTTCAAGCAAAAACTAGTGAACGCATTTTGATGAAATTTTACCGTTTAAATAAGAATAAAACGCAGATGCCAGATGTATTTTTAACTTCACGTTTTTATCCTGCAGCAGGATAGACAAAAAGTATGTAGTGTCGAGACATTGCGTGTTGCATCGTAAAACACAAAACCCCGCTTTGTCTTACTAGAAGGAAGAAATTAAAGTAATTTAAAATATAATCATTTCCCCGAGTGTGAATCGAAGTCACAACCGATCGCGTCTACAGGCAGACGCCGTTCCATTGCGTCAAGATCGGCCTTAAAATAAATATTTTCTGTAAATTGACCATATTATAACGAATAAGTATTGAAGCAGTGGAAGGGAGTGCTATAATAATTCCGATAACGGAGGATTAGAGTTCCCGGACCTCGGTCGAGATGGAACACCAAGAGGTTTTATTGGGTAAACGTGGCGTTTTGTATTTTCCGATCGGGAGTCACACACAATCCGTCCCAAGTCCCCAATCGGGAAGGTATCCGTAATGCAATTTCCTCACGTTAAAAAAAAATAAATAACAAAGGAGTCCTATATAAGCAGGAACTGCAAAATAATTGAATACCAAAAAAAAATACTTATCAAGAACTTTGTGAATGAATAACTGTTAACTTTTTAATCGTATTGTGTAAATTAATTTGATTTTATTAGTTTACTTAATAATTATATTTAAAATAAGCACAATTTATCTGTTAAATTTTACAAAAAGTAAGTCGGTGAGAGTTCCTGAAGTACAAACATTGCTTATGCTTTTATTTATTTCTCTATACCAAAGCACCTATACATATATTTTAAGTGCATAAGAAGCCTATATCCCCGAGCGTATAATTAAAATCAAAACAACATAATTTCAAAGAGAGATGATAACGTAAAATGAATTTCAATCCCACAATAACGATCCATGACGGATCGCTTAAGCCCCCGGCCGATAGCGTTTCCAATACGTTTACATACCTAGGTAGCTACTGTTCACATTATACCTAGTTTATGGCTATCGTATATTTTTCAAGCATTTATGGTCACGATAAGACCGATAATTTTACGCTTTGGAATATTGTTATGTGTGTTGCGAGATTAAATGTTGAGTTCGGTTACCATGTTGCGGTGTATGGGAGAATCGAAGTTTTTACCACATGGAATAGCTAGGGATCGTTTAGGCGTTTCCTGATCGATAGCTCTTGATTTGTTTCTCTATGGGGCGTTCTTTATTATTGCTGGGTAGACAGACTACGCAGTGTATTTTCAGTGGGGTCTTCGCTTTTCACCGTATTCGAGACATTGCGTTTTTAGTGGTGGAACTCAACGCTGCACTTTGTCTTATCAGAGCGAGGAAGTGAAGATAATTTAAATATAATCACTTCTCCGAGTGAGATTCGAACCCAAAACCGATCGCGTTTACAGTCAGACGCTATTCCATTACAAATGCTTACTTACTTGGCCAAATAATTTGTATTACATCTTCAGCTTCACGCTTCTGCTAGTAACGAAAGCAGTAGCATAGTATAGCATAGATAGAGAGAATATAAATAGAGATATAGAGAGGTATAGTGTCAGTGACACGCCGTTTCGAATACTACGGTAGTCTATGGACTCATTAAAACCATATTTTTAAGATCAAAGTAGGGATCTTAAAAATATGATTTTAAACCACCATTACGCAATCAATATAAAATAGTTGCGCTTAAAATAATTCCATTTAAAATGTATAAAAATTGTAAAAATGAAAGATCTTATTAACTTAAATATAGTTGGAGTATATCTATCTTAGAATATCTTTACTTGATTATTCAAATAGATACAATATCACGTACAAATGACCCTACCAATGCTACCTCAGAAATAATCCTAAAAATTACGTAATGATTCTTTCTGTTTACATAACTAATTAATTTAATTTACATATATTTAAACAAATTCAATCAAAATGTTCCTTATCTAAAGCATATTATTTCAAGTATAAAGGTATCACCGACTTGGAAAGCAGTTCTGCTAATAGCCAGCGAAAACCTCAACAGTTGTTTTTCTGCAATCTCTTTAATTCTCATGCAGAATATTAAAATAATTTTAATTCTATACATTTTTATAATTTAACTATTATAATTACTTATTTATTGAAAAAAAAATTTCGTTTTTAAGCCATAGTACCTATGACAAAGCGCCGTGTTAAATTCACCACTCAATATCTCCGTTTTAGGCTGAAAACAATCAACGGAGTGTCTTGACACTAGATTGGCTCTAACTACCCTGCTAACTGCTAATATTGTTTTTTCTTTTGTCTCGCGTAGCAGGGTAGACAGAAAGTACCTAGTGTTAAAACACTTCGTACTTCGCTTTCCACCGAATTCAAGACATTGCGTGCTGACTAGTGGAACTCAACGCCGCACTTTGTATTACTATAGCGAGAAAGTGAAAATCAATTTAAATATAATCACTCCCTCGAGTGAGGATCAAACCCACAACCGGTCGCGTATACAGTCACTGTGAGAGAGACGAGCTCAGGCAGTGATAGGCTTACTGTCAAAGTTCCTCTCTATATCTTATACTGGGGTCACAATTCCCAAGCTCTGCTTCCCACACCGCCTCCCGCACGGTGAGGTAATGGTATTCTATGGAGTTTCTTGTAAAGAATTAAATTAAATTAAAATTATTAAATGTTTAATAAGTAATGAGAGAGATAAAACTCCATTATATATATATATGTATATATATATATATATATATATATATATATATATATATATACCCACAGACAGATCAACAGATCGCGTTTACAGTCAGACGCTGTCCCACTGCACCACGACTGGCCTATATATTTTTTGATAAACATATTTTACTTTTATAGTTAATAAACTTCAAACATTATTTTTTGAAAACTTAGAGAATTGAGGCTTTTGGTTAAGGTAAGGTAAGAGTGCAAGTGATAAGGGCTTTTAATTTTGCTAAGCTCGTTCTACAGGATTTACCCCACAATTTACCTAATACACCCAGTTGTATGTATGTCATTTTATACAATAGTGTACCATGTGTCAAACACATGATAGTATATTTATAATTTATTTTAATAATTTAATATATTTCTAATGCCTTATAACACAAAATATGACTTTTTCAACCTCTATATAAACTAAAAATATCAAATTTCACACTCCTCCGTAGGATTTTCAAAAGAACATTTTAAACGTTGTTTCCTTAATGTATTAATATGAAAACATAAAATAATTGTTTCAAAAAAAAATATGACAAATATTAGCAGTGTGATTGCGTCTGACTGTAACCGCGATCGGTTGTGGGTTCGTTCCGCACTCAAGGAAGTGAATATATTGAAAATTCTCGCCAATTCCACGCTCTGGTAAGACAAAGCGCGGCGTTGAGTTCCATTCAACAGGCAACGTCTCGAATTCGGCGGAAGTCTCTGTCTACATTGCTATGCGGGATAAAAGCGTGAAGCTAAACAAGAAATATTATCAAAAACTGACAAATATTTTCCATATTAAAGTAATTTATTTAATACACAAAATTCTTACCAATGAGTGAGTAGGTAATAAGTACTAAGTAATAAGTAACCACTTAAAGTCGTTGCTATAAACATATGAAATAAGGTCGAAAAGTTAATTTTTTCGATTTATAACGCCCTAGTTAGTATAAAATTTACGATCGCATTGTTTCCAGGCGGAATTTTCGAAATAACGAACCGATAACACTTGTAGAGCGCTTGGATTAATACTTACTCGCAGGTAATTGGTTTAGAAACAAAAAATATTTATAATAGCCTGTGTGTGTGTTTTACAATATAATTGTACGTTAAACAGGATAAAGTCCCCTGAGGCGCAGTGGTGACTTAGAGGTTGTGGGTACTATACTCGTTCGGAGAAATTATTGTTCTAAATTAATATTAAAAATAAATTTTCATTTCTTTAGCAAGATAAAGCATGGCTTTGAGCTGTGTCAGATTTTAAAGTAAATCGGTTCTGAAGATTGTCCGAAAATAGCGATGCGAGTTTCCTAAATAAATATTTAGAAGTTTTCAGAGGGAATTTTATTAGTATAATATTTAATATGAAAATATTACTATATAAAAGTACACATTTTATGCACAATTAAATATAGATAGTGAATGTCATCACTCAACACGCAATGTCTCGATTCTTAGCGGAAAGCTGTCAACGGAGTGTCTTGACACTAAATTGTCTCTGACCACCCTATATCTTTTCATTATGGAAAAGCACAAGGATGTAGAGGTACCTAAGCCATTTTGAAGTGTATTTCGCTTTGAGTTTTCTGAATTTTATGTCGGAAAGAAATTATTTTTTTACAACGGTATCTTTTTTAGTTTCTTATGCTCATAGCAAAGACGGCAAAGTTGACTCGAGTGAGAACTGATGTTATTATCACTGCGTTCACTGTTAGGCCTTGTTCAGTGTTTTTGTAGACATCGTGCTTTAAAATGATATTATTTGAACCGTATTAGAAAATATAATGTTTCTAATACTTTATTTTAGTCTATGGCCGCAGGTAGATGTTAGAAAAAACTAAAGTTCTTATGACACCGCCGTTACCAAAAGAGGATTAAGTTAATTTCTTGAAGATTATGAATTCGAATATAAACTTAAAATATTCTTTGCTAGATGTTAATATAGGTATTCGCTCAATTTATTATTAAAAATTTAGTAACATAAAAAAAAGTAAAAAAAATGACATAAGGAAAAAAATAAAAAAATACAAATTAATTAATGAAATCAAATAATAAAATCATTTCACTTACCAACACCAAATGGTACATTACGTATCACGCCAAACATAATTATACTCGAGTATGTCTAAAGAATTATTCCGTACAGCAGCTACCGTTCAAAGAAATCACGTGTTGTATTCGCCACGCTGATACAGCGACCTGGACGACACGATCCGGGGCGAACAAACTAGTGTGCAACAGTTTGCTCATCCGGTCGGGTCGTCCTGGCCACCTGTCCAAGACAATGTCCAAAAAAACACCAAAAAATACTAAAAATTCTATTAAATCTTCATGGAAAATATTGTTAACAAGTCTCAAATATAGAAAGCAACGCCAAAACTATTTAAATTATAAGTAATTTAAGTTTCAGTGACGTTTCCAGACATCTGCCATGTATGCCGTACACGTATGAGCTCGACAAGCGTAGGCTGCGCGCGCGCATGTTGCACTGCCTAAATCTTACCACTGTTTGAACAAGTGTTCTTCTGAAACAATACTCAACTGAACTTTTCTACTATAACGCTACTGTGATAACGATATATCGTTTGTTACGTAAACGTCTGTATTATTTATGACGTTTTTTTTTTAAATTTAAATGAAATTGTATGAAAAGTTTGATTTTAAATTGATTGATTGATTGTTTTTTTTCGCTCATTTCTGAGACTATTTTCACCGGATTAATCGCCTATATTCAGGTAATTAACACACTTTATATATTAATATAATAATTAATTAATATTATAAATATATTATAACTAGTACAAAATTTTAATTCAATAACTAAAAAAGAACCAAAGAAGAAAACAAGTCGATAGTAACTGTCTATTATATTCAAAATCTAACAAAATCGACCTAACTTATAAAGATTTTAAGACGAAGGTAACAAGAAATGTCACAACGCCTAAAAATGTAATTAGCTGAAAATTTATATCTATACAAACACTTGCAAGGATTCCTTTGCACTCCTAGTGAAATAAACATGGTTTATATTACAGGCACTTTATTGATTTTTTCTTTTTTAGTCACCCCACGTTCAAGTGGAAAGTGGAAACATAATTGGCTAGTGGTTTGGTTTTTTTGTGATAATTGTATGTATTGTAAATACTGTTTTTTTAGCTTCACGCGTATTTCCTTTTCCCGCATAGCAGGGTAGACAGAAAGTACCTAGTGTCAAGCCACTCCGTACTCCGCTTTTTACCGACCACAGCTAACCACCGCACTATATCCTACCAGAGCGAGGAATTGAAAATAATTTTAAATTTTATCACTCCCCTGAGTGAGGATCGAACCCACAACCGTTCGCGTTTACAGTCAGGCGCAGCCACACTGCGCACCGACCGGCCTCT
The DNA here is from genome assembly GCA_032432895.1 of Dryadula phaetusa. Taxonomy (NCBI): domain Eukaryota; kingdom Metazoa; phylum Arthropoda; class Insecta; order Lepidoptera; family Nymphalidae; genus Dryadula; species Dryadula phaetusa. Next base: position 738,290 of record JAOYRS010000036.1, read on the forward strand.
GTTTTCCCAATTTTAATAAAAAAAAATTAAATTAAAAAAAATTATTTAACACCCATCATTGTTCCAACATACACTATAGGAAGTGAGCCGGCGTAATAAGGCATGTTTAAAATATGACTATAAAGCAAAACAATATGAAAAATTTTGTAAATTTCAGAGGAAATCTCGTACATTACGAAAGTAGTTCACTTTCTCTATATATCAAAGATATTGCGTTTGTAAAACCTAACGTCCCCAATTAGTCTAAATAAGCCGAGGAGTAACGCAATCCTTAACATTTCAAAGTTTATTCATGCTTGGACATCGAGAACTTAGAACTAGTGCTTGAATTGTAGCCTTTCAAGTCTCATTTTTAATATTAAAGTAGGCATGGAATGATTCACTAAAGCGCATTTTAATAAAATAATCTATATAATATATATTTATATACATACCCCTTGCGATCTACCGTGTGATCCAGGCCACGTTGCCGCGGTGGACACGCGGGTTGAAACATGGGCGCCGGTACCACCAGTAGGAAAACCCATCACACCGACCTCACTCGAAGAGGTCACATCGATAATTAAAAGCCTTAAGCCTAGAAAAACTCCAGGATCTGATCGTGTTACAAACAATATCCTTAAAGACCCTGCCCGTTCAGATTATTTTGCTACTCGCAGCAATGTACAACACTCTTCTAAAAGAATGAATTCCTGATCAATGGAAAGAAGCTATTGTTATAGATATCCGTAAGCCGGGAAAACCAAAATTTAGCACCACTAGTTATCGCCCGATCAACCTTTTAGCACCTAGCACCATGGGCAAAATCTATGAGCGTATCATACGTGTCTTCAGGCCATCGCCGAGGCCAAAAATATCATTCCCCCGAACAAATTGTCTTTCGAGCCCAGCACTCCAGCGTCCATCAAGTGCACCGCCTCACGGAGAACTTGTTATATAAATCCAAATAATTTATGATGTCATCAGCGGCCATATTCTTAGATTTTTCCAAGGCCTTCGATAAAGTCTGACACAACGGCCTTATCGATATATTACTTCAAGCACAGCTTCCAGACAGGCTAGTCCACACCCTACGAGATTATCTTACAAGCCGCTCATTTCATTATCGGGCCGAAGGTACCCTTCCACTAAACGTCGGCCTCGGCCTCTTCAAAACCCGGTGACGCTGTCAAGGCTGGTAGGGCCAACAGCATACATTCGAAAAAAAAATACTTATATCAAATAGTTTTTTAATAATTAAAAAAAAACTAAACTTGATTTTAATAAATATTCAATTTCTCAAGATAAACTGGGCTTTATTGAAAAAATCTTAAAATTTAGTTTAGCGGTTCCCAGCAAATACAAGTGTGAGGCGACCCACATAGCGCACGCACTCGTAGGAATAGCTTTATCGATATTGATAAAGTTAACTACCGGAGGTAAGCGGCAGCGCCGGCGACCGCGAACGCCGTGAAATCGGTACGATGTACAATTAGTGTCTTTTATAGCTTATATTTTGACACACTGATTGTCAACGCGATTGGTTGAGCGTCGAGTTCCCATTTGGAGGAATTAATATATGTATTTAAATTATTTGATTAGTCTGACGACACGAACTCGCAATGTCTTGTATTTGGGTGGAAAACAGAGAACAGAGTGTCTTGACGCTAAGTTCTATCTAACTAGCTCTTTATATCAAATAAAGGTGAAGCTGTAAAAGAAAATGTGACGTTTTATTATTTTTATTCATTAATGTTATAGGATTAGTATTTGTGGTAATAAAAGTATGTTGCAGTGTTTAGTTTTTTTTTAAATAGAACCAATGCCTTAACTTTTTAATTTGATGCTGAGTATACTTTGAAAGATCCTTTAAAAATATATATTTTAATTTAACAGAACTTATTTTGCTCCCGTAAGACAATAGGCGGCGTTGAGTTCTGCCATTAAACACGCAATATCTCGAATTCTTCGGAAAGCGGGAGTACGGAGTGTCTTGACTCTAGGTACTTGCTATCTACCCTGCTATGTGAGACAAAAGCGTGAAGTAAATAAAATCGTTATATATACTCTAGGTATTATCTTAAATTAGTGAATAAATTAATTTGTCTCTTTTGAAGAGAATAATGGGATTATTGGTTGGTTCACATTTCATGCTGTATTCTTTGTTCGCCTGACAGTTTTTAAAAGCAAATTGTTTTAAATGCATAATTGCATATTATTTTGAAATGTAATATTTGCTTAGAAAGTAAAAGTAAATTTATTTTTTAATTGATAGAGTTAAAACTGCCTAACCCGCTTATGGTTTGCGTAAAATATATTTCCCAATGACAAAAAAAAGAAGAAAGGACTAATTTTAGTTGAGTTTTTTTAGTTCCTATGTGACATAAAAGATGGTGTTATAACGAAAAGAGTCATTTTTGTTAGCTAAATATAGATTGTGATATATTTTTAAATTATATTAAATGCTTATAAAAATAAATAGATTTATCCAAAATTTATTTAAGGATTTATTTAAATACAAATTAATATTCAAATTCCATACATATTATTACCGTTTTTATTTTATCTAATATCTTAATTATAAAGGGTGCTGAAGAAACGAAAATTGCCAAAACAAAAGCGGTAAAAGGAGTAAAGCTCATCGTGTACTTTGAAAATTATTGTCTACAGTGCTGCTTTTCAGCCTTATCCTTGTTCCTATATGATTATTTTAACCAATTTTAAAAGGAATGTGTGAAATAAACATGACATTTTCGTAATTAAATTCTACTGTTCGAATATTTCGTGAAGATAAATTTCAATATTTTTAAATACAAATTTAGATTAAACTCATCCATTCGGTTCTTAATCATTTTTAATGTTAGTGAATGTAAAACTGAAAATAGTAAATTATTTGCTTTTCTGAACGTTTACACATTTTGAATATCTACCTTTAAACATATATTTTAAACGTATGTTTTGGTATTCTAACAACTCCCAACTTTTCTAACGCTTTACAGTACAGTAGTCCGTGTTAACAGGTAGAGATAAATAAAGTAGATTTTATTCGTTCCTTACTATGTACAGAGTTCAAACAAATTGAATAATTTTAATAAACCTTCTATATTGTAATAAACCTTTTATATTATGTTCTTATCTATGAACTACTTTTTAAGAAATTGCGCAGAAGAAGTATAGACACTAAGTATATTTTATAAAAGGTTAGGAAAAGCTTAAGAATATTTTTAAATTTTTATTTCACATAGCAGAGAATACAAGAAGTACCTAGTGTCAAGACACTCCGTAATTCGGTTTTTCGCCGGATTCGAAACATTACGTGTTGAGTGGTGGAACTTAAGGTCACAGTTTTTTTTACCAGATCTAGTATGTGAATATAGCTCCCTCGAGTGGGATTCGAACCCACAACCGATCGCGTTTACAGTGACATGCTGTGACATTGCGCCACGGCAAATGCGGCCAACCATGCCATGTAAAATTTCGAGTAGGTACTGTTGTTAGTTTCACGCTTTTATCCCTCATAGCAGGGTCGACACTAAATACTTTCTGTATTTAGTGTTAAGACACTCTGTACTTCTCTATCCACTGTATTCGTGACATTGACATTCTGTCTTACCAGAGCGAGGAAGTCAATATAATTTAAATATAATCACTCCTTCGAGTGGAAATCGAACCTATAACCGAACGCGTTTACAGGCGCTGTCCTACTGCGCTACCGGCACTACCGGCGAAAATAGGTACATATTTTATAAAATATTTGAACCCAGAAGTAACAGAAACGGCTGAAGGTAATTATAATTTACCTTTTAACATCACACGAGGAATTAATTCACGATTCTAGTCTGGTTGTAAATCAAGCTGAAATAATCAAATATAATCTAGTTAAGTTTAGTATGCACTGTACTAGACTTTAAAGAGATTGGCCACTGACATGAGTGTTTTTTTTAATAAAATTATAACCAATGCGTGAGGATCTTAGCTGATAAAGCTTGAATTAAAGTTTAGGAATAAAAATAGAGCGTAGAAATAGAGTTTAGAGAAATGGAATGTTTGTCTAGTTCTACTTCTTATAGTATACATCGTGTTAATGTAAATAAATAAAAATTCACTGGCACAAGACAAGGTTTTCACTGTCTAAACAAAATATAATTATCTAGTTCCTCAAATACTCAAAAACATGCACTCGTTCTTAGAAAGGAGTTTTTAATTCTTTTTTCTTATTTTTAATCTTGCAAAGTAATGCATTTTCGAAACCCATTAGAGATAGAGAAAATTGAGACCGGTCATGGCATAGTGGGACGGCGTCTGACTGTAAACGTCAAAAAATCGAAATGATTGTATTTAAATTATTTCGATTTCTTCACTCTGGTGAGACAAAGCGCGGCGTTCAGTTCTGCCACTTAAAATGTCTCAATGTCTCAAATACGGTGAAAAGTGAAATACGGACTTCTTGACACTAGATGATTTCTGTCTACCTTGCTATGCGGAATAAAACCGTGAAGGTTAATAAAAATCCTAAATAAAATAACAAAAAATACTACCCAAAAATAATAAAAAACAAATCAAAGAAAAAACATCGAATATCTCAAAACGGCCATTACTCAAGAAGGCGACTATATTAACTACATAACAGTACCCTTCCATACATTCCACATTTATAATGATGTCATTGATTGCTATCAATTTTGTATGAAATAGTGCCGACGATTAAAAATGGTAAAGTAAGGTATTTTAACGTTTAAATTTATACTATTTACAAATCAAAATATTAAATTATATGTTTTATTATTTTCATACCTCCATTATGTGTGTACAAAGCGTTGCGTTAAGATCCGCTACATAACACTAAATGTATGTAAAATAAACGAAACGTGAAGAACGGAGTGTCAGATTACGTTGTTTCTGTTCATATCGTTATTGGGATAAATAGAAAAAGTAACAGATAAAATATAAGTATTTAATAACAGAATATAAATAAATTTTAGGTCTGAATATATTTAATAAAACCACTAGATTTACTTGAAGGTTCGTTCCCTCTCGCGGGAGCGATTATATTGAAACTATATTCACTTCCTCGCTCTCTGGTAAGAATAAATGCGGTGTTGAGTTCCACCACTCAACACGAAATGTTTCGAATTCGGTGAAAAGCGAAGTATGGAGTGTCTTGACACTAGGTACTTTCTGTTTACCCTGCTATGCGGGGTACAAGCGTGAAGCTAAAAGAATGATGTCTTTGTTCTAAGACAAATTGTTATTTTTAGCCTTATATGAGTTACTTTTAAAAAATTGTATAACTTTTAAATCCTAGGATCATTTATAATAGCATGAGTTTCATAAATCTTAATCGTTCCTTCTTACCTTAATGACTCGCATTTACTTATAACGAGTCGGAACGGCTTTTTGTAGGTATAAATACTATTTGGTATAAAAATTGGGAGAAATATAATTTGTATGTGCATTTCTTTGATACTGATTAGGGTTATAGCCATTTTTACTTTACTATCTGTCATAGATATTTTATTCTTAGTTTAAAGTAAGTAATACTTAATTATAAAATATTATAAATTAATAGGGAGGCCGATCGTGGCGCAGTGAAACAGCGTTTAACTGTAAACGCGATCGGTTATGGGTTCGATCCCTACTCTGAGAAGTGAATTATATTTAAATTAGTTTCATTTCCTCGCTCTGGTAAAAGACAAAGTGCAAAAATTCGGTGAAAAGCAAAGTGCGGAGTGTCTTGACACTAGGTACTTTCTGTCTCTACCCTGCTATGCGGGATAACAGCGTGAAGCTAAAAAACAATAAATAAATGGGGTAGTTCATATATTTGTGATATGAAGCTACTTAATGCTTAAGTAATTATTAGAATCTCGATTAGTTTTTGGATCACATCATGTGTAATAAATATTTTATTTCATTATGTTATTGAGATGTTTCCCTTAAAAAATAAATAAGTTAAAAATACTTTTAAATCATTTTTTTTTCTTTTCTTTAAAAAGATGACCATATTTACATTAAACAAAAATATTTACATTTAAAGATAATATAGAGGTCATATAAAGTCCAGCGTTATCGCACAAAACAAATTCTCAAACGGGAATACCGGATACCATTGCGAAACATACAAACAATAAGCCATCTCCGTCACTCTTATAAATAATTCTATACTACACGAAAACAGCCGATCGTCTTTCCCGCTCGCACGTATGGAGAGTTCAAGCTACAAACTATTCTCTTTTGATGCCAAGTTGGAGTCGGACCGAATTAGAAGCTGCATGTCTTTTGCGTTAAAAATATATTGAAAATTAAAAAAAAAAAAACAAAATACAGATTATTAAGTGAAAAATGTCATTTTTCAAAGAGAATGTGTTATGGCGGGCTTTTGTAGATAACGTGTGTTAGTTATTGTGTAAAAGTTTTAAAATTGTGCAGTGTTTTGTGCATTGGAATTTGAAAATGACTGCACGGAATCATATTGTTGACGTGAGTATATTACTTATATATATATTTATTTATTGTTACAAATTAAAATTATATAAACATGAGTATAGATGTCCGTATTGTATTACTAAGATTTAATTACATTTTTCCTTAAGAAATAGTTCCAAGTAGGATGAGTAACAATATTTTTTTTCTGATAGATAAAAAATAAACGTTGTAAAATAGACAATTTAGAAAGTTAAAATACACGGTTTTCTAGAAAGTCATCTATTTTTCTCGATCACAAAGAACTGGCGCCGTACCAGGTTTCGCGTTTTGTTTTTGTGTTATATGTCTATTTCAATTTATTATTTTGTAAATGTGTGTATTAATAAACAACTGGGCTAAGTATGATTAATAAAATATGTCATATATATTAATATAAATATTTATATTACCTTCAACAATCTATTGAAGTTATAATTTAAAATTTATTTATGTATACGATATTCGAAAAATGTCGATTACCGGTACATAGAACATTAATTACTTAATAAATATAATTGAAACGTAAAATATGCAGTTTTCACCTAGACAATATAAAAGAAAATCGTTGTACCATTTTCATTTGCCATATGTGAGCTGGGTTTACCAATTGTTTATTATTTATATTTAATATATTCTTGCAATAATATAGCAAAAGATATTATTCATATAAATATTTTAAACGAAACTGTATTTTATACATAAGTAATTGCTTGAACATATTGATATCCAAAAATAGATTTTAAAAAACCCGTCGTTTTGAACACTACACAGAAGTCCATGGTCACAATTACTACCTAAGTATTATCAGTTGTAATGAGTATTTAATTTAATTTCATCTAAAATGTAGAAACATGACAATAATCAAAGATTTTTTTTATTCCATTAATATATCTATTTAAACATAAACCTTGTATTTTTGCCCCTGTTATTATATATTAAAAACAGAAAACTATTGAAAATAAATATAACGTTATAGATTCGCTATATAAATAGTTAGAGAACATATTAAAAATTTGCTCTCGTACACTTCATTACTAAAAAAAAATGCATAAAAGTGTAATCGTGTGTGGTTACATTATACAATAAGAAAAAAATCATCTAATTTTTAATAAGGCAAAAAATTATTGTATTTATTTTATATATTATAGCAAAAAAAAACATTAGTATTTAAAACTTTAAACATATAATCGAATTGTATAATTATTTATTATATTTTATATTTATTATATTACAAAAGTTTTATTTAATAATGTCTAATAAAGAAGCATGTATTGCATCGATGTCAGGCGGAATGCAATTAACGGAGTGTCTTGACACTAGGTTTACTCTGATTGCCCCGTTATGCGTGATAGAGCGAGAAGCTGCTTGAATACAGAAGTAGGCGGACAGCTATTAATATTTGTCAAATAAGTCTAAATTTATGTATAAAATGATTGTATTTTTTTAGATACACGCTTTTAAACCGCATAACAATGTAGACAGGAAGTATATAGTGTCAAGACACTCTGTACTCGCTTTCCGCTAAATTCGAGACACTACCTGTTGAGTAGTGGAACTCAACCTTACTCTTACCAGAGCGAAAGGGAAAATGAAAATAATTTAAATATAATCATTGTCCCGATTGGGAACCGAACTGATCGCGTTTGCAGTTAGACGCTGTCCCACTGCTTCACCACCGGCCTCCTTAAATATTTAGAAACATATAAAATTAAGAACGCTGCATGCAGAATATGAATCCAGGTCTCTCGTGTACTGTCCAACCGTTTTCGCCAAATAATCTATACGTTCTAGAAATCCTTATACACTTACAACTTATATATAGGTTATATAACGCAACCACAGGTAATTAAAGAGAACATAGTGTCAAGACACTCAGTCTTTCATCATCCACATCCTTATTTTTATTACAGTTTATAGTACGTTCTTCAATATTTTTCTAATTCTGAGTATCAGTTTAAATTGGAACCTACACCCCCTAAACATAACCGTACGGCCATGACATTTCGTTTAAACGTTTTAAATGGCCCAGCAACAAGTGTTAAAACGTATACAAACTAAATATTTTACTAATGTTCATACTATTTATAATAACTAGCCGCTAGCCAGAGCAACAAAGTTACGACACAAACACATGTCATCTGTACCTATATACTATGTTATTTTTATATGCTCTGTGAATATACTAACAAGTTCTTCCCGCGAATTTAACATGTTGTGGATTTTATGTAAAATAGATCTAAAATAAAAGTAACCTAGACTCTTTATTACAATATCTATCTGCAAATGAATGTGGCGTCAATATCGATGCAATCGTTCCATAGTACTAATTATAGTAGTTATTTAAATAGGAACAAATAGACAGATTGACAGCCAAAAATTGTAATATATACTATTTTTGGTGTATGTACCGTATATTTATATAGTAAAAAGCGGTTATTTTAATATTACAAACAGACACTCCAATTTTATTTATTTGTATATGTATAGATGAGTATTATAAATATGAATCATTACATAGTTGTTTTGATTTTTTTAATATCAAAGGCAATAGGCTATTGCGGCTTAGTGTGACATCTGACTGTAAAAAAGGTTAGTTGTGGATTTGATCTCCTAATTAAAGAAAAAAATGATATTTAAAAATTTTAATATGACTTTCCCGCTCTAGTAAGACAAAACGGAAAGTATATAGTATGTACAAAAAAACAAGAAAAAAAGAACAAATGGTACCTAACACAGAAGAAAGCGTTTTATATAAACAAAACGTGAATTAATGTGAAGCATAAATATTTAAAAAAAAAATGATCCATAGTTAAACTGTTATGTACGCTAAAATACGTCAGAAATGTTCCTTGATGGTGTCATAGTATACAAGTGTACTAAATTACTCATCATTGTTAAACAGTTTTGAGGCTGATAATAAACCTGTTTATGTAAATACAAATAATGTAAGGTACATCTAAATATAATGTAAATATATATATATATATATATATATATATATATATATATATATATATATATATATATATATATATATATGTAAATATATATATATATAATATATATGTATATATATGTATATGGTTATTTGTTTTTTTTGCTATTATTTAAGTAACGATTTTATTATACTGGTTTATGAAATTAATCAACTACCTTTTGACGCATCCAATAAGTTCTATTAAACTTCACTTTTGACGCATCCAATAAGTTCTATTAAAATAAACGAGCAGCGATACGGGCGCGTTAGACTCTGTTAAAAAATATATATTAATACGTTTTCTTCCTACTATATTAAAAGATACAAGAGAATCTTTGAAAGATTTAACGAATAGAATTTTTAAATAAAATAATATTTAATTCGCGCCTCTTATCACGCATAGCGGGGTCGACAGAAAAAACCTAGTGTCAAGACACTCCATACTTCGTTTTCCATCGAATTCGAGACATTGCGTGATGAGTATAACTCAACGCCGCACTTTGCCTTACCAGAGTGTTGAGGTGAAAATAATTTCAAATATAATCACTCCCCCGAGTGGGGATCGAACTCACAACTGATTAATTTATAAATTTAATTATTACGTTAATAATCGCATGTATGCAATATTTATATGAGAGAAACACTGAAAGAATGATAATATAGACAGTTCTATAAATAAACAACAAATACAAAAAAAAAACAAATAAAAATATAAATAACGATTAACTATTTAACTTGGATTTCACGCAAATATTTTGATATTCGAAAATAGATAATCGAAAAGCCGATATTTTGAACATTTTACTGTAGGCTGAACATTTTACACGTATCTACGCGATTAATGTAGTTTAATTTAATTTTTATTGTGTAAAAAGTATGAAAACTAACGATCTTATTCATGTATTTAAATATGTAACAGTAAGTAAGAAAGGATAAAAAAAGGAAATTAAATTTATAGGTACTTTATACATTCAAAAAATATTTAAGTACTTATTTACTATTTTTAAAGTGTTATTCCACACTTAGGATTAGAAAACATTTTTGAAAAAACGTATAAAAATTTTGAACGCAGCGGGATTCGAACCCGCGCCTTTAAGTACTTTTCTTATTAATAAGTGTAATTCCGTAACGGAATTCCTATTAGATAAGTAAACTGTAGGTTATTATAATAATGTTATAAATTTAAGTGAGTTAATATTTGCATGCTTAAGGGCACAATGTAGATGAATACATAACAGTTGAAATTTAAATTTGCTATATACTTGTATACCTACGAAGCAACTATCTTTGACTACGTACTACTGTAAAGTGTTTGAAACGTCAGGTGTCCAAAATGTTCGATAAATTCGAATACCAAAATATACGCGATTAATCCGGTAAAAATAGTTTCATTTTTAAATTATAGATCATTTATAATCATTCATCGAAGTGGTAATCGAACCCAGAATCAATCACCGAGTACTGTTAGACACGTCTACCTACAAAATGGCATCACCATCAAATATTATTAAAATCTATGTAATAAGCGTTATACTGGCAGTTTTATAGTTATAATGCATATCGTGATCACGCACCCAAAACATAACGGCGATTGTGCAATCACGCAATGCAGGTAATTTAAACCACGTTTACAATCCGTATAAAATATATATAATAATATTAAAAGCTAGCTGTGCCTGTAACTTTAACGTCTAATGTAAAAGTAAGTTAAGTTACTCCTCATTAAATCGGCTATCAACCGCGAGAGTCCCGTCAAAATTGGTCCAGCCGTTTCAGAGATTAGCCGAAACAAATACACAGATAGATAGAAAAAATAGCCAAATATGTTATTTTAGTATATGTACCGTATATATGTACATATATGTATATATATATATATATATATATATATATATATATATATATATATATTATTGGGAATCAAACCTACAACAAATACCTACAACGTTTACAGTCATACGTTGTCCCATTGTGTCAATGGCCTCACTAATCGTCCCAGCAGGCTACATACATTAAAATCACTCCCCCTATAGAAATTAGATTTTTTATATAGAAGAAAAGAATATACGATTATAATGATTATAAATAAAATACATTTTCATTTCTCCGCTCTAGTAAAACAAGCCGCGGCGTTGAGTTCACCACTCAACACGCAATTTCACGATTTTGTGCAGATAACAAACAACGGAGTGTCTTGACACTTGGTTGTATACTGCCATGCGGGGTGACGGAGAGATATGACACACTATGATATGATTGACATCATAGTATCGATATGTATATGTGAAACAAATTGAACAAAACATTTACTATATATTCATATAGATGAACACATGTTTTTTTTTAACATAATTATCATTCCCACGTAATATGAGACGGAATGACATTGTCAGTTGCCAGTTACATCTATTTATAGCCTAAGTTCTTATATAGTATATAATTACTTTATCTAGATATTAAACAGATACTAATGTGTCATGCAAATAATCTATTGTTTATTAACACGTCTCTACTAAACGTATATCATTATATGTTCATTAAACGTGATTTATTGATGGATTTTGTGTTTACAGTTAGAACAAACATGTTAATATTTCATATAAAAAAATAGATTAGCAAGATTCGAACCTGCTCTTATTTAAATAGAAATTATATAATATTATTACGTTAAATTAGCTTACTTTGCAATGTTTTTGAACACTTAACATTTTTTAACACCGGGATTCGAGTCAGCGTCTCAGAAACTGTCACAAGGCTATCACTCAGCTATGAGGGTAAGTCGAAGTAGTTTGAAATCAGTTTGTAAGTTATTTAAACATTAATCGTACTTATAATAGTAAAAGTATATGTAATTTTAAAACTTTCTAGATATCAAATTGATAAAAGAAGATACAGCTTTTAAACAATTTATTCCAATGTGTCGTTTAGGATTAAATTTCTGAATTAAACAAGTTATGTTTTAAAACATTTTTGAAAAAACGTATAAAAATTTGAACGCAGCGGGATTCGAACTCACGCCTCTTGGATACCGTACAAGCGTTTTCTTAATAATCTTTTAGTTGTAAAAATTTGTAAAATCTCTCTACAGAGGTGCTAACAACATAAATAAGTTGTAACAAAACGTATAAGAATTTCGACGCAGCTAGTAGCAGAACGCATAGCTTAGCGGTCAGAGCGCTTGGACGGTATCCAAGAGGCGCGGGTTCGATTCCTGCTGCGTTCAAATTTTAATACGTTTTTTCAAAAATGTTTTCTAATCCTAAGTGTGGAATAACATTTTAAAAATAGTGAATATTATGTTATTAGTTACTACTTAAATATTTGCAATTTCATTATTTGTTTTGAGGCACAATGGGACAATGTATGAATGTAAACACAAAATAATGGTATTGTTATATTTTTGTGCTCCAGTAAGGTAAAATACTGCGTTGAGTTCCACCACTCAACACACAATCTCTCAAGTTCGGGCGGAAAGTGAATAACGTAGTGTCTCGACACTAAGTTTTTTGTAACTTTTCTGTTGTAAGGCAAAAAGCGTGAAGTTGTTGTAATTAAGTCATATATAATAATTAAATAAAATCCTCTGGTGACAATTGTGAGGTCTCGTCGCAATCGAATTATCTCGTTGAGTTTGACCGAACAAGTTATTCGTTTAAGAGCTCGCTACTTGTTTATTAGGTTAGGGTGGGGCGAGTGTTCGCGATTGTAAAGCGATATGTAACTAATGTATAGTTTAAAATAGATAAATTCCTAGATGAAAGTCGTCATCTAAGAAAAGTTTTTGCCTTACCAGTGAGAAAGTGAAAAAAATTTAAATATAATTACTCCCCCGAGTGGGAATCGAACCCACAACCCACCGCGATTACAGATAAGTTAAGCAAATAATTATCAATTATTCTCATTTCTCCGCTCTGCTCTTGATTTCGGTCAACGGAGTGTCTTGAAACTATTTTTTATTTAAAAGACTTGCCTTGATCAGAATAAGAGAATTAGATACATTTTAATATATTAAATTTAACAATAATTTAAAACGAAATAATTCCCTGGAAATAAAATAATATATATATTAAATCATTTGAAAAACCGAGCGCATAAATGCGCTTAGTCGGGAACCATCTTTAACTCTTACTAATTGCTCCACTATTATGTAGACTGTATCACGTCGCGTTTATCTGATTTCATGTTTGTAACACTTAATGTATCAATTTAACAAATAATTAGTTAATTAATTGAGGCCGGTCGTGGCGCAGTGGAACAGCGTCTAACTGTAAACGCGATCGGTTGTGGGTTCGATTATTTTCACTTCCTCGCTCTGGTAAAGATAAAGTACGGTGTTGAGTTCCACCACTCAACACGTAAACTCTCGAATCCGGTGGAAAGCAAAGTACGGAGTGTCTTAACACTAGGTACTTTCTGTTTACCCTGCTCTGCGGGATAAAAGAGTAAAGTAAAAAAAATAATTAATGATTAATCAACTTGTTATATGAACATTTATGTTTGCAGGCATCGTGTCTTTTACCTTGGTTATGCATTGGATTCATAAAATAGTAAAAATAGAACTTAATAATATATGAAAAGGCTTTTTTTTGTAGTTTTACGCTTTTACATCAGGAAGTTAGACAGAACTGATATACTTCGTTCTTCATCCGAAATCGAGACATTGCACATTGAATTGCGGAACTCAACGCAAATGACTCGAAACTTTTTCAATGTTATTTTTATTTGTCAGAAATTTTTAATATATAGAGTTAATAGATTGGTCATGTACTAGATTGAACGCGATGTTCGTGCGGTCGATCGAAAATCGATTATTTCCAAGGATTTTAAAATACAGGGTGCATTAGTTACCACCTTTAACGCCTACAATATCAATGACAGCAGGACAGAGTGATATATCACTTGTTTCTTTTTATCATTTAAATCAAAAAGTATAAAATAAAAATCATTTAAAAAATAATAAACGTAGACGAACTAAGAGTAATTACTACTTTACTTTAGTAGTTCTTGTTTTTAATATGAAACTAATAGTGAGCAAGTAATTTTCTCAATATCCAGGTCGTACGTGCAAAGACATCAGGTCCACACTTTGTACGTATATATTTATACATATACGTATATATATATATATATATATATATATATATATATATATATATATATATATATATATATATAAAATAATTGCCATCGGACATGTTTGAAAATTTACAAGCATTTAAAATGCCAAGAAGTGAGTAAAAATAGCGTTACAACATTTTCCTACATTAACATATACAGACATACTGGGCGAATGTAATACACAGTGTTAAAAATAATTTTGAAAATATTTTGATCAGCCTGCCTGTGATCATTGACAGTAAAGTGTTCGAAACGTCAGATTTCCAAAATTTTTTTATTCGAATACATAATATTCGCGATTGATCCGTTTAAAATAGTTTCATTAAAAATACCTAGAAAGAATATTTGCCATTGTTGAGGCTTAAAAACCGTTCCAGTATAAGTATAGTAATATATATAGATTAATGTTTTTTTTATTGTTACAATTTGACTCTTTAGTGTTGAGACACTCCGTTGACTGCTGAGATACTGCATATTGAGTGACGAAGTTCTCTGTCTTACCAGAGCGGAGTAACGGAAATAAATTTTAATTATAATCATTCTCCCGGGAATCTAGCCCACGACCAATCGCGTTTACAGTCAGACGTTGTTCCACTATAAAACGATGGCACTTATATATATATATATATATATATATATATATATATATATATATATATATATATATATATATATATATATATATATATATATATATATATATATTTATATATATATTTAATACGAAATGTATTGAAATACGGTCGGTACGGTATGTGGAGAAAAGACTGTTTTGACACTAGGTTCATTTTTTTAAAATGTTTTTTTTTTAAAGTCATATTGCCAGGTTTACCTATTATTAAATTTTGTATAAGCTTAGCTTAGGACATTCCAAATCGTCGGGCAGATATTTTATTGCCATTATACATTTTAAAAGCTAAAACGGAAAAGATAATTTTATCTGTTTTAATTTTTTACCTCTAAAAACATTACAGTCACTTCTTGGTTCCGTTCGACCGGTGGCTTCGATATCGTGTTTACAAAAAAAAACCTGTTCTGTCAAATTATAGTAATATTATACATTGAAGGTTTTAAGGTTTATTGACCGTTGATTGACAGCATTTATTTATTTATTTAATTTCGTTTTAACCTTAATTAGTGATTTCGTTTTGATTACCTTTGGATTATATTAGTTAAGAATGAACTACGTTTAAAAAAATCGACTGCCAAAACCTGAAAAGTAAAAAATATTTTTATAAAGATTTATTTCAAAGACGTTTTGTATATTAATAAAATAACAAGTAATGGTGGTTTTGTCACCAACTCATTTGTTGGAATTATATATATATATATATATATATATATATATATATATATATATATATATATATATATATATACCCCTAGATTCCGGCAATCTCGCAGAACATTAGTACTTAAAATTCTTGTTAGGTATACGATACTGATATTTTCATGGTTAACTGCGAATAATCAACACGTCGTACAGTGAAGGCATCTCTAAAGCATTTGGCTTGGCACAGACTTCAAACCTATAATTTGGTAACAAAACTAAATAATAGTAATTTTATTAACATTGGTTGACAAAGATGTTTTTAAATTAAATCTTTACAAAATTATTTGTTACTTTTCAGTTTTGGAAGTCAGTTTTTTAAATGTAGTTTAGGCTTCATGTAGACAGGAACTACGTAGTGTCAAGACACTTCATACTCAACTTCCAGACAAAACTGGTTAAATAGCGGAAATCAACGCCGCGCTTTGTTTTAACAGAGCTATGAAATGAAAATAATTCAATATAATTATTCCCTCAGTCGGAATCAACCCCTAATAGATCGCGTGTGCACTCAGACGCTATCCCACTGCGTCACGACCGGCCTCAATGTGAATTAAAATTATTTAAATCTTGCATTGACCAGGAAGTCTGGTTTGAAGTATCTGTATATTTATCAGGGTAAATTGTAAAAGTAGATTTCACTATGTTGTACGTATTGCTTTTTAATAGGTGGAAATTAGATAAGGCAATGTTTATTAGGTATCCCTAGCGAATTGTTTGAGTTCTCGAAGATTTTTAAAGAAAATCATAGATGAAGGTAAAACTTTCAAAGTAATTTAATAATTTAAACTGTTAAACATTTTCATGACTTCAATTTTTTTTTAGTTTCACGCTTATATCTCGCATAGTAGGGTAGACAGAAAGTAAAGTGTCAAGACACTCCGCACGATATGAAATTTAATTATTATAATATATTTTAATACAATTTCTCACAAAAACACTGAAAATTTCATTTTTCGATCTTTAAAACTAATAGTATCGAGAATATGAGAGACCAAGCGAAAGCTTATTAGAGCGGCCAAAACTACAACGAAGGGTGGAAGGGCATGGTGCTCTTGGCCATTACCTTCACACACAGACCTTACACTAGCTGTTCCATTAACGATGGAACTCGAGCTAAAGATGGGAGAAACCAATTTGTTTACAAATGTGCAAGAGAGTTCATAAGGTCGCCCTTCCCGACTTATATTTAAACTGAAATAAAAAAAATCTTATAATTCATCATTCATCATCATTCATTTGTATAAGCAAAGTTTTAGATCGGTATCACATGATCAAGATTACTCTATTTGTGTAATCTACAGAAAGACGGAGGTAATCCTTTCGTTTTTAATGTTATCGTTTTATCTTTCTTCTAAATAAAAAATAGTAACGAGTATCAACACGTCTGTTCCCAATATCTTAAGCAGATTCGCGTTGTATATCATTTATGTATGTATATGTATACTACATTCAAAGTGTATTCAATTCACTTAGGCAACTATTCTATTAATCTGGTGCAATGTTTGTATGTATGTATGTATGTATTTAGTTGGGTGCTTCATAATCAATCATTGTATTATATAATAACTTTTGTGCCCTTTTTTATGAAATTTTAGACCATGTTTAATTAAATCTGTTTAATTAAATTAAATTAAATTAAATTTTAGGCCGATCGTGACGCAGTGTGACAGTCTAACTGTAAACGCGTTCAGGTTCAATCCTCTGTCGGGGGAGTGATTATATTTAAATTATATTCACTTCCTCGCTCTGGTAAAGACAAAGTGCGGCGTTGTATCAATGTCCACTCAACAGCAATTCGGTGGAAAGTACGTGTAGCAAGTCTTGACACTAGGTACTTTCTGTCTAGCCTACTATGCGGGATAAAAGCGTGAAACTAAAAAATCATGTTTAAAGTTAATATGGCGAAGTGCAGGAAGTAAATATCATTCATTATAATTAAACAAAAAAATCAATAATTTAATAAAATAAGTATTATAGTTGACATGTGTCGTTGTATACAGTGATATATATATATATATATATATATATATATATATATATATATATATATAAAACCATTCCGTTACTCATCTAAGTTACGACAACTAAAATTTTGCACGTAGCTTCCTTGTAGTACAATAGTCCATAGCGTAGATGTAGATATTAATGCGATTTTTTTGGGTACTTTCTGTCTACCCTGCTATGCGGGATAAAAGCGTGAATCTAAAAAAATGCGATATTTAAACAATATTCACGTTTTTTAACTCGTATATTAGGGTAGACTAGGTACTTCCTGTACCTAGTGTCAAGACACTCCGTACTCCGTTAAATTCATGAATTCCTGTTCCCGTAGCTACTCTTAGTGTTCTCATAGACTCTATAAGTATACAATTTAAAATATATTTAACTTGATTCGGCTTTGCGTTGGTCTGATAGTCATTCAATAAGTAAGAAGCTCCTTATTACCTATTGCACTATTAAATGTATATTTCATATTGCCAACAAACGACTGCTGTAAGGTGTTCAAAACCTCGTGTTTTTAAAAATGTATTGTTGTATACAAAAATATACGCGATTGATCCTTTTAAAATACTTTCTTCTTAAATGTGTTAAAATCGCGACAATCATTAAATGATTCAACAAACAATATAGTTATGTAAGAGATGTACTTTTTTTTATAGCTTCATGCTTTTTATTCCGCATAGCAGGGTAGACCTACCTGTCTACCTACCATTGTGTTTTGAGTTGTGGAACCTAACGCCGCACTTTGTCTTACCAGAGCGAGAAAGTGAAAATAATTTAAATATAACCGATCGCGTTTACAGTCAGACGCTGTCCCACTGCGTCACGACCGGCCTCTAGCTGTCTTATTAACAATAAAAAAATATTAAGATGTTAAGGATATTAAAGAAATATATTAGAGACGTATTTCTCTACACATATGCTTTTTAATGTGATTTGTGTTTCTATTATTATTGTATATAATTAACCCAAAAGGGGTTTATATTGCAATTTACATTTCTATAAGAAACCTGCTGCTCCCAAACAATATTATTATTTCAGTACGTCAGTACGTTTTTTTATTACTTGAAGCGCAATAAATTGTGCAGCCGACCCCTTTTATAAAAGTATATTTTATACACTTGAATTAAACTTATATAAATAGTAGTTCTGGAAACTTCGACATAATGTAAGGTTTCCTTTGGTTTTGCATTCGATGCACACTACAAACAATGCATTTATACGTGCAGTGAGTTTTATATGTACTAAATATATATGTACGAACAAAACAAAACATGCACATCACTTTATATATATATATATCTCACTTTATATATATATATATATATATATATATATATATATATATATATATATATATATATATATATATATTTGTTGCTACTGGAAAGATATATTCTTAATTAATTTGATAGTTTTAGACAATGCGTGTTAGGTGATGAAAATAATTTTGCAACTTCACGCTTTTTCTCACATAGCAGAGTAAATAGAGAGTATAAGAGAGTCAACTCGGTATTCAGCTTTCGTTTAGCCGTCGTATTCGAGACATTACATGTTAAGTAGCGAAACTTAACTCCGTGCTTTGTCTTACCAGACCGACGAAATGAAAATAATTTAAATATAATCATTCCCCCGAGTAACAATGATACCCCGAACAACAACTCATATTCGATCGCTTTTACAGTCAGACGTGAAGCGTTTAACATGTATATTTTTGACATTAACAATTAAGAAGATATATTTTAGATACATCACCCAACACGCTTCATAAATACTATGAAGTGGCGTTTAAAATCATTTAAAAGTGTAAATAAAAAATCAAAGTCCTAAATAATACGAGGGGTTTAAAATACAGTTTCGTTGTCGACCTTGGAATGCAAATCACGATTCGAGTCCATCTTGCACAGCGATTACGTGTAATGCAAAAATAATTAATTCACTAACGCTCGTCCTTGTCTCCGTTTGTCTTTCTTTGTTAATAACTATAATAATTATTGGAAATCTGCTTGTTTTATGTTATGTTATATTGGACAAAACACAGCGCTGAATTACGCAACTCAACATGCAATATTGCATTTCGGGAGAAAAGTAAAGAACAGAGTGTCTTGACAACAAGTTGTCTTAATGGATGAAAGCGGGATAAACCATAATATTGTGTTTTTTTTTGAATATATACGCCACCGTGACATATATATTTAACAACGTGACAACGTGTTAGTCTTAGTAACGTGATTTTATTTATTGTACTTTTATGTATTATTTGAAAAAAATATATAAGCATTCTGCATTCCATCTCTATATAAATTATAACAATGTCAAATTTTCGACTCCACCGGCTGCATGATTTTTTAAGAAATGTGTACAAAGATTTTGCTTAACGTATTAATATATAAATATGGTATTTTGTTTTCACTGTAACTTCAATGTTAAAATATTTATTATAAATTTGTTAAAAGAACTAAGAAACATTTTAATATTTACTATTTTTTAAAGTGGTATTCCACACTTAGGATTAGAAAACATTTTTGAAAAAACGTATAAAAATTTATCTAAAATAAAATAGCAATCTCTCTTGTTAAACGATTAATTCTTAATAATCTTTAAGTAGTAGAAATTTGTAAAAAATTCTCTATAGAGATGCTAACAACATAAATAAGTTGTAACTAAACCGTATAAGAATTTCGACGCAGCTGGTAGTAGAACGCATGGTCAGAGCGCTTGGACGGTATCCAAGAGGCGCGGGTTCAAATCCCGCTGCGTTCAAAAAAGTTTTTATACGTTTTTTCAAAAATGTTTTCTAATCCTAAGAAACATTTCCAAAAAAGTTATTTATTTTAAATACTCGTCATATACATTGTTATTCTAAAGTCGATTATATTTGCAATTCTGATAGTGAGACAAATCCGAACAATGAAAGTAGAGATTGTCTTTATTTTTTTGTTTTATATATACAATTCTACTTTTGTATGAGGCACCTTTTTAAAGCACCGTTTTTAACTGACTTCAAAACAGGAGGATATCAGTTTGATATATACATATACATCGATTTAGGCTTCCAATTGCTTAATTAAGTAAGTGTATGTTTGTATGTCTGTCCGCGAATTTATCTAAAACTAAAGTCATATTGAGATAAATTAGATATACATCAACTTAGTGAACAGTACAATTTTTATTAAAATCGTTTTAATAGTTTCAGAGATATACGTAAAAGTAAGTACTTGTAAATTATGTGTACATAGTAGGACATAGCAAGGTAGGCAAAGAAGTAGTGTTAATGTATTTCTTTCCCTTTCCCAGCAATTTCGAGATGATGAGTGGCGAAACTCTATTTAGTATTCTATTTGATCAAATTGGAAAATCCATATATATAATAAAAAAATATCTGATCGCCGTCTATACATGAAAGATGTATAAAAATAACTATTATTGGTGTATTTATGAAAGTAATAGAACTTAAGACAGTGATTTTTAGCGTTTTTGGACACTAATCTCAGAAACGGCTTAACAAATTTACATGCAGTTTTCACATTTGTACTTCAATTGGTAAAATCTTAAATAAGAAATTTTCTTATTTATAATTTTACCAATTGAAATATAAATTTGTGTTTTGCTCGATAAGTGTTTTGCTCGACAAATTCACTATAAAATAACAGTTCTTACTTAATTAAGTCAAAAGTTTAGTTTTCAAAGTAGATAAATCATAATTTTACAAGTTTTTTTAAAGGAACCGTCTCACGCCGACAAGACACTGGCAGTGGCAGGCAAGCTAGTATTTAAAATATAATTTCATAGAAAGGGATTTAAACACACAATCATACTGTACACATGCTCCTACATGCTCCTGCCATGGTGTGTCCCATAGTAACGGATGCGCTGAAAACGTAGACTAGTTGAAGAGAAAACATTCCCTTCCCCATTTTTAGATCGAATGATATATTCAACATTTGTATAAATACTTGATGTATTAATTATCTATTATATTTTTACATGCATTGCATATTTTGATTACATATATGCGGTATACGAAGCTAAACAAAAATGGCATTAATTAATAATAATGAAATTTCTTTATATGTTTGTAAAGAAAATGTCGTAAAATCCTACTTTATCCGAATCTCCGATCCTCTAAATCCGAATATACACACAAATGTATACACACTAAAATGTCATGGTGCCCCTCCTCGAGCCCCACTAGTCAAGGTCACAGGGACGTGCCAGTTTTACGTGAACCTGGAACATTGAACACCATATCTATTTCCACATTACAAGGAAGATTTAGAATTACTTTAAGTATTATTGTTACAGTAAGGGCGCGGCGTCACAAACGCTCATAACGTATGTAATGTCTATCTTTTATATGAATGCATTGTAATAAAGCTAAAAGGATCGTATTTAATTTTAGTGGCAACTGAATTGAATAAAGAACTTAATTTATGTTTCTTTATCTTCAATTAATTAAAGTAAGCGTGAAGGTATCATTGCGATATCTCTTTATACTATAATAAGATTATTAAGTTTTAATTTTTGAAATAAACATATAAAAATTTGTACGCAACGGGATTCGAATCCGTGTTTCTTGGATACCGTCCAAGCGTTCTGACCGCTAAGCCATGTGTTCTACTACCAGCTGCGTCGAATTTCTTAAACAACTCTGTAGAGCGATTTTTATTGCTACTTAAAGATTATTAAGAAATAAAAAAAAAAAAGAGAAGTTGCTTTTTTATTTTAATATTTACTATTTTTAAAGTGTTATTCCACACTTAGGATTGGAAAATATTTTTGAAAAAACATATAAAATTTTTTTGAACGCAGCGGGATTCGACCCCCGCGCCTCTCGGATACCGTCCAAGCGCTCTGACCACAAAAATAAAATTCTATCTGCAATGTTCGAATCCCGCTGCGTTCAAATTTTTATTTGTTATAAAAACAGGCAAAATAAAAATATTTTAAATATAAGTATTAGGAAAATATTTTAAATATAACTAAATATAACTCGGGGGAGTGATTATATTTAAATTATTTTCATTTCCTCGCTCTCGTAAAAGATAAAGTGCGGCGTTGAGTTCCACCGCTCAACATGTTTCGAATTCGGTGGAAAGCGATGTTTGGAGTGTCTTGACACTAGGTACTTTTTGTTTACCCTGCTATGCGGGATGAAAGCTAAAACAAAAACTATTAGGCCATCGTGATGAATGGTACAGCGTGTTATTGTAAACATTTTTTTATTTTCATGATCCGGTCTAGTAAGCCTTACGACGGCATTGAGTTCCGCCATTTAACACACAATGTCTCGAATTTGGACGATGAGCTGCGAAAGAAAGTTAATTACAAACAAATGGATATTTTAAAATGAAACTAAACGGATTAATCGCGTATATTTTGATATTTGAAAATACATTTTTGAAAATTCGACGAATTTCTAATACTTTACAGTCAGTGGTCATAGTTGACTAAGGCTTATTCTTGTTGAATTTGTCTGCCAGTTCATTCTTGTAAAATATGCCTTGGATTCTTGCAGAAAATAGATTTTTGCAGAATTAAAAAATATATTTTTGAGTACCGGAATATTCGCCACTTATCTATTTAAAAAAATATCTATAAAGTGGGTAAAAATGAGGAAAATCAAAGATTTTACTATCTAGTAAGTGACTTAATTCATAAATGATTTATTATAGTTGACTTTTGCTAACAAGTTAACGGATAATGCAATTGCGTTTTTAGTTTATTGTCGAAAGCATTTTTGCTTCTTATAATTATGAGGATACTCCTTTATAAATAAGGAAGTTAGTTTTTAATGAATCGTTATATGCTTATATTTTGCAATAGTTATATATAAATATATATATATGAATATATATATATATATATATATATATATATATATATATATATATATATATATATATGTATAAATTAACACTGGCTTACCTTAAATATTTTCTTATTAATATGTACAATGGTAATCCAACTGAGTTATAACGGTCTGGATGCAAACAACGGAATAAGCAAGTCACTCCTAATTGTTCTTCTAAAATGCGGCGTTAAGCTCTAACACTAAAAACACCTAAAATTTAATGTATTTCGGGCGGAAAGCTGAGTCTGGACACTAGGTTCTTAAGGCTGCTGTTTTTTTGTGTAATAATAGAAATAATAATATTTAGGAATTTCTAGGTAATTGTCATGGAAGGCAACGATATCAATCATAATAAATTGACATCCCGCAGAGAATATACTGTAGATAGCTTTTTGATGGAGTCAATAGTTTATTATGTTATTTATATGAAACTATTTTATCTGGATTAATTTCGTATATTTTTATTTTCTAAGATACGATAGATAAGGGTAGACAACCCTGTTATGCGGGATAAAAGTGTCAAGCTAAATCAAATAAAAAAAAACATTAAATGCGCGTCGAAATCTTCTTACTTCTAAACTTTTTTATTTTTCTTTCTTGAATATTAAGTAAGTAACAAAATGAACGAGGTTTCGCCACTCGTAAAATCCAATATATATGAAATAGTATCAACATGCCTTTGTCCCTCCAAGCTTATAGATTACAACACAATGTATATATTAAATATTATAATAAATTATGTTTGTGTGAAATTGATTTTTTTGTTTTATCTGTGAATGAGTTAAACGCTGCAACTTATTTCATCTAATTGATCAAGGTGATATATTAATGGTGATGTTAGTATTAGACAAGATGACTAAAACAATTATTAAAAATAACTAGTGTCAAAGCCGAAATCGATACATGTGTCAAAGTTCTACTCCGCTCTTTGTCGAACTAAAATTGAGATAGCAAAATTAATTAAACTCCAATTCCCTCGAATTGGATTGAACCTGCAACCGTCGGGCTTACAATCAACTGACCCTACTCCGTCTCTATGGCCGAACAATAACAAATTACTCGTGTAACGTTCAACTGAAATGTTTTTCTAGACTCTCTGTATTCCAGTGCGTTATCAGTGCACATGATAACTGCTGTTTGCTCTTTTGCGATAACAGAGATGATTGCGTTGGTTTACTTTAACAACTAATTACAGATGTAACAGTTGTGTATAAATCTGCTTTTAAATATTATTATTCAAAATGGTGAGTACTAGATTAATGTATAGTAAAGTTATTTTACTTAAGGGCAATGGGATAGCGTTTGACAGTAAATACGGTTAGATGTTGGTTCGGTTCGCGTTAAAAGGAATAGTTATATATGAAAAAAGAAGACAGAGTGATATGGCATTCAATTTTCCATCTCTCTTCATATGAATATTATAATAGATAATATTGCGTAATAGCACTTAATTTTACGGCGGTTACCAAAATAGTAGTTTAGTCATAAAGCGCGGTCCAGCCACTAATATGGTTATAGTGGGCGTACTGTGGAAACCACAAACACATCATTCTGTTTGTTTGTTTATAAGTGTTATATTATATAGCTTTTTTAATATGCGAATAAAAATAAAAATTCTTCCATAGCAGTGATAAAACTCAATGTCAAGACATTGCGCGTAGAATAGCGTCTTAAAGCCGCGCTTTGTTAAACCAGAACGGGAAAATGAAAATAATTTAATTGTAATCATTTCGTCGAGTGGGGTTCAAATAGTCCACTATGGCCTATTCCATCATTTTACTTTAATTAAATACGTAATTAGAGGCCGGTCGTAGCGCAGTGGGACAGCGTCTGACTGTAACGTGATCGGTTGTGGGTTCGATCTCCACTCGTGGGAGTGATTATATTTAAATTATTTTCACTTCTTCGCTCTGGTAAGACAAAGTGCGACGTTGAGTTCCACCACTCAACACGCAATGTCTCGAATTCGGTGGAAAGCGAAGTACGGAGTGTCTTGACTCTAGATATTTTCTGTCTACCCTGCTACGCGGTATAAAAGCGTGAAGCTAAAAAAAATACGAATATGTTATAATACATGAGGCCGTCTGTAAGCACGGTTGGTCGTTATTTTGATTCCCTGTCGGAGGAATGATTATATTTAAATCATTTCCATTTCTTCACTCTAGTAAAACAAAGCGCGGCGTTGAGTTCCGCCACTCAACATTGTCTCGCATCATGTCTACCTTGATGATAAAAAGTAAATATTAAAAATAAATTATTTTAATATTAGAAACATAACAAAAACCTTTTAAAATGCCTAATGTCAGTAGAATTGGGATTTCAACTAGTAACCTTGGCAAATAAATATTATAAGCGTTATGCATGAGTCACTGTCATTAAAGATGTCTTCTCTATATTATGCATAAGGGAACAGTCTATTTCACGAAGTGTGGGCGCGGGCTCTTAGTGGGTGGTAAAATCTTATTATAGACACAATTTAATGTTATTTTATTCATTTCCAAGTGTGTTTGCGATTTGATTCTTATATTTTAAATACATATTGGTGTATAGTTTTGACTTTACGATGTTTGGTATATGTACGATTTTCTGGCTCTTTTTTCTATTTTACGCGTGTTCACTAGTAAAACCTAAAATTCTTTTATTATGTGGAAAATTTGCGAAATTCCCTGTTAGTGCATCAGTAGTTTTAGTTACTTAGTGAATAAAAAAAATGTGAAAATTCATGTTTAATGATAAATAAATACCCGCTGCATTGTTTATTTACTTGACAAATTCCTAAGTTACTGTTACCCTGCTACGCGGGATAAAAGCGTGAAGCTAAAAAAATCTAGTTTAATTAATTTTTTTTTTGCTTTAGGAACATGTTTAAATTACATATTTGTGTTTTGTAACGGCGTAGGTTAGGTTAAAAGTGAAATATTTTGCATAATAAATCCAGTAATGATTTTTTTTATCAAAATCCTAATACAACGGAGTATATGTTCTTTCTGATTATATATTATACTATGCGAGGTAAAAAAGAAGCTGCTTTAATAACTGAAGGAAACTTGCGACCACTTTTTACGAAAATAACGCGGACTGAGAAGTATTAAATTTGGTATAGTTACGTTTTACATTCTAAATTTTAAATGAAATTATTGTAAAAGGATCAATTGCGTATATTTTGGTATTCGAAAATACATTTTTGGAAACCTGACGTTTCGAACACTACATTAGTTCGTGGTCTTAAAATAGTATCATTTAAAATGTGTAAATATCGCGAAAATCAAATATCTTATTAAGTTACATTTTATATAGAGAATAACTATAGAAATTAATAAAATAAATACACACACTACTATTTTGATATAAATATTTTTGTTAATAGTGACTTGCTATATATATATATATATATATATATATATATATATATATATATATATATATATATATATTATGTTTAACCAAGGCCTCTAATACCAATAAAATAACATGATGGACAGTTATTATGGCTCATGACATTAGAACCATACAAGTCATATATATATATATATATATATATATATATATATATATATATATATATATATATTTAATGTTTAACCAAGGCCTCTAATACCAATAAAATAACATGATGGACAGTTATTATGGCTCATGACATTAGAACCATACAAGTCAAGTCAGCATTATTAGAATCGTAACGCGAGTCTCCTCTAGCGATGGGAAGCATTATTTATGTATTTAAGAATTGATTCCTTTTTAATATGATTTTATTTAACAATAGCATTTGATCTGTTGGTCGTTCCAGTAGATTAAGTTTTATTTTCAATATTATTTTAAGAACATGAAATTTTGTAGAGGCCGGTCGTGGCGCAGTGGGACAGCGTCTGACTGTAAACTGCGATCGGTTGTGGCTTCGATCCCCACTCAGGGGAGTGATTATATTTAAATTATTTTAACTTCCTCGCTCTGGTAAAAGACAAAGTGTGGCGTTGAGTTCCACCACTTAACACGCAATGTCTCGAATTCGGTGGAAAACGAAGTACGAATTGTCTTGACACTAGGCACTTTCTGTCTACCCTGCTATGCGAGATAAAAAGCGTGAAGCTAAAAAAACTGTTCTTATTTAATCAAATATGAAAATAATTATGATTTCTATTATTTTTAAAATAATCCACTCGCGCTTCCCTAAAATTGTCTAGAGTGTTTAAGATACACTGATTTAATTCATATTTTTAATTTTAATTATATATATATATATATATATATATATATATATATATATATATATATATATATATATATATATATATATATATATATTAAAATACAGTAAACAGAGTGTAGCTGCGTCAACATCCAACATCCGGGCGTATAACATGTGATCTTTGACATTAACAGAGATAAAACAGGAGGAAAATTACTAAATAATAAATTTTATACTAGAATATTGTTATCATAGTTTTGTAACTATTTGCATATATTATTTGTTTTATTATGAAAAATTGAATCGAAAATTGAAAGACGCCTGAGAGAGGATGGTGCAGTGGGCAGCATTTGACTGTAAACGCGATTGGTTGTGGGTTCGATTCCCAGTCGGAGGAACTATTTAATAATTTTATTTTATTTTACCGCCCTTAGACAACGCACGGCGATAATTTCGCTGCTCTACACACATTGCCTCGATTTCTCTGTCTGTCTCGACACTATGTTGGTTTTGACTACCTAGATATATATAAAAAAAATTGTCTTTAACTAAAAGAAGGCAATGCTCTTTCTGAGGATAAAATGTTATATGGCTCTTAAGATTTCATATAAAGAATATTATATACTTCGCAGAAAAATTCTTTACGCTTATTTTATCGAATCGAACTTGTAATAAAATATGCTAATCAAAGATTTACCAAACCATTACTTATTAACAAGAATCAAAATAAAAAAAACATTTCATGATATTTTTTGTTTTGTCGACAGTATCATGTTTATTTGTTCTTGGTAAGCATTGTTGAAATTCCATTAAAATTTACCGAATATTATGAACATATTTAGTAAATTCTAAATATATCGTGTATAGATATATTTAATTACTTTATAATATACACATTCTACCACTCAACCCGCAATGTCTCTAATTCAGTGGAAAGCGAAGTACGGAGTGTCTAGACTTGTACTTTCTGTCTACGCTACCCTCTAACTAAAAAAAATGTAAATGCTCGAAAAATACATTCTAGTCTATGTGTAATTCTCATGTATGTATGTATAAGCTATATCATTTTAAAGTTTCATCCAAATCTGCTTAGTATTTTTTGCGTGATAAATCTAACATTTTAAATGAAACTATTTTAACCGGATTAATCACGTATATTTTGGTATTCGAAAATACATTTTGGACATATTATTTTTGGATTAGGTGTACAAAATGTATTTTCGAATACCAAAATGTACGCGATTAATCCGGTTAAAATAGTTTCATTTAAAATGTATAAAAATCGCGAAAATCACAGATCTTATAACCTAACAATTTTTTGTATTTATAATATTAATGAAAATTACTATATTAAAATTAGTCAATTAATTCATAATGAATGTGATCAATCAGTTAATTAAATAGTTTTTTTCTTATATTTGTTAACAAAAACGCAACATATGTTCAAAGAACAATAGTGATCTACGCGTCAGATGCAAATTTAAACAATTAAATCACAATATAATAAATTTTAATATGTTTGTATCATTTAAACGCATTTGGGGCTTCGATCCACACTCGGAGAAATGAAAATGTGTAAAACTAGAGAGTACCCACAGTTTGGTTTGCCTAGAATATATTAGAATAGATAGTGTCAACACAAAACATGTAAATACTATGTATAAAATAAACACTAAGAACAAAAAAAGGAAAAATTTTAAAATCGAAGATCTGGTTTTACGAAAATCTCCTATAAAATTGAAGAGGTACCGAAAATATTAATACGTTTTTGAGAAAACGTATAAAATTTTTTGAACGCAGCGGGATTCGTACCCGCGCCTCATGGATATTGTCAAAGGATACTTCTGACCGCTAGGCCAAGCGTTCTACTAGTAAAAAAAAATTCAAAAATTTTTCCTAATCCTAAGTGTATTTATAAATAGTAAATATTAATACGAATACGATTTTATTTAGAAATCCATATATAGCACTTCGTATGGAGTGACATACACGTTGCTAAGGCAACGCGTATTTTACGCGTCAACAGGACATCCAGCCATGTAAAATACACCATTCTCGTGTTCTTTTTTTGTCAGGTTAAAGAAAAATCTACTTAAGCGTGTCAATATTTAACAAGCGGTAAGACGCAAGCCGTATAGGGCGTAGTCAAATCGCCGCACCCAGTACCCTGACGAAATCGCCTATAAATCTACTCTTTTTATTGATACTAAATGTTGCACAAAGTTTTTTTTTTTTTAGGAATAACTAGAAATGTACGGATTATGTAAGAGTGGTTTTACACCTTCCGTTGTGAATACCATAGTGGCATAATGGGACACCATCTGACTGTAAATGCGTTGGTTGTGGATTCGATCCCCACTCGGAGGAATGATTATATATAAAACTAGTAAATGCCCGTAACGTCCGTCGCGTAGACTAGGCCAAATGCTATAATTTTGTCGTACAAAATACTTTAAACTAATATATTATTTTTTATTTATAAACATATTAATACAAACCTGTGTAAAATACTACATGTTAAAGGAAAATTGCATTTATATCGGTTCAGCCATTTTCGCGATAAGCGTGTATGTGTTTGACATAGGCACATTCAGTAAAATTATATTATTGTTAGAATAAAATCTACATCCTTATTGTAATGAACAATTATGACTATAATTAGTTTTGCGGCCGGAGGCAAGTCATTTAAAAATAAATCCCGCGGGAATGTCATTAGGGAAGACGTCATTATAGCTCAGTTTGATAGCAAATGCATTTGTTAGTAACAGGATTAATTTCCACTGGGGATAATATACAAATTTACATAAGTTCAGTTCGGGAAGTACGGCGTTTAGTTACGTTGCGTAATCTGCAATGTTTCTATAATAAAGGGATTATTGTCAATACATCGAATCAATTTTGGGGTTGCGTTTGTCGATGGATGCAATTTGATTTCAATATTTTTAGGGGACGTTAGTGTAAAGTTAAATCCAATTGGAGTCAGAGCTCTTGTTTCGTCCTTGTGCGACTTTTCGTCTATAGTATATTTTATATTTTATATGTAAGTATATTTTTAGAAAGGAGTAAAATGTTTAATATACCTATGAAAAGATCTTTGATTTTCACACATTTTAAATGAAACTATTTTAAACGGATCAATCATGTATATTTTGGTATTCGAAAATGCATTTCTGGAAACCTGATGTGTCGAACACTTTACAATAGGCTGAGGAGGCATTTGTCTGTTGTATCAACCAACAATGTATTAGTTATTATTATTTCTCCAAAAACGTATCCAAAAAAATATTTTTGAAAACTATACAAATTAAAAATAGTTTCATTTAAAAGACTGCCAGACTTTATAAGACTTTTTTTTCTTGTTTTGAGCTCATTCTTTGACTGAAAAAAATCGCGAATAAGTCTAAAATTTGATATATTTTTGCATATCATTTCGCTATCAACGACCATCAAAATATATTAACACAGTATTTAGAGATTATCAATGAAATATAACTATTGGCGAGTGATAACAGCCGTGATAAAGTTATCACAAAAGCCGAATATCACCAGACAAGTTAAGCCTGACAATATATGTATAATGTCACTTGAAACTTTTTCAAAATAACAACATTTTATTATGAATAATGGCTTTTTTGATGAGTAAAATTAGCGTCGCCATAGCAACGTGCTTGACACATTTATATTATGTGACATATAAAAGCCAATGGCCAAGTTCCGTTCTCGGCTTGCGTTATTATAATATAAAAAATATTAGAAGGAAGTTAAGTTTTACGTATTAATAAAATTATATTACTTAATGAGAGATTACAGTTGAGATATTTTAATTGTTAAAAAATCTTCCTGTAATATAAACCTTAGTTACCCTAATGTTATTTACTATTTTTAAAGTGTTATTCCACACTTAGGATTAGAAAACATTTTTGAATTTGAATTCTCTCTACAGAGATGCTAAACAACATAAATAAGTTGTAACAAAACGTATAAGAATTTCGACGCAGTTGGTACTAGAACGCATGGCTTAGCGGTCAGAGCGCTTGGACGGTATCCAAGAGGCGCGAGTTTGAATCTCGCTGCGTTCAAATTTTTATACGTTTTTTCAAAAATGTACCCTAATGTTAACCTAATGTAAATTTTACAAGAGAAATAACATAACAATAAGGAAAAAAACGTACAGACCTAGTCTGTAGTGTAATAATTTTTATTTTTAAAAAAAGAGAGAGTCTAGTTGCTTAGCTATTTTACAGTCACGTGTGAAAATATTTATAGTGAAGTCAATATGGAACCAATCTACCTTTTTACAACTTGTTTATATTATGTTCTATATTTATAAAAAATAAAAATGTGACTGGCTGTCTGTTCATGGAAGATATGTGACAAAAACTATTAGGAGCATTTACAATTGTAATAGAACCCAAAACCATGGTTTTTTGTGTGCGTTTATGCACACCGATCTCAGAAACGGCTAAACTGATTCCAGTGCAGTTTTCACTATAGTAGTTTTGCTACTTCCCTTTAACATTTAGTGTTCATTTTATTTCAATTGGTTCATAAATAAATAAGAGGCCGAACGTGGCGCACTGTGACAGCGTCTGACTGTAAAGGCGATCGGTTGTGGGTTCGATCCCCACTCGGGGGAGTGATTATATTTATTTAATTTTCATTGTATTATTTAATAGCAATTAAATAATACAGTGAAAATTAAATAAATATCCTCGCTCTGGTAAAGACAAAGTGCAGCGTTAAGTTCCACCACTCAACACGCAATGTCTCGAATTCGGTGATAAGTACAGAGTGTGTTGACACTAGATACTTTTTGTCTACTCTGCTATGCGGAATAAAAACGCGTGAACTTAACATTAACATAACATCAACGTAAATAAGTGAGTAATAACAATGTAAAGTGTTTTCTTCGAAAAAAATATTGCAAGGGTCAAATTTACGCAAACGATGTTGCGGCTAATTCACTCTATTCTATTTATTTTGTATGAAGGAAAATATAATTTGTTTATAAAAGAGAAGATTATAATATTGGTTCATAGAAATATGAGTGACAGTCGACCAACGACCAGAAGACTTTATAAATTTAGAAAATGACATAAAATTGCATTCAAATTCCAGTAAAGTCTAATAAAGTCTAAACAGCTTAATGGATGCTGGTGCAGTAGTTTCCTAATTGTGTCATTTTTTTATTGTCATGCATCTTCTGGACATAGATATAGGCAGTTTTCTGCCTTTTTATAATCTGTACTATATTATTTTCACTGTGGAATGATTTACTTGTGGCAGTGTTTCCAGTTCGATACGATATGGGTACCTTTATAAAGCCCGCTTACTCCCATCTTAAAGACTGTAAATGTACCTGAAGTTCACCTGGTGTTGTGGGCCGTGATACTATTATTAGATTCTCACGTATGGGCTTATTTTAATTTCTTATTTATTTATAAGTGTCTTATATAGAGATACGAAGACTAAATGACTAGAAGAAACAATAGGTGACTATATTGACAAGTATTACAATATACAATCAATTAGTTTCTGGATTTTAAGCGAAAATTGGAGGATAGAGTCAATAGATTTTGACAATAGATTTTCTTATCTCCTGCCGGGGTTCTTGGTAAAGTTGGGGCATTGTACGTGGTCCCGGCTAGTGACTGTCTTGAAGGTGTAACCTGAGGTTTAGGTGGGTAAACGGCACGGCCTACATCTGCCAGTCCATAGACCCACATAATCCGAGTTCCCTAGTTCCCCAGTATCCATCACAGGAAAGTCCTCTGGATCTCAAAAAAATTAGTCATTTAGATGATGTGTTCACTATATAATGACTTAAGGTTAAAATAAAACCGTCAGAAATGTACCTTAAATAGCGTTCAAAGGAAGCTGTATATTGGATAATTGAGCAGTGTCGGGTCTCGTCAAGACGACTCACAAGGACTTTGTCTCTAGACGCAATGTGACGTTATTTTTATATTTTTTTTATTTACGAATTATATTGCATGATAAATACAAAATTTGAAGCCGATTGTGGCGCAGTGGAACAGCGTTTCATTGTAAATGAGATCAATTGTTGGTTCGATTCCCACGCGGAGAATGATTTTTTTTAGATTATTTTCATTCCCTCGTTCTGGTTAGAGAAAAGTACAGCGTTAACTTCTACTGTTAAACAAGCTATGTTTCGAATTCAGCGGAAAGTGGAGTACGAAGTGAAGTCTTGTCGCAAGGTACTTCCTGTCTACCCTGCTATACGCGAAGCTAAAAAAATACAAAATTTATTGTACAACTAGAAGACAATTTTTATACTATATAAAGTGAAACCAGAGGAACAGTATTAAATAATGTATGAATTACACACAGAATAAAAATATTAAAAAAAAAAACAACAACAATTTAATCAAAATTGTATTATTACCATACATAAATTATAAAATAAAATTGTCTTAATAGAATTATTATTATGTTAACTTTATTAATTAATATTAAAATATTTTAAAACTTATCTCCTTTTATGGATGTTAAAAAAACTGTTTACCGTATCACCATACGTAAACAAGAGTAATTATATGATAAATTAGCTTCTATTCTAAATGCATACATAAATTTCTAGAATGAATAGTATGTACCATTCTTTCATCAACCACCTATTTCTTACTTTTAATTTTATCGAGAGAATGTGTGATAAAGGAATGGTAAAAAAGATAAATGAAGTAAAGGTGACTGGTACGAGAGGTCGGGGGACACCTCTATTGACTTCTGACAACATATATGGATTATAATGAAGACAGGTTAGGTTAGACCCTTGAAGGCATGTAGGAAAACATTAATGATGAATGTAGACGATGTGAGAGAATTTTCCATACTGTACCGTTTGGTGCCCCGTTCACACTGACTACCCCGCTAGGGATAAAGCGTTAAGCTAAAAGTAGAATAATATGTATAGATGGCGACAGCGTGTATGAAAATTATAATTTCCGATACGATTTCCAGTTCTAACGCCCAACTTTCTCTACTAACATGTTGCGTTTGCTTTTCTCAACAACCGGTATAAGCTCAATTACATAGGCTCGAACGCTAGGTTATTATCTATATATAAATACGTGAAGCAAAAGTTTGTACGCCTTATTTCGAAAATAACGCGAACTGAGCAGTCTGAAATTTGGCACAGTTGGTAGTTGATATCGGGAAGGAGTGCGGAATGCAAATTTTTTTAGAAATAATGCATAAAGGTATATTAAAATAATAAAATAAATGTAAAACACACTACCATGTGTTTGACACACACGTTTATATAAAGTGACATATACGTTACTATGGCAACGCGTTGTTAACGCGTCAACGGGATAGTTACTATTAATGATTGAACTATTTTTACGTATTTAATTATCTAAAATTTAGTACTAATAACTTACTTTATAATATTAAATATATTTATTTTATAATTCTATTATACATTTAGCCTCGGTTATTCCTTATTACATCAGCTATAGCAATAAAACCCTGTCAAATTTAGTATGCCATTCCAGAGATTAGCCAGAACAAACAGCCAGACAAATATTATAAATATATATACAGTATACGGACATATGCATTTAGTATAAAGCGGCTGTATAAATAATATAAAGTATACTTTATAATATAAAGTACTAAATATATATTTATTTTTATGCTTGTTACAGATAGCAATATGGTGGTGTGTCACGGCTTTCCTATTGTCTCGTATGGGGCTCATAGAGACGAGAATGGAGGAAATCGACCCAAAATACAAAAATTTAGAGGTAAATATTTAAATATATTTATTTATACATACATCACTCTATATGCCTATATTTAGAACAGTTACAGTTCTGGATGACTGACAGACAACGCATAGACGCGCTACCGTGCAATGAAACCATGAAACATTTATAATCCATCCAAACGAAATTGCGGGTAACAACTAGTTATTAATTTTGTTATTTTCAAAGCATTATTTAAATGAGGTTGGTCGTGGCGCAGTGGGACGGCGTCTGACTGTAAACTCGATCGGTTGTGGGATTGATCTCCGTTAAAGACAAAGTGCGATGTTGAGTTCCACCACTCAACACGCAATCTCTCTAATTCGGTGGAAAGCGAAGTACGAAGTGCCTTGACACTAAATGCTTTCTGTCTACCCTGCTGTGAGGGATAAAAAGCGTGAAGTTAAAAAAAGGAAAGAAACATGACGTTAGTACTCCGTGGTCACAAGAAGTTTCAACTAATTGAGATGAAGAGACCATAGTGGCGAAGTAAGACGTTCGAGTGTAAACGCAAATGGTTGAGGATTCGATCGTCGCCGGGGGTGGTAATTTTATTTTTAACTTTCATTTTTCCACCGTGGTAAGACAAATTAAGGCGTTGAGTTCCGTCAGTCTACAAACAATGTCTACTAATGCTAATGTTTCGGGTAGATAGTGGAGAATGCAGAACGCAGTGTCTTAACACTAGGTTCTACTACACTGCAATGCGAGGAAAAGCGTGAAGCTTCAAAAAAAAATCCATATTCTATTGTTTTAAAATACACGTCTTATTCATTCAAATTTAATACCTTATATTTTTGGTAAATTTATAATAGATTTTTCTTTTTAAATAAAAAATAATATATAATTATTGTTTCATTTATAACTGTGCAAGGAATTAAACAATGAAAGTCATAATATAACCGGGTATATAGAAGTAGGCATTAATCACCAAGCCCTTTAAAATTTTAGAAAAGCGTGCTTGCTTCGCTGGAGAGCCTTAGGCGAACCTTTTGACTAGAATTTCGAGATTGGCTGAAAAGAGAATTTAAAGTAGCTTCTTAAAAATTTTACATTTAAAACAAGTACCTTAGCTTTAACGTTACTAAAATTATTAAAAAAATAAGTAAGTAATAACTAATATACTTATATTAGCTAAAATTAAGAGGCCGGTCTTGGCGCAGTGCGGCAGCATCTGACTTTAAACGCG
The DNA here is from genome assembly GCA_032432895.1 of Dryadula phaetusa. Taxonomy (NCBI): domain Eukaryota; kingdom Metazoa; phylum Arthropoda; class Insecta; order Lepidoptera; family Nymphalidae; genus Dryadula; species Dryadula phaetusa. Next base: position 775,161 of record JAOYRS010000036.1, read on the forward strand.
ACCGGTTTGTGGGTTCGATCCCCACTCGGGGGAGTGATTATATTTAAATTCACTTCTTCGATTCGATTAGATTTAAAACACTTTGCAGTTATAGGCTACCTTAGCCTATAATGTTACCACCGACAGCCGTAGTGCTCCAAATATCGTGTTCTCGAAAATGTATTATTGAATACCGAAATAAACGCGATAGATCCGTTTAAAATAGTATTAGTTAAAAAGTGTTTATGGCCGAAGAGCCTATTATGTTATACATAATATACATTGATACATGATGTTTTATTATATTTTTATAAAAAAATATTGAGAGGGAAACAAGTGCAATTACTTACTTGCCGTTTACTGCTTATCGTCTAAAATTGATAAAATGGCGGAAATAAACGCCGTGTTTTGTCTTACCAGACTAAAAACATAATTATATTATTTAAATATCCCATTTTTTTAGCTTCACGCTTTTATCCCGCATACCAGGGTAGTCAGAAAGTACCTAGTGTCAACTCCGTACTTTCCACGGAATTTGAGATATTCCGTGTTAAGTGGTGGAGCTCAACGCCGCACTTTGTCTTTACCAGAGCGAGGAAGTGAAAATAATTTAAATATAATCACTTCCCCGCATGGGGATCGAACCCACAACCGATCACGTTTACAGTCAGACTCTGTCTTCCTGCGCCACGACCGGCCTCTTTGTATATTATTAAAGAATCAAAAATTAAAAAGTAAAACTGTGTCCCACCGCGACATTATGGGCTTTAATGATTTCAAAGGAAATTCCATCTGACAAAATTATACATTTCCATACTAAAAGTAGAAACATTTTATATATATATATATGTGTATGCATTTTTATTCTGTTTAATTGAACTTTGCATTATGCACTTCCGTACGCTGTGCACTTGTGACAAGGACTCGGGTTAACCCTTACATTAAGAGCTTAAGTACTAGAAACCTCTTTTCAGTTCTATTTTTTTAATTTTTCTCAGTCATTTTTTACTTTTAGTCTATTTAAAAGTCATTACCTGTTAGATTGTTCAACCCACCAAGAATTTTCTTTAAGTGGATATCAAATCTATTTACAATTATTTTTGGTTTAAGTTTAATCGAATCAGAAGTAGCATAGTATAAAAAAACACGTTCTTTACTTCTAAAATTAAAACTTCGTGTGTTGAATAGCGAAACTTAACGCCGCTTTTTATCTTCCCAGAATAGCGGAATGAAGATAAAATAGATCGACCACACAATGGGAATAGAAAACACAACCAATCTTTGTAATTACATTAAATGAACTATTGTAACTGGATTAATTGCGTATATTATGGATTTCTAAAATACATTTTATTATTTTAAAAATTTATTTAGAACCCTTAACAGTAGTCTGCGGTCACAGGTAGACTAATCTCAACTAAATCGCATATATTAAAAATCGTCGAGAAAAGCAAAGATCTTATTAATTATTTACATATTTACAATTATTTCCAGCCCGACCCACCATCTACGGAGAAACCGAAGCCGGAGCCGCCACGAATTGAACTTAAAATGGGAAAATGCTTTCACATGTCCCGCGAGCACTGTCCCACCGATGGGCAAAAGTGTACACGCGTGGACGCCGTGTCCGTCTTCTGTTGTGACATTGATAATAACTTTAGACTGAAAGAGGCCCTTACTATGACAAGTGAGTATGATAATTTTTTTAGCTTTCCCCTTTATCCCACATAACAGGGTAGACAGGAAGTACTTAGTGTCTAGACTCTCCGAACTCGGATTTGGTGATTATTTTTTTTTATAATTTTTCTAATACAAAGTGCTCGCGTCTTTTCAAGCCTTAGCTTAACCAGTGTATATATGTAATAGCGGTCTAGCAATTTTTTTTTTTATTATTTGTGTATCATATAATGTGATGTGTTTTTGTGACTCTAATTACATTTGTGTGTATATACAAGATTAATACCGAAACCCCAAAATGAAATTATTTTAATAGGAATTTCGCGTATATTTCGGTATTCTATAATATATTTTACAAAACTAACTTTTAGCATTACAGCAGTCGGTTTGTCTTTAACTGTGACCACGGACTACAATAAAGTGTTAGAAATATTGAATTTATAAAATTGTTATATGGTATACCAATTCCCCGCATAGCAGAGTAGACAGGAAGTACCCAGTGTGAAGACACTCCGTATTCCGCTTAAAATTTATCCGTTTAAATACCAAATTAACCCGTTTAAAATAGTATAATTTAAATAGTTTAAACATAGTAAAAGATTTTTATGTTATTATTATATTAATTGTGTGTTATATACGAATAGGTTTATCTAATGGTGTCTTCACAAGATCGAAGCGAAAGCACATAATGTTGACAATTAAAAAAAAATAATAATTAATATTTTGGGTCACTTAAATCTCAACAAATATCCTCAACAAGGATACGGTGTAATTTTTCTCAACTTTACGGTTTTCTCGAACCATAGAAAATCTAGTGTCAACACAACCCCATTCTCCACTCTCCGTTCAAATTTAAGACATTGCGTGTTGAGGGGGAACTGAACCCCGATCTTTGCCTTAGCAGAGCGGGCGTAGCCTAAAAAAATAATCTGATTTAATGGAATAAGGATAGACGCTGCAAGTAGGTCTCTAAAATGTAGTGTTTATTTTATTTTAGACATCAAACTTGTAACTTTATAAGACACCCGTCAAATGGTGTACTAAATGTTTTTCCTTAGCTTTGTGTGTGTAAAGAACTCAGTGTAAAGCTACTGCGTAATTCGTATGTACGCGTAACATGTAGGTACATAATATATTTACATATGCGGGTTATAACATTTATTTATCCTTACTACTAGAACCGTTGCCCTGGCAACGTGTGATCACTTCTGCAAAACTATGTTTAATATCTATTATATTAATTTAGTTGTATTACTTGTATGTTTTCATGTCAAATTTCGTACTGTACTGCCTGAATTATGTTCGTAAAATAGGCAAAACCCATTGTATTTCTTAACATATATACTAATATAATAGTTATATTATAGAGTTTTTTGTTTTTTTCTTAACTTCACACTTTTACCCCGCATAGCAGGGTAGACAGAAAGTATTTTTGAAAAAACGTATAAAAATTTGAACGCAGCGGGATTCGAACTCGCGCCTCTTGGATGCCGTCTAAGCACTCTGACCGCTAAGCCATGCGTTCTACTAACAGCTGCGTCGAAATTCTTATAGGTTTCATTACAACTTATTTATGTTGTTTAGCATCTCTGTAGAGAGATTTTTACAAATTTCTACTACTTAAAGATTATTATTTTTCTATAATTCAAATTTTTATACGTTTCTTCAAAAAAAAGTTACATATAGTCATATTCTCAATTGTATTGTGGACAGTGTCTGATTGTGAAGGCGATCGGTTTTGGGTTCGCTACCCTCTCGGGAATCAATTTAAATTATTTTCACTTCCTCTGGTAAGACAAAGTGTGGCGTTGAGTTCCACCGCTCAACACGCAATGTCTCGATTTCGGTGGAAAGCGAAGTACGCAGCGGGATTCGAACCCGCGCCTCTTGGATACCGTCCAAGCGCTCTGACCGCTAAGCCATGCGTTCTACTACCAGCTGTGTCGAAATTCTTATACGTTTTGTTACAACTTATTTATGTTGTTTAGCATCTCTGTAGACGCATTATACTTGCAAGATTTCACACACACTAACTAACACGGCAAGTTAAATAAAAGATTGCAAATATTGTAATAATTATAATAATCATCTTTTAAACCCCAGATATCTTAAAGAAATACATTATAAGTATTTTATATAAGCTAGAAGCAGCTTCACGTTCAATCATATTATAGTAGGGTAGGCAGAGAGAACCTGGTGTCAGGACATTCCGTTCTCTACTTTACTCCTATATTCGAGACCTTACTGACGACACAAAGACAAAACGAAGCGCGGCGTTAAGTTCCGCCACTTAACACGCATAATAATTACTATTAACAGGTACAAATAAAACAGAAAATAATAAAATTGTTTATGGTAATTATGTCAATAAAATTCGATTATATTAGCATCGAAACAAAGTTAGCAAGGCGATGCGATAGCTCGCAGTAAATGTCAATGCAACTGCAGGTACAAAGGTCGGATTGGCTTGTAAAATGTCAACTAATTAAAAATATCTATCGTACTTTATATTTATTTTTAAATGTAAATTTTAAATATATTGTAACATTTAAATATGATTAAATGAAAGAAATAATTATTTATAAAATATGCTTTATTTTATAATTATACTTACTAATATTAATTAAACTTATTGTTTTTAACGGTATGTCTTGACACCAGTTTCTCTCTGACTATCTTAAAATTCGGGATAAAGCGTATAACTGTTTCGCCTTAAAATGATTAATCCTACTTTTTAGTTTAACAGGGTAGATAGGAGGGTATCTAGTAGCAAGATATTTAGCTGTCCGCCAAAATGCGCAACATTGCGTGTTGAATTGTGAAGTTCAACGCTGTGTTTTGTCTTACCAGAGCGAGGAAGGGCAACATAATTTCAATATAATTATTCCACCGAATGAGAATCGAATCCGTAAACGATCGCGTTGACATCCACACGCTGTCCGTTTGTGCCTAAGCCTGCCTGATTGATTTATGTTACTCTATATTTTAATACTTAAAAAATCTATATATTATAGTAAAAAAGTTATTAAATATTCAAGAATTACCTGTTCATAATTAACTCTTCCAATAAATATATTTAGTACCAAATTATAATTTAATAGAGATTAAATTGGAATAGGAAACGAATGTTTATGTCCACACATAAATATTGATAATATATGATAACTAAAACTATTGCAGTATATGATGAGGCTATGTTGATCGTGAATTCGTTTGAAAATTGAAATTGTTTTGTTTCAAGTATATATAGGTATAATTATTGCTTTTCTTATAACAATGAGCTATATATATATATATATATATATATATATATATATATATATATATATATATATATATATATATGTATATATATATATACAAAATATTACGCGTCCTTCCGCTTTAATCAGTGCGAACCTAGCAGGTTAGGCAGTGAGAATCTAGTGTCTTGACACTCTGTTGCGTTGAGTGATGGTGTTCAACGCTTCGAGTTAGCAGAGTATGTGAATGAAAATAATTAATATAAAATCTAACCCCTGAGTGGGTCTTCAGGCAGGTGACTAGTAAAGTTATTATAATCGAAAACAGCTCTACGTATTAACGAGCACAGCAAGATAGTCAGAAACAACCTAGTGTCAAGACACTCTGTTCACTGCTATCTGCCAGAAATAAAGATTTTGTGGTGAACTCAACGCCTCGCTTCGTCTTACAAGAGCGGAAAAATGAAAATAAATTTTAAATATTATAATCATTCTTCCAAGTGGGAATAGAACCTACAACCAGTGGTGTTTACAGTCAGACGCTATCCCACTGCGTCACTTCGGCCTCCAATATCTTCACCTAATAGTTATTGCACTAAATAAAAATACATATTTATGCATCGAAAATTGCTATTAAAGTAAAAACCGAATCTAATCGGCGTGACTAATCAAGGAATGCACAACGTTAGACCACGCGCCATTGTAAATTATAATATACTACGACTTGTTTACAATAACACGGCTTACGTATTATGGATTATATTAAGATTTCCGAGTACTTTACTTAACTTCGTGTTAGCTTCGAATTTTAATTATTAGTAAATAAGGGAACGTTATTCGATCTTATTAGTTATATTATGGGTCTCTTTTACTCGGTCACTTGTCGGCTGGGTCAAGACCTATATGAATAGTGGCCAGAGTCCGGGCTCCCGCACTCGGTCAGGTTTAATTAAAGACACCGTTCTCATGCGTACCTTTCAATCTCTGATCCAGCTTCACCCGGCTCTCGTCAACATGCTATGTTATTGGCATAAATAAATCAATATGTCAATAATTTGATTTTTTTTGTTAATTTATTTAATAACAAACTGTACAACAGCTCTGGTCTAGCGGTCATGTTAGTGTCCAACAGTGTCCAGTGTCTAGTCATGCTTCCAAAATCCGGACACGTTTAAATATTTTAGCCAAAAGTTACAAGATTTGTGTTTGTGAACCGAGATTGTTACAAGATCGGTGCCCAAATATTTATACACATTTCTAAGAAATAATCGTTTGGCAAGAGAAAATGCTATACATAAAAAAAAAAATAGTTTTAAAGTGCAATTCCACACTATAGATAACACATCTCTTTTTAACAGACCAAGCGCACTGACATGACATCATTTAAAAAAAAATAATTTATATATTATGTAAGCGTTGATTGTTTCAAACAATGGAGTTTCTGACTATGTTTATGACATAAATGATAAAAGTACAGAATTTAAATCATGACTATATTGTTATTGAACAACTGAATGTATCTTTTCTCAGAACTAAGTCTAGTCATCAACACGTAATGTCTCGAATTCCACCGAAAGCGACGTACGGAGTGTCTTGACACTAAGTACTTTCTATCTACCCTGCTATTCGGGATAATAGCGTGATGCTAAAAACAAAAGTCTAATCATCCACATTTCTAAGAATATATTACTATACTTTTTGATAGAGATGGCCATAAATACTTGTTATTCGTATATTTTGAAGTAGTGATATTCCGTATAATTTTTTTTACGTAGTCTCCGCATACTACAATTAATTACCTAGGCTCTCGGATTTTGCACCAAGATTAACGTATTTTTGAAAAGATTTATGAGGCCAGTCGTGGCGCAGTGATACAGCGTCTGACTGTAAACGCGATCGGTTGTAGGTTTGATCCCCACTCGGGGTAGTGATTGTATTTAAATTATTTACACTTCCTCGTTCTTGTAAGTACAAAGTGCGGCGTTGAGTTCGACCACTCAACACGTAATGTCTCGAAATCAGTGGAAAGCGAGGTATGGAGTGTTTTGACACTAGGTGCCCTGCTATGCGGAATAAAAGGGTGTAGCTAAAAAAAGGTTTATAGTTGAACTATGTTTTATTTTCAACATGAGATAGTCAGAGTGTTCGTATATCACTTATACAAGTAAACAAAATTCAAGTGTGTTTATAATTATAGTAACTGCTTTTTATTAAATGCATAGTATATCATACATATTATGTATACGGTAGACATACCAAAATAATATTTTATATAAATTTGTCTGTTTGTATGTCTGTTCTAGCTAATCTTTGGAACCAATGGACTTTTCCTGTCAGGTGTAATATTATAAAAAGGCAGTTAGGCTACATTTAATTTAGAATTATTATATATAAAGATCAACGTATGTTAGATTCCACGCGGACAAAGTAGCGGGCGCAGCTCGTTACAAATATATTCTTCACCTCGATTCATCCACAAAGCATTTCCGCTTTTTTGGCATATTACACGTTGAGTGGCAAAACCCAACGCTGCGCTTTGCCTTATTCAATCAGGAAGTTGTAAATGACTTAAATATAAACACTCCCACAATGAGTGTTCTGCTCTTCGTGATGTTTATCTGTGACCACTGACTACTCTAAAGTGTTCGAAACGGTTACATATAAAAATAAACGATCTTTGATTTTCGTGATTTTATACACATTTTAAATGAAAATATTTCAAAAGGATTAATCGTTTATATTTTGATATTCAAAAATACGAATGAACACTACAGTAGTCACAGGTAGTATACCAACGCTTAAAAGTATACTTTCGTATACACAAATGTACGCAATTAATCCATTTAAAATAGTTTCATATGAAAAATAAATTAAATGTCAATGAAGAACCTTCAAGCAGAACCGTGATCGTAACTGCGCTACTTCATGTCTAAAAGACGTACAAAAGCAATAAACAAGAGAAATAATTGTGTGTCGTAAAAAATAAACAACAAATGTTATTAATATTTACGAGCGGTTTGTTACTTTATCTATACCTGCTATGCGGTAGAAAGAAGCGTGAAGCGTGATATATATATATATATATATATATATATATATATATATATATATATATATATATATATTTCTTTTTTTTCTTTAGCTTCACGCTTTTTATCCCGCATAGCAGGGTAGACAGAAAGTATCTAGTGTCAAGACACTCCGTACTTCGCTTTCCACCGAATTCGAGACATTGCGTGTTGAGTGGTGGAACTCAACGCCGCACTTTCTCTTTATCAGAGCGAGGAAGCGAAAATAATTGAAGTATAATCACTGCGCCGAGTGGGGATCGAACCCACAACCGATCGTGTTTACAGTCAGACGCTGTCATATTGCGCCAAGATCGACCTATCTATACAAAATATCAGTGTTTTAATTAAAACCGTCCCGTAGACGTGTAAACAACCCATTCCCTTAGCAACGTATATGTCACTTTATATAAACGTGTTTTGAATTTGAAACATATGTTAGTGCGTGTTATATTTTTTATTAATTTAAAAAATATGTACCCTCTATATAAACAATAAGTGTGCCAAATTTCATACTCCTAAATCCGTGATTTTTTTTTAAAAAGAGTACAGCATTTTTGCTTCATATGTTAGTATATACACAACACTTTATCCTCATATTTATATAATCATTTTAAAATTACAAAGAAACCCGCATAAAAATTCAATTCAAAAGAAAATCGATGGAACTGGAACATTGTGAAATTTTAAAATGCGCATAGAAGATGGATTTGTTTATACTTTACTTGTGTCCTTGATAGCGTAACCTATACGTTTGTTACGTAAACTGCTACTATGATACGAGCAAAAGTCACGTAATACTCGATCATTTTATACTCAGTTAGTCCCTCGCTTAATGAATTAAGCATCAGGTACATAACAGGGTAGTCAGAGACAACCTAGTGTCAAGACACTCCGTTGTCTGCTTTCCGCATTAAATCGGGGCATTAAATAATTAATTATTATTGTACAATATAAGTCGATATTAATATTGGAAGGCTGTATCTGTCTATTTAAATGCATTTTATAGAGTATTTTTAATTTCTTCATTCTGGTACAACAAATCACAGCGTTAACCTCAGTAACTCATCACGTAATGTCTCTAATACGGTGGGAGGAAAGTGGAGAGTCTTGACACTAGATTCTCTCTGGTCATCCTGCTATTAAAGAAAAAGAGTGAAAATACACGTTATCATATGTTTGTAAACCGTATGTTACGCGTGAATGTATCTACTATCTAAACATTAATTTCTTCTTACAATCATAATCATCAATAAACAACAAAACTAAAATTTATAATAAAAACAACTATTATTTAAAATAATTTTCACACTATTTAGATCAAATTCATTGGCGATCGTTGTAGGTTCAATTCCATCACGAGGTAAGTTTTATTTATTTCACTTATCTAATAAGACAAAACGCGGCGTTAGGTTACACCACTCATCTGGAATTGTCTCAATAAATAAATACAAAAGTTAATACAAAGTTAATATTACGACCCATATAATGCTATTTAGTGTTTACAATCTTCCTCTCAGAACAAGTTTAAGGAATCTCGTCAATAACGTGTTTGTTAACCGCGGTTTATCTATTTATAGCTATTCTAAAATACCAATAGCCGCTTGTATGAAATTTTATTGTGCAATGTATAATATGTATGGGAGCTATTGGTATAAAAGGATTTCATAACAAATTGTGGTGGACATTCTAATAGTAAGTAAATATTGTAATAAGAATATTGGTATGTTTCTTACAGATGCAATTTCGATTATTGTGAATATTTTACGAAAAATGAAGTTATATTATATATTTGAACTATTTTCACTCGCTCGCTCTGGTAATTTAAAGTGCAGCGTTAAGTTACGCTACTTAACACGCAATATCTCAATAATCGAAAAAAATAAGAAATAGAATCTAATTAGAGAGATATCGTAATATCCATACCTCCGATCTCCACAATTTTGAATGACATAACTTCAAGGTTTGACGTACCAGAGTGAAAATATGTAAATAATCAAATATTAAAAGGAATCGAACCCAAAACCAATATTATCTACAGTCAGCCTATGTCACTGCGCATCGATGGCCTTTCTAATATTAATTAAATTAAATTTATTGTACATCCGTAACGTAACGCGATTGTTGGTGACATACAAACATATGCTACAATTATTTGTTCGACGCAAACAACCTTGATAGCAAAAATAACTCGTAATCAGCGTAAGAACCATTGTATGCGCGGGCGCATATGTAAATATGCTTTGTGATTTTTTAACTCTAATAAAGTTGATTAGATGTATGGATTTTTGCGATAATATATTCGCTATTGCATAGTGCGCGCAGCGTCTGATTACAACACGATTGGTAGTGTCTTTTTCACGCTTAGCGGGGTAGAGAGAAAGTGTCTAGTGTCAAGACACTCTGTACTTCGCTTTACATCGAATTTGAGTTATTACGTGTCGAGTTTGTCCTTACCAGAGCGAGAGATCACTCCACCGAGTGGGAATCGAACCCACAACCGATAGCCTTTGTAGTCAGAAGCTGTCCCATTGTGCCACGATCAGCCTCCGGTTATGTGTTCAATTCCCATATAAAACTGCAACTATCTACAATTATACACAAATAAATTGAATTATTTCAGTTTATGTATTGAGAAATAATAATAATAATAAATTAGGTAGAGAGCGGGAGCTGGCGTAAACACATTTTTAAAGCCCCCTCAAGCCTACACTAGGGTTACAAGTTTCAGCCACTGCTCTGAGCTCGTCTCTACAGCGCGATGAGAACTCATGGTGAATCAATGGAATGCTAAGGAATTTCTTCTTGTTACAGTGACACAAAAAACGACCAACCTGCATGTGTTGAACGCAACATTGGATGAACTAGACGTATCCCAAGCTGTCTATAGGAGACTCACCTCAATGGCCCTTACTGATGGGAATATAGGGAAAATTATAGGTAATATTATATATTAGAACGTATTTGCTAGAACATCTTTAGTTGTAGACTTCTTTATTTGCTATTATTTGAAAAATACAATTTAGTAAGGTATATAAAGAGCTGGAATTGAATATTATTAAAATATTGAATTAATATTTTTGAAGATAATAGTGTGCTACTAAGCCATATGATTTCTGGATAGTTAAATAATCTATTAATATATAAAAAAATATTCAAATGAAGAAATAATTTTCTATATATATATATATATATATATATATATATATATATAAATATATATTTTTTTTTTGGTATCCTAAGCTATATTATTTATTATTTCAAAAGTGCTGTGTTATAATTATCATGATCTTAGTAACAATATTTCATCACTATCTTTCTTCTTTTATTCTATTACACACGCAAGTCGAGGATTATCGGTTGGAACTTAAGAGAAATAATGGCAGTAAGTATAGTTGCTTTTACAAGGTTAAACTGCGTTGAACCGAAAGAGCTCACACCATATATGTACATTGGTGTAGTTGACGAGTGCTTTATAAAACTTAATTATTATTAGTTTATATACAATTTGGGGAAGGCGCTTATAATATTATCCCATTTGCCTTTATCTAATATTATCAGCTCAATGGCTTGTAAAGTGCAATCATATAATTTAATTTACAACAATATGTTGAAGAATGTTTAATTTTTTGGACGTGCCATAACTTACCAGTGATTCACTAAAGTAAGCGCCTCAGAACTAAGAAAAACCGTAGCGAGATACCCAGTGGACTCCTTTATATACGTATACCTGTAAAAATAGATAAAAATATTTTAAATGAACTATTTAACCGGATTAATCGCGTATATTTTGGTATTCGAAAATACATTTTTGGACACCTGAACCTGTTTCGAACACTTTACAGTAGTCCGTGGTCACAGGCAGACTGACTACTGTAAAGTGGTCGAAACGTCAGGTGTCCAAAAATGTATTTTCGAATACCAAAATATACGCGATTAATCCGGTTAAATATAATAGTTTCATTTAAAATGTATAAAAATCGCGAAAATCAAAGATCTTATTAGATAAAAATAATATAAAAAATGGACCCATCATAAAACATGGCACCGTACATATTAATTATCCTCAAGTGGCTTATCTAATTGCCATTTAAACTTTAATTAAAGTTAAAAATGTAAAATATGAAATAATTTCCCAGGCCAATTCCCCAAGCACTCATCAATCGCATGTCTGAACATCTCAAACAATAACTTGAGCAGTGCGACGCTCCAGCCGTCCATCCAGCGGCCGTTTGCATATCTCTTCACTTTAACCGTTCTGGACGCTTCGGCGAACAACCTGACGGAGTTTCCGTTGAGCTTGGTTCAGAGTAACAGGAAAATTTCCGTGGATTTGTCTGGTGAGGAGTTTGTCATATTTAATATGTAGCTTTTCATGTGTTATTCCGGACATTATGGGTGGGTGGAGTTGGATTTTAGTTGTGAATGAACGAGAAACAGAGACTGAAGTTATTTTCTATTAGATTCTCTTTTTTATTTCGTTGAATATAATATCTGTAAATAATAAATAAGGTTATGAGTAGTGGTATTTTAACATAGTAATTTTAACATTTTCTTTTTTTAGCTTCACTCTTTTATTCCGCATAGAAGTTTTAGCAGGAAATACTTAGTGTCAAGACATTCTGTAATCCGCTTTCAGTTGAATTCGAGACATTGAATATTTAGAGTGACGGAACTTAACGCGGCGCTTTGCCAGAGCGAGGAAAGAAAATTTTATTATAACCCCCGACTGGAAATCGAACCTACAACCGAAACTAAACACTTTCGATGTTTTTAACCTGTCTCTTTTAATTAATTCACTCCCTTTTAATATATTACGTTTCAGGCAACAACTACCTTCCCTGCAAGCATTTCCTGAAAGCAATGGAAACTAACAACAGTTCTCTCATCACGTTCCTCAATTATAACAAGACGTGCTGTGCGCTAGATCTCAGTTTTAACTGGTTCAAAGACGTCAAGATCGTACAGATCGACTATTTACGTGTGCAGAAGGAGGTAAGAATTTGCTTTAGTGACTTATTTCTTTTTATGTAAGATATATATTTTTACTATAACTTGAGAGACGAATTCATTAGAACCGTCAGTCAGTCGGTCAGTCAGCCAGTCAAAATTTTGGAAAAAGATGTTTTTTTTTTTAAATATTTTATTGTTTATAAATGTTATATATAATCGTAAAGATCGCAAAGTGTATTATAGAATTACAATTCTTTACAACCCTATCTTCATGAAAGGTGAGAAATTAATTAAGCTAAAACACCCTCTTCCTTCCTCATCATTTTCCTATATTATTAGCACATTTTTCTTACCTTTATATATTATATTTAAAAAAAAATCCGAAGAGAAATATCTTTTAGTCTTAAAATATATTTAAAAAAATAATCAAAAATCATGTTGATTCATTTTAAGACGACAGTACATCATTTTTTTTTAGCTGCACGATTTTATCCCGTATAGCAGAGTAGGCAGAAAGTACCTAGTGTCTACACACTCCGTATTTTGGTTTCTACCGACACTCAACACGCATGTCTCAAATGCGGCGTAAGGTGGAGTGTTATGACACCAGGTAATTCCTACCTACCCTGCTATGCGAGGATTTTACAATAAAATATGTAATAATTTAAAAAAAAAAACCACTTCCAGCTAAACGCTAGCTGCCGCAACATAAAACCGGAGAACGCGAACTGCACCTGCATCGGCGACCGACTGGAGGTGGACGGCGACGGAGAGGTCACCAACTCCGTGGCCGTCGACTGCTCCATGCGGCAGCTGAAGGACATGCCCACCAACTTACCGCCCAACACTGTCAAACTGAATGTTTCCTATAATTATGTGAGTATATATGGCGATTTATTAAATTGCAGTGTTGAGCGCGGCGTTGAGATCCGTCACTTGACACGTGATGTTTTATATTTGGGTGAAACATGTGGAACCGAGGTTGTCTCTGATTACATTGATATGCAATATAAAGCTAAAAAAATCTATCAAAGAATATATATCTCATATATAATGGGTTGGGGAAAAAGAAATCCATTATTTTTGCGTGAAATTCGGGACTCTATTTAAGATGCTTTGGATTATCCGATTTACGTCAAATAAGCACCGTTTTTTGCTACAATTTGTCGCCATTTTAAAGGTTATTTCATAATGCCTCTTTCGTAGAAGCCTTGGTCCTTATTGGCGAAAAACTCTAATAATCGATTTTCACAATCTTCTCTTGATCCTAATTTCGTATCGCTCAGGAAGTTTTGCAATGCGAGAAAAAGGTGGTAATCGCTTGGTGTCAGGTCCGCACTATATGGTGGATGCATTACCTCCCAAAAGCTTAAGCTCTCGGAGTTTCTGGCGAGTCACTACAGACATATGGGGCCGTGCGTTGTCCTGTTGTCCTCTTCTGTGGGCAAATTCTGGCCCTTTCTGGTCAATCCCTAGTTTTTCATAGAACAGATTTGAATTTAGTGTTTGGCCATATGGAAGCAATTCATAATGAATGATTCCTTTAAAGTCCCACCAAATACATAATAGAACCTTCCTAGCCGTTAGTCCTGGTTTGGCCACCGTTTGAGCTGCTTCACCACGATTTGACCACGATCGTTTTTGCATGATATTATCGCATGATACCCATGTCTCATCCCCACTCACCATTCGTTTAAGAAATGGGTCGATTTCATTCCGTTTGATCAAGGCTTCCCAAATGGAAATTCGATCTATTATGTTTTTTGGTGTTAATTCGTGAGGCACCCAAACATCGAGCTTTTTTTTTGTATTCGTCTTTGCGCAAATGGTTTAAAACTGTTTTATGGTCGATATTTAGCTCCTGGGCGATGGTGCGACTACCTACATGCCGGTCAACTTCGATTTTTTCGATGATTTCATCGACATTTTCGACTACGGGCCTGCCATTGCGAGGTGCATCTTTAAACCAAAATTGCACGTAATTAGCTGTTACTGTATCAGCACCATAAACACCATTCACAATTTCCTGCAGCAGCCTGGCTTGCATTTTCTCTTTTGGCAAATAAAAATTTTAAAATATACCGAATTTTCTCTTTGTTGATTCTCATTTTTAACGGTCTGTAATTCACGACAGAATGGAACAAGAGGAAAACAATTGAAGGTGTTTTTAGTGTGAAAGATCACCTTGACAACGAGCATAAACTTGAAATTGTTTGATTGATGCTTTTTGAGATATCGATCACTAAAGCCACCTACCGGGAAAATAATGGATTCCTTTTTCCCCAACCTATTATTATATATCATACTGATGTTAATGTGTGGATTTATGTACCTACTGTTTACATTCTTTCGTAAGGTTAACCAACAGTGTTAACTGATTGTAATATTTGAAAATATCTTGATTTTAACAAAATATTTTACTTTAATTAAAAAGAAATTAGTAATGTAAATGCAGCCGGACTTGAACCCGCGCTTCCTTGAAATAATTTAAGTGCTCTAACCACTTATGTCATGTGTTCTATATAATTAATAGATAAGGAGATTTATGTTTTATGCTTTTCTTTCTTATATTTTATGGAATAATACTTGCTCAGGTGGTTTAGGAATGTTGAGAGAATGAGTGATGAAAGAATGGTAAGAAAGATTTATGAAGATAAGGTGAGTAGTACGATATATATATTGCGTGCGTTCGAAAGTTTTTCTATGTGACCATAGTATGACGAAATCGTCATGAAGTCAGCCGCAAATATTCCTGAAGGAATTGAAAAGAATTAAGCAGAACAAATCTGGTGACCGACAAACTGGCAAAACAGCTTTCCCTATTCCCTCGTCTCCTTTTACTTCCATCCCAAGGCCGGCAACGTAGCTATAACTCTAATATTGTAGATGTCCATGGGCGAAGGTGATCACTTACCATCAAGTGGCTCTTCTGTTCGTTTGTCTACTTTTTCTAAAAAAAAAATCTTTGTTTTTCGCGGTGCTTGCACATTTTCAATGAAACTATTTTTAACGGATTAATCGTGCATATAGGCGCGTATCACACGTCGAATTTGGAGAAGATCCATGGTATTTGTGATATGACGATGAACTGATTGCTTGCAATCTTCTCTTTTACTGAAAATAGAGAAGAAGAAAGAAGTAAGCCAAGGGGCCTTGGTTATAAAGCGGAGTATTTTAAATCTCTAAGTTAAAGTTATTTGCTTACAAATATTAAAAAAATGTATGTAATTGTTTTTTTTTAATTATTCTTTCAGATAACTTCCCTTCAAGCTGTGTCTGATGACCCCACGTACGAGCACCTCAGGTTCCTCATAACGGATCACAATGATATTGCCAATATAGTCGAGCTGGAAGGCACCAAGTTCATTGATAACTTCATGGTGTTCTCTATAGCTAATAATAAATTGAAAACTGTGAGTTTGTTTGTTTGTTTTTTGTATGTATAGAATAATTTTATTGTTAATTTTTTCCTTCGAACCTGGGTAAAAATATATATATATATATATATATATATATATATATATATATATATATATATATATATATATATATTACTTTTAATTATTTTCTTGCTCGTCATGTCGGATTTCTTCAAGGTTATTTACTCTTGAGATATAATTATTGAAACGCATAGGAGGATACCCTCACAAATATACCTCACAAATATAAACAAATTAAGAGGAAATAATTAAACATATATATATATATATATATATATATATATATATATATATATATATATATGTGTGTGTGGAGCAGTGTGACAGCGTGTAACTGTAAACGCGATCGGTTGTGGGTTCGATCCCCACTCGGGGGAGTGATTATATTTAAATTATTTTCACTTCCTCGCTCTGGTAAAGACAAAGAGCGGCGTAGAGTTCCACCACTCAATACGCTATGTCACGAATTTAGTGGAAAGCGAAGTACGGAGTGTATTGACACTAGGTACGTTCTGTCTACCCTGCTATGCGGGATAAAAGCGTGAAGCAAAAATATATAAATATATATTTCGAAGACAAAAACAGTCCACTAATTAATATCATGGTGGATGTCATGATTAAAATATTTTTTGCCTGAACAGAATCAACTTTCAAGGAAATATTTTCAAATATATTACAAAATTTCTCATAAAAGCAGCATATTTAATTTTATACCATTTTTTCTTTATTTTCAGATTCATACATACGTGATGTCTAATAGATTCGTAACGAAGGGCCCCTCGTTTCTGATCGCCGGTAACTACATACACTGTGATTGTAACACGGAGAAAGTCTTGAAGGTACGTAGGAAGTGACGTATTTTTTACAGCTTCACGTAACCAGACACAACCTAGTGTCAAGACACTCCTTTGACTGCTTTCCGCCCGAAATTTAGACATTGCGTGCAAGTAACAGAACTCATCGCCTTTGCCTATCAGACTGGAGAAATGGAAATAAAATAAATGTAATCGTTTCTTTGAGTGGGAGTTGAAACCATAACTAATCACTTTTACAGTCGGACGTCTTTCGACTGCGCCACTATGGCCTTAAAGTCATTTGGAAGACATGTGCGGATTTTATGACATCACATGTGCAAACATGTGTGATCAATATAAGAAACTGTTGTGTTGAGCGGCGGAACTTAACGCTGCGTTTGTTTTTTTCTAGAGTTGAGAGAGAAAAACAATTATTAACTTCCACGCTTACAGTCAGACGGTGTACCACTGGGCTATGACAGACTCTCTAGTAAAAATATTATTTAAATTTCTTTTATACAATTAAATATCATGGTTTTTTTTAAATTGTTTAGCCGTGGCTTCTAGAAAATTCTAAAAACATCCCCGACTATAGGAGCTTGGCGTGTGAAGACAAAATGGGACCAGTCGTCGATCTTAAAGAAGTTGAGGTAATCATTATATATTATTAATATATACATTAAAATAATTTTAAATATAATAAAAAAAGATAAAAATGTATGAAATTTTAGATTAATTGTATTTTTTTTGCTTCACGCTTTTATTCCGCATAGCAGGGTAGACAGAAAGTACCTAGTGTCAAGACACTTCATACTTCGGTTTCTGGTGAATTCGAGACATTGTGTGTTGAGTAGTGGAACTCAACACGCAATGTTATCGTATTACCAAAGCGAGGAAGTGAAAATAATTTAAACATAATCAATCCCCCAAATATGGGGATCGAACCCACAGCCCATTGCGTTTACAGTCAGACGCTGTCCCACTGATAGACAAAAATTATAATTTAGTTAGCGCAAAAAAAAATAATTTAATATATACATACATACATAAAATGATAATTAGATTATAAAATATAATAAAAAAGAAAAATTATCGAGCTTCATGTCAGTAATATCTCTTTATATGACTGACAATACTGACAATTATATTAAATATCATATTTAAAAAAAAAAAACAATATTTATATACTTCCGTCGTGTAATTCCAGGTCTGCCACACGCCCAGAGACTGGACGGACTATATATATTACATAATTGGGCTGGAGGTTTTAGTTCTGGTTCTTTTGATAAGCAAAGTGTCATACGATTACTGGGTGTTTAAAACCGCAGGGTATTTGCCTTGGCCGGCCAATAAGATGCCGAGGTTGCCTTGCGACTGGCTTTGCGAGTGATTTGTTTAATACACGTGGCATACAGTCCTCTCAAGCAGTGCTTGCCTTGTCGCAGGGTTAGAGCACCCTCCTCCCTCCTCCCTCCCGGTGTCGTTCAAAGACCAACTGGGTCAACAGCATGTACTCATTGACACATAAAAAAGGGATATAAAGACTGTATTTCTTTATATAGAATGGACTGTAAAGAAAGGCTTTATTCTAAAGCTTTTTATTCATTATGGGAACACGCTGTAGTTTAATTTGGACTAAATTGGACAATAGTCCATATATTATAATTTTAATTTTGGAATATTTTATAAAATTAGGTAAATTATTACAAAAAAAAACCGTTTGTGAAAAATAAATCTATTTTAGTTAAGTTTTAAAAAGACAGGAAGAAAGACCAAGACTATATAAGCAGTGCCTTATGTAATTAGAAGGCTGTATAGAAATTGAGTCCATTTTTTTTTTTAATTTGTAAGTAAAATATTTTCTTAGATAAATCGTGTTGCATTTTTACAATAAAAGTGGCTTAACTGAAAATTCTGAATTAAATGAAAAAATAAAAAAAAATCACATTTTGATAAAAATCATAATAAAACGTTTAATATAATTTTAAAAAGAATTGCAATTTTGTTTTCAGTTATATCACTTTTATTGAGTGTGAAACGATTTTTTTTAATATTATCGTTTTTTTTTTAATTTAGTCTTTCATAAGAAATATGAATTACATCAAAGATTTTCGTACCTATTTTAGTATATTAAGTTATAATTTAATTTTTTTTTATGTTAAGACTAGATATAACAAATTGAAACACAGTAGGTAGCTATATAAATTAATTTCTAGTACATTTGTCCCTGGACTTTTATATTATAATAAATCTTAAATAAGAGTAGCTTAATTAATCATTTAATTAATCAGTGAAAGTCCCATTAAAATCGGTCCAGTCGTTCCAGAGATTAGACGGAAGAAACAGATAGATCAAAAATTGTATAAAATTTTATTTTGGTATATGTACCATTATGTATAAATTAAAAAAAAGCGATTATTTTGATATTCCAAACAGACAATCCAATTTTATATATAAATAAATATAAAATTACAATATTAACTATAATAAATACATAATGAGACATAATAAAAACTTTTTACATCTTAGGCAGCATAATTATAACGTTTGCCATTTTTTCTTTTAAATTTCGTTATCTATATAAATGTAATTATAAAAAAATAAATAATAAATTAATTACAATTATAACTATATGAGAATAAATGTAATATATATTTTAAATATTATAATACTGTAGGAAATAAAATAAGTTAGGTATCCAATTCCCCCTAAGAAATGATTATAATTACATTATTTTTACATCTCTTCTATCATAAGACTAAGTGTGGCGTTAAGTTCCGCCACTGTACAAGTCGTGTTCGATATTGGGCGGAGATTAGTGTTGTTTTAAGGAACTCTCTGTATGGGGAAAGTGTAGAAAATAATAAACTTGTTTTAGAATCTCTTGTATTGATTAATAGAGGCTTACTTTAGTTATATATAAAATAAATATATTTTGATTGATTTCTTATAATTAATACGAAATATTAAATAATAAATATTAAAATTGATTTTTTGCTATTTGTATAAAAAAATGCTGTGAACAAAATATTTGCTTATAAAATAAATATTTTCTCTGTATATATTTATATTAGAAATTTGGTTAAATATAGCGGATTTAAGTTCCGCAGGTTAATAATATTTTCTTTTAAATTTAAAACTGACCACAATACACAAAAAAGCAATAGTAGCGATTTGTGCATTCGGGTAAAACAAATTGCGGCGTTTAGTTCTGCCACTTAACACGGCTATATGACATTGTCAATTTATTATAAGAATTGTAAGAACTCAATTAAAGTAAGTACATTTTAAGATAAAGTTCGAGGCTTTTAACACAAAGTGCCATCCGTACATGGCGTCAGTTGTAAAATAAATATATTTGTATATAATTGCAATGAAGACTGTATATTTTGTAGATGTTTTATGTTTAATATGAATTGTAAATATATATATATATATATATATATATATATATATATATATATATATATATATATATATATATATATATATATATATATATATATATATATATATATATATATGGGTTTTAATAATTATATTATTGTTTTATTTTTAAACGATGTTATGGTGATAGGACGTTATCGTGGCGTTGTAGGTTCGATTTCCAATCGGGGGAATGATTAGATTTAAATAATTTTCAATTTTTCGCTGTGGTAAGTCAAAGTGCGGCGTTGATTTTACCACTCAGCACTCAATGTCTCGATTGCAGGCAAAGTACAGTCAAATATCTGAAGTGTCTTGACACTAGGTTGTCTTTGACTACCCTGCTATGCAAGATAAGGAGAATCTGCTCTTTTTTACCCGACTGCCAAAAGGAGGGTTGTGTTTTTTATGGAAAAAGGAGGCAAACGAGCTGAGGATAAGGATAGCCTTCTGATGGTAAGTGGTTACCTTGGGATGGAAGTGCAAGGAGATGAGGGAAATAATGGGAGGGAATGAGTAAAGCTGGCTTACATGACTTCGAACCAGAACACATCATTAGATATTTGGCGGATCGTTTTAGTCATGATAGTGGTCGCGAGCCAGTCGGCGGATTATAACCTCCTACCACCAAACTAGAAAACTATTTTTCGCGTATGTAAATATGTATTTATGTCCGTTTCTTTGTTTCCTTGTAACTGTTAAACCCGTGAAGTGATTTTGATCTTTTACTATTCTTAAAGTGTTATTCCACACTTGGGATTAAAAAACATTTAAAAAAAGTATTTTTTTTCTTTGAAATTCTTATACGTTTTGTTACTCTCTGTAGAGATTATAAAAATTACAAAATAATACTTGGTTAAATTCGTCTTACAAGCGCGAGTGTCATTAAATATATAAAATAAAGATTTTAAAATTAATTTTTTTTTAAATTATTATTTGTTTATTTAACATCATTATTTTTATGAATGCAAAAACATAAAAATATCTATGAATGTAAAAACATAAAATTTATATGAAACTATTTTAAACGGATTAATCCCTTATATTTATGTATTCGAAAATACACAGTAGACAGTCTACCTGTGACCACGGACTACTGTAAAGTGTTCGAAACATCAGGTTTCCTAAAACATATTTTCCAATAACAAAATACACGCGATTGATCCGTTTAAAATTGTGTCATTTAAAATCTTATAATCTCGTAGACAAAGGTATAAAGAAATATACACAAATTAAAAAAAAAGCATTTATTTCTAAGCACTAGTAGATTTAGTAAGTTTCTTTTTTCTTTTAATTTTTCCTAATTTCTGAGGATTCTTCTTGTCTTTCGCTTTTATTTTCTGTTTCTTCTCTTTTATTCCACTTTTGATATCGCCATTCTGAATTCTTCTGAGTTTTTTTGCTTTACCGTCGTTCACTTTATACGTATCTTTAGCTTTTTGTGCGTCAGTTTCTTCTTTAGTATCGAGTTTACGCCTAAAATAAAAAAATAATAATTTAAAAAAAAATTAAACAGATATTTAAAATTAAAATATATAAATAATATCAAAAAAATCAATTAACTATTTATATGTAGCGAGAGGATAGTTTTAAAAAAGAACCCGAAGTTTTTGAACCTGCACCTTTTGAAAGGCGTCCCATGGCTTTTAACACTAAACTATGAGTTCTATATTCAAATGCGTACAATCTCTTATACGCTTTATATTGTAAACATAAAATAATTTTATTAAAGCTAAACTAACAAGTCAATATAAATATTAAGATTACTCGCACTCTAGTATAACAACACGCGGCGTTTACTTCCGCCACTCATCACAGAACCTAAAAAAAACAAAACACATACTTCTCCGGCTTTTCCAATATGGTAGATATTTTATCCCTCCGGGGCGCTTTCTTCAACAATTTCCTCCTTTTGTTGGCGTCCTGCTTCAACTGCAACATGTATTCGGGAACCTCACACCCAGATTGCTTCATAACAGACGCTATACTGAAAATATTTAATATATTCAAATTAATGTAGATTAATCATAATTGATGTCCCGTTGACGCGTAAACAACTCGTTACCATAGCAACGCGTATGTAAAAGTATACGTCATTTTTTAGCTTCATGCATTTTATCCCGCATAGCAGGGTAGACAGAAAGTACCTAGTGTCAAGACACTTCATATTTCGCATTCCACCGAATTCGAGACATTGCGTGTTAACTCATTGCGTGGAACTCAACACCGCACTTTGTCGTTTACCAGAGCGAGGAAGTGAAAATAATTTAAACATAATCACTCCCCCGAGTGGCGATCGAACCCACATTCAATAAGAAGCCACAGTGTAGCATGGGAACATCGGATGACGGTGGGATTATTTGTAAATTATTGTCATTTCCCCGTTCTAATAAGATAAAACACAGCGTTTAGTTCCGCCATTTAACTCGCAATACCACAATTTCGAATTTAAAATAAAGAACGTGTTCTCATTATATTGTCTTTGTCCGTCTTGAAAAATACCTATACCTCGAGAAAAGCAGAGAAAACTGTCACTAAATTCTTTCTGAGGTTTAAACCCGAAGTCATTCAGCCAAAAACAACTAACCTTCTGAGATTAACAACGTCGTCTTGTGTAAAGAACGTAATGGCCTTGCCCTTCTGTCCGGCGCGACCAGCTCTTCCAACCCTGGAATCACAAATATTTTTATAATCGTTACAATAATTTAAGCGAATATATATTAAGCGAATATATGTTAAGCGAATATATGTTAAGCGAATATATATTAAGCGAACAAATTTATGGTAAGCATATAAATTTTTATATATCTTTATACATCAGTGATAATTATATTAAATAGTAAATATGAAAAAGAAAATATATTTTAAAATTTAAAATAAATATATAACCTTTTAAATTGAATACAATATATTAATATATTAAGCTTATATTTGTCAAGCGAATATATATTAAGCGTTGAGCGAAAAATTTAGAATTTTGAGCGAAAATAGAGACAAAGACGGTATTTAAAAAGCATTTTAGAATATTAGTACAGAATCATTTTACAATTAAATTATTTAAAAAGTTTTTAAAATCAACTTTTTCATAGTATATTAGACAGTATGAGTTAAATAATTACATTTAATATCAAAATTGAGTGAGCTGTAAAATACTGTCCAATCCGCCATTTTGTATGCGGCGGCCATTTTGTATAGGCTTCACGCTAATATCTCGTATAGCTGGATTGACAATAAGTATTTAGTGTCAAGACGTTACGTGTTGAGTTGCGGATCTCAACGCAGCGCTTTGTTTTACCAGAGCGAGGAAATAAATATAATTTCAATATAGTCATTCCCCTATTAGATAAGATACAAACAAACAAACAAATATATACATAATGCAAGAAAAAAATATTAAAAAAATTTAACTAAAAACATACCTGTGTATATAAGCAATGGCGGACGGCGGGAAATCATAATTGATAACTAAATTCACACCACGGAAATCGATCCCGCGACCCATGAGCTCAGTGCAGATGAGCACCCAGATGCGGCCCGTACGGAAACTACGCACGACGTTGTCACGCTGGAATAGATAATATATACAAATATATATATATATATATATATATATATATATATATATATGTGTGTGTGTGTGTGTGTGTGTGTGTGTGTGTGTGTGTGTGTTGATGGTTGTCTGTGCTTGTATAAACTTGACAACCGACCTAAAAAAAATATTTTTTTTGATTAATATGATAGAGTTCAGTTAGTAGTAGATTGTAGTAATGCTGATTTCGTTTGTAGTAGCGTCAGCAAAAAATATGTTCCGCCGACTTCGAGACAGTTGAGTGGCGGATCTCAACGCCGCGTTTTGTCTTTCCAGAACGAGGAAACGAAAATAATTTTTAAATAACATTCCCCCGAGTGGGAATCGAACGCACAACCAATCGCGTTTACAGTCAGACACTGTCCCAGTGCGTCACGACCAGCCTCTATATACGTGAAAAATCCAATTTAAATAATTAAAAAATTAAATTTTAAAAATTATAATAAAATATATATATATATATATATATATATATATATATATTTATATATATATATATATATATATATATATATATATATATGTATATATATATATATATATATATATATATATATATATGTATATATATATATATATATATATATATATATATATATATATATATATATACTTGTGTCTGTGTCCTGTCCGCGTGTATGACGTCCACATTTATCCCATCATATATGAGCTCTTTAAACAACTGCTTCGCCCTGTCCTTACTTTGAACGAATACTGAAATGTTAAAGAAAAAAATCACTTACAGAGAGAATTTAGTGTCCAGACATTCTTCAGACAGACAGACAGTCTTCTATTTACCAGAATTGGAATGATTATATTAATTATAACTAAATGTCCCGTTGGTGCGTCTTGGACGGTATCCAAGAGGCGCGGGTTCGAATCCCGCTGCGTTAAAAAAAATTTTTATACGTTTTTTCAAAATTTTTATACGTTTTTTCAAAAATGGCGTCAACAACGCGTTGCCATGGCAAAGTTTACGTCACTATATATAAACGCGTATGTCAAACACATGGCAGTGTGTGTTGTTAATTTTTTTTTAGCTTCACGCTATTATCCCGCATAGCAGGGTAGATAGAAAGTACCTAGTGTCAATACACTCCGTACTTCGCTTTTCACCGAATTCGAAACATTGCGTGTTGAGTGGTGGAACTCAACGTCGCACTTTGTCTTTACCAGAGCGAGGAAGTGAAAATAGTTTTAAATATAATCACTCCCCTGAGTGGGGTCGAACCCCCAACCGATCGCGTTTACAGTCAGACGCTGTCCCACTGCGCCACGACCGTATTATTTTAAAAATATAACACCATTCTCCACTCCATCTCTATATAAACGACAACTGTGCCAAATTTCATACTCCTTAGTTCGCGTTACTTTCGTAAAAGGGGTACAAAGAGTTTCCTTGACGTATTAATATAAAGACATAATTATTCCATCGAATAGAAATCGAAGCCACAACCAATCGCGTTTACTGTAAAAATAACTTAAAAAAAAAACCAAACGATATTGGCTTCCACGAGGTGCGGCTTCGAATCCCGTTGAGTTCAAATTTTAAAATTATCTTAAAACACTATTTCTTCTAAACTTCTCATTCTTATATAAGTATTTAAATACATTAAAATATTAAAAAAAAAATTCTAATAATTCACCTAAAACCGGTGGTTTCAACCCCTTCTGCACTAATTGTCTGAACGCGACCAGTTTCCCGTTCTCGTTGCCGCAGAACATCAACTCCTGCTCTACACTACTGGCTGCTGCGTTTCTAGAAAAAAGAACACACACACACACACACTCATATTATCGATTAAATTTTTATAAAAATCGATATTGAGTTTCGGTTTTGGACGCAAAACAGTTTATTTAAAAAGTATATTTAATTAATTATATACTAAGGAAAGGAAACCTTGAAAGATATTAAAGAAAATACACTTATATTTCAAATCATTTGTAAAAAAAAATATATAAAAATATGAACGCAACGGGATCCGAACCCACGCTTTTCCTCATCACTTGCAAATCTCACGACAAGTGTGAAGTACGCAATGTCACGATTTAAAATTAATCAAATAGTTTTTTTTACAGCATCACTTTATCCGGCTTTATCCGGCTTAAGGGGTAGTCTGAGAAATTGTTTATTGACTAAGGAGCTTAACGCCGCACTTTGTGTTACCAGAGCGAGAAAATCAAAATAATTTAAATATCGTTCACCCGAGTGGGATCGAACCTACAACCGGAAGCGTGAAACCAAAAATAACATTTATATATATATATATATATACCTAAGTCCAACGGTAATATTGATTAGTCCTCTCATATTTTTCCTCGACCATTTCCCAATGGTTGGCGTATGCGTGGCGCTAAACATCGCCAGCTTCACCAATTTTGGTTGACAGGAATTTATTATGGACTCAAGTTGCTGTCTGAACGTGTTCATTTCTTCGGTTGTGCCTTCGAAGAGTTTGTCAGCCTCATCTATTATAAGCCATTGTATTCTGGAAGAAAAAAATGGATTTAAATTGTAATTTATAGTATAGGTAGGAAGGAACTGCTTGTAAACGTCGTATATAGGTTCAGTTCCCAATTGATGCAATGTTGTGAACATTATAACAAATAGCTACATAAAGACTAGAAACTTACGATTTCTAGAAATTAACAATAAAGTATAATTATTTTTACTTCCTCGCTCTGCTAAGACAAAGTGCGGTGTTGAGTTCCACCACTCAGCACGCAATATTCCAAATTCAGTGGAAAGCGAAGTACGCAGTGTTTTGACACTAGGGACATTCTGGCTACTCCGCTATGCGGAATAAAAAAGCAATCAGAGTGAGAGAGAGAGAAAGAGTCAGGATACTACA
Organism: Dryadula phaetusa; assembly: GCA_032432895.1. Classification (NCBI taxonomy): domain Eukaryota; kingdom Metazoa; phylum Arthropoda; class Insecta; order Lepidoptera; family Nymphalidae; genus Dryadula; species Dryadula phaetusa. Next base: position 802,181 of record JAOYRS010000036.1, read on the forward strand.
TTCTTCATTCAGAATTGGCTCTATATCCAATTTTCTTCTAGCGTAACTTAACGCCGCGCATATTCTCACCAGAGAGCAGAAATAAAATAATGTAAGGCATAATCACACCACTGCTTTTAAAATCAAACGATGTAACACTGCGCCACGGTTGCCTCAAAAAAGTAGTTAAGACAAAAAGTTGTTTCCCGCTTTTAGAATTTAACAAAAATAATTTGAGTGGCAGAACTCAACGCCGCGTTAAATACACGTTATGGTTTTACCAAGTGTCAGGACACTCGGTTCTTGGCTTTCCGCTCTAATTCGAGACGTTGCTTGTCGAGTCGAGCAGAACTCAACGCCGCGCTTCGTCTAACCAGAGCGGAGAAAGTGATTTTAAATACAATCACTCCCCGGAGTGAGAATTCACTCCCCCGAGTGAGAATGTCCACAAAAATTAGTTGACTTTACTTTTTATTTTTTTCTCTATTTTTTTTTCCAACACATACTGATAGCAAGTGTATACTTAGTTTTAAGATTTGTTCTCTCTTTTAGAATTCCAAAAATCACTTGGAGTGGTGGAATTCAACGCCACGCTTAATACACCAAAGCGAGTAAATGAAAACACGCAATTAAAAACGTGGGGATTGAACGTAAAACCATTAGGTACACACCCACTATCCCACTGCACCATGATGGCCTAAAAAATAATTAAAAAAACTCACTTCTCTAAAGTAATCCCACAATTTTCTTGATTAAGCAAATAACATAGACGATTTGGTGTACTTATTACTAAATCTGAAAAAAGAAAAAAAAAAAAAAATATATATATATATATATATATATATATATATATATAATAATTGAAATAAAAAATGAATTAGTTTAGTTCGATCGTGGCGCAGTGGAACAGCGTCTGACTGTAAACGCGATCGGTTGTAGGTTCCACGAATGAGGTCGGGGGAGTGATTATATTTAAGTTATTTTCATTTCTTCGTTTTGGTAAGACAAAGTGCGGCGTTGAGTTCCACCACTCAACACGCAATGTCTCGAATTCGGCGGAAAGCGAAGTACAGAAAGTCTTGACACCAGGTACTTTCTGTCTATCTCGCGGGATGCGGGATAAAAAGCGTAAAGTTAAAAAAAAACGAATTTTCTATATCATCTGAGTAATAAAATTAAACATTTTCAAAATTTTGAAATTGTAATAAATAACGTAGATAAGTTGAATAACGAAACTCAACGCCGCGCTTTATCCAACTGGACCAGAGAAAGCAAAATTCACAATATAAATATAATCAGTAATCCGAGTGAGAATCGAATCCACAACCAATATCAGCCAGACACAGGCACTTAATTTATGTAAAAAAAAACAAAAAAATTCAAACCCACCACTTTTTTTAAAAGTAGATTCCCGTTCCTTCACCTTGCTTTCTTTAACACTTCTTATCACGGTGCACCTTAATTCAGTACTAGCGGACAGCCTTAAAGCTTCCCTATATATTTGGTGAGCCAATTCCCTCGTGGGGCAGAGTACTAGGGCTCTAGGACCACCTTGAGGAGTCTTAAGGATGTGAAACAGTGGTACAAGAAATGCTGCAGTTTTGCCGGAGCCTGTTGGTGCAGTTGCTACTATTTGACGACCCTGTTAATTATTCATAATATTACATTCTTTATTATTAAAATAAAAATAATATATTTCAGATGGATGGTATTGTGGCGTAGTGGGGTACAATTTTATTGTAAACGCGATTGGTCGTGGGTTCGAATCTTACTTGGGTGGATGATTAAAATTAAGATTTATTTCCATTTCTCCGCACAGTGTTCAGTTTGTTTCAACACACAATGTTTAGATTTTGTTAAGAAAGTAGTTAACAGTCTCTTGATAATAAGGGGATGTTAATGAGGCACTGCTATGGGGAATAAAGGGTAAAGCAGTAATATTTCACATTATGGAATATAGAGTATAAAATAATTTATTCAAGTTTAAAATATATGAAAAAAAAAAAACTAATAAAATAACAATTAACTATAGAAACTTGTACTTATATGTGGAAGAGATGTGTTAAGCTAAATAGTGATAACAAAAGAATATATACAATTTTATTGGCAAATATAAAAAATAATCATATTTCACTATTAAAGTGTTATTCCACACTTAGGATTAGATAACATTTAAAAAAAAGATATAAATTTTTATATTCCACGGGATTCAAACTTCAAAACCGTCCAAGTCTACATCCAACTGCGTCAGACCAAGTATGGTGGGGAAGCTTCATATATTTCAGTATACTTGGGTGGCTAGAGAGAACCAAGTATTTTTTTCCAAAATCAAGTACAATAAAAATAATTTAATTAACATTCAGTTTTCTATTAAGCTTAAAACCATCATACTAACAATAAGACACTGTCCCACTGTACCATAATGGACTCGGTCAATGATTAAAAAAAAACAATTTACCTCCAACAAGCATGGCAAAGCCTGTCGCTGGATAGCTGTAGGTTCTGAATAGCCACACTCTTTAACTGTATTTACTAATTCTTTTGCCACATTATATTTAGTGATTATATCTGAGAAATCGTTTAAAGCGCTAGGTATGTGACGACCAACTGCTTTAATCCCATGTTCATTGCGAAAGTGATTTTGCTGTAATAAAAAATGTTTTTAAATATTACCTTACATCTAACCAAAATAGAGTAAAATATTTTGTTATTGTTCCTATGTAAAGTTTTCAATCAGTAAATATGGAAATATATAAAGATATAATAGATAATAAGTAACTTTGTGTTATGATTTTTTTTATTTAATAATTCATTTTATGCTATATATGTATATATAATTATTTTTATACAGATATCACAACAAAAAGGTCTTTATTTAATTTTCATTTAAACTTAACCATAATTACAAACTATCAAATAATAAATAATATATTTAAAATTATTAATTTTTTTAATAAAGTCTATAATTATGTACTAACTTGTTCTAATTCAAGTTTCTTTTTCAATTCTTCAGGTGATAATTTTGATTTTTTCTTTTTCTCTTTTTTCTTTTCTATGTTACCTTCCATTAATTTTAAATCGCTATCACTCTCTGACCCACCGTTCTCATTTTCCGATTCTGAATTTATTTGGGAGTCATCTTCCACATCTAATTCTTCTTTCACGTCTTCAGGCTCTTCTTTAATTTCCAGAGGTTCTGTCTTGGGTACATTTTTTAATTCTTCCTTGATATTCTATTGATTATAAGACATAATTTAATTTCACTTTACAAATTTAATAGATAAATAAAATAAACCTTGTATAAAAAGATAAACTGGTGAGGTTATAAAATACTTACGCAGTTATTCACACCTAAAACACGCCGCTTAAATGTTAGACCTTTAGTAAGTTTCTTAAAAATATCATATGCATCCATTTTTAAGGTTATTCATTTAAAAAAACTTTAATTTTACAAAAAAAACACACATGTGAAACACACAACTATTATTGACACCTGAGTTCGACAGATACTAAATTGACGTTGTCAAGCTGACATTACGATTTTCGTTCAAAAATTGAAAGGATTTATATATTTTATCATAAAATATGCTAGTGATGTAAAAGTTTAGAATACAGTGAATGTTGTTTTATTTAACAAAATTTATTCAACCTTAGTTTCATTAGAGAAGGCTACTTGTTAACTTCTGTTTGTCTTAAATGTTACTAATTAGACAATTTAATTTCTTTATTTTTTTTTATTTATATTGTTCTTATTATTAAAGACAGATATGTTTTTAAATAAGCGTGTGCAACATAGTGAATATGTTATATGTACGTAAAAGAATTGTTAAAGCGGTTAGTGATTTAATAAATATTGGTTTGTCTTAATTATTATTTTCTCTTATTCATAAAGTCTGTTAATTGTAAAACTGTGTAAAAAATATTTAATGAAAATAAATAATGTGAAAATATTATTGTAACTTAAAGTATATTTTTTAGCTTCTTTTGTCCCGCATAGCGGGGTACACTGAAATCACATTGTGTCATGATACTCCATACTTTCACTGAATTCAAGATATTGCAAATTGAGAGGTGGAACTGAACGCAGCACTTTGTCTTACAACTGCGTGGGAGTGAGAATAATTTAAACATAATCACTCTGTCGAGTGGGAATTGAAGCAATAACCAATCGCGTTTACATTCAGTTGTTGACACACTGCGCCACGGCCAACCTATTTGTTGACACTGGTGACTTCGATAAAAAGTAGCTAATTACTTGATATATATAGTTATCTTTTATACCGACTTATATAAAATCATTATAAATTGTAGCTTACACGTTATTATAATATATAACCTATATTACTGTAGAGTTTGTCGAGGCAAGGAGTGGAGAAACTTTCACCGACAACCACTGGAGGAAACGTGTTCTGGAGGAACTCCATTAATTATAATTATTATTTAATTAATGTTAAAAATTAATTAATTAATGTTAAGATTGTAAATTATTAGTTCCATTTTATAATATGTACAAACTCTGTACTGTAAATAACTTTATTTTAACAAACAATCATCGAATATTATTTCCTTTTAAATTTAAACGTAAAACTTATTTTATATCTACAAAAATTATGCAAGCATATATAGAAATGCAAAAATGAACTAAAAAAACTAAAGCAGCAAATAATAATAATGATAAATTAAACATTTAAAAATATCCATATTTGTCTGTTTTTAATTTTAAAATGAAGGAGTAAAGGATGTAGGCGAAATAAAAATACGCATCATCAATGGAATCACTGCGAGTTTATTAAATTTTATATTTTTATTACATCCAACTGTTCATATTTTGCATTATATTTCAAAACATAAAGGACCGTTAGTTACAAACAAATTAAATTAATTCTGATTGTCAGACTCAAAGATACTTAGAGTACTAGTTCATCCGACTTTGATATGTTCCTACTGCGCAGCCCGCTTGATTCCTTAATCACATATATCAACAACATCAAAACAAGTAAAGACACCTCCATTTAATAAATATTGAAGTCATAAAACCTTTTTTTTTGTTTAACGGAAAATTCCTAAACGAACATCTTATGTCAGAAACTTGTCAACAAACAGCGCCAAATTTGAGTGACAGGTGAAACTTAAAAGTAGAATTTTTTACAAAATAGTTATTATCATTGTATTTATTGTTGTAAGAAGTGAGTACAATTTAATTTATTTATTAATTAATAATTAAGTTAGTATGACTTCATTACTTATTAAATAATCTCAATTCATTATAGCCGACTTCCATACAATCTACGACATGTAGTACTTTAAGTGTCTTGACTGAAGATGTTCCAACTTACAACAATTTCCAAGAGAATCCTAACTCTCTATAGGGCGGTTAGCCACATCTAGTACCTTATCGATCAATACACAATACTATGAAACATTTTTGTACATTCCGCTCCTGAAACTTTCTGAACATATAAAGTATAACAAAACTCATTAACTAAATTTAGTTAAAAACATATTACTTCTCTTTGATCAACGATGGCAAACTATAACTTCACAATAGTAACACAATATTAGTTTAGGCATATAAAACGACCGTAAATGTTACCACATAGTTGCGCCAATGGCGCGTGCTCTGAATAAAAATAAAATAAATTAATAAAAAGTGTATATCTCCATAATGAATCGAGGGTACGTATCACTTAGACGAGAAACCTTAAAACAAAACGTTGTTACTAATAAAAACGCAGATCGTGCATATATTAAATTACGACAAAAAAAAAAGAAAAATCTAAACCTAAACGTGTCAGCAAAAATATAGTGCAGTTAAAATTAGAATTGCCACTTAATTAACATTGACATATAAATTGATTTTCTTAAAAAAATATTTCTGTGTATAAAATGTGTCACCCAAGCGTAACAAGTAACGCGGGTGTAATTCCGCTAAGAAGTCGATTGGGACGCGTGTAACAATACACATAGGTAGGTACATAAACTACCATACACTTACGTTAGAAAATATCTTAAATATATCGATCGCGAATACTTTTCTCTATAAATAACGCCCCTAATGGGCATAAAAGGGAAAAGATCACGGACCAGTCGATTTTTTAGCGAAATTATTCTCGCGCATCCTCATTTGTAGATAAAAAGTTACTTCTAGCAATATATTGTATGTCATACATAAGTGGGGTATATTGTAAATACTTTTAATATCAGCAGACGGGCTATCAACGACGTTGCTCGACAGGGGAGGCGAGTGAACTACATAGTTATAATATAATACTTCTTATTTTTATATAAAAAGACGTAAGTGCACTTTGAATTACGGAACTATGATTGTTACTATAGGTAGATAGGGATCAGCAGATTATTGATCATTCACAGCGCTCTCTGGTTCCGCACTCGTCTAAAACTCTTAGTTAACAGTAATAATAAATATTTATCCCTTTATACAAAGTCCTCTAGGACCTCTAAATATAGGAACACTGCAAAAGTATAAAGAATAGGTACGTCAGAGGACACGTGTTAGGCGGTTGCTATGAAAATAATAATTATATTTATAATATTGAATTGTAAAAAATGAACAATCGGTCATTAGAATTGTGAACAGAAAATATCTCGAGGAGGGTAGTTATAAAATCTTAAGATAATCTGCAATTGATCTCTCTTCACTTATTGATATATGTGTGTATAATTACTGAGGTACTATGGCAGATTGGAAACTATTGCTATAAATGTATTATAATAATTATATTAAGTGGAAGATACTGTATATATTAAAGCTATTGACTTAAGAATATAGCGACTAAATGTATATACGTTCATCACAACTACAGATAGAAACACCAACGACTTATTTATCGAGTCAAATAATAACAACGAACAAACCCGTGGGACATGACTAACATCACACTGCGATTGTTCTCGAAAAATCTGTATAAAAATATAAATAACTAGAATATAAAGTATTGTCGAAAGAAAACAAATAGCAGTGGTAGTGCTTCGAGACATAAGTCGGTGCCATTTTATCCTGCTAGCTTTAGTTGAAGTCGATTTATTCTCAAAAACGGCTTTTGCGTCCCCGGTCGAGCAAATTTAAATTATTTTAAATAATTATCTATTGTGATCTGGTGTCCGACGTTTTTATTCCGGGACCTAACCCTAGAATAGAAACACCGAACGATAAACTATTGCATTTTAAATATGGATATGGTAACAAAAATAATGTATGTATGGAAATAACTATGTAACAAGTGTTATAGTTTGACAATATCTATAATTATTGTATTTATAAATATAAATGATCACGATTGTTGACTTGTCCTGGTTAAACAAAGTAAACCCATGTCCCTTCTGTGAAACCACTTGGACAAACGCCGCCACCACTTATTCTACGCGTATACATCCATTAAGTATATCAAGCAAATTGTTTTCAGGAGATCAGGGCTCCGTTACATCGGACCTTAGTCCTCGTATTAAATCGTCATATTAATTTCTTGATCTATATTTTGCTTTTTTTTTAAAAGCGGACCAATTGCACTTCCAAGTAGTTTCACACAGAGAAATAACTATAATAAGATTAAAAATTAAAAGATTTATCAAAGATAATACTTAACATTATTGGAGGTAATACTTAGATTTAAAAAAGCAAGATTGTTTTGTGAAACCGTTTTGTGAACTATTTTATTGTTAATGTCATCTTAAATACGATATTTACATTTATATAGCATGTTCAGTGCTAATTTTGTCAGTAAATGCCGTTAACGATTTGCCCAGTGTTTTAATCTAAACCTTTGTTTTTTTATTCTACCGGCAGTATAAATGGACAGGTTTAGCCAAAAAAAAAAGAAAAAAATTCCCCACATGGCAATATGTAAGTAAGTAAATGTTAAATTGATAGCTATATAAATTCGAATAATCTAAAATAAATCGCTCGTGCAGCTATCAATCACTTACATGTTGCCAGTTCGAATATCTTATAATTTACTTATTGTAGGCTATTGTAAGTTGTACTGTTACGAAGGCATCCCGTTGTTGATTATTTTGTGCATTACCTACTTTAGTAACACAGTCGGTTTATTAAACGTATTTTGTTAGTAAACTTAAAATAAATTATGTGGAACTAAGCCGAATGAAAAAAAAGTACATTAATTAATCGAGACGATGAATTAGTTTTATATATATAAAAAAAAAGACGTTTTCTCACTTATCATCTTACTATTTAAAAATGCAGTATTTTGGTATACATTGCAAAATAATATATTTTTGTTTCGCTGTTTTTTTTTTGAAGTTGCTGTGATTTTTTCTTTAGCTGCGATCGCTAAAACTTTTTGCCGACACATCCAAACTTAACCAAATGCCCTATGCCTAATAACAATCACCAACGGCTGTCTCCGGTCTGATGTAGTTCGCAGCTGTCTACTGAGATCAAAAAAGAATTTAGAATTACGATATACTTTTATATTTTACGCACAAAACAAAAAAAAAACAAAATTGGTGGGAAAATAAACCAATTTTTCCATCAACAAAGCGGTCAACAACAAGCTTTCAAACGGCCGAACGAATGAAATGATTGCACAGCGAAAACAACAAACGCAACACTAGAAAAAAACGTTATAGAAAGACTAAGTCCTAAGTTTCACTATTAATAAATCCATTAGTAGAATATATATAAAAATCCTTTCCGTTAATGATTTTATCTATTCACTATTTTAGTTAATAATATCACGAGGCTTTATTCCCGAATGCCACGATCCTTCAATTATGTATTTATCTCTAACTTATAACATATTTACAATTCAAACTACCCGCTTGCTTTTCTTCTAAGCTCCCTAAGATGATACTATGACGATATTTCCGAACCGATTTCGTCTCGGAATCTAAGACAGCCAGTTTAACATTCAAATAAAAATTAATATATATAAAAAAAAAACAAAATATGTGAGGTATTACGAACATAGAGGTACGCGCGTTATTACCGGGGAATACCACGCCTTTTAAAAAACCCGAAAATCATGATAAAAATTAATAATTTGTCTAACAAATTAATTTAAGCTGAATATAAAAACTTATTTAAATATATTTGGAATTATACCAAATAACATTGAATTAAAACTCATATCACAAAGTACGAATATGTAACATTCCGAAAAAGAAAAAAACTTACATAATATATTCTTAAAAATTTATCCTAACATCGAAAATAAATGCAAATGCAATGAATTCAAAGTAAATCTATTGCTTAAATCTTTCAGGCTCCACGGATCTTGTATTAGAAGGTATAAACTATGATATGATTGACACTATATATATATATATATATATATATATATATATATATATATATATATATATATATATATATACATTTATGTTTGTATGTTCATTAATTTCGATAAGATATGGCACAGTTCGATTTTAAAATCATTTTTCAGAATGTTTTTTATTCTACCAAAAATAAATGCGTATTGGCAAAAATCCCCATTTTACTCTCTTTGGCTTGTGAACTATCACGGCGTAGAAATATTTTATTCCTGCATATTTGTAGATATTTGTGTGATATGTTGGGTTGCTTAAATGCAGATTTATTTATATTATCAAAATGAATTCGACAACACCCTGAAAAGATATGTATCCAGCCATATGCGGTACCCAAGCGATTACCTACAATACAAGTAAATAATAATATATTTTTACATCTGCAGCCATCTTATGGTCAATCCTAAGACTTAAAGAATTTTGTGAATATAATAATAATAATCTAATAAATTTTCAATAACGAGACGTCCGCTACGTTGGTCGACATTTAAATAAGAACCACTATACACTCATAGAGAGAAATCCGAAAATGGATACTGATTAAATATAATTATGTTAATGAATACCTAATGTCTACGTGATTTATACAGACGAAACGATATCTTTTTTGCTTCGCGATTTGAAACCGCGAACGTATACGATCGTCAATTCTACAGCTTTTCGAAGACCCACACAGTTGGCTCGCTGGCTTACTTCGCTTATTTTTTGTCATATAACCCTGTAAACAAGGATGTGCCAACCGGCAACTCCTGAGCATTTACTTCTCTTCACCACCTACCGTCACTTTTCGTTCGCCAACTTTCACTCATTCTATGTCAATTCGGAAATCTCAAACCATTTAATAATTGCAAGACGAACGAAGGCACGGCTACTTATACATTGATCAAAACGTCTTATTGAAGCCAAAACGCACATAGAATACACATATTGTTCGTAGACGTAACACTTTGTACTTTTAAAATCAGATTCTAAGTAGTCTTTTATTTTTTTTTTCAACATCAACATTTTTTTTCTTAATTTTTTTTATCTAAAAATTTTGGTAATTAACTCCTAAATAATCTGTATTTAAAATTTAGATTTGGCGATCCGAAAAAAGTTTCTTTAAAAAATATTTTCTTTCAATATTTTAATATTTACTGTTTAAAATTTGTACGATTCCGTTTGTACAGTTACCGATTCTAATTTGACACTAGACATTTATCGAAAAGTGATTTTAAAAAATGTAATATTCTCTTTAGAATAGAGTTGGCATAATTTTGGCAGTACTAGATATATTTTAATACTTTAGTATTGCTCTGAATTACATTGTCATATTGAACACCGTTTGACCATTCACTAAATCTCGCCTTCGCATCTGTCACAAAGCGGAGTCCGATCGAAGCGTAACACTAGATGACTCCTACGACAATACTGTTCATTTTTAAAACTAACGTCAATATTTTACTACCATTATAATACAATTAACCATTAAAAAATGCGGCAGAGTCCTGCAATTTTGGCATAGTCCTTATATTGCACACGTACGTTATCACTATCGTGCTCGAGTTCCGTTTCTCAAAATTCAAACAAACATTTCGAGTCCGTCCGGGGGTGGTGAACCGTGCGTGCCAAATGTATAAAAAAAAATATATTCCAAGTGTTTGTTTTCGAGGACTTTTAAAAACCAACGCCGGAATTTAGGGCACGCGCGGTACGCCGACCCTGGTTCAAGCCATGGTTTGAGGTCATTGAAGGCCGGGTGGAAGTTGCGGCGTGTGATCAGCTCCCAGGTCAAAGAGATGATGCGGCGAGGGCGCCAGGGCACTGTGTAATGCTGACGTCTTGAGCAGCCGCTTGAGCATTCCACTCGAGCCTCGGTGCTGAAGACTCTTGTGCGTTGTCAACGAGTTCTTCGTTCTGTACCTCCGGTGGCAAAACTCGCACACGTACAACGTATCTGATTGTTCGTGTTTATCTTGGAAATGTCGTTTCAGGGAGTAGTAACAAGAGAATGTCCTGCGGCAGTAGGGACACTCTTGTGGCTCGTTGATACCGCCAGCTGTCGGCGGGGGCATACGGAGGGGCGGAACAGCTGCAATGTAAAACGATTACTATACTCTTCTTACTATTGGGATTTCTCCTCGTGTTAGTTGGCAATCTTGCTTTCTATAGGTTTAATAACGTTCATATATGTTTACATGTATGAGGTATCATTAATAATACTAATAATATGCACTGTACACATTGACTAACTACACAATAATCACGAGTTTATTTAAAATTTAAGGAAATTCTCTCAACCACAATGACACAGAAACACGTGATAACAAAAATGATAGAAGCATGCTCCAAGCAACACAACAACGTCAAAACTGCGTAACCCGTTGGGATGGGGCCTTTCGGGGTTTAAATTGGGAAATAATAAACTTAAAAAAAAATAAAATAAATGAACAAAACGTAAATAGTAAAGGGAACCTTAAACCTAGATCGTCTATCGAGAATGCTGTTAATGGATCAGCGGTCAGTAGTAACCCTAGGTGGCTGTCTATAAACAGATTCTAACCTTTATGAGTGGTGTTAAGTACGGCTGCGGGGTTGGCCTCGTGGTGATTCTCTTTGCTAGATGAATACTGCCGCACGCCGCGCCAACTCCGTCCAAGTAGTCACTAAAAAAACCGGATTTGATCCGTTTCCCCCGGCCTCGATTTGTGGTAGGTGTATATGTGGGTCATTAGAGAATTCCTTGAGCAGTAAACTCTTTCACAGATTGTGCATCTGTACTCCTCTTGTCTCTCCGCGTGTTTGTCCGCGATATGTCGCTTCAAAGACGCTTTCGAGCACAATACTTTCGCGCATTGCATGCAGGTGAATAATTTTTTACCTGAAAACAAATCGAAAAACAAAACAAATATGGGGTTGGTCCCCGGACCCGGTAAAATAAAATAACACCTTTATAACCTAGCTGTTATTCTTTTCTATGTAATCATATTTTCTGATTGTGAACTAAAAATTGGAAAAAACAAGGAGTGAAAAAAGTGATCGAAAACATTATAAAATAAAAAAAAGTAAAGTAAAAAAATTAAAAAAAAAAACAAACAAATAAATATAAATGATTGCGTAAGCTATAGTGGCCAATGGGGTGTTAGAACAAACACATGCAGATGGCGGGGAAATATATTTCTTTTGGAGCGGGGCATGAAAAGCGCTCAACGCATAAACAAGTGCACTACAGGTTTATACTACTTTGAAGCTTCACCCAAGTGAGGTATTCAATAAAACTACCATCAGGTTTTTTTTGTATATTTGTTTTTTTTTATTAAAAACGCCATTATCATCAATATTAGGATTTATGAAGTTCGGTTTAACGATTACAATTATATTTTATGAGTAGTTACGTCAAGGTTTTTAAAATTAAGAAAAGAACTATTTGTAAATATTATAAGTGATGTAAAATTAATTGAATATTTAATTAAGAATATAAATATATATATTGGTGCAGCCCATTGTAGTATAGATGTTTTGGTACGTTCCAATACGTTCGCCAAATCTCCGTCTGAATAATAGCGCTTAATGGAAGACAAACTTAAAAGTAACAAATTTTTGGCACCATTCACCCCACAATAAAATAGGCTGCATTACAAACACATATGCCAATTATCAACAAAATACTAAGATCCAAGGATAGTATAATAATTTAAGAAGAAAAAAAAAATATAATAAAATTTTCAATACAATAACCAATAAATTAATTTAGATACCTTATAAAATAAGTAAAAATGCCAACAAGAAGTATAAGAACACATCGAATAAGGTCATCACGCCTGCACGTGCGGTAGAAAAAAAAATATAACCTTAACACGTAGAAAGATAAAAACTTAAACAGGTCACGGAAACAGTCTTAAACTTGCTAAGATCCTAACTAATGTAGTTTCCACAGGGATGTGTTCTGCTCCATAGAACACGGTGTAATATCGCCCTTAAAACCCATAAATCGCGTTGATCCACTGAGATCCAAAACTTAGCCGCTACGAAACGTTATAAATAAAAAGATCCTCAAATCACATAATAATTTTGAATAATACCGAACCGAAACAATCACGCTTCTGACTTGTACATTTTTTTCTTTCTTTATAAAAAATTATCAATTTAGTAAATAATTGTACATTTTTAATTCTAGAAAATATGCCTAATAGTGTACAATTAAAACGCGTACTTAGTCTAATCAGTCTATAGCGCTTATTAATTTTGGCATAACAATTTTTTTATCGAAATAATTTCATTTTTTTTTTGTTAAACAAAACTCCCAAGACCCCTCGACCGCTACATCGATAGCCAAATTATTACTGACTGCCACACTTAGCAGCACATCCCTGTAATCGTAAAGTAAACATGTAGACGCTATTACAACTACGGATTCAGATAAATCTTACATCTAAATAGTCAACTAACTTAATTCCCAAACCCAAATTAACAATAAAAACTATTACTAAATTACTACACAAAAAAAAACAACAATCCTACGTATTACGTTCAAATATCTTGCAAATAGTTTTGTTTGCAAATAAAACTTAACACTTTCACAACCCCCCCTCCCCTCTAACCCTCCCTCCTCCCCGTCCCCCCCTCATTGTGCACGGAATGTTGCGAATTTTTTCGATTAAAACAATTTAGATAACCATTTTGATAAACCCTCTTTGTTTTTTTTTTTTATTTTTTCTTCCCCTAATTTCACTAACGTACATCGTTCCAATTTAGCACCAAATCACTAGTCTTCCAATTGTTTAAAAGTATCGTAATAAAGCCTATCAAATAACTGAACAAATATAATGGCTAAGCGTTTATGCATTTAATAATAACAACATAACCTTAACGGATAATATTAAAATTTACTTTAGGAAGCCTCATAAGTTAAAATAGCGATACCTCATAGGCAACGTGTGTTCCAAACACTACTTCTAATATTCTTTAGAAGTTTCATCAAAATATGTCTTTTTTTTTCCAAAAAAAAAAAAAATATAAAATAAAATGTAAAGCAGGCACTAATAATTACTTAATGTGTATATTGTTACAATAAATTATGTGTTTACATGTACACTTATATAAGATCTCTTATTGCTATTAAAAAAAAAGAAATTTAACATTGTTACAGCGATGCGACTCGCCCAAAAATAGTGATGTTTATTTAACTAGATAGATACATTATAATGAAAAATAGCCTGGAAGTCTAGATTCAGACAATTTGGGTATTATTTTTTTTTTATTAAAAATCTAGTACATTTAGTTACTACTATATGTTTAAATAAGCCAGCACTATGAACTATTTAAATCAGGAGTCGTCTTACCGGTGTATCTACGTATACGATTGAATAACATACATTGATATGATAAGTTAGGAATTACACGACCCAAAGTTATCTATTCTGAATCTAGACAGCAATAAAAAAAAAACATCTAAAATATTTGCCTAAACAAAAGAAAATATTCGTTTACGACCTAATATGTATGTATGGCAAGCAGAAAATTGTATTATTAAAAAATTTCACACTGTTCAAATTTAGGAACATTTAACACTGAGAATTATTAAGATTTAGTTATTAACTATTAAGTATTTTTAATATTTTATTTAATAATGTGTTGTTTATTTTACACAAAAATAAAAAAAATAAATGTTTGTCAAAATGTTTACAGAACATCGAAAAATGTAAACGAATACGATGATAACAAAAACGAACACAAGTTAGTGATAAACTTAAGTTGGGAAAACTTAAAATCTGACTTAACTAAAAATATAAGTATGTATATATATACATACGTATATATATATATATATATATATATATATATATATATATATATATATATGTGTGTGTATACATTATAGCCATAATGATTCGCTTAAATGGCACCTTGCGATTCACTTGCTCCGTACATAAATGCATAGTGGCATTTACGGAGCATAACTTGGAAACAATCAGAAAAGAAAAAATAATAATAATAATAATAATATAGAACAAAACGAAATAAACAGTCGACTAGATAGAGTAACAGTAAAATAAAATAAATAGTCGACTTTAATAGTGATATGAAGTTGTGATGTATATTATCAATATCCTGTTTCAGTGGTATCGTCTACAACGTAGAATTAATCCTGTTATCAATGGGGCGGCTAGGGAGAGGGAATGATGTATTTTCCATAATACATTAATAAATAGATGGTAAATTTTAAATCACAACTCACCTTGCAAGTGTTGGTTAATTAAAATGTATAATAATATTATTACAGAATACAGAAATTCCCTGTTCCTAGCCGTCCCTATGACTCTGTTTTGTTATTTGTCTGTATATTGTATGTACTGTTATGGAGTGACAGTGCTGCGTGGCTGTTTAAAGTAAGTTTTCGGTACTATTGGTGCTTATGTGTTCTCTTTCAGTCTTACAGTCAATCAACTAAAACACCTAAATAAAATAATAAATTTGAAAAAAAAAGCCTCATTAGCCAATTATATATTTGTGTATATAATTTTATTTATTTTTAAATAGATTTTTAGTAATCTCGTATAAATATCTAAGTGTGAGATCATGAAGGTAAAAAGTACAGAATAAATAAAAAAAAAATAATAATTGCAAAACGCCGAAAAATGAACACAACGTTGAAAACAATATGCCTCTTTTGTTACTTACAACGAACACTGTTCCTTTTTATAAATTTAAGCCTAATATATAAATTTACAGCACCAAGATTTTTCTCATTTCTCAAAATATTAAATTTACTCTTTCGCCTTATTGTCACACATTTAACATAGTGTAAAATTCAGGAATCCTCTTACCGCAGTATTGCACTAAGCGGGCGTTTACTAAAACTTTAATTTGACCAAATATCGCCCTCCCTTGTTTAGTTTGGAATGTTGATTTCCATAAAATCGAATACAATGAGTCAGTGCCGGTCAGCCGGTCTACTGGTCTACCAGTCTACCGGTCTGCCGGTCTACCGGTCTACCGGTCTACCGGTCTACCGGTCTGCCGGACGACCAGGGCGCGGATCGCGTCTACAAGTCCCGAGATAAACATTTAAAAGAGTAATGTAAATAAAATAACTCGACATTAACACGTCAATAATCTCCACGCGGGATAAAAAATATAAATCATCTACTATATATAGAAAAATTAAATACACAGTACCGACTTTGGCTCGAACGGCACTAAAGTAACGCCAATTAGTGTTCAGATCAAATTAGAGAAATGTTAAAGTTAAAAAAATAAAAGTTTCTCTGGATAGTTGCGAAAGGAAGGACCAAAGGCGGTACTGAGTTTCTGAAATATTAAAAATGAATTAATTTAGACATTAAACTGATCTTTGAACTTGTAGAAGTCGATGTTAGGTTGGGCGGGCGGCAGTTTCGCCTCCGCAGAGAGGTTCTGCGGTTGCTGCTGGGTCGCGCGCTGGCGGCGGTGGTAGATGCTCTTGTGGTTGTTCAGCGAGTTGAGGGTGCGGAACACCTTGTGGCAGAGGGTGCACCGCGCCGAGTGGAGCGGCTGCAGGTGCTGCTGCTCAGTGTGACGCTTGAGCGTGAGCCTCGTCGACAGCAGCTTGCCGCACACCTCGCAACGGTGACCCGTCCCCAGCGGCCCCACTGCGCCACACATAACGACCAACATTAGCGCATTAGTCTCGGGTCTAAACAACCCTACATACCAACACCACAGCGACCGTCTCGACGGGTCCCAGTTTGGAACCAATTGGCACAGTGTGCCACTCGTGGCAAATTTCGAACCTGTGTAGAGGCAATTCAACACGTAATCGACTAATGCGCTTAAAAGTTGGTTGTTATGTGTACCGATCAGATGTTCCAATTGGTTCCAGGTGTAAACGCACCGTCGCACGACGGCGGACGCTTACACGTAAGCGTTTTAGTAACAATACATACATAATATAATCTGGCGATGCGCATGCAAAGTACACGTAAAACTATGCTATGTACAAATGTTAGGAACATATCGCGTTACATTTTTTTTATTAAACTTAACAAAAGTCTAGGGGCAAGACTATGGCTATGTAGGTGGTCGGGATGGCAGCTTGGTTTCCTCGAATGGCAACGTGTATGGCAAATCGCGGGAGCGTCAATTGACAGGGTAGAAGGGGCCCTGGCCGGAGGGCGGTTGCTGCTTGCGGTGGTAGATCGACTTGTGGTTTCTCAGACTATTCAGGCTGGAGTAAACCCGCCGGCAAATGTTACAAACGGGTTCCCTGGAGGGTCGCATGTGAACGTTTTGGATATGCCGTTTGAGCCGGGTCAGGGAAGACAAACTCTTGTTACAGGGCTCGCATCGGTACTCTTCCTGGGGGGTGCGGGCGCCACCTGGTCACAACACAAGCATTTAGCCCCATTGAAGCTTCCGAACGCACTTTTAATGCACTCACTATCGTAGCCTCTTTACTCAAGCACCGCCACCCCCCTTTATTGATGATAGCCATCCGACGCGTCGATTATGCCAAGCGGTATTAGTATATTTTTTTCCTAACTCGACCTAATCAGTTAAGCTTGATGATTGTGTAAATCTGTTGAGCACGGTTTGTGGGACGCGGTCGGCGGATGCAGTTTCAAATTTCTCGAAAGCATTAGTATTCTTCAATGAATTATTTATCTTTTAAATAAACTGACACCACTTAATCGCAACTAAAATTCCATTGTCCAATGTTGCGCGTCCCCAGCGATATATATTCCCAAGACAATAATGAATAATCAAGTAATGCGAGATTGTTTTTAGAAACATGAATGATTCATGGGATCGCTTATTTGGTTAAATTGAGACACGGTCAGATCCAAATTAACATAGTCTTGAAATTTTGAAAGCTAACAACGAACGACGTTATATCTTCGCAATATTCTCACCGTTTTACCGACACAATTTTGTTTCTGTTTTTTTTTTCTTTGTAAATTATTATTTAAAGCCAATCAATTATAATTAAGTGCGTTTCGATGTTCAACGAATGGGGGTAACTAAATGAAATTATTTAATCAAAAAAAAAAGTAATAAAGAGGAACAATTCAAACATTAAATTTTTAGACGTAAAATAAAATAATTAACTAAATTAGGGAAATGGGGACGGGGAATTTTGTCCTACCGTTACTTCAATATGTCAAGACACATCTAGAAAACAAGCTAGCAATCTTCATCGTATAGTAAACATTAAACTATATATAGTAAAAATACAGTAACATGCACGGCACGTTGCGTTTTGGTTCAATGATCAATTCTCATTTCCACAGAGCGGTCATATCTGACAAATGAAAAAAGATACACACACGAAAGTCCATCGAACCATAACACAAAAAGCTAACATTAATATTGAATACAAAACACAGAGCATAATGAAGACATATACAGGTTAGGAGTAGATATAAGTATAATACATATATTACAATATGTCACGTGATAATTGCCTCATACATTTTTTTTTAAATATAAAACCTATTAATGATATATAAACCTAGTAATGACAGAGCAGAGAGGAAGCGGTGATGGTGGCATACGACAGACAGTGCATTAAAAATATCGTTTGTTCAGTATATGTATGCATAATATAAGCTTGTTGCTAAACAAGCTGGCACTCACCTTGAGATGTGCTCGCCATGCCGTCCGGCGCCAGCGGGCTCGACAGACCTGCAAGTACCACATGGCTCTTATTCCCTATGTTTTTGTTTTCTTCCATTTAACGTAAAGCTTAACAAAAATCATTTTTCGAACCACCACCATGGAAAGCTATTGAAAATTATTTACTAATTTTCACAAATTTTTCACTATTATTAGAATACTTGTTAAAAAGTCTTATTATATTTATAATTAGGATTTTGTATATTAATATAGTAATAGCGTAGCACACAGTAGTACAGGTATAGTAAAACAATTTCATACCAGCCAAAGCAGATGGATC
Organism: Dryadula phaetusa; assembly: GCA_032432895.1. Classification (NCBI taxonomy): domain Eukaryota; kingdom Metazoa; phylum Arthropoda; class Insecta; order Lepidoptera; family Nymphalidae; genus Dryadula; species Dryadula phaetusa. Next base: position 821,379 of record JAOYRS010000036.1, read on the forward strand.
GTTCAACGCCGTCATGCCGTAACTATAATTGTGTTGAGATGCGAATAGCTTGGTGTCGGCGGGTGTTATGAACGGGGATGTCGGCATCTGTGGTGGTGGTGGTGTGCGGTCGTCTGCTTCAGCTGAGCTCGCGCGTGATGGTGGGCCTCCCTGAGACGAAACAAGGTAGGTATTAACATCAGTTATATTATAGTTGATCTTTGATCAATATTATCAAGAATATTGCTTAAATGTTTTTGACATGTAAATAAATATGTTTTATTTTACATCTAAAATATAATCAGTGCATTGCACGTTTGTGATTATGATTCTCTGTCATATATAATTAAATTCCAGAGCGGAGTTGAGTTACGCCACCTAACACGCAATATCTCGAAAATAAACGAAAAGCAATGCCTTATAAATGAAAACAATGACCTCAATCTTGTATATATATAATATAAATCTTATAAAAGTCTGAAATATACAAGTTTAGACGGTAATAAACTCGACCCTGATACGAATTAAACGCAAGTCCCAACTATAGAAGTTAGAATGCCAATTTAACTTTGTAATAACGAAGCTTCTTTTATCATACGATATCTAAGACAGGCTGAGTGGCTCTGTGTGACGGCAGATAAATGATAATTACTTACTTATAACTTCAGTTTAGGATAACTGTTGGTTTTGTTAAACTAAATTGTGCTATAGTTGATTTTATTATTTTCGTTCCTTTCCACTTCCTTGTTAGTTGGCGGAACTCAACGCCGCGCTCTATCTCACCAGAGAACTATAATTTCCCTAGTGGTAATTGTACCCATGAACTATCGTGTTTGCATTCTGCATTAAACGGAGTGGTTTGACACTACTTCTCTCTTACTACTTTATTACGCGGGATACAGCCTGAAGCTGGTTATAATAATTTTGTAAAAATTAATAATATTCAATATAATTTAGGCTATAGTAAAACTTCTTCCGTCGCCGGTATCTTTGGATGTCTACCTCCCATATAATATTCTCAATAACGTAATTTACGTCATATATTTGTTACAGCTTCACGCTTTGTCTTGCAGAGTTGTAAAAGACATATGAATGTCAAGAAACTCCCTTCACAGGTTTTAGTTTTACGTATTTATCCCGCATAGGATAGACAGAAAGGACATAGTATCAAGACACTCCGTAGTTCGCTTTCCACCGAATTCGAAATATTGCGTGTTGAGTGGCGGAACTCGACACCGCACTTAACTGACATACATCTATTAAAAAAAAAAACAAAAAAAAATAGCTATTGAATGTCAAGGTCGGAGCGCTAAAATGTCTTTACTACACATATTAGCTACACGAGCTCAATGCCTCAATTGACGTGACATCCGACTCCACTTCGATTCCGGGTAAAAAGTCTAGTTACACATCTCTAATACTCGGTAAGTGTCAATGTCACGTGAACTAACGTGTTTATTTAAGATTGACGATAATCCGACGGCGAGGTTTTCGTTTGACGTGACATATTTTTGACATGCTTTAGTAATAATATTAATCTATGTTATAAAAATACTTTAAATCTGTTGATGCTTGTTGAGGCCGGTCGTGGCGCAATGGGACAGTGTCTGACTGTAAACGCGATTGGTTGAGTTCGATTCCTACTCGTGGGAGTGATTATATTTAAAATTAATTTCACTTCCTCGCTTTAGTAAGACGAAGTGCGGCGTTAAGTTCCACCACTCAACACGCAATGTCAAAAGCAAAGTACGTAGTATCTTGATACTAGAAAAAGCGTGTTGCGTTTTGTTTTTTTAATTAACTTAGTTTAGATTATAATGAATAAATACATGTCACATTGACATTTGGGGATAAATTAAGTTTTTTTTTATTTTTTCCATGTTGAGAAGTTTCGTGTTACAATAGTTATAATATGGCCACTTTTTGAAGTATCCATATAACATGTATGTGAATGTTCCCCTCGAGTAGGATTTGAACTCATCATCACAACAAAACATTGTAGAGTATTGTTTATGTAGCTAAAAATTGTTTTTCCAGCTTCATGTTTGTATCAGCGTAGTTAGAGAGAACGTAGTGTCAAAAAACTACTGTTCTCTTAAATTAGTGACGGTGCGTGTTAAGTACCGGAACTCGACGCCGTGCTTTGTCTTAATGAGAAATATTGAAACTAAATAATTTTAAATAAACTTAATCATTTTTTTGTGTGGGAATCGAACCTATAACCAATCTGGATTACCGTGAGCCATATAAATACAAGTGAGTTTTATTAAAAATTATTGTAACTATACATTACTCACAAGTGGTCTGTGGTGGGAGTGCGGCGGCGTGTCATCTGTACTCCTATCGATGTCGGGGTTCGACTGGCACATCAGCTCCAGGGGTTCGTTCTTCACTTCATCGATGAGCCTCGGGGATGGAGATGAGCTCGAATTGGAGATGCCGTTCCCGTTGTTCCCTTGTTCATGGGCGCGAGTGTTGTTGACCATTGAGTGATTTTTTGTTGAGAAATCATGAATCTGGGGCTGGTCGTTGTTGTTGTCGTGGCGAGCTCGCTTGATGACATCCGGGGAGTTGTCAGCTGAACGGGACATGCGGCGTGGTGGGAGATTGATGCGGCGAAGTATCGGTGGCGGGTGGAGGAGGGCTTCCTCCAGCTTCTCAGTGTATGTTGGAGTGTGGGGAGTCTGTGGGGTGTGTGCAGGGTGGGGAGGGGTGTGAGGAGATGATGCGGCAGCAGCAGCTGCGCGTGCGATGCTCTGCACAAGAGGCTGTGGACAAAAATCAATAACTTAGATTTGTTTGAATATCATATTCATGTTTTGGAACTGCCAAAATATATTGAAATTACAAATATATGAAGTAACTCATATATACATATATAGTTACAGTATTAATTTATTTCAACATGGTATTTGCATATTGACAGCATGGTTAATGTATTCATTGGCATTGTATATCTAATGTACCTAATAGTACATATGTCTAGACGAATATATCTCATGAAAATGCTACATTTTGATGCGTTTTGTTTTTTAAACATTCATTTTATGTTACAAAAACGTTTTCTAATTTTAGTATTGAGTAAAAATTATCAAATACAAAATATTATCGATTTTAATTGAAAATTTCAGAATATCCAATACAAATTGTTTATGAATTTGACCAGTTTATTTACCTCAAATATGGTTAAAAATATATTATACTATATGTAAAGTATACAGTCAACTTACCCCTTGGGCGTCATCGTTCTGTGTCAGACCAGAGACGCGGAGTACTTCAGCAGTCTTCAGGAACGATGGTAGGCTCTGTCTGGCCACATTCACCTCACCGTGGTAAATGAATTCCACGAGGGCCAGCAGGTCCCCGAACGCGACGTCCTGGAGCACGATCACCGGATGCTTGCATGGCGTTGACTGGAACGCGATTGAAAATTAAATAATTTAGAAAACTACAATAATAATATACATTAGTTTAGTATGAAAAATGTTTCTTTTTAATACTTAAATAATAAAAATTTTGAAGCTGTTCCTTTTAATCGATTTAGTGGCGAAAATAATTTAATATTTATTTTTTCGAGTGGGATTCGAAGCTGTAACCAACCGTGTTTACAGTCAGATTTTGTTCCACTGCGCCTGATTATGATGACTTTTTATATATTTATTATTACTTAGTAATAACTCAGTAATACTTCTTAAATTTGGCACAAATGTCTTAAGTCAGGTTGGCCGAGTGGTCTAAGGCGCCAGATTTAAGCTCTGGTTCCCGAGAGGGAGCGTGGGTTCGAACCCCACACCTGACATACTTTTTTTGTTATTATTATTTGAGTTTTTTCTTCAATTTTTTTTTATTCAAATAGAACTTGTCGATTGTTTTATTGAATAATATTTAAATTATTTTTATGTTTTCTGTTTTTTTTATTTTTTTTTTCATTGTTTTTTTTAAATAAACTTTATTCGTAGTATTCTAATAGAAATTTTAAATTAATTTAATAATTATTTTTTTCTAATATTTATTTTACAATAACCATTTCTTTTTTTTTTAAATTTATTACTGTCAAAGTACAGATATTTAATTTAATTTAAATTAAAAACACCTTCATTTCTATATTAAATATTAAATAAAATAAATAAATAAATAAAATAAAGTATTACATATTCAGAAACACTTGTGCAATTTAGTACGTGAGAATTGAGATGATTCATATCATTTTGAAATACAATATTAAGCTGACACCGCTCGTCGATTGTTTTGTTTGAAGCCTGAATGAATGGACGTAAGATTTATGAATAAATCTCTATAAACAAATATATATGGAAGTTTCCATTAACGCACACCAAAAACCCCAATTAAATTTTAATAGAGATTAACTTTATGCTTGTATATTTATGAACATATCAGTGTTTTTATAATATGCAAGAAGTAAATTAATGCCGCTCGTGTGTAGGTTGATTAGCAAGCCGCGGCGTTGAGCACGCAATGTCTTTTTATCTTTTGGCTTCACGCTTTTATCCCGCATAGCAGGGTAGACAGAAAGTATCTAATGTCAAGAAAATCCGAATCACCGTATTCAAACACTGCGTGTTTAGTGGTGTAACTCAACTTTGTCTTATGAGAGCGAGGAAGTGAAAATAATTATAAATAGAATCACTCCCCTGTGAGGGATCGAACCCACAACCGATCACGTTTACAGTCAGACGCTGTCCCACTGCGCCACGACCGGCCTCATGTTTTTATTTTCGAGTGGAAAGCAGTAGACGGAGTGACTTGATACTAGATTGTCTTTGACTTTGCCATGCGAGATAAAGCTGTAATGTGGTTTAAATTTTAATTTTCATTCGTGAGTATGATTATATATCTGTTTCGTTCCTTTTTTTAGTGCAATTATTCCCTCAAGTTGACATCGAACCCACTTCAAAAAGCAATTTTCTCAAAACCAACCAATCTTCGTTTTCATTAACGGAAACAAAAAAAAAATGATAACTCATCAAAGCGAATAAATTTAATTTGGTATAAAATACAAAATTAATCGATATATCAATAATTATAATAAATTTTTATCTAGTATCTCTCATAGCAGGGTAATTAGAGACAGCCTAGTGTCAAGACACTCCGTTCACTGCTTTTCCCCTAAACCTTAATTCAAATCTCAGAGCCGCACTTCGCCTTATCAGAACAGGGGAATGAAAATAAATATTAAATGTAATCATTCCTCGTGGGAATCGAACCCACAACCAACCGCATTTATAGTCGCTGTCCCACCACAATGACCTCTGACCTCTGATGGTTATATTTTAAATATAAATTACCAAAATATTTGAAGAACATGATAAAGTAAAGTAAATAGCGAATCGATCACTAAAGTTGGTTCAAATATTCCATAGTATAGAAAACAATGATCTATATAAATGTGCTTACAAATGGAAGGTGAGTATAATGTACATATAATATACAGAGTATGTTTTTTTCAGCTTCACGCTTTTATCCCGCATAGCAGGGTAGACTGAAAGTACCTAGTGTCAAGACACTCCGTACTTCACTTTCCACCAAAGTCCGAGACATTGCGTGTTGAGTGATGGAACTCAACGCCACACTTTGTCTTTACCAGAGCAAGGAAGTGAAAATAATTTAAATATAATCACTCCCTCGAGTGGGGATCGAACCCACAACCGGTCGCGTTACAGTCAGACGCTGTCACACTGCGCCACGACCGGCGCAATGTATAATATAATGTGAATATAATATATAGTATAATTATAACAATTTATTAAGGGAATTACCCTTTAATTATTCACATTTTTTGAATGGAGTATTTTTTTTCTTTTATTCCATTCTATTTTATCCATTAGATGTAAATATTTACAGCGTCTTGAACAGACGCTACTATTAGACTGTAGTTCACACAAACGTCGTACATTCTAATTCTACTCAAACTAAACTAAAAAAAAAATATTTAAATATAATAAAAAATATGTATCAAAAAAAACTTACTTTGAGCAGTTCCCTAAAATAAGGGCTGCAGGCAGATAGCACCACCCTGTGAGCTTTCAGACTCTTCCCATCACACGCGAGGGTCACGTCAACGAAGTCCTCATCATCCCTCAGGTTCTCGAAGGCGCTCGTTATGCTACTCTGATAATTGTTCCACCGAAGACAGAAGTGCTGTGTGTCCACCATCTTGTATTATTGTTGTCTTCGATTATCGAGTCATGTGATATCTGTGGAAAGATTTTTACTTTTAATACAAATTTGACACTGATCGTGGTTTTCGGACATTATGGATGGGAAGAGTTTTAACAAAGTTAAAAATATCAAATGTCATTATTATTTTTTTTAATAATATTTATCTAACTACAAACAAAGTTCTATCTTTATTTGTCCCATGAAAAAAAGTAAATACGCTTTTTCTTGTTCGCGTAGAAATTTCTAAAATGTAAAGGTCTAAGATAGTTTAGAGCTCATATATATTCCCTAAGGTGTCCATAGCATTTTACGGTGATTATGGGTAGTTTGATACATCCATGTGTTGCCCGTCATACAAAGCGATAGTTTTATATTGTATACTTGGTGTAGCCGCACTATCGTTTGCTTAGAACACACAAAAATCTCTTATGGGTATTTTGAGAAATCCACTCAAGAAATTAACATGATAAATTTCGTCTTGTATTTTTTAGCTTCACATTTTATCCCGCATAGCAGGGTAGACAGAAAGTACCTAATGACAAGACACTGCGCGTTGAGTGGTGGATCTCAATGCCGCACTTTGTCTTACCAGAGCGATGAAGTGAAAATAATTTTAAATATAATCACTCCCCCGAGTGGGATCGCAACCACAACCGGTCATGTTTACAGTCAGAAGCCGTTAAACTGCGCCACGACCGGCCTCCCCTACATACTAAATTTGATTATAATATTAAAAAAATTGTAATAAGTCAAAAGGGTCATTTATTGGTTACCTTGCACACTTCTACTTTTTCCCATTCTATATAAAAAATATGTTGCGTAACATAACATCGTATTTAGTTTGTCTATATTTTAAAAGAATTATGTATACTTAAAATTAAATATTCTTGTATTAAGCCGTTTGAAACAAAGATAACAGTTTTTTCTATGAATTAATATATATACATAATGCTAACATATTACGGTTTAGATATTTGACATTACAGACAAAAAAAACCGTTAACCTTTTTTAAAAAGTAACTTGGAAATATTTATTTTTTTATTTTTCTCTTGGACGATTTCCAAAAATGATTTCCAGTCCTAAGTGTGGAATAACACTTTAAAAATAGTAAATTGTAAAGGCATTGTCCTTCTCGTAAAGGATAAATTATATATATTTTATAAATGGAATAACCATTTCTATTTTGTATTTATTAATAAGAAACACTCTCATTACTCACGGGTCACAAGATCAGGTTATGTGTTGTGCTAAGATTATATGTTATTCAGCCTTATATATATATATATATATATATATATTGATATATATATATATATATATATATATATATATATATATATATATATATATATATATATATATATACTTTATTTCGGCGTTACGTTTTATAAAGAGAAACTAGTGTGGAACAGAGGGTTTTCAGTGTTTTCCACCCGGATTCGAAATTTGCTTGCCTTTATATACTTATATATTTATTAATAGAGGCCGGTCGTGGCGCAGTGGGATAGCGTCGGTTGGTTGGTTAGTTGGTTCTTAGCTTATGGCGTTTCGAACATGCCAGTAGAACACAAATCACTTCGCCAATGTCACGTTGATAGGAGAACAAGGGACAGTGTCTGACTGTAAACGCGATCGGTTGTGCGTCTTGACACTAGGCACTTTCAGTCTACCCTGCCATATTGTATAAAAGCGTGAAGCTAAACAGAAAAAATATATATTAAGTGTGTTTAAAAAAAAAAACCAATGACCAGAAGCTTCACAACAAGTGTAATAGAGCCTTATCGTGTCATCTTTAAATAGAAATTACTTATTACGTATCGATTGCAATAATTGCACAAAAATGGGACATATTTGCAATAACTTATAATGTCACAAACAAACTACTATCTCACATTTTTTATCGTCTGACCTCTTTTTTTTAATCACTATTTTATAATCTATTTTACACTATTGTTATTGTTATTTTTTTTTTAATTGTTATAAGAATATTTTATGCTCAAGATCTTAGTGTGTATGTTAGAACTTTTTACTTTAATTTTTTTTTAGCTTCACGGTATTATCCCGCATAGCAGGGTAGACAGAAAGTACCTAGTGTCAAGACACTCTGTACTCCGCTTTCTACCGAATTTGAGATTGAATTATTTTACTATATAATATATATAATATAATTATCATGTGCCAAGTGTTTCCAACCAAGAGTAGGGTATGTATATAGTTAAATATATTTAATGTTATATGTTTAAAATTAATAATAATTTATATAAATGTATCACACAGAATTAGGATAATTTAATTCTTTTTGAAAACTGCTTTAAACTAAATAATAAGCCTTCGTAAATATTTAGTTCCAGTTAAAGCTATAAGTTCCATCACTCGACACGCAATGCCTCGAATTCGGTGGAAAGCGAAGTACGGAGTGTCTTGACACTAGGTACTTTCTGCTTATCCTGCTAGGCGGGATAAAAGCGTGAAGCTAAAAAAAAATATTATAGAGTATAGTTTCAACATTTTCGCGTTAGTGCATTTTTGGGTAAGAAGATCTTTTTTTTTTAAACATTTGAAATAATGTTTATTTTCATCTGTTCTTGGGCAAGCATTGTCTCGTAAGGCTTTCTCGAATATTGCAGTTAATAAGGAGTTTTTAGAACAATACCGCTTAAAAACTTTTGGGTACAAACTAAAAGTTCGTTTTCTATTGTTACCCAAAATAAAGGTTTATTTTTTATATAACTGGCGTAGGCTTTGCTTTAAGTTTGTTCTATAATTAGATGGACGTCGTATTTTTTTTTTTAATTTTTAATTTCTGACAATATTTAGGTGTGATTCATCATATTGATGGAAACTGGCTTTAAGATACCAAACTGTAATGGCGTAAACTTTTTAATGTCAATGGGTCCTTAATTTTTTGCATAATTTAACGCTGTACTTTGCTAATCTAATAAAAACAAATGAATTTAGGCTTAGTTCTGAATAATGAATAGGTTTAAAATAGAAGCTAACAGCTCTAATGGCCATTTTTCGTCTATACTCTAGACAGAAAGTACTTAGTGTCAAGACACTCCGTTTTTCTCTTTCCTCGGAATTCGAGATATTGCGTGTTTAACGCCGCATTTTGTCTTTGAAAATAATAATTGATATATCATTATCAGATACGAACATACGTGCGAATATTGGCATAAAACAAATGGCAAAGAGTGAAGCAAATTTCTTTATATTAAATAACATATACAGATAAAATTAATAAAAACGTATTAAAAACTGATACTGACCCAATAGGGCTTAGTTTGTGTCTGTATAAAAAAACAAATTAGAAAAAAAAATAGCAGTCACATGTCAGCTGTCAGTGACTACAAATAAAAATTGGAATTATAAGTTTTTAAACATTCGTAGACAATAACGCAGTAACAATGCTTATCGTATTACGGCGGTATGCAATCTACGGGTATCATCGTCAACACGTTCTTTATGTCATTAGAATTTGCTTGGAAATTTGTATATCGATTAAATTTACGCTTTACTCGCTTAGCAAGGAAGAGTGTGTCTGAGAGTGTGCGACTGGTGTCAAGACATTCTGTTTTCTATTTTCCCGATGTTGAGACATTGCGCGACTAATGACTGAGAACTCAGATTTTGTTTAAACAACGTAGGATAATGAAAATGATATAAAAATATTCTTACTCCGAAAGGAAATCGAACCCACAACCTATTCCGTTAAGTCAGATACTGTGTTACTGCGTTACGATGAATGATGATTATGAATGATAAAAAAAATAACATTTTTAGATGTTCACGTCATAATTCTCAAAAAAAGTAGCTATATTACTTCTGCCCAGTGAAACTCTCGTTAAAACATATCCAGCAGTTCCAGAGGTTAGTCGATATAAACAAACATACAGACGGACAAATATTGTAAAAAAATATTATTGTGGTATATTTATCGTGCATAAATAAATTAATTAATTATTTATTTCTATAGAAAAGTATTAAATAAATTCTCATTGTTATTGTCACTTTCAGTAAGATAGAAGTTCTAAATAAACAATAAAATATGAATTATTTAAAGAAGACATTAAAATCTAGACATTTTTAAAGTCTACCATTATATCTATCTGGAAAACGTTGAGAATTCTAGTTTATCATTATAAATATTATTAAAATCTATTAGTCATACATTGTACAGGCCTAAAAGGATTATATAATACGTTTAAATATAGGGATTGCATAATAACACCAAACCCTACCCATTTGTAAGATTTAACGTAACTAAAAACTTTGCAAATTTTATCTATTCAGTGTTTGCAAAAGATTCCTTAAAGGTTTTAAGTCAAACGCTTTTAGCGGGTACACTAATTTATCTTCTCATAAAGCATTATTCTGATACATTCTCCGCTTTTGCGCCCAATTTGAGATATTTCGAAATCGAATCGAAAATAAATTTTTATTTTTCTAACTGGAAATCGAGCCCCATATCTAATATTTTGCTCTAATGCCTATTTTATATTTCTTAATAGATATTTATATATTCTTAACCAGTCCAGTTTGAAAAATATCCTTATAATTACCTAACATTACCATTACTTTAACAGGTAAAGCTGGCTTATTATTAGACATACTCTGGCCACGCTATATTTTTGTTAGCTTCACGTTTTTATCCCGCATAGCATATTAGACAGGAAGTACCTAGTGTCAAGACACTTTAATTCCGCTTTTTTCCTAATTCGAGATTTTGAGTGTTGGATGGCGGAACTCAACGACGCGCTTTGTCTTACCAAAGCGAGGATATACAAATAATTTATATATAGTTATTCCCGCGATTGGGAATCGAACTGACATCCGATCGCGTTTACAGTCTAACTCTGTTTGCGTCACAACCTGCCTCATTATTTTATAATATATATGAAAAAATAAAAAAATAAATAAATATATCTTTAAGTTGTACCATATAGTTAGTTCGTTTTAGTCATACATAGATACATACATACATACATCTTTTGAATAAATCAATCCTGTCTGTGTTTAACACCTCTCACAAAAGACTTTGAATGTTATATTATGTATGACATTTAGTATATATGATGGGGCTAGGGGCTACTTGTGGAATGTAACCGAAAACTTATTCCAAGATTCCTACATCTATATGAAATATATATGTGTTTTTTAATTATTATAATATTATATATATTTTTATTTAATTGTTTTCGATCGGAGAGCATATAACAGTAAATGTGATCGATTGTGGAGTCGATTTTCGTGGGGTATGATTATATTTAAAATTATTATCACTACATCGCTCTGGTAAGACAAAGCGCAACGTTGAGTTCCGCCATTCAACACGCAATGTTTCAATTTCTGCGTAAAGCGAAGTACGGAGTGTCTTGACACTAAGTACTTCCTGTCTACCCTGCTACGCGGGATAAAAGCGTGAAGCTAATCGCCCATATGTTAGTACTCAATAAAGGTTTATTTTATTCTTTTAAAATTAACGATCAAATGCAATGCAATGCCTCACTTTTTCCTAAGTCTTTTTTCTTAAGAACGCTAGAAAAAAATAAATTAAAATTACAATAGTTAGGGAAACGTATAAAAAATTGAAATAAGCTAGATTTAAACCCTCGTCCCTTGGAAGCCGGTCTAGCTACCAGCAACTTCTAATCCGTACGTAAGTTACAATACTATATTTAAAAATATTTTTCTTATCAGTTTAAAAATATAAAAAACATAATGCTTACTTCTTAACATATATTCGATTCCAAGACTTGCATTGTCTACTGTATTTTTAACTAACTATTACTATAACCTTATTCGCGTATAATATAATTTTTCCCGATCTATTATAAATTTTACAATTCTGAAATTAACCTAAAATACTACTTATTACATCAGATATATATATACATACACACACATATATATATATATATATATATATATATATATATATATATATATATATAAGTAAGTAAAAATGTCATCAATATCTGTCTAGCCATTCCATAAATAATTCCGAGGAAAGAGGTAGACAGAAAAGAATTGTAATTATTTTATACTATGTATATATGCATATGCTTTTAGTAAAAAACGGTTATTTACATATATACACTCCAATTTTGTTTATTTGTATAGAACACATATTTGGTCCTATCTAATCTAGATTATGTTTTGTTCAAAAAAAAGTAGAGTACCTACTGTATTATTAAGTTCGCCACTCAACACGCAATGTTTCGATTTCCGGCGGAAGATATGCAACGGAGTGTCTTGACACTAAGTTGTCTCTGACTACGTTTTTGAAAAAACCTATAAAAATTTGAACGCAGCGGGATTCAAACCCGCGCCTCTTGGATACCGTCCAAGCGCTCTGACCGCTAAGCCTAAGATGCTTTATTTTTCATAAATTTAGTTGTCATACTTACATATATTTCTCCTCAGCTATTCATATTATTTTTAGATAAGTATAAATAAAATATTAAATTAATATGGATTTCGTTGTTTATTTATCGATACATCATTCTGATAATGATTTAGAAACTATATAATGAAGGCATTAGACTATCATTGAGTGATTAATTATTTATAATTGAATTTTTATTTGTTGCATTGATAAATTGTTTAGATAATGCATTGCCATAAAAATTTTATTAGTTAATAGATATGAGGAGATATGGCGCAGTTGCGGTGAAAATTATATAATGGCAAACACGGGTTCAAAACTCACTTGAATAAATATAAAGCTTGTTTAAATATATTTTCTTATTTATATAACAATCACTATAGCGATTAAGTCAGTACTTTTTTATTAAGAGTACGAAGTAAGAAACTCCCCACTCGGGGGAGGGATGATATTTAAATTATTTTCACTTCCTCGCTCTGGTGAAAGACAAAGTGCGGCGTTGAGTTCCACTACTCAACACGCAATGTCTCGAATTCGTTGGAAAGCGAAGTACAGAGTGTCTTGACACTAGGTACTTTCTGTCTATCCTGCTATGCGGGATAAAAGGGTGAAGCTAAAAAAAAGTAAGAAACAGATTTCTATCCATCAGCGTGTTGATCACGGACTACTGTAAAGTTTTCTAAACGTCAGTTATCCTCAAAGAAATGTGTAAAAATGCCGAAAATCAAAATATAGACCCATCTTATTAAATAAAAAAATATAGAGCATGTGCTATATCCATTCAGTCATTGGGAAAATCCGTTTAACACGATTTAAACGAGAAAGCGTTATAAGCGGGTTACATAATATAAAATGTTTAAAATATAATAGAAAATTATTATAAATAGGATAAATATGTAATATTATGTTTATATTGTGTAGTACTACCCATTGCATATAATTAGACTACTCACAGTAATTATTTATTTTAATGGGTCAAAAATTATTTCGGCAAATTAATTGAATTGGCTGGTTAATTAATGGATAATTAACAAACTGAATTTTAAATAAAATCTAGATTTACCACAGATAGTAATCCGTTTTTCGCCGAATTCAAGACATCGCTTAAAGAGTGTCGGAACTCAACGCCGCGCTTTATCTTACCAGGGTGAGGAAATGAACATAATTGAAATATAATTATTCCCCTGAGTGGGAATTGAATCCACAACCGATCGCCTCTACAGTCAGACGCTGTCCCATTACGCCACGGCCTCCGACTTCTCTTTATTCGTTACCTAGTGCTAAATTTGAGTAAACTATGTTTTTATTGATGGGAATTTTTAAATTTAAAAATAATAACTGTTGCGTTTCTTAACGCCCACTACCAAATTGTATCAAGCGGGATGAGACATTGTATTAACCGTGAACGAAAAACATGAAGTGTGTGATTAACACTTTAATTATTTTACTTACTTCTTTAAGAATCCATGTGTATGGTTTATTAACATAATATTTGAAACATTCGTATAGCTAGCTAGCTTTAATATCTTGTGTTTAATTTCCTTCCTGTTACTAAATTTATCAAGTGTTTAAATTTTAATATTGATGATAATACAATTTAGAATTTAGTATGAAGCTGTCCTTAATAAGGTCATTAAATGCATATTGACATATTTTTGTTTGAAGAAATAAATTATATATATTCATATGAAGTCTAGGTATCTAGATTAGAAAGGCATCATATATTCTTAACTAGGTAGAAACAGAAGAGAAGAGTGTCTCAATATAAATATTATCTACTTATCCAGCAAATATTGGAGAAAGACGTAAAAATATATAAACATATAAAGTAGGTACATATTATATGAACAGTATTAGAAGCGGGTACATCACCAGGCCGATAGCCGGCTCTTATCGCGTTTTTTTTTTGTAAATTTAGCGTTTTATCAAAAACCTAGGCTACCTGATAACTTATCAGGCGTATAGTTTAGGTTTCCGAATATTTCTAGCACACAATAATGAATTATACAATCACATGACATTATATTTATTATATTTCAATGATATTTCGATAAAAAATTTAGAAATGTTTGTTTTTTTTACTTTTTAAATTATTAGTATGAAAAATATGCATATTAATATTAAAAATCTGATGTTATGCCTTACTAAGAACCTCTTCATGCATGCCCTCTGAGGGGCCCTCATATCTTTCACGTCACTTTTTTCCATCATCATAGATAATGTGTTCTTGAAGGTCAACCAAGATCTCCCTCTACGTACCACTCGTATTCTTCTTACCGTTCTTTCATCAGTTATCTCTTTTCAAAGCCTTACTTAACTTCTACTTCAAAATAATTACTCGTACATATATATATATATATATATATATATATATATATATAGTATTTCTTATATACTTAGTGGTGACTTTGCTATATATGCTTTTATTAGCTAATCCTGTATATATATATTTAACTACTGTACCTTGTGACCTTCATAACGCGTTGCTATTAGCAACGTGTACTTTATATAAACATGGATATCGAACACGTGGTAGTGTGTGTTGCATTTATTTTTTTAATTAAATTACCACCACCAACTTGACACCAGGTTCTTTCTGTCTACACTGCTACGAGAAAAAGAGCGTCAACCTAAAAAAAATTAACTTACACAATTTTTTCAGATCTTTTACTCAACACTAAAAACATTTAAAAATAACCAATATATATATATATATATATATATATATATATATATATATATATATATATATATATATATATATATATATATAAAATATAGCACTAAATAAGTCTAAAATATCACACGGTTATCACGAAAAGAACTAAAAACTTAGGTTTTATCTTCACTAGTTAGTGTCAGAGCTCAGACGTCGTGACCGTTGCGTTATCTAAAATCGACATTATTATAATAGGTTTTTTTAATACAATTATATACATATATATGTCTATTAATTGACGTTGTTATATGAAAGATTATATGAATCGAGATAAATACGAAATATATGAGAAATGCATTTTTTTTAGGTTGACGCGTTTATCCCGTATAGCAGGTTAGACACCTAGGAAGGAAGCATCTAGTGTCAAGACACTCCGTACTCCGTTTAACGTCGCTAGTGTCATGTTGTTTGTGATAGGTTATTACCTATTTCAAAAGGTTTAATCGTGTATGCTCTTTGCATATTAGATTACTGTAAAGTGTTAGAAATGTTTGATTTTCAAAAACTCATTTTGAAATTAAATACCATAATGTCATTTAAAATATAAATATAAAAATCACGAAATTCAAAGTTATATTGTGTCAAAATATTATATAATCTTTTAT
The DNA here is from genome assembly GCA_032432895.1 of Dryadula phaetusa. Lineage (NCBI taxonomy): Eukaryota > Metazoa > Arthropoda > Insecta > Lepidoptera > Nymphalidae > Dryadula > Dryadula phaetusa. The sequence continues at coordinate 837,251 of JAOYRS010000036.1, forward strand.
ATTCTAAGATGTTTTGTACGTTTGTGTGTTGACGATTAATACGTACATAATTTGCTATTTTTATATTTATCTAAAAATTATATTGTTATTATAATCGAACCTACACTTATCTGATAACTCGATTTACACAAGTCATTCGTTATCTGATGCGTTGACATTTGAGGAATTCAATGAATTTTAACTTATTATACAGTAAATATCTCTATCTAATGAAATATATCAGCCTGCTAATTGTTATTCGTTCATCTTCAGGACATTTCAATATATTTCCAAGGCCAGCATTAGTAGGATTTTTTCTACACTTCCAAAGCTCGGAGCTCCTCTGCAAGGAGATGGGAGCACATCACTACCGTGAAATGCTAAGGAATTTCTTTCTTCTCATTTAAATATAAAAAAAAACGGACATTCCAAACTGTTTTAATCAACAAGGATTCGAACCCAAGAACTTATGAAAATATAATATAAATATATTTAAGCGCATGCTCTAGCATATTAGTGTATAATTATGTCCGGTCATGGCGCAGTGAAACAGCGTTTGACTTTTAACGTTATCGGTTGCAGGTTCGATTCCCACAAGGGGGAGTGATTCTATTTAAATTATTTCCATTTCTTCTCTCTGGTAAGACAAAGTGCGACGATGAGTTCCACCACTCTACACACAGCGTCTCGAATGTGACGGAAAGTGGAGTACGGAGTTTCTTGACACTAGGTTTTTCCTGTTCTGCTATGCGGGATAAAAGCGTGAGGTAAAAAAAGTTAACCTACCTTTAAAATAGCAACTGTCCTCTTAAACGTAACAGTTTGTCTTAAATCTGTAAAGAAAGCAAATATTTATATGTTTAATATTTTAACCAAGTGTTTACCCTATCATGGTGTGATTTGGTCATGTTTCTTACAAGTTGTGGGTTCGAATTCCCATTGAGGGGAAACTCAATGTTTTTATTTTGGGAGAAATTGTAGAACAGAGTGATCTTTCACTTAATTTTTTTTAACTATTTATTGTTAATAATCCCACATAGCAGGGTAGTCAGACAAGCTAGTGTTAAGACATTCCCTTGACTGTTTTTCACCCTAAATCAAGACATTGCGTGTTCGAAGGAACTCAACGCCGCGTTATATCTTCATTCTGTATACATATTACATATTTTATAGACGCAATATATCAAATATTTTATAGAATATATCTTATGGCATTCTCTACAATCAAAATGAAAAATTTTATTTATATAAATTGGAAATATTGGAGGAGTCATTTAAAACCAAAAGCCGTAGCTTCATTAACTTACGTAACAAAGCCTTTAAAGCTCCATTCACAACGCACACATATAAACACACACCTATTTACATACGACCACACACGACACCCACACATAGATGCTAGACACGCTATTGGCCCACTTTCACTTTCGTACAGAGCCTACATAGTTGAAATACCAAATGAAACGCTCCGGTTGGCTATTCAAAATTTGACCTTCATTCTGATTGGTTGATTCTCGCTCATATACTTGCTGTTTACGGAAATAATGTATAGAGCCTTCGTAGTTCCGAGCCTTCAAAACTTATATGTAACGCCTTTACGTTTGATCGAGTTTGAGATAGTTTGTTCACATCATTGTTATCAATATAGGCTTTTGGTTTAATCTATATACATTAAAAGTATATAAAAATATAATAATATTTTATTATAAATAATATTTTTATTATATAATACGAATATACATACGGATATACATATATTTGAACTAAAATTCTAAGAATATTATAAGCTATGACACTAGACACTGAGATAAATTAGTAGAAAACATTTAACAGTTAGAAGTAAAAGTCATTCTATTCTACTTCAGATTTAGATTACCGTAAAGTAAGAGAGTTCAAAGAAGCTCATATTCCGTACATTTAACAAAAAAAAGGGCCATAATCAATTCATACCAAATTATTTAGTCTCTATTTATTAAGATCAAAGAAAGATTAATAAAAGCAAAAAAAAATATTTACTACTAACAATATGGAAACAAACCTACGACATCCTATGTATTCAAAATAATTATCCAATAAGCTATCAGTTAAAAACATAAAAATAGGTGACTCTCCATAATTAAAACACATGAACTATTTATTTTAAGTTACTTTACATAAGGATTTTTACTTTACTTTACATAATATTATAGAAAAAAGCTAAATATAACTTAACACCTAACTGGAACAGAACCTGCTTATCTAGGACAAATTTCAAGAAAGCCTTTAAGAAAATATTTTATTATTGTTTTACTTCAAAGATAACGTTGGTTGGGTAGTATAATGTTACACGAACTCTATAAAAGTAGAGTTTATATATATATATATATATATATATATATATATATATATAAATATATATATATATATATATATATACATATATATATATATATATATATATATATATATATATATATATATATATATATATATATATATATATATATATATATATATATATATATATATATATATATATGTAACATAGAACTAACTATAGATGGCCTATCTCAAACATTTGTGGTCGACAAATTTGTAACATTATCAGTCCACAAGGAGTCCATTTTTTCCATAAAGTCAAATGTTATCAATACATAGAGCCACTCTTTCTTGAACACGTGCTGACATAAAAATAGAGCATCGTTTTTGCAAATATATTTAATTCACTGTATAATCAAACTAGCTTAAATAGCTCATGGTCTATAGTTATCGGTATGTATATTTTACTATGTTTTTTTTAACTTTTATGTCGCGTAGCAGGGAAGACAGGAAGTACCTAGTATCAAGACATTCCGTACTTCGCTTTCCTCCGAATTCAACATATTGCGTATTGAGTAGTGATATACAACGCCGCGCTTTGTTTTATCAGAGCGAGGAAATAAAAGTAATTAAAATATGATCATTCCCTTGAATAGGAATTGAATCCATAACCGATCGTGTTTACAGTCAGACGCTATCCCACAAAACACAGACACAAGAGAAATTCTCGTTTTAGAACTGATCAGTTCACCATATTTGTGTATTATATTCATGGTTAACTTATTATATTTTATATCAGGACTCTACGTTAAGAATAACGGCTACAAGGCTATACACATAATGTGTAGATATTTATAGAGCCGATAGAAAGACAGTTATAATAAATATTCAATATGAACAATAAATAGCTTTTTAACATACTTGTTTAAATTTATTATTCTTCCTTATTACATTAGGTTTTTGACCCGAGCAATGACTTACTACTGACGTGATGGCTGATTGTTAGTTGACGTTCTTGAAACTATGTGTTTTAAATGAAAATATCTTTCCAATTGGATTTAACGCATGAGGATAATTTTATTTATTTTATTTAATAAAAATATTATTATATATATTTTTCATATATGTAGCAGATATATTTTTTTTAAAATATATCTAAATTCCTAACATTTCAACAAGGCTGCGATCACGTGACGTGCGACATTCGTGATAAAAAATGTTTATAGCACATATCATATAAATATTTTAATATTTATTTTTATCATATTCATAATATAATATATGCAATGCAATATTTTATCATTGAACGTGTGGATTATTTGGTGACTAGGTTATAATAAATTAGCATTTCCAAAACTTAAGAAATTTTTTGCAGTATAATAGTGTAGAGTCCTTAATTTTTTAATAATATCAAAAATGTAAAAGAAAAAACATCCAGCTTTTTTATTATTATTAAAATGTTATATTTATATGACCTTCATAGGTTAAGGTAAAATTAACACATAATAACCTTATCCCAACAAATTTATTATACGGTCAAAACTAAATATATTTTATGTAAATTAAAGTAACGATATTGTCGTGACATGATATGACATTTAAATGACGTAATTTTGGGCCCGTTCCCATTGGGAACCTAAATCCATATTACATTATATGAGATACTTATGTCGTGTATATTATTAAGGTATATCTTTTTAAAAATAGTTTTAAGTGGCATTCTTATTTCACACATAATGTCTTTAATAGGATAAAATGTAGAGTTCAGAGATTTACCTCTACAAAAAGAGTCTGGTAATTTTAAAATATGTCGGAAATTAATAAAAATGTAATGAAATACATATAATTATATTGAAACGTTTAGATTCCAGTTTTGTGACTAGAAATGTCTATGTTTGCGAACTAATATTTAGACAGCGTATTAAAAACGCGATAACACTGCACTGGTGCTAGTGGTGTAATGTTTTAGTCGATGGATTACTTTTTGATATATTTTAATTTCGATTATTGTTAAAAAAAACACTATAAAAATTATTCGTGACTCTATCCATATATGTAGAGTAGTATTTTAAATTAATAATTTATTTAATATATTATTAACAAAATATTACTTGTAGTTATGTTTCTTTCAATATTACAAAAAATATCCACTGCATTTAATGTCCGTCTTTAATTACGAAAACAAGCTATTCATTATTAAATTACACGAGCAAAATGAAAAAAAAGTAAATATAAATTACATAAGCGTGCATAACACACTGAATGTAGATAGTACTTATACAAACGTGACTGTTATCAGATTATCGATGTCGATACGTCACATCACTAACCTAGGGCAGGGCCAGTTATCAGCGTAGGAGATTGTGCGAAATATATGAAAATATCACTATAGATAACGTGTGCCGAATTATAGTAGATTAGAATTCAGACTATATTATTTTTCTATTTTACTATTTCTTATTGACCTAGAATTCTTATAAATATTATCGTTACTAATTAAAATAGCACGATATGTGTTTTATAATGATAATTATGAATTCAAGATACAAATGAGGATATATTAACATTTATAATATAAATATAGAAATTATACACTTTTTCCCGCATAGCAGAAGCATAGAGAACTTAAATATTACATTCTCTACTTTCCACGTTAATTCGATTCATTGTGTGTTGAATGACGAAACTGAACGCCACGCTTTATCTTGCCACAAATAATATATATATTTTACTAGAAAATGTAAAAATGTAACAGACTCTACATTAAAGTTATGTAAATAATGTCGTGTACAGCACTAAGTACTATTATTCAGCTAGCAACTATCTCATACAATTATAAAAGTGATGATATCAAAATTTATATCGCTATTTAATTTTAAGCTTTGGTAGAGATGCTTAATGTTTTCATAATTTTTAATCTAATATCTTTATCGTGGTGACACTAGCACAGTGCGTGTTGCAGTTTTAGTATTATTTATTTTATATAACGATTTTGAAATCGTTTCCCGCTTAAGACGATGTTTACAGTTAAAAAAAGTTATAGTTATATTTTACTTTCGTTTTCCCGATCTGGTTCGACAAAGTGCAGTGTTAAGCTCCAATGCGTAGTGTCTTTAAAATGGTCAAAAAGACACAAATAGAGTGACTTTATTCTCTCCCAATTTTACAAATTGTAAATATTAAAAAAGTTATTTTTATAATTTATCAATCTCTTTATAATAATATTAATCAAATACACTGATAGTCTCTTTATATAACATCATAGCCACAACTTAGTGGTCTCCGGACGAGGGAGTGTAAACAAAATTGTGAAATGACATATTTTAAATAAACAAATCAATATATGTATGTACGTATGTACATTAGAACATACAGGAAACCTATGTTGATGTTTATTTACGAATACGAAACGAATTACTATAAATATAGTTTATTAGTAGAGATTTTTTTAGGCAAGATATTTTAATATATAATGTTCTGTTATTACTCAAAATTTCAGTGCACAAATTTGAAAATTTCTAAAAAAATTGAAAATATTTGAAACACTGAATTCAATTAGTGAATCTGATTTACTATAAAAGTGTCATATATTTCGTTACGATCAACTAAATTTCCTAATATGCTGATTAACAAAGAATTATCCTAAACAATGCACCCAACACGTAGTGCCATCGAAAGATGCACAATTGTTGCACTTATAATAACCATTACATAATGTAGAGTTGCAACAGCGTAATATGAGCTTTAAAATGTTCTACGTAAAGTTCAATTTGATGAAAAAACTGCAGTAAATAGTTGATTTCGAAAGATTTCTTATGACAATCGTTTAAAGCTAATTGCTTACTAGTTTTTTTTCAGGTTTTGGTTCCTTTTAATTTGTCATAGATATATATATATATATATATATATATATATATATATATATATTATATTTATATATATATATATATATATATATAGAGTGACTCTACATACTTGTTAAAAGCATATGTATTACATTTTACGTTAAATCATAAAAAAATAACGAATTTCTACTGTTTTCTTTGTTTCTCTTACAATATCCAAGTTCTTTTACCCCACAAAGACAATACGTCAAGTATTTCAATCTAACTCCTTTCAATGTATCCTGTAATACCTATTTTGTTTATAATAAATTTATATTTGTATATAGAAGACTTTACAAAGAATTATACACAAAGACATACAAACAAAAGTTAATATAGATAGCAATTTTTGCTTACAATATCATCTGTTCAGGTGTGCAAGCAAATTTTTTAGTTACTTATGTAGTTAAATTTTAGCTCTTCTTAGAAATTTTGTTTACTTCTTAAATATTTTTTATAAAGACTGTGATCTCTACAAATTAGTGGCGAAATTTTTTTTATTTATTTAGACATAAAAAAGTCAAGTCACAATATGGCCTTGATCTTTTATGATTATCAACTTATGTTACCTCAAACACTAATTAAATAATCGCATAGTAATAATTTGAGACATTGCGTGTCAAATGGCACAAACCAACGCCGCACTTCGTTACACCTGAGCGAAGAAATGAAAACATCGCTCTCTGAAATGAGAATCGAACCCACAACTAATCGCGTTTGTAGTCAAACATTTCAAAATGGCCTTATATAGAGCTAGTTCTTTGAAATATTTTTAAAGTGACATAGACCACCGTCAACGGTTTCCAGTTTCATACGGAGATCGGACGTCGTTGCGCAAGTCGGTATTTCATTGTTTTAATTATTGCTTAATAAAATTTTCCTAGAAATTGTATTTAAATGGAATTCGTAGGGAAGTATTTGCTAGGATATCGTATTGTTATTTGCCTTGATGACTTGAGCTTATAGTTAAAGCAATTCTTAATATATATATTGAAATTCTTTGTTAAAACGTAATACTGTTTGTTTCTGTAATTTTTTACTGTACAAAAGTAAAAAAAATAATTTATTATTTCAGCTCCACGCTTCAATCTCGCTTAGCTGGATAGACAGGAAGTACCTAATGTAGAGACACTCTGTACTCTGCTTCCAAGTAGAGACATTGTATGTTGAGTAGCGGAACTCAACGCCGCGTTTTGTCTTTACCAGTGCGAAGAAATGAAAGTAATTATAAATATAATCATTCCACCGAGTGCGAATCGAACCCAAGGCCGATCGCGTTTACAGTTACGACCGGCCCTCAGTTTATTCGATTTATAAATATGATGATTTGTATATATTCGACTTATATCATGTTTGTTGAAAAATAATATTTTTATTAATATATCTATAGAATCGGTTATATTAAGACTAGGTAATACTAACGTTATTCTTACAGATCATATATAAAGAATATATGCACACAGAGTACCTGTTGAGTGGAAACACGTTGCGTTACATGTTGCCAAGGCAACATGCATGTCGCTTGATAAAAAAAAATATGTCAAACGTTTGTCTAACATGTATTTTATTAATTCTATACACTATCATAGCTTTATGCACTTTTTTATATAAATAAGCTCAACTCTACAAATATCGACCTCTTTCTCTTAGGCTCTAAGCTTAAATTCAAGCTTTTTCAAGCTTACTACTTATTAATATATTTTTATTAACTACAAATTATATAATTTTCATATGATTAGGTAACGTGTTAAAGTTTTGTAAATCAGCGCACGTGCTCCAGGCGCTGTTTGGAAATTTATTTAAGTCTACTGTTGTGTAGAGCCGAGCTCGCCAGCCTTTACGTGACGTCAATAATTAATTATGTACTCATTAATATCGAATATTGCAATAAATTTCCCTTTTCAATACAGTGTTTACAACAGTGTTCGGAAGTTCTCATGCATATATGTTATAGCAGCTAAAAGCTCTATCCCACATACCAGGACAGTCAGCGACAACCTCGTGTCAAGACACTTTGCTTGCATCCCATCCGCAATCGAGACATTGCGTGTTGACCGGGGAAATGAACGCCGCGTTTTGTCTTAAATATAAATGCCTGTTGTGCTTATACTTATTCCCTTGAGTGAGAATCGAACCCACCCACCAATCGCGTTTTTTTGATGCCGAATGCAGTGTGCATTACGATGACCTCTGGCTGGGAATGTGTCACGTGTTATATTTAAGCATAACGTTTAAAACACGAACGACAAAAACATCCTTAATAAAATAACTTATCAGCTAAAAATTTTATACTAAAAGAGCATTCGTTTAAATTGTTTTCCCGTTCCCATCACCTTGCCAGGACACCAGGTTAATGCCATGAAAACGTTATGTTGTTATTGAAAATTAAACAAACAAATTCCTTACTAATCTAATGGAAAGAAGTACGTCAATATAAGATCTTTTTTAAATAGGTTTAAGCAAGTGAACCTAATAAATGATAAAAAAGATTTTAAAATAATATTATAGCTTCACGCTTTTATCCCGCACAGCAGCGTCAAGACACTCCGTACTTCGCTTTCCACCGAATTCGAGACATTTCGTGTTGAGTGGTGGAACTCAACGCCGCACTTTGTCCTTTACCAGAGCGGGGAAGTGAAAATAATTTAAATATAATTACTTCCCCGAGTGTGGATCGAACCCACAACCGATCGCGTTTACAGTCAGACGCTGTCACACTGCGCCTGCCGGCCGCATATTATAACAGAAATTGGCTTATTTCCTACTATTTGCATTATTTAACTGATTTGGCAAGTCTCTGTTTTCTACTCTCCGTTTACCTGTTTCAATATTTACCTATATTATTATCTAGCATTACACTAAACGAACCAAAGGAATTATTTATCTAAAAAATATAAAAATTACCCAACTTGGCATTCGAACCCACATTATCCAAATATATATACAAAAGTTATTTCGTTATATATATATTTAAATTAATTATACATGCATTAAGATATATTTGTACGACTGTAACATTGTAATCGTTGTGTTTTTTTAACGCTATATCCTGTTTAAAGCACTGAGTTTCGTCTAGTCCGATAGTTGTGGTATTATCGAATGCATAAATGTCTACATTAAATAAATATTATAATAATAATTTCCATTTAATTTATATATATGTTGTTTTTTCGCAAATCTTCTTGCGATTAGTTAAAAATAAAAATATTATATAATTATTTTATTTTATAATTGTGGAATCAAAAATCGTTTCATTATTTATATATAATATACATAAAATATTTCAAACGTTTAAACAAACAAGACTTTCCCAAACAAACGAAATACAAAATGGAAAAAATTCAGTACAAATCATTAGTAAATATAACCAATATAATTTAAAATCAATGAACGTTTCGTGGAGTCCAATAAAGCCCACGTACATGCATGAATAGAATGCATTTTAGTGGGTCTATTCACTTAGTTGCAATGTAATGGAGGCTAGTATGCGTTATACAAGCGCGCTTCAAACACTCAACATAAGAGCGTAAAGGACATAGTATAATTGACTTGGGGAATTAGTAACTGTGAAAAAAAATTGTTTTCAAAATGCTTTGTTAATATTTTTTCCCTGTTCGTTTTATTGTCAATGTGAACACTTGTTTTATTATGAAAATTGTGTTTTTTTGGGTTATTTTTTTTATTGAAAAACGTTTACTTTGACTTTAACCTTCAACTTTCAGTAAATAAAATAATATTAGCAGGCTGGAAGTTATTTGAAACGGGAGGATGAACGAATTACGTGATATTGCTTTGCCTTGATTGCACTAAGTATATATATATATATATATATATACTATACAAGTGGTGGTATTTATTGTGGTATAAATATATATCTTTCATGTTTAATATTAATATATAATAATAAAATAGTAAGCTGTACACTATCTGCCATTTTAAATTAATTAATAAAGCGGAATTAACGTCGACTGCTCGTGGCGCAGTGTCACAGCGTCTGACTGTAAACGCGACCGGTTGTGGGTTCGATCCGCACTCGGGGAAGTGATTATATTTAAATTATTTTCACTGCCTCGCTCTGGTAAGACAAAGTTCGGCGTTGAGTTCCACCACTCAACATGCAATGTCTCGAACTCTGTGGAAAGATTGTCTTGACACTAGGTACTTTCTGCCTTGCTATGCGGGATAAAAAAATGTGAAGCTAAAAGAAAAATATCAACGCAACGTGATTTATAAATATTTTAAATAATCCGTCGATCGTATATCTAATTTTTAAAATCTCTTAAGATTTATTTCAATAACAATATTATTATTATTTAAAATTATCATTTATATATTTATAATTCTATTTTTTTATCACTTGACTACATAACTGTCCAGTGAACGGTCATTGCTATATTTTTAAGGAAAATCCTCTGAACGTAAATATTTATTTGCAATAATAAACCTAAATAGTGTAGACCTATCTCATTGTATGAGTCGAGAACTAATTAGAGGTGACCCTCTATATATACATACATAAATATATATATATATATATATATATATATATATATATATATATATATATATATATTTATATATATACATATATATATATATTTATTTAATTTTTGATCATTTTAAGATGTGCTCACATAGTTGAGTCCTTTATATATTATATATAATAAATAATATAGATATTACTTGTCATGGTTTAGTGGTAGGTTGTAATTACGCTGAAAGGGAGTTCGAATCTAAATTAAATATGTAGTTATATATAAGCAAATAAAATGCGGAGTATCTCTAAGTGGGAAGAACGCTGTATCATATATTATAATAGAAATAACGCTTATATGCTTGTATTAATAGTTCATTATATTTATGTAATAATGGTTTTTGTATATTATTTAAAAAAATACTTCTATATATTTATGTATTTAATATTAAAATAAAGCTTTGACTCTGCATTTTCGATTCGAATGGCACAAGCTTGTCTATTGCAATTATATCAATTTTGTGCTCATATTCATATGATGAAGGTTTATATTTTCTCAAAGAAAAAAACAATACTTTATATGACACATGTTTAAGATATATATATTTCTTTTTTTTTTTCAAACTAGATAAACACACACACACACACAAATCGCGGCGTTGATTTTCATTAAAACATACAATGTATCCACTATATACTAGATGGAAAGCGAGGAACGGAGTGTCATAACACTACTTTCTCTCCGTTTTTATTTTCTATATAATTTTTTACTTTATTTTCCTATTTAATTCTTTTTAAAAGTACACAACTATAGTTGTTTTTATCACTACTGTTACAATTTGATAATGAATCCATTGAATTCGGCTGAATATATGCATATAACCTTCAAATATGATCGTTAAGCCTAAAAATAGAGTAACGTATTGAGATTACAAGTTTGATGCACGCTTGATGCAATTATTAAATAGAAATATTGTAACTTTAATGTATTTACGATACTATTCTAATAATAAATTATGACTCTACATTATAATGAATGTGAGAAGTATAGTTCTCAAACAGTCCTCTAAAATTGATAATATTTTAGTAAAACGAGTTAGTTTTCAAACGCTTTAGCTATAGTAATGTGATCTCAGTTTATAATCAGCTTCTTTATGTGTCTAGTTATTTCAAATCGAAACTGATTTGGAGAGAACTTAAAATTAATAAAAAAAAAATTAAATTATCTACGGTAGAGTTATAAAATGACACGTTTCTGTAAAACTAAAATTGTATATTATAAACTTCAGGAGTCAAACCTGTGACCGTTTAAGTAAGTTTTAGTGTTAATTTATGAAATATATATTAATAATAAAATTTAATGATGCAAATATAACGCTTATTGTGTTTGAAACGTTATCGTACTGCCTAATCTGAATTAATAGCCAAATTTTGTTCTATGACGTAACTGATGTGAAGTTGCATTAGATATGAGACTAAATTATTATTAATAATAGCTATAGAAAAATAAAGAAAACAAAATCTGTTTTAATATACATTTGTGTTTGTTCTTTTTAAATTGTAATCTTGTATTTACTTTTGTGTCAACTTGGACTCTACTATAGAGTATCGCGAAGCCAGTTATTAAAAATTCTAGTTCTACAAATTAGTTAAGGTAAACTGAAAACCGATTTCGTATGTATGTTTTATTTAATTAAAAAAAATACGTTTAATAATTTCATACTTTACGGAATGCATTTTGTCACAAAATGTGTGACTAAAAAAAAAGTTATATTCAAAACATAATACTAATTATAGATTATATATTAGAATATTTTAATTAACAGTGATAAGTAATTTAAAAAAAAAAACACACGTCCGAAATTGAGGTTATCCAGCGAAACGGCTTAGTGCAAATAACATTATCACCCGACCTTGCTCCCAGCTATCTCTATGATAATAAAAAGACTCACCAAAAAAAAAGAAATAAGTTTGTTACGAAATCCACTCACAACACTGCACTTTTATTTGTTAGTAAAACTTGTAGTGATCATAGCGCGATCGCCGGCCGGTGCCGACTGACGGCGCACACGCATTCCCCCCCACCACGTAGAAATGTCGCCAAAATATCACAAACGCCGAGATGAAAGTGAAGGGGTGCGTTCAGTTCGAGAGGCTGTATGCTAATTCTCATCCCCTATTTTTCCGGGGCGGGGATGCAATTAAAACCCGCGCGTGCGTGGGGGTGCGATTAGAACGTCTGTCAGTTTTTTACTTTTTCCTAGTCTGCCGGGTTAGATCGATGAACGTCTGGGATGGGTTGTCGTCGATACGATATTTATGCATTTGCCAAGAATTGTTTCGTTCATTAGTCGTATGCAATTTGGCGATTATTTGACTTTTAAATATTTTTTTTTCGTTCTAATTACATTAAAATATAGACTCTACAACCTTATTAAATTTATTCAACGTATTCCAATTTAAGAATTATGGTTTGTTTATAATTTGAAATTTTGATAAATAGCTCTACATTTTATATTAGCTAAATTTTAAATTTAAAAATAAAATCCCGCCAAAATTATACTCGCTCAATCAAACATGATAAATAAATTGATTTTAAATTAAAGTATATACATATATTTAAAAAAACATCATACATTAAAATTTGTGTACGGCATTAAACCCATAAGACGGTTAAACCAGACTCTAGCATTAATACTACTATAGTATATTTACAATAGAGAAGGGTTCGTGCAGCGATTCTGCAAGCTCGAGCTCCTGCAAGTTTATGTTAAGGACCTAATTTGCTCGTGTGAATGTAGAGCAAATTGTAAACCGACTTTATTTCTATACTAGATCTCTCGACTGTAGTAGTTACTAGAGTTACGTTTTTATAATGAAATGCATTATTTTATATAATGATATTACTTATATGAATTATGATGACGATTTTGTATAAAATTTTATTTTTATTTACTCATGTATTTTAAGCCTATATACATTAATAGTTTATTATAAATTTTAGTGAAAAAACGTGTAATTATTTATTTGACGCCGTTTAAAAGTATGTTTTCTAATATTTTCCAAGTAAACTTAATATTTAAAAGCAACATTTTTAAGTTAGTCTAATTATTAATGATTTCTATATATTCTCTCTATTTCCATGACTAAATTATTTATTTACATACAAATAAAAAAATACACAATAATAATATAACAAAAAAAGTTCTGATTCTATATAATTTAGTGAAGAATAAAAAAAATGAACTGGATTTTCAAATAACAATGAAAATATTTATATAATTGTCATAGACAAATTTGCTATCCCCTAATTTTAATAACATATGACCAACCGTTTCGGATGCATCGGTTATTGCTCTTAAAGTAATTATATATGCAAGAATGTCTAATGTCGAGGTCCGAGCGCACTTGCAGGCCAGCTACACCCCTGTCCGTCTGTGCGTCGTATTTACATTATAATACATTTCTTACAAAGATCCGGTCTAATTGTTTGGAATAGATCGAAAATCAAGTCTGGCGAGATAAACGGCGATGTTTGGTGATAATTTTTTTTGGCACCAAAAATAAGCGAGCCGATTATTCGCGTAGGAATTATTATTAAAAAAATATATATATATAAATATATTTTTGTACTCACCTCTGCCGGCTTGCCGCTTCAAAACAATATAAATATAAATAACAAACAAAACATAAACAGAGTCACAGTCAGTGTCCGGCCGGAACACGAAACAAAACTTAAGTGGAAACGCGTTTTCACTAATTTCGACTAGAACAGCGTAAGAGCGAATTGGAAACTGAGTGTCCAATGAAATGTAGCGGGCGGAAGTTCGGCCAATCCGTCACGCCCGCTACGCACGCACGTGAGAAACTTTTGCTAACTTCCGAAAGTTTGCCACGCGTCCAAATAGTTGCGTAGATAATACGACCGATACGAATAATTGGTTATTTTTTGAAAGCGTCCACCCGTCCGGTCCGGTCCGGTCGGTCTGCAATATTAACAGCCGCGTCCACCTTTTGTAATGAAACGTTCACACATGCTTCCGCATTACCGTCCCGATGCCATCAATAATGAAGCCGGGCGGGAAAAAACAAAACGGGCCACCTCTCCCGGCGAGGCGCCCGCCGACACTACAGCCTCCTCGTCAAAGATCAGAATTGCATATCTGGGTTGCGTTAATGAGAGGGGGTGGGCTCGTGGGGGGTCGAAAAAGTGGCACCGCTCGCGCGCGAATATAAATTCATCGCCAAAAAATCATTACGCGGGGGGTGGTATTACGGCCCTCTGCGCGAGTTTGTTCGTATAGTTTTTAAATCGGGCGCTCACTCGGCGTCGCGGCGCCGCGGCGCGTGGCCGCCGACTGCACTCCTGGCACTGCCGCCACTACTTGCACTATGGCACGTCTATCACGCATGCACTTAAGACACACGGACCCGACACTAGCGCGGGCGAGTCCCGTCTGAGCCCCGAACCCGCCGAAACTACTTGTTAACTCTAATTGAACCAAACTCATTAGGCTCTACATTTGTCGCTAGCCACACGCTTGCCGTAGCACTCACTATTATAGATAATTGACACATTTTATATCATTAGCGAAATTAGAGAAACAGTACGATTAAAGGGAAAAAAAAATTCCACATATGCAAAATTGTATTTTCGACAACGAATGTAATCAATTTGTGCGTAGGAAGCGGCACACTTCCGCACACAGAGCGGCTCGATGTGTGAGAGGCAAATTAAATCTAATACAAAATTGCGTTTTATGTTCCCTAGTGCGTGTAGGTGTGTGGGGGCACAATGCGAACGCTGGGTACACTCGACCCGATAATTATACATTAGGCGTCTAATTATTATAATTAACACTTTTTAATTAAACTTTTATATTTATATTAAATATGTAATAGTCATACACTCCTGATAATACTTGTCAAAATTTAGAAATGTTTCTATATATATATATATATATATATATATATATATATATATATATATACATATATATATATATATATATATATATATATATATATGTATATATACATATATATATATATATATATATATATATATATATACTAACTAAACATTTAAATATATGATATATTTAAAAGCACGAAATATAATATGTATATATTTTTTTTTATTTTGATAGCTATTTGAATGGAGCATAATGAATAATCTCGATACAGAAACCTTTCTTAAACACACGTCAACGTTCTACGAGCAAAGCGTACTTACAAAGCGACTACGCGACGTAGGCTTCTACGCTTCAGTTAGTGACTGTGAACGCATGACTGTATCACTTTTTGTGACTATTTTTTATCATAATTAGACCTTTTTTTTCTTAATTAGTATGCTTTTCGTTTATTTCTAGAGAAATATATTATATTATGTTCCGATTTAATAATAACAGTAAATTTATTATACTAATGAGTCTGTTTTTTTGAACAATTGAAATAATTCTCGTATATTATGTTTAAAATTTAACAAAAGCAGTGAACAGACATAAAAAAGCTTAATTATAACAAAAAAAAAAAGAAACATCTACTAGACAATAACCGAATAGATTAACATAACGCGATCGACTGTACTTTAAAACTCACACAAACTTAATGTTAAAAATGAATTACCAACACAGTCTCCCTGCCACCCTGCCACACTCATTTTCATTTCGATGTTTTTGGGTTTTTGCGCAGAAGGGGGGCCCCCGCCCTAGGGGGCAACCCCCGCCCTATGAAAATAGGATATATTTTTATGTTTTATTTGCCCGGAAGCTCCAGCTTAGTTGCATGTTTATTAGAAGTTTTTATTAGTAGAAACAATAAGGTTTTTTTGCGTTTTTTTTTCCGTACCACTATAGGATGATTTGCGATGACAATCGTATCGGCGTAGTCACGGAATGTTTGTTTTTGATTAGGTTTAGTTGTTGATTTTATAGTGCTGTACCAAGTACGGTTAGATGGCGATCGTGGAAGAGCTATCTTAATAGCTTCATGATACCTCGCCTATATCTGAATTGTGTTCAAAAAACTTATATGATATTTTTTTTAGCTTCACGTTTTTTATCCCGCATAGCAGGGTAGACAGAAAGTGCCTAGTGTCAAGATACTCCGTACTTCACTTTCCACCGAATTCAAGACATTGCGATGACATTGAGTAGTGGAAGTCAACGCTGCACTTTGTCAAGGAAGTGAAAATAATTGAAATATAATCACTCCCCCGAGTGGTGAACGAACCCACAACCAATCGTATTTACAGTCAAACGCTGTCCCACTGCGCCACGACCGGCCTCAAATGATATGTACATACGAAAAGTGCGTAAGCTGATTTGCACATTTAAAAATTTTATATTAATACTTTTTTAATTAATGCTTTACATATAAATAAGAAATGAACGTAAGTATTGTAAAAAAAATCAATAATTTATAAAAAAAAACCTTAGTAAAAATATATATTATAATAAAATTAAAGTACAATTATTTTCATAACAGATAGTTACAAATCAACTTTATCCATCCAACCAGTAATTATGAATCCAAAAATAATTTCAGACTCACCGTCCCCAGCTTCACGATTAAGATGAGATGGAAATAAAAGGATTTATATCTTTACCGTTCGTCTTTTAAAAAACATACTTTATTTCTAACTTTTCTCGGAATTACATTGAAAAGTCTTTAATTTGGATGATGTCGCGGCGTTGAGTTCCGTCACTCAACACGCAATATCTCGAACTTTTGAGGGAAAGTAAAGAAAGGAACGTCTTGACACTATGTTCTCTCTGACAACCCTGTAATATCTATATTATGTAAACGTACAAAAATTTAACGTAAAGTAGTAGAAAAATATATTATTATTGTAACAAACGCATAAGAAATTCGACGCAGCTTGATAAGACCGTATTGCGTAATTGGAAAGACAAGTGCTTGAACGGCTTTCAAAAATCACAGATTCGATTCCCATATTGTTATTTATTTATATATTATATTTAGTTCTTAACTTAAGAATGAGCCTTTAAAAATAAAGTAGAATATCTCAAAGCCTTTTCTTCATATTCATAGATAACCTTATTGTAACAGACTTTTTCACCTTTTCCACCTTTCATCTAGTAAAAACACTGTGTGTTAATTACAAGCTAATGCTATAAATCTAACAATATGAAGAGAAAAAATCATAATATTAAATGTATATTTTAAACGAAATTATTTTAAACGGATTAATTAGTTATATTTTGGTATTCGAAAATAAATTATTAAGTATTTTTTTTTGTAATTATAGTAATAATTATCCTCGCTCTGGTAAAGACAAAGAGCGGCGTTGAGTTCCACCACTCAACAAGCAATGTCTCGAATTCTGTGGAAAGCAAAGTACGGAGTGTATTGACACTAGGTACTTTCTGTCTACCCAGCTAATTTGATTTATTATGCATAAAATCAAAGATCTTGTTTTTAGTCATTCCCTCACACAGAATATGAACTCTACAACTTTGTTAACTAAGACTTAACTCTATTATACGTTCGTATTGTTATACAGTAAAATTTTTTATATTTTTAGTTTAGTTTCACGCTTTTATCCCGGATAGCAGGGTAGACAGGAAATACTTAGTGTCAAGACACTCCATACTCCGTTTTCCACCGAATTCAAAACATTGCGTGTTGAGTGGTAATTTAAATATAATCACTCCCCAAGTGGAAATTGAACACTCAACTGATTAAGTTAACGCTGTCCCACTGAGCCACGATCGTCCACTGGTATTTTTAGAATACTAGTAATGTTAAAATAACGTTTAAAAAAGTTATATTATATATATTTTTATTACATTTACACACTTTATCCCTCATAACAGGTTCATTAGAGACAACTCAGTTTCAACACACTCCGTTGACCGCTTTATGTTCTAAATCAAGACGTGGCGGAACTCAACGTCGCGCTTTGTCTTACCAGACTGGAGAAATGTCAGTAAATTTTAAAATCTAAATTATTTCTCCGAGTGGGCATCGAACCCACAACTAAATATATTTTCAAACGTTATCCTATTTAATTATTAAGTTGGAATTATTTTTTCACAGAGTTTCTTGTCTAGGTCGTTACTTAGGTTCTAATGAGTTAAGTGCCTTTCCACGTAAACTCTAGTAGTAAAGCTTCAATTATACACGTCTATTGGTGTACTGTACTGTGGATTGTGAGTGTTATTTACTAAATATTTGTGCAGTGGAGAGTTTTGCCACTAGCCTTTATCTTCTTATTGCTTATCATTTAAATTATTGATAATTAATACAAAAATTAACAGCTTCACGTTAGTTCAGAGACAACCTAGTGTCAAGACACACCGTTCATTGCTTTTCGTCCAAAATTAAGACATTGCGTGTTGAGTGGCGAACTCAAAGCCGCACCGCACTTTCTCTTTCCAGAACAGAGATATGAAAATGTATCTAAAATATGATTCTTCATAGTGGGAATTGAACCCGCAACCAATCTCGTTTACAGTCACGCACTGTTCCACTGCGTTACTATAACCTTGACACTAGAGTCTCTCTGATTACCCTTCTATGCGGGATAAAGCGTGAATCAGTTTCTTAAACAAAATTGAAACTACCTGCTATACTTTTATTAATTTAATATCTCAATGTGTACAAAAACAAGATTTTAATAATATTATTCAACATTCTTTTATTTTATTTTATTTTTAGCTTCACGCTTTTTATCCCGCATAGTGGGGTAGACAGAAAGTACCTAGTGTCAAAACACTTTGTACTTCGCTATTCACCGAATTCGAGATATTGTGTGTTGAATGGTGGAACTCAACGCCGCACTTTGTTTCATCAGAGCGAGGAAGTGAAAATAATTTAACTATTATCACTCCCCCGAGTGGGGATCGAAACCGACCGGCCTCGTCTATTGTACATTATTTATCTTCCTAACTCTAGGAACTCATCTTCTAGGTCGGCCAAATACATTATTTGATGTCTTTATAGGCGTCACTAAGGCTAATAGCATACTATCAATTTGGAAAAATTTATTCTCCACTCTCTGCCTGAAATTAAGACATTCCGTTTGGAACAGAACTCAACGCTGCTCTTTATCTTACATGAGTGGCTAAAAGAAACTATTTAAATATAATTGGAGTGGACTTTGAATCCACAACCAATTGCGTTTACAATAAAGCTGTACCACTGGGCTATGTTAGCTTTAAGCTTTTAAATCACAATCCCTCAAATATACAAAGAATCGTATATTTCCATGAAATAGAAAATTTCATCTTCTACCCTCAAAGTAGTCAGGGTCATAATTGGGTAAAAAAATTGTTTAAAAACTCCATCGAGTCATGGCATTTTTTATTTCACCATCAAACAAAACTTCATCCTTTTGGGAATAGCCGCGTAATAATTTAGAATTAATATTCGGCCATTTCCTTCTAAACTTTAATTTAAAGTACTTTTTGTATTATTATTTGTATATATATCAAATGAAATTATTTTAATCATATAAATCGCGTATATATTTTGGTATTCGAAAATACATTTAATTTTTTTAATACTTCGTAGCTATAAGCAAGTCTTCTTGTTAACTAATCCAGTTAAGATAGTTTAACTTAAAAATATTTGTTTTATATCTAACTCACTATATATAGAATTTTACCAATCAATTTAATTTTATAATACTATATATTGAAGTCGACTTCAGACAACGCATTTTCGAATATTATGGATGTAAGTAATATTACGATGGTTAATGCGGTAAAATGATTTTGTTTAAATATAAATTAAACATTAAAAAAAACGTATAAAAATTTTTAACGCAGCGGGATTCGAACCCGCGTCTCTTGGAGACAATCCAGCGTAGAGATCAGAGTTCGTGGACGGTTTCAAGAGACGCGGATTCACATCCCACTGCGTTTAAATTTTATATGTTTTTTTTTTCAAAAATGTGTTTCAATACTAAGTGTGTAATGACACTTTAAAAATAATAAAATATTAATCTAACTTAATAAGGTATTTTAATACATTTTGAAATGTCTCTATTTTAAACGGATTAATCGCGTATATTTTGATAATCGAAAATACATTTTTGATAGCCCGACGTTTCGAACACTTTATAGTAGTCCGTGGTCACAGGTAGGCTATATGTCTACTACGACTACGTCGTGTGAGAGATTTTCCTTTTTTAAATCTCCCTTGGAATTTTGCAAAACGATATTGTAAAACGATCTAATGAACGAATTTGGATGAAACTTTAAAGTAATATAGATTATACATTAGAATAATAACCACGTCACGTCATGGGACCGAGGAAAGTGGACCACAGACCTTCAAATAGCTGAAGAATGCAACAGAAAATTAATGAAAGTACATAGTGTAAAGACACTCCGTACTTCGCTATCCACCGAATTCAAGATATTACGTTTTGAACGGTGGAACTCAACACCGTACTTTGTCTTACCAGAGCGAAGAAGTGAAAATTATTTAACTATAATCACTTCCCCGAGTGGGGATCGAAACCACGACCGGCCTTTATTATACATTATTTATCTTCCTAACTCTAGGAACCTATCTTCTAGGGCGGCCACTTACATTACTTGATATCTTTATAGGCGTTACTAAGGCCAATAGCATACTATCGATTGGGAAGGATGTGACAGAAAATGAACGAACTGATGGACGAATGGTAAGAAAAATATATGAAGCAAAGATGAGTGTTACGCGAGATCGGGGTAGACCTTGATTGACCTTCGAGAACACAGCATCTAGGATACCGGAAAGAATGGCAGGAAATGGTAGGTCATGTAAAAAGCGTAAAGACCCCCAAAAGGGTATGTAATAGATTTAAAGGAGTCTATGACTGTGGACGAGGTGAAAGAAATATACAGGGATTGAGCATTTGAAGCTGAGTTCTTTCTGGTTGCCTTGCTAGAACAACACAGACCATAATGTATATTGTGTTTATTTAAATTGGATATAAAAAGGCATTGAATATCACGTAAAAAGCTACTTTTCATCAACACACCATGCGAGCAAAACCGCAAGCGGTATCTAGTATAATATCGTACAAACAAAATTCCAGAGTAACTATACTTCAATATATATGATACTCAAAAGTGTTCCATTCAAGCGTTAGATGAAAGTTTAGTTGATATCTATGCCTTTGATGGTTTTATTTTTATTTTCATACACGTACAGTGCGAGTGGACGAGGCGGGGGTGCAACGTGCACGAGCTGCGAGCCCTTTTCTCTATACATCTATGTAAGTATATACATATGTCATATTAGAAATATGTATATTTGTATATATTTCAAAGGGTTACCAGTACCGCTTAAGGGTGTCAATCGGAACATATTAAGCCATTCGACGATCTGACTTATGCTTTTCGTTTATCTCTACTAAGTAAAAAATTTCGATTTTGATAGTTTTAGTTTTAGGTGGAAAGCAGACAATAGAGTGTCTTGACACTACGTTGTCTGCTTTCTGCGTCTATTGTCCTCTGTGAGTACGAATTCTGATAAATAAATCTTATGATTTATATAGGTAAATTCAATTAAAAGCAATATAGCCCAAAATGCTATCCCAGATTGGATTCTAAGCCTCATTCTAAAGAGAACTGTATGTGTGTGTGAGAATAAAGAAAAATTGGCAAAAAAAAAAGTAATATCAGAAGTAAGTCTAGTTGAGAGTATTCTGGCGTTTGGTTACGCCACTCAAGACGCATCTATCGAATTCCGGTGGAAAGGAGTGAACGGAGTTGCTTTTCATTAGGTTGGTCTACCTATCCTGCTACGAGCAAAAAGTTAACGTACGTAACGTAGCAGGATAGTCAGAGACAATCTAGTGTCCATACACTCCGTTTACTGCTTTCCGCCCGAAAACGTCGTACTCAACACCACGCTTTGTCTTAGTAAAATGGGAAAAATGAAAATAAAGTCGAAACATAAACATTACTTCGTGTGAGAATAGAACCCACAACCGCGTTTATAGTCAGATGCTGTTCCACTACTACACTAGTCTAAATGTTTTTTTTTAATTTAAAATTCGTACTAATACTAAACCACTTGTCTTCAACTCTTTTTCCTTAAAATAACAGAACACTTCTTTGATAGGCTTTAGAAATCTAAGTAAACAATCCGCTTATACAAATCGTCTTTCTAGAAACTAGTTAAAAATTTTATTATATATAAGATTTCATACAAAAAATTGCCTAGTTATTTTTTCTTTTACAATCGTTGTTTTAGAGGCTTAGGTCAGGATATTACTTTCTGAACGCTTAAGTTCATGAAAGTTGATAAACCTAAATAAATCTAGTTTGTAATGCCTAATCTTATTTTAAGATTTTATTCAAATACATGTTAATGTAATACTTGGCCACTGTCTGTTGTCCACGCAGTGTCTAGATTTCGGGTGAAAAGCAGTCAACGGAGTGTCTTGACACTAGGTTGTCTATGACTGGTTACTCAACAGTCTAGAGTCAAGAGTATTCTGCGTAACAGGATTAATGTAAATAACTATATTACTGTAAAGTTTCATCGGAATTCGTTCAGTAGTTTTTGCGTCAAAGAAAAACAAACATCCTTACAAACTTTAAATTTATAATTTAATTACAATTAAACTAATCTGAGCAATTTTAATTGTATTTAAAGTAGATTTAGACAGAGACATGCAAGTCCCTATCCACTAATTATTTAAGACCATTGTGGCGCAGAGGGACGTCATCGCCTATCAGTGCCAGTGAAACTGGGTTATGGGTTCGGTCTCTATTTAAATTACTTAAATTACTCAATTTCTCTCGCTCTGGTTATACAAAACGCGGCGTTGAGCTCCGCTACTTTTAAGGCGTCTTGAAAATAGGCTAAAATTGAGAATCAGTCTGATTATGTTTGAAAAAAGCGTGGAACTGGTACCAATTATTTATCGAATTACCTTCAAAATTAACTTTCAATATATTATAAGCACATAAAAATACCAAACACAATAAACAGGAGATACACTCAGAATATAAAATTGAATATGAAAATTTTTAAATATAAACATCTTACTTATTGTAAAAAGTTTAACCCTTGCTATATACATAATGAGCGTGGGGTGGGTGGGCTGGTCCTCGGTGGGTATAATAAATTCATTTGCTAGTTTTTCCAATAATTCCCGCGATTGGTGGAAAAATGGTCTGCTTTCATATTGAATTGGCCGGCCATCGTTTTATCTCTTTTTATCCTGCGAGATGCATGCTTAAAGTACGCACGTATATATATAATCTTGCCTTTATTAAAAATTTAATTAACAAAATTTTTTTTTCAAAATGTTTTCAGTAAATTTTCTATAGGAAATCATTTTATTGTAAAGGTAATGAAATGACTTAGAAGTTCTAACAACTTTTAAATATGGGATTTTTTTTAAACATTTCCTAGAACAGGTTAAAATATGACAAATATCTAACAACCTCCTTATAACTCTTAACCTTATAACAGCCTCCTTATAACTCTTTCATTTTGAAAAAAATGTCTACATTGACATCTAAATCTTCAGCAAACTTAAGGTTTGAGGACGATCAGTTGTCAGTTTGATTCTTACTTACGCGAATGATTATATTTAAACTATTTTCAAATCACAAAGCGCGGCGTTGAGTTCCACCACTCAACCCGCAATGTCTCGAAAGTGGGGTACGTAATATTTTAACACTAGGTACTTTCTACCCTACGTGGGATAAGAGCGTGACGCTAAAAAAAATGAAGATAAAAATTTTGTAGCAATTTTGTAGAAAAGAATACTTTAAACTAATATAACTTTAAATACTTATACACTATTATGCGTTTGACATAACTAACACTAGTAAAAAGAGATATTACTCCATACATACTCTTGTTCTTATTAATTTGCATTTACATAACGTCAATTAAACGCTAATGGATGTCTGTAAGTGTGGCTAAAAGTGTTTTTTAAATTGATACAAATTGTATAAAAAAAATCATGAATACAAGCAATGTGGTTAGTTATAAGAACCTTTAGAGGGCTCTATTGAATAGTAATGAAATATAATGATGCACTTAGGTAATGCTCACATTTTAATTTGTCTTTTAATTAATTTACAAGTGATTTTTCGAATAGACGATGTAATAAACAGTTATAATGTAATTTCTTGGTTTTATTTAATTTTATTAAAAATATATATATATATTTCAGACTTCTTATTTATGCTGTCAATTAATTGAAGAGGTTTCGTTTGATATAAAATTGTTGTATGATCAAAATTCAAATAATCTTTATTTTATAAGCACTTTTGTCAGTAATGTCAGTGATACACTAAGTTATCACCACCAATATTCAAAATATGCTGTTTTCAAATATAATTCTAAACCAAAACAACAGATAGAATCAATACAGATACTGTCATCACATGCCCACCCTGGTGCATGTTCCAGTAATGTATACCCTGTGGTCTTCAAGGTCAATAGAAATCTCTCTTCTGTTACCACTCACTCTCATATTATCTACGTTTTTGATTCCACTCATCTTCTCATTATTTTAATATATTATATTTATGCTGACTATTCCCGTTCTGTTCGTGCAGTTGTCAGTAGATATTTATGGCTGATTCCCACTCTGGGAATAATTATATTAAAAAAAAATTCTACGCTCTGGAAAGCCGCACCGTTGAGTTAGCTACTTAATACGAAATGTCTTGATTTTTGGTGGAAAACACTCAACGGAGTGTCTTGACACTAGGTTGTCTCTGTCTCTAAAATATGGTAAATCATATTACCAAGTAGTTCACGTTATAATACGTAGTTATATTCATAACTATTATGACCATGATGTTTAATTGGGATTATCCCGTAGAGGTAGCCTAATAGCTTCATTATAATCTAAATTTGTGATTAAAGTTGGTATAATTGAATTATTTTCGAACTAAAATATGTCATTCTTTAGAAATATTATTAATTAACGGTAAATTTATATTTTATAACTTCTTGAAACTTTTTGGGATATGTCATTTTTTATTATCTGAAGTCACAGTCAGCTTTAGTTCCTTCATTTTCATATAAAGTTCAGTAGGTATTTAGTACATACATATCAATTTAGTGCATAATCAGTGGCGGAACTAAACACCGCATATAATTTATGTGTATATGTAAAATATTTGTGAAAAGCCGGATGGATATCTGTCCAATATATGAATATATCATATGCAAAGTTTCTCGTACTTTTTTGATGTTTTAAAATACAAAATACTGTTACTATAGGTTCCTGTGCCCAAGTAAATTTGATCCCAAATGCTAATCTCATTTTGATCGTATTAGGACCTGATACACGATACCTGGCCACACCAGGGTAAGTGACCGAGTGACCCTCTGCCCTCTAATATGTAACTTTAGACGTTAAGAAAAAAAAATTTGGAATTTCTACTCACCTAATGACAAAGGGACCTTTATGATGCAGTTAACAATTCAGTTGGTTAAAACGTAGAAGTACTACAATCTCCATGGTTTTTTTTAATCTATATATTATGGCTGTACCCCGTAAAGTATAAATGAGTAGATGTTAGCCATAAACTACTCAGTTATTGATTGTAAATTATTTTTTTAATAGAAAATTGGCAATACTTACATCATATATACAAAATTAATATGTTTGTGACTATATTTACCCATAAATTATGAAAATTTAAACATAATTTCAGTAAAAAATTAAAAGGAGCAGGATTCGAATTCATTTCTATTGAACTGTGCTCATACCAATAATGCTGGATTATTTTTACATATACTATAGAGAAATGTCCGTACGTCTATCATAATACCTATTTTTATCAACTGAATGCTCTACTACAAAATTGAAATTGTTAAAATAATATAAATTCTTTGTAAATATTTTAATTATGATCTTTAATATTTGATAAAATAAAGCTTTACACGAATTTTACTTACCTTTATAGAGTTGCGTCTCAATCACGCGAAATCTGTAAAGGAAGAGAATTTTATTAAGTAATCATTCATATTTAAAATTATAGTAATACATACATAAAAAAATCATTGAAAATATATATATATATATATATATATATATATATATATATATATATATATATATATATATGTATATATATATATATATATATATATATATATATATATATTGACATGTCTTTTTCATACTTCATTTGGAGCAGTTAGTATGAACCTATAGTATATGTAATATAGATCCCATAATACATAATGATAATGAGTTCAATTTACAAACCAAAAAATATTCAGAAAACGATTTAGGCAATGTAGAGAATGGGGTAAAAGAAGCTTCTTGACATTCTACAGAGCAGTGTCCTGTTGTTTGCCTCAAAAAATTTGTTTATCTACTTTTTTAAGCCTTCGTACCCAAAGGGCACAGGACCCTATTAGTAAGATTTCGCTATCCATCCATAAATCTGTATGTCTGTCCATCACAAGACTGTATATCTCATAACTATATGAAAACATAAGAATCATTCATGAAAAACATGTATAAGTTATATCAATTTAACTATTATCGATTTAAATTTATTAATAGGTTAGGTCAAACGGTTTTAAATGGTTAAATGCAAAATTAAAATCCTTGACTTGTTAGGAAACATACTAGATGGATAAATTTAGTATTGTTCAACAAAACAAACAATCATGAAACATGTGGACTGTGACAAGCATCTGTACAAACAATATGATGTATGGTGATACAAAAATGGTTTTTGCAAGACCTTAGACACTATCTAGATAAAATTCCATTATCCAGCTTAGATGTGACGTGACGTGATGTGACGTGACGTTACGTGACATTTCGTGACGTTACGTGACGTTACGTGACGTGACTATTTGTGATAGTAAATTCAAATGTCACTTGGAACTTGTTTATATTTAAAGTGAACTGAAAGTGTTAAAAAAATAACCATTTTACTTTTTTTTAGCTTCACGCTTTTATCCCGCATAGCAGAGTACTTAGTGGTAAGACATTCTATACTTCGCTTTCACTTGTGGAACTCAACGCCGCAATCTAATTACGCAATAAGACTAACTTAACAGAGCAAAGAAAGTGAAAATAATTTAATTATAATCACTCCCCCTAATGGGAATCGAATCGAAAACCGATCACGTTTATAGTCGGACGCCACTGCGCCAATAACTTAAACAAAGGAAATGATATGATTTTGGTATTAGAACGAACGTAAAAAAGTAAATTTGAATCGCCTAGTCTTTTACGCTCAGTAATAAATGAAATATACAGAAATAATTTAATATCAAAATCGTATGTATATAAAATTATTTGGTTCCAGTTGGTAACTGAGTCACGTTAAAGCCGTTAGAAAATAAAAACATCTGTTCAAACGTAGACGGAATTGTTTCAATAGTGTTTCAATGTGTACTCTATACCACTGTACACTCTATATCTAGATTTAAATATATAAATTGCAAACTAGAACACTAATTAATATCATTCCTTTAAATATAAAACTAAGAAAGGAATTAGATGAAAAGTAGCTCATTGATCATTGTAAATTTATACCCTTTTATAATAAAATCAAATATCTAATATTAAAAGAAAATTTGTCTAACATACATCTTTATGAAACAGTTTCTCATGATATAGTGATACGTAATATGACCAGCTACACCAGGGATTGCATAATTCCTCACTTAATAACAATATGCGATCTAAAATTATTGATAAGAAGTATAAACGATTGTAAAAAGAATATTATATAAGTTGATCATTATAAAATAAGACGAATACGACACTCGAGATGAACCTAAGTGGTTTTTTGTAGTGTTTATCTTGTATTAGAGTGATTTGTTAATTGTATTTGATAGTAATAAATAAATAATATATATATATATATATATATATATATATATATATATATATATATATATATATATATATATATATATATATATCTCATATAGTAGAGAAATAATTGTATTAGCATCTTCATTCTAAATTCCTTCGAAAAAAATTGAACTCATAAACATTATTTTTGCATTTAGTTAGCACAAAAAGTTGTGGGTTCAATTTTCATTTTTCATGTTTTTTCATATTAAATTATTTTATCTGTTACATATAAGCTAAACGCGGCGTTGTTCTCCGTCACTCAACACGAAATATCTCGATTATCAGCGAAAACCGGAGAATAGTGGATCTCAACATTATGTTCTCTGACTATTCCAAAATACGATTATTATTACTTGAAATATTATTAATACCGTCGCTAATTTCCGCACAGATTTTGTGAAAACAAACGAAATAGCATGTGAGACAATGCGAGTCCAACGAACGTTGAAAGTGGAATTTAAATATGTAAGGAATTAGGGGTGCGTGCTACGGGATGGGGGTGGGGGTTGGTTTTTTTTTCAAAACTAGAAAGAGATGAACACGCTTAGTATCGCGATCTGGGCCGCGTGTTGCTCGTGTGAAGTTGAGTTAGAGAGATCGGTCTTAAGATATATATATGTACATATAACATCAACATTTTTGTTCATATTAAAAATACTTTATTGATTATTATTAGATAATTAATTGTAAGAAAGCGAGGGGAATGGTTGGATTAAAAGATTTTTTATTTGAGCGGAGAGATGTCAACATGCACATTTTAAATCCCTCTTTACTCTTGTGTTGCAATACTCCAGCTCTAGTTCCCTCTCTCTGTTTAGTGAAAAACACTGCCATTAAATAATAATTAATTTTAAAATAGCTAACTACTTGTTCTTATTTTATCAAATATTCCACCTTGTTTAAATGTTATAACAGTTTTATTGGAATACTCGATTATTTCAACGAAAAAAAAATTATAATATTTAAAAATTATGTAAATTGTAACCATTGCTATGCAAATAATATGGTGCGGTTGTCTGCTATTTTTGGTATACAAATATTTAGATTTGAAATTATGTAGACACTCCGTACTCCGCTTCGCCACTAATTTCGAAACATTGCGTGTTCAATGCGAACTTAATACCGCAATTTTTACCGGAACGGGGAACAAAAATGATTAAATATAATCATTGCTCCGAATGAGAATCGAACCCCCAACCGATGACATTTACAGTCAGACGTTGTCTCACTACGCCACGACTGGTCTAATTAGGATACGTATGCAGACAACGAAGTGTCTTGACACTAGGTTCTCCCTAACTACTCTGATATGCGGAATAAAGCGTAAAGGTAAAAAGAATTTTAGCTATTCCTAACTTAACTTATTTAACTATATCTATATATTGCTAATATAATAATAGACGTATTTATTATATCTACATATTAAAATAAATACCTGAAGCATAAACTTTGTATTGTTTTTAACGAATATTACGCGGACGGATTAGTATGAAAGTTAGCACAGTTATAAAATAGTTTATATGGAGAAGGAGTACAGAATGCTTATATGTATATTTATAAAATAATTCATATAAAATCGTAACATACAATACTATGACGTTTGATATAAACGTATATGTGTATGTACATATGTATACATTTTTTTATGGCGCATAGAAGGGTAAACAGAAAGTATGTAGTGTCAAGACACTCCGTACTTCGCTTTCCATCAAATTCGAAACATTGCGAGTTGAGTGATGGAACTCAACACCACACTTTATCTTTACCAGAGCGAGGAAGTGAAAATTGTTTAAATACGAACACACAACCGATCGCGTTTACAGTCAGACGCTGTCCCACTGTGCCCCGATCGGCTTCATACACACGATATATTTCTCACGATACATTTCTCGTGAGTATATAAAAAAACAATATATCTTAAGATCCATCTCGCGACCCACCATCCAGTGGTACCCACGCACGCGCCGTAATGAGCGTACGCGGGGGGTAGTTAGACAATTTTACAACTGCGCCTCACGGTTTTTTGGAGATTCGCGTCGCTAGGTGAGCTCTGTAGATTAAGAGGGTAGATATGACGTCACTAAGTAATGATAATGCCAGCCGTGTTGCGTTACTGGCTTCCGTGTATGTCTGTTTGTAAGGGTTTCAACTTGTTTATACGATAAGTGATTGCAAATTGAATTGATACTAATTGTTTTGCTTGTCCATATATTTGACGTAGCAAACTGTTTTATATTACAGAACACGGCGTTGTGTACCGTAACTCGTTTTGCAATGTCTCGAATTCGGGTAGAATAAGGAGAAAGGAATGTTTTAACACTAAGTTTTCTTAGCCTACTCTATATTGCTTCTTAATCTTGTTTAATAATTAATAATAATATGAATTTAAAAAAAGTGAAATATAAAATATATATTTAAAATCAAGCCTTTGGAGTCATGTTAAATTTATTTTTAATAGCTTACTAATATCTACTCTTCAAGCCAAGTCATTTTATACTTATATTAGATAGATTGTATATAAAATAAATAAAATGCAAATCTATCTTTTGTTGCGGCGGTCGTTTTCAAATAAACGACAATACTGATTATATATAATTTGTAATTTATCAAATTTCAGCTCAATCAAACATGGGAATTGGGTCAAAATAAGCTTGCAAGATTTCACACACACTAACTAACCAACTAACACGGCTATTTAAAATAAATTTGTAAATATAGCAAAATATAGCAAATGCGACTAATAAATTGTTATATAATAAAAAAAATATTATATTATATCAAAAAAATCACATCTGATAACTCTATATTCTTTGACAACATCTGGAGGTGAGTACAAATTTGCATATGCCGAAATAATTTAGGGGGCATCACACACACACGCGCAGCGCTAATGTGTGCCAACTAAGAAAATATATGAATACACCTTACATTTTATACTTTAGGGGAAGTACGATCAATGGAAAAATACTTGACTATAGAGAATAAGATGTGGATATAATTTGACTTAAGATGGCTGAAATGGGGTAAATACTTGCGAACATCGATTTTTCATTGTTTTCTTCCATGTGTTTTGGTTATTTCAATGGTTTATTTCTAATAGCTGGGTAGTCGGAGAGAACCTAGTGTCTAGACACTCCGTTCTCCGCTTTGCGATCGAATAGCCGTGTGGCAGAACTCTATGCCTTCATTTGTCAGTGCAATTAAGTTATAATAAAACAGTTTGGGTTATTATTTTGAAATATATATTAAAATATATTTATTTATGTAAAATCGTCACATTTTACACGTCACGTTTAATTGTCAAAAGAGTTATATAATCTTTTGATGAACTTAATTTCTTTTATGATTAATTGTAATATATTTAAACTGTTACGGTAGAAAGTAGAACTTTCAAATTTTATAAATATATTAACTCCCTTTTATAAATAAGTAAGAACTCTACTAAAATTACAAAAATTATAGTTATGAAAGCTAAGTACAGTAAATCAAATTTATTACCCTACAAAATTTAATATAATATTAGAGTACTGTTTATTAATATTAGAGTACTGTTTATTAAGTGTCTTGACACTAGGTTGTCTCTGATTACCCTGCAATACAACGAGGAGCCACTTTTGTTTTAGAATTATAAACAGTACTCTAATATTTAATATAATATTAGAGTACTGTTTATAATTCTAAAACAAAAGTGGCTCCTCGTTGTATTGCAGGGTAATCAGAGACAACCTAGTGTCAAGACACTCTGATTACCGAAATCGAGACATTGCGTAGTGTTTAGTGGTGAACTAAATGCCGTACGCTTATTATCTTCATAACATACAACGTAAACTTGATTAATTTGACAGAAAAATCTGAATTATTAGAAACTATTAAAGCCAAGTTCACTGCGACTGAACTATAGAGGACATAAAACAAGCAATAAATATTAAATTACCGTAAATTAATCGTTTTAGAATGTTTCTAGTCAAAAATATATGTATTAAAATAATGTAAGTTTCTAAAAATAGCTTGAATCTTTTAAATGTAAAAGGCTATGTAATTTAACATATATCCGACTTGAAACTTATTAAGCACTAAAGCCTAGTTATAAAGAGTTCTAAGCCAGTAGACTTTATTACTACTATTGCAGTATAATAATTTATTTTCATACGAAATATAGAGATACGTTAATTTCAAATGAAACCGGGTTTTACATTTGGTTGTAATTTAAATGAACTTTGACTTTCATTTATTTTTTGTATGGAATTTAGTTCTTAATAGAATTTAGATTTTAATATTATAAGCATCCTTATTTCATATGTGTGTTTATGAATAGCTAATTCAGAGGATAAAGATAGAGTCAGTATATTTAACTCAGTGGCTTCTTTACAATTACTGTATTGTTTTGGGTAGGCTTTTACCTTATATATATATATATATATATATATATATATATATATACATCTATACATATAAGTATTATGGCATTTTCGCTCTACATACAGTGCGACCTTGAAAACTATGCATCGAAATAGATTTTTTAACCGTCAGGATATTTTTATTTGAGCGACGGTAAAAGCGAGAGTGGCAAGAATTTGAGCACTTTTTTAACCCACGAACAAATGAATGAAAATATTTTTTAGGCCACGCGTCCGTTCGCAATTTTTAGAGATCGGCTTCTAAAAAAAAAGGGACATGAAACACGCGCGTCCGGGACGCGGTCCGGGCGCTATTTTTTTTTACTCTTTTAATTCCACTATTACGTACGAAAGTGAAAGCGTTTGATTTTTACCCGTTCAACAATTTTTTTTTTATTATATCGTTCCTAAATATCGGTTATTTTTGTAGCAAACAACAAGGGCGTGTGTCGTGTGCATTTTTTTTTCGTTCGTGTTAGCAACGTGTTCTCTATTTGCTTTTGTGTTCAAATAAATTTATATTTCATATTCATATTGCATTCACTTGAATTTTTGTTTTAATTTGTTTTAGAATTGCTACTGTCGTTTAATGTTATTGAAATGTAGGGTATTGTTACGAGTACATACATATGTGTGAAATATTTTTGTATGAAATTAATATAATTAATATGTAAATTTCGTTGTTAAGCTAATTATTAGCAGTAAAACTAAGAATATGAGAAAAAATAAAAAAAAATCAATAAAAAACTAATTATAACCTCACAATAGTAAATAGAGCCACTAAATCAATCTCTTACAATCATTATAACTAATTAAGACTAATTAATGATTAATTTAAAAGCAAAGTGCTAACTAAGATAGCATTGTATCGCGTTTTGACAATCCAAACGAGCTCATACGACAGGGCCGTAATAAAAATTATATGCTTCAATTTACGGTGGTATGGGGATGGGAGGCCAAAAAATGCCTCCACACCACCCTGATTGCGGGATCGAATCTCGCTAAACGAGAGGGTGAAAAATTTCGCGTAGAGGGGGGAGGGCCCGCGATACAGTTTTTTCCAACATTATCCGAGTAACTATGCGGTACTGGTTTGTGTAATTATTAAATTTTTTATTTTATAATACTTCCCTTCCCTTCCCTTTGTTGGTTAGTTTCTTATATTATGAATTGTTTGTGTGCTTTGGTAACCTTATAAGCTATCATTTAAGCTGTAGCTTGTAATGAATGTGAATATTTTCATACTATTTTATATTATAATTTTGAATTAATATAATAAAGTATAAGTCTAGAAAGACGTACCTTTCTATGTTTTACAAGTTTTTAAGTTATGCCATCAGAGAAATAAATTTCAGTAAATCACCTTAAGTTACACAATACCCATTGTACACATAAACATGTATATAAACACACAAAAATCCAATTCTAAACATACACAATCGGCATTCTAATGTAAAAAAACTCATTCTATAGTTTTTACTTTATTGTTGTGTTTTTGTAAAAGCTAGTAAATTACAATTATCGTAAATTTTAATTACTATCTCTACATTTTTCTCAAGGAACGCACGTCAGCGTATTATAAATGGAGCTACGGCGCTCGTAGCGTAGTACTACGGCGTAGCGCGCCTACGTGAAAATAAATAATTTCGTAGCACCCCTCTAATTATGTAGAGCAAAGGACGATTCATGAAATTCCTTGAGAAAATATAGACTGGCTGAATGGTTTAAGCTTCGTTCCATAATTAGTAGGCAGTTTTCATTTTCATTTTTTTTTAGTTTTTTTATTAGTTTCAAATTAAATTTCCGGCTTTAAAATATGGGTTTAGCCTTTTGAAAATTTAGGAAAGTAACGGCAGGTTTTTAGTGAATATTCTTTTCAAAGTTAGCTAAAATATTTGAGACAAATTAGTTGCAATCACTTTACAGGTGCAAGACAAATAGAAAAGACTTGAATTGAGACAATAATTTATTTAAAAATCGATAATAAAGTCTTGTAACTTCAAGATTTTGGGAGAAATGGACTCATAACTTCTTGGTGATTTTTGTGATATTCTTGCCATCGTTTTTAAGCGGTCGGGACGTTATTTATTATACGTGAATAAGGTTCAGTTAGAATAGCTTCATAAAACTCATCCGCGAAGATGCACTTGAGATGAAATAGTGAAGTAGCTTTATAAATTGATTTTAATTACATAAAAGGACAAAAAGGTTTATAAGAATGTATTTATTTATTTGATTTATCATTACTGTTTATTTTATAAGCGCGAATTAAGTTGACATTGGTGATTTTCTAAAATTTGTTCGCGTTAAAGTAATATTAGACGGTACATTATTTTAACACAGCTTGTAACAATATTCGTAATATACCGATTTCACCCCTTTATAATGACTTGTTAGGATACATAGTTGTGTATAGAGTATTTAGGATTTATTTGACAGATTGAAAATCAGTAAAATCTTTAAACAATTCGAAGATTAGTTAGGTAAATATATTTATAAGCGTGTTTTAACTTATTTCCACAATATATTTAATAAAATTAACAAATAAATATAATTAAACATCTTACTTAAGTTGATCAACCATCGGAAGTATCATGGGCAATGACTACGAAAATGAATCTCTCTAAGAAATCAAAACCATCCTTGACCGACATATCCGCCCCAATTTCTTGAGTTCAATTTATCGTGACGCATAGTAACTGCTTGATTCTACATATTTATAGATTTGAAGTTTCTTTGGAGAAATAATAAATTATTATTAATAATTTTAAGTTCTAATAAGATGAAACGTGGAGTTAAGTTACGCTATTTAACACAGAATGTCTTAATTCCGTATAGAAAGTGGATAGTGGTATATTTTGATGCTAAGTTAAAGCTGAAATTAATATTAACATTTATAGTGCAGATGCTCTTCTTGGTATGCTAAAAAAAATATAGAATTTATTTCCATCCCGCAAGATCTTAGAATATGCATATAATAAATGGTTCAGTTAAAATAGTAATAATAGTATTCAACTTGAAAGATAACTTATATTTTTTAAATAGGTTTAAAACTTTAGCCGATAGACTGTAATTTTGGTTCCCAAAAAACCTAAAAATTAGAAAAACGACTTTGCGAATGTTTTTCTCTTCTTAACTATTAGAAATGTTTGAAAGTAAAGAAAATTCTTTAGACAATTTATTTTGGACCAAAGAGGAAATGTTGCTTTTGCAAATAAACTAGAAGAAATAGTCCCCAGTTTTGATTGTATTAATATTTAAACGCATTTTGTATCGGAAAATAACGTTTCTAACATATATCTTGTTTTGGTATTGATATTCGATGCTATGAAAAGTTTGCGGCATTATTTTTATTGCACGACCGTTTCTGACCCAAGGGTTGTTTCTTTACAATCCTTTATATATGCAAGTGTGTATGTTTAAACAAAAAATGGATAAATTTGGAGTTCTGGTTTTCAAATAGGTAAGAGAAAATAGTTATCTGATTGATGATGACATTATTTAAATTTTAGATGCATTTTTAAATAATATAATTTAAATTAATTAAATTTGTTTAAAAAATATTTGGAAAATCAATTAAATTTGAAAAAAAATATTTTTTCTTGCAAATTAAAAATTTCAATTTATTACCAGAAAACCGGAAGTACCTACATATTTGTTTATTTTTTTAATGAGAGTCATAATTAATTTCATTTTATCTCATTAAGTTGTTTTTTGCGTAACGCAACTTCCGCTCCCCTTGAGTTAGCTATTGACGTCATAGATTCTATTTATACCGTTTGTTAGTACAAAATGTTGCTTTACATCACGGATTTTAACGAAAAGCCCGAGTGTTAATTATAGAGGGAGATATTTAAAAAAAATACAGATTTAATATATTTACGAATTATAAATTATTTTCATACTATGTTAAGTCTAATTCTGACTCTACTTTTAAGACATTTTTTATTAGGTGTAACATTGGTGTTTCTCTTCATACGGTTGGATAGAACGCAGAGCTAAGTTTTACCAGCTTACAAGCTATTTAAATAAATGGGAAATGAAAAACCCAAACGTCATCTTGACTTTCTAATTACTTTCTACTCTACCTGCACTTATTCGGAAGATCAGTTTAAAAGTCAAGTTTAAAAGATACAAATACCTTATTTATTAAATTTCATATTATACGACTTAAATATACGACAAGGGTATTTCTATACAAGTTATAGTAATAATATTCATATATATATATATATATATATATATATATATATATATATATATATATATATATATATATATATATGTATATACACGCATGAACTAATTTTAAAATATTCTTCGAATAGCAGAGAATCTGAACTCTCCACTGGTAACCCTAAATTTGAACACAGCACCTACACACATACGTGCATTCACATAATGTCATTATCGCTAATTAATATGATATTAAAGTACGAAAAAATATACACATATGACGATAAAGAGTCCACTCCCACCCAAAAATCGCGCAAAAAACCATTGCCCAATCGAGGGGGTGTGTAAAAAAGGGAATTGTATAATAACTTGATCACATTTAAACATATACGTATTATATATGTACATATATACATATGTATGTATGTAGTTGTGTGTAGGCGTCACAGGGCGGCTGATTAAAAATCATGACATGCGCAGAATAATTTAAAAACTACCGGAGGCTGGGTTAATTTTTAAGTATTGATCAAAAATTGCGTGTGTAGAGTGGGGACGGGTGAGGGTGGTGATGCCGTGCGTGAATTAGAATTTTTTTTTTATTTTTGCATACTCTCAAATTTGTCATTAGAAAAGTTCTTTTGGATGTGTGTGTGTATTTTTTTTGGGAAGGTTTTTTTTTTGTGAAATGCGACGTATTTCCGGTTTTGTTTGTTTCGAGTTTTTTGTAACTGTTTCAAGTATACTTTGCTTGTATTATAATATGTTAATTATTGTATTATTTATGAAATAAACTACAATTAAATAAAGAAATTAAATTATACACTACAATTTGTCAATTTTAATTATTCAAGCAAAATTAATCTATCTAATTAATTAGTATAGCATTTCTACCCATATAGAGATAAGAATAAATGTATAAGAATATACATTGGGGGTAACTTATACAACCCTTTATATGATTTTATGAGCAATTTAATATAGTACTACGCTTGTAATGGGTTCAAATTCAGTACATAAAAGTATCAAATTACATTAAATTCAATTAAAAGAAGACCAGGGTATAACATGATGGGTTAGGGTGATAGTTACTTTAAAGAATTTGAAATGAAACTATTTTAAACAGATTATAGAGGCTACTGTAAAGTTTTAGAGACGTCAGGTTTTCAAAAATGTATCAAATATCTAAATATACACAATTGATCCGTTTAAAATAGTATCATTTAATATACTAGAACTCTACTAGTCTCCAATATATTTTTTGGTTAACTAAACGTTAATATAAATTTGATTTAAGACTTATAGTCTAAAATTTAAATGTCATTTGGGAGTACATTTTCAATATTCATACATTTTATTTACATATATTTTGCGAAAGAGAGAGTAAAGAATACAGTAAATTATCTTAACGAATTTAACGATAAATATTAAAACAATATATACTTACAATTAAAGAAAAAAATTAAATTATTTAGGATCATTATAGTTCAGTAGCAAGACGTTCAAGTAGACGCATCGGCAGTTAATGAGTTCGATTCTCATTATGAGAAAATGGAAATGTTACATTCAAATATTTTTGTATCCTCATTACCGCATAACAAAAGGCGGCGTTTAGTTCCAACTGTCAACATGCAATATTAGGCTGAATATTCTAAAGGGCATGTAGGCGAGTTAGTATCAGTCAAGTCACGACAGCCTCCTCGCAATGGTATCTCGACGGAGCAAATGCCAATTTAGTACTGTCACTTATATTTATTATGGGGTGAAAATTCAAAGTTGTACTTTATATTGTATAAAATTCAGGTTTTGTACAGTATGATGAGATTTTGGAATTTCTCACTAAAAATAAAAAAAAATATGTATATAGATAAGAATACATTGAATAGATAGACAAAGGTATTAAATTATTAAAAGATAAATAAAAAAAAAGCCAGCTTCACACCGCTTTAGTCCGCAAGACACTCCATACTATTTTTGGCCTATAATCAAGACATTCTCAACTAAATGCCATGAAAATTTCGTTATTCTTTGAATATAAAATAAACATATTTAAAAATATTTTGTTTCTGCTTGAAATGTAAATCGTATTTTTGTTTTGAATGAAATGGATTGAAGTAACGACTATCGACTTAGTGTTTATTTGTAACTACTGGGCCCAAACTAACGTTTGCTATTGACACTGGTTTTCAATTCTGTTAGTTTTTACTTATGTGAATCTAATTATATATGAAATTATTTAAAAAGAGTGTCGTCTGTGTGATATTTTTTTTCTATTATTTTTAATTTTAATATAAATTTAATTGAGTTAGGTCGGTGGTGGCGCAGTGGGACAGCGTCTGACTGTAAACGCGATCGGTTGTGGATTCGATGCGCACTCGGGGATATTTAAATTATTCTCATTTCCTCGGACTAGTAAGACAAAACACGGCGTTGAGTTCCGCCACTCAACTATACAGTAAAAATATTGTTTCAAATTTAGCGGAAAGACGAGTTCAGAGTGTCCTGACACTTGGTACTTCCTGTCTACCCTGCTATGCGGGATAGCAAGCAAAGTGATTTAAATACAAAATTATAACAAATAGATTAATTGATAATTTGTATTGTATGTAAATAAATTAGATTGAATTCACTTACGTTATACTCTAATTATATAATAAGAAAATATTAAAGATATTTTAAAATCGCAATGTTATTTCAATTTTTATCTACGCATTTCCTGATTCCCAACCAATCGTAACCAAAAAAGCTGAAAGACACCCCAAACTAATTAATTAATTAATAATTTCCAAAAAAAAAACCAAGTCAACAAAAACAAAATCAAAAACAGATATTAGACGGTGCGAAACGTAAGCGATACCCGCATGTGATGTGGAGAATAATTTAAAAATACGCAAAATACGGCCACTTCTAACCGTCGGGGGGGGTGTTGGGTAATGCTCCCATCCCCCTGCTTTGCGTATTTTTCGGTATGCGTGGCAGGTGGCGACCCCTTCGCGGGAGGGTTCGTTAAAAAGCGCCCGAGTACGTAGTATTATAAAAGTTGCGCCTACCGCGTGTAAGTAGTGGCATGGGTAGAGGCTGGGGTCGGTTCCACCCTCCCACCTAGTTAGACAGTTAAAAGTATGCGGTATTAACGGAACGGAAATGAATATACATAGCTATGTAGCGTTTTTGGGAGGCTGCGACGCCGCGGGTTAGATTACGAGAATGCTTGGAGCTTTCATTTGGTGTATATATATACATATATATATATTTTTTTGTGCTTTTTTACGTCGAGCTTAGACTTTGTTTAGCTTTTTATGTACACCCTGTATATGTGTGACGTTATTAGACCGATAACGTGAAGTGAGATAGCATTGTGTTTAATTGGATATTTGAATATCTTTATATAATGTGAAATAAGTAAATCTGTTTTTTCTGCATAAAAGGGTAGACAGAAAGAATCTAGCGTCAAGACACTCTGTACTTAGCTTTCCACTGAATTCGAGACGATGCGTTTTACTAGAGCAAGGAAGTGAAAACAATCTAAATATAATTGGGAAGTGCCCGAGTGGGAATCGAACCCACAACCGATCACGTTTACAGTCAGACGCTGTCCCACTACGCCAAGACCGGCTCCAAAACGATTGTTTTTTTTTCTAAGTGAAAATTGAACCTGACAGTCTTCGAACAAATGTCAGACACTCCCACTGCACCACAATGAATGATATTTATTATAAAGATA
The DNA here is from genome assembly GCA_032432895.1 of Dryadula phaetusa. Lineage (NCBI taxonomy): Eukaryota > Metazoa > Arthropoda > Insecta > Lepidoptera > Nymphalidae > Dryadula > Dryadula phaetusa. The sequence continues at coordinate 878,013 of JAOYRS010000036.1, forward strand.
ATTAACATATATTTTAAATTGTATGGGCTTAGAATTGATATCCTTTGTTAATAAAAATGTATTGTTGCATTAGAAACGTTCGAGTGTTTTAAATATACTTGATATTGTTATATTTTACAACAATTGTAGTCTATTGTTTACAAGATGAGTTGGTTTTTGTTTTGATGCTGGCCTTTTTAATTAATATTAATATTAATATTAGATATGTTAAAATGTCACTTGAGAGGTTTCAAGTTGTTTTTTTTTATGTTTCGAGCACTTAACTTAGTATTATAATGTGATATTTTGTTCATAATGTTATAAAAAAAATTATTATTTTTTAAATTAAGCTTTGAAATTGTCAGTTAATGTCTAAATGTAAGGTTATGTCAGTCTTGGAAGTAAATATCATTGATTTGGATGGTTTGGTTTGAGGAAAATTTGAAAATCAATTTACTTATATATTCTATTAGCTTCAATTATACAGGAAGTACCTAGTGTCAAGACATTTCGTACTCCACCGTTACTATATGCTTTGCTATATATATATATATATATATATATATATATATATATATATATGATTATATTTTGTAAATAAACATATTTATACATTTAAATTACTTTAAATTTTAATAATATTATCCATTATAATATAATTAAATATTATTTATTAACACTTATCGTCATGGTGTAGTAAGAAAGCGCCTGAATAAGCGTAATGCTTACAAGTTTATGTTTATGTTAATTATATAGACTTTAATAAGATGATCTGATTAAACAAACCATGCCACTGAATTTCATAATTTATTATGGAATGTAGTAATGTGTGAATGTAGAAATACAATAATAATTAAATTTAGTAAATATTTATTAAATATATAGTTCCTTGTATATTTTAATATAATATTAAATAATAATATGTACTAAATTTAAAACAAAAATATCTTGCAAAATAACTAAGTCAGCGTTATAAAAATGTAACGCCTGACATTTTTATTGCAGCAACACATCCGTCGCGAATAAAGGAAATTGCTATAAGATTTTTGCAAGGCGCTCGCCGGTCAAGACATCGATTCGACCGCGATCTTGCCGCCCGCGGCGATAGAGGGGTGATACAGTGCTTTCTCAAGCAAATTAATGTGGGAAATGTTATAAAACCATTCAATTGGAGTTTGTTTGTGAATATTTTTAATAATATCATATAAATATATGTTGAAATAAAAAATGATTAGTGTTATATTTGTTCAAACTGACTAACTGTTAATATGTTTTAATTCCCAAAAAATATTCCCAAAAAATGTACATAAATTAAGGCATTTCTGAGTTTTTCACTACTCTTTTAATTTAATATTTTATTTCGCACATAATATTATATACCTTGGGTGATAAACAATGCAGTTTCTTGATTATTTCTTATTAAAAAAATTATATATTACAATTTATTTAATAACACTATAAATATATTTTTTAATTATGATCAGTATTACTATATATAAGTAAAAAATTCTTTGTACAAAATAATTTTCAATATTGTAGATTAAATGAAGAGTGTAGACACTAATACGAGTGTATATGAAATCGTAGACAGGAAGTACCTGCTGTCAAGACACTCCGTACTCCGCTATCCGCTGTCTTTTTGCATTGTAATAAAATTAATTTTTGTGTTTCGTTTAAAAATATATATTTTTTAATAATAAATTTCTTTTTCTGAAAATAATTTTTTCTAATAATATATTAATAGTACTAATTATAATAAACAAGTATATTTACAATTTAAATTTTAACAACAAGTAAACACTTATATATTAATTTGAAGTTAAAGATTAAAAAATATATATTGAAAAAAAAAAACAAGGAAACAGACCAAAAATAATAATAAAAAAATCTTTTAGAAAAGCGTTCGCGAGCTTTTTGGTGTAATTGTGACATTTTTGCGGATACTTGCGGGTTGAAATCCACTTGGTAATATGTTACTTAAAGACTTATACGCAGTCCTATTCTAGTGAAATAAATGACGGCGTGGAGTTTAGCCACTCAATATTGAATAACTTTGTTTGATTCGTTTATACATATGTATAGGATACTAGTCTTACCGTTTTGTATCATTAAGTAAATGCTGAAAGATAAAATGAAGAATTTCTTTTTAAGTGTATAAAAGTTAAAATATTGAAGGCGAGGCAGAAAATTGGTATGTTAAAAGCAATACTATAAAACATTACACATACGTTGCTATAGCAACGCGTATTTAACGCGACAATAAAGCTTCTAGTATGTATTAAAGTAACAGTGACAAGATTTTAACATGGGAATTATTAAAAAAATATGATTTTAATTAATCATTGAATATGTTTTATTCATTTCTTAGATGTAGAGTATAAAAATGTTGAAAAATTAGCCAAGCTAAGAGAACTGAGGCTATAAAAGGCGAACGCTTAATATTTTTGTTTTACGAGGGTGCACTATATCGGATAGTAAACCAAATTTACTGCCGAAACACAGCTTCCCATCTAAATAATAAATGCGAGATTTCCTACGCACAGGCATTGGAGTAAAACAATTTATTACAAAATGTAAACAGGAAGAGCCGTATTTTCATTAAGAATACGAATCCAATACCCCCCCCCTACCACCCAGGAATAGACCGAAAATACCCAGTTATGATTAATTCCGAATGCGCCGCGCATTGATCAAGGCACCGAGGCTTTTTACTCCAAACTACCCATCTCTACCCCCATCCCCCCTTGTGGGAGCGAGACTAATGCAGCGTCCGCCGTCTCACTCTAAAACAAAGATGCTAAAACTTCTTTCGCTAGTATGAAGATTTTAATTTCATATTTTTGACGAAACGGTTCTAATTTTCCCGCGCACTACAAACGAAACGCGACTCTACTGTCGCCCAATAAAATTGAAATCGGCCGGCGAATGCGCAGTACTTGTTTCCATTTTCTAATTCTGAATTAGTTTTCGAAGTGAAAAGATACAGTCCCAAGACTGTGTGTGCGCTGGCCATCAATTTGGACTTTGATAGCTTAAATTTAGGGGAGTGTTTCCCTTGGTGAGTGCTCTGAAGAAATAATTCTCGAGTCGTACCCCGAAATTAGTCGAATAAGGGGAAAGGGGTTCATACGACGGGTGGTTTTAAAAGAAGAAGGCAAAAAGGTGGGGATAGAAAGATGCGCAAAGACTTAGTTTGCGAGGGGGGGTGGGGGTGTTATAAAATATATAATTCTATACTTACAATACTTGTAAATACGGCACGCGGAAGTACTTCGGGCGTACCGTCTTGAGATGAAAAGATCGATTGCCAAACATGATGTATATGAAATTTCAAACATAACTTTCTAATGTTATAAAACTTGCACTGAGGGGAATAATTTATATAATTTTTTTTTAAGGAATCTAATCTATAGTTATTCTAAAATATATCAGCTTCATATAGTTAATGAATACAGTTTTTTAATATTTTATTAAAATAAAATATTTTTAATACAATATTGTGTCAAAGAAAAACGATATATCTGGAAATTCAGAAACATATATATTTCCTAAGTTATTTAAAGAAAACCTACCAACTTCATTTAATAACTTCTAAAGATAAATAATTTCAAATATGTTTTTAAAAAAGCAGTACAAATAAAAGAATTCTTGAGTAAAGTTAAGAAAATCTGATTTATGACGTCTCAAAGCTCAAGTGATCTAAAACGCGCTACACAGCTACATTCGCTGATATTTAGTCGCGAAACGGGATGTATTATAAGGCGTAGTTGTTTAAAATAAGAACGGGGGACTCTGTGTGTTCAGTGGTTTTTAGCATGAAGGGTGCAGATTCGATTTATTCCTTAAAAAATGAATTAGAGCATGAATATATTTTGTAAATATAGTTGAGATTAATTATATGTAGGTTTTTTTAGTCAAAAGGTATTTTTTTTGTAATAAAAGTTCCTTTGATAAATGTCACTTATCAGTAAAGTATGATCTACAACGTTAATATCAGAATATCGATAGGTTATGTTAATTATACATTGCGTATGAAATTTACGTACAGGAAGTCGTGTAGTGCCTTTCGCTGATTTGCATAAATATGACATTGATAAAAAAATTAAAAGTATATATATATTGGCTTAGTTTTGAATGTATATGTTGATAAAAAATGTTAATAGAGTACGTCTCTACTGCTTTCGCGTATTATTATAAATAAAAAATCATTTTTTATAAGTAAAAAAATCATACAATTGACAATATCAATGAGGTCGCCTCTTGTACAACTTAACTATTATATATATTTTATATCTATTATTCCTTCTGGATAGAAAAAAGAAAATTATGTTCATTGTAGTTTAGTCATTTTTCTTACCCTTGTCTCTCACAATAAAGGCAATGTATAGAACGTAGTGTTGTAACACAAAATCTTAGATTATTAAAAAATAATTTAAATATAATATATTTTCAAATATTCCCACAATGAAGCTACGTATTTGATCCGCTCATTTCGCGCGCTCAGTAAAAAGTTGTGTACGGGGGGTCTGCACTAGCGCCTACGCCGTAGGCACAGGGCTGTGAACCGGTGCTACGTTCATTATTATATTAGTATTTTAATTGAAGTAATTGTTCGATTTTTGTTTTTTTTTCCTTGTTAAGTTAAGTTTAGTGGAAGAAAAGTAGAGAGACTTATAGCTTTCTCTGTTCTATTTAAAGCGGTTTTTTTTTAAAAAAAATGATTAAGATCTTAAAATATATTTCTGTGAATAAATATATCTACTTAAGTTGTTTTCATGTAATTAGCAGCTAGTATTTCATAATATGATTTTAGCAAAAGTATTATTTAAAAAAATCATATTATTAAAATTTCTGATTGATATATGTTACTATAGTATATAATTTAAGAATATATCATACTAAAATATTAAATTAAAACAATAATATTTTTAGTTAAAATATACATAACTAATATTAAATTCAAGTTATAATTTATAAAATTATCATCTTTCCATTTCCTAACGTCTTGAGAGGCAAAGTTGGGGGTTGCTAGCGCCTACGTCGAGCTACGACGTAGCATTAGGGCTGCTTGTTCTTTATACTATTAATGAATAGAATTTAAATATGAAATAATTATATTATATTTTTTGAAAAAAATATAGTAATGTTTTTTGTAAATTACATAATATAATATAAAAAGAATTGAATGGCAATATGAAAGTTATATTTTTTGATTACATAACTGATACGTATTGATTTTTAAATCCATGTGAAATTTTATCATTTGAAAAACCATAAATATTTTGACTTCATTCGATTATTTGTAAGTTTATATAATAATAATATAAATATTTTCACATGTCCAATGTTAAATCCCATACTATTTTGCAAACAAAATTTCCAGTTCTGCCCAGAGTACGGTGGATTATTAAAAAAAATGCAATTTATTTTTTTCTATCCACTAAGACCATTCGTGTCATATTTTGGTCAAAAATTACTTCTAACTTTGTATTTTAGTCACTAGATGATTTTATAAAAATATATATGCTTTTTTAATGTTTGTAGAAAACTGAGTGAATTGACACTAAATATACCCATTACCCAAATTCGATGTCTGTTTAGAATAAGATAGAATATTTTCATTACTTCACTCAACACGAAATATCCCGAATACAATGGAAAGTGGAGCACGTAGTGTTTTGACACTAGGTATTTCTTGTCTACTCTGCTATGCGGAATAAAGGCGTGTAGCTAAAAAAAATCAATAATTTTTCCCATAAAAGAAATAAATATTATCTAATTTGCCCAAATATATTATAACTATAAGAAAATTTCTCTATTCCTATTTCGTACAATTCGCGAGGGTTACAAAATTAGAAATCACACACCCTTATATAAGACCCCTAAAAACTTGAAAGTTCATTACACCCCGGCACTATCTAAGACGTGCCCCCTAGGGGGGTGGGGGCTCATTTATCAATATATGACGACTGTTTCTTCAGAATTGATTATTTTCTGAGAAACCAAGGGTAGATTTTAGAAAGCTTTTGATGTTTGGATTACTTATAAATGTTTGTGAGATTGTTGATTTCTTTTCCTTATATATATTATAATGTAGAATATATGTATGTATGTATGCATGTTTGTATGTATGATTATGAAACTCTGTTTCATATTTCTATACGTTTATAAAGTCATTATGGCATATTAGGACGTCGTCTCGCTAAACGCGGTTGGTTATGGGTTCGATTCACTTGTAGTCTGTGAAATAGTTAAATTTGAACTACTTTCTCTACTCTCGTAGGACAAAGCGCAGGGTTGAGTTCCATCAGACACCATGCAATATTTCACGTGTTTTGATACTGAGCGGAGTGTATTTGATACTGGATTCTCTCTAACTAAAACAGATTTCACTGGTAATTGTTGTACTTCCTATGTTGTTTAAATATAATTTTTGATATAGTATGTTTTAATTTCATTATTTGAAGAGAATTCCTTAAAACTCCGCCATTTTCTTAGATTTTCCTCGTACAAAATAAATAGCATTTAGAACGGCATCTTACACAAATCTCAACTAAGTTGGGAACAGACTTAGTAATGCTTTTAGCGTTTTTTTACCCCATTGTAGAAAAAAAACAAAAAGGGTGTGTACGGGGTGTATTCAAATTTACTTTTGTAGAGCTCTTTCATTATATAATACAAATTGCTAAGTATTTACTGCGGTTTTGTCCACTTTTGTTTAGTTGTCTCGGCGTTTGCTTCACTTAAAATAATTGCTTCAAGAAATTAGTATGTGTACAGAACAAGTAAATACTTTCAAATATTTAAAGTTATGTATTAAATAATCTTGTTATTATGTTACAACTTAAGATTTACAATACAAAATCTTATTAAATTAATAAATTAAATTGGAGAAGAGAGGAGAAGAGAGAAAGAGATTGACTCACTCTAAATATTTTTTGGAAGAAGAATTCATTCTATTTACTATTTTTTAAAGTGTTATTCCACACTTAGGATTAGAAAACATCTTTGAAAAAACGTATAAAAATTTTGAACGCAGCGGGATTCGAACCCGCGCCTCTTGGATACCGTCCAAGCGCTCTGACCGCTAAGCCATGCGTTCTACTACCAGCTGCGTCGAAATTCTTATACGTTTTTGTTACAACTTATTTATGTTGTTAGCATCTCTGTAGAGAGATTTTTACAAATTTCTACTACTTAATGATTATTAAGAAATAATCGTTTAACAAGAGAGATTGCTATTTTATTTTAATATTTACTATTTTTTAAAGTGTTATTCCACACTTAGGATTAGAAAACATCTTTGAAAAAACGTATAAAAATTTTGAACGCAGCGGGATTCGAACCCGCGCCTCTTGGATACCGTCCAAGCGCTCTGACCGCTAAGCCATGCGTTCTACTACCAGCTGCGTCGAAATTCTTATACGTTTTTGTTACAACTTATTTATGTTGTTATCATCTCTGTACAACATAAATAAGTTGTAACAAAAACGTATAAGAATTTCAACGCAGCTGGTAGTAGAACGCATGGCTTAGCGGTCAAAGCGCTTGGACGGTATCCAAGAGGCGCGGGTTCGAATCCCGATGCGTTCAAAATTTTTATACGTTTTTTCAAAGATGTTTTCTAATCCTAAGTGTGGAATAACACTTTAAAAAATAGTAAATATTAAAATAAAATAGCAATATCTCTTGTTAAACGATTATTTCTTAATAATCATTAAGTAGTAGAAATTTGTAAAAATCTCTCTACAGAGATGCTAACAACATAAATAAGTTGTAACAAAAACGTATAAGAATTTCGACGCAGCTGGTAGTAGAACGCATGGCTTAGCGGTCAGAGCGCTTGGACGGTATCCAAGAGGCGCGGGTTCGAATCCCGCTGCGTTCAAAATTTTTATACGTTTTTTCAAAGATGTTTTCTAAAGAATTCATTCATTGTTCAATATTAATAATTTAAAAAAGTTGTAAGGAAAGGTTGAGACTGTAAACGCGATCACGTTGGGTTCAATTCCCATTCGGGGGAGTGATTATATTTAAATTATTTTCACTTCCTCGCTCTGATAAGACGAGAGAAAATGCGGTGTTGAGCTCCACCACTCAACACACAATTCAAATCTCGAATTCGGTGGAAAGCGAAGTACGGAGTGTCTTAGTGTTACACCTCACATAGATTCTTTCCAATCACTACCCACTGGCTTCAATACATATATACATACAATATATACGTTCCTAGATAACCTATTATTGAAATTAGGTTGTAAATTGAAACGACTACCGCTACGTCGATACAAAACATAAAACATTGTAACATTGTAAAAGCTAAAAACATTCACATTTTATTAGTACAATAAATTTCAGTTACAGAATAACGGAATATATAAAACCTTACCGTAAACTAACGCTATCAAACGCGTTGCGGAGTTGGCGAAAAAAAAAATCACAAGTACCCTCCCTTAACCACCCCGCATTAAAAATATAATGGGACATTCGATCTTAAGGCCTATTGTTACTATCAAAATTTCGTATGACAATGGTACTAAGATGTTGATAAGTCGGATACGGGGTGTATGGGGTGGGTTGACTAAATACGTACATACATACATACATACATATATATTAACCTGTTCTAAATTTTATACTTTATAGATTTATCAGGTTTAAATCTTTAATAAAGAACTATATTTGTTAAAAAGTGGGAAACTAAGGGATTCTATAAAAAAATACTTAATTTAAGACAATCTAGTGTCAAGACATTCTGTTTCTAGATTTTTTATTAATTCGTGATATTGAATAATTAAGATCAATGCCGCCCTTCGTCTTCATTGTCTGACCCAGGATCGAACCCATAACCAAACGTGTTCACATTGTAGTATTTCACCACGATAGCTTCTATTTAGAACAATAGATCTAAGTAATTAAAAAACGGAAAACAGAGTGTCTCCCTCACTACCTCTCTTATGGACTATAAGAGAGGTAGTGAGGGAGACACTCTGTTTTCCGTTTTAAAAAGTAATTCAAAACATTCACCAAAGTACTAAATATACTAGAACGAAGCCATCTTAAGGATTCCATAAAAGGAAATGATATACTTCCCTAACTATACCCAAGTATAAGTATAATAAAACATCTGCATAAACACACAGACACAGTCACTAACACAAATAAGCTATAAAGTAAGCGGTAATATAAAACTAAGAAACATCAACATCTTCCCCCCACCTCCCCATTTGGGGGTAATTTCCCCCCGAACTTACTAAAATACTAAAAACGTAGATACAGAGGGTGGCGCCCCAACGTTTTCTTATGCAAGATGCTTATATTTTAACCTAAATGTTTGAGGAGATTCGCGGCGCTGTTTGACTTGTGAGGATTTTTCGGATATAATTTTTAGTGGAGTGGCTACGATTCTTGTGTATACAGCTTTATAATTATGTATTTTTGTTAATGTCATGTTATCTGTATTTTAAAAATTGTTATTATTATTAATTACTTAACTTTATGATTATTATAATGGTATTTCAAAAAATATTTACATTTTTTAATATATAATATAACAGTCACATGTAACACAAAACAACACGCACACACTAAAATATCGTTCATTCAAAAATTGACCTGGACGTGGGAAAATTGGCACAAAGCGTCCGCGTCCAATAAAAAGCATCAAGCTAAAACGCGTATGAAATGAAATTAAAAAAAAATCAATGAAAACATCGGGCGAAAAAATTCAACCGAGTTTTTTCCGATCTTTATTTGCTTTTGCGAGAACTAGTGAAAGCGAAAGGCTGAAAAAATACGTCACTATTTCTATCGTACGGGCGGTGGATGAAAAAAAAAAGAAAAAAGGCGAATGGCCGCCGAGAGTGAGAGTTCTATTTTCAAATTGCCCGCGCGCCGACATCGTTTTATTTTATTTTTTAAATGCATTTTTTTTTTGTTTCGGACACATGTTAAAGATGACAAAGCTTTATTGAGGCTGTAGATTACAACACGCGTATAGATTATCTAAATTACAAACTAAGCGGCCATTTTATATTTTGATACGTCAGATGAATGAGTTGTGTATGTTTTTATGGAGTGTTACGTTAAAACATTTTATTCTATAGTTAAAATTTTTTCATGATGAAAATGTTTATAAAATTATCTATAAATGCTTAATAAATATACTCAGACACAAGTGGCGCAGTAAAACAGTTACTGACGTTACATCCGACGGTTCTGGGTTTAATTTCCACTCAGTGGGAATGGTTATATATTTTTTTAATAATCTCGTTTCTAATAATATAGCGCGGCGTTCAGTTCAGCTTTTCAATATGCAACATTTCAATGTGAAGAAGCGGTAAATGTAGAACAAAGTGTCTTAACACTGGGTTCTCTATATACTGTTGGATGTTTCGTGTTGTGGGTTTAGTTTCCTTAATTGGGTGGGTTGGGGGAATGATTATATTTAAAGTTTATTTTAATATTTTTGCGCTTCACTTAATAAAGCGCGATGTTTAGGTCACCACTAGACACGCAATGTCTAGATCGGGTGGAAAGCAGTTAACGGAGTGTTTTGCCACTAGATTGTCTCTGACAATTCTGCTATGCGGGGTGAAGCGTAAACCTGCTTTATAATACTATTATCGTAAATATATACATATATTTAGGAGGTAGGTAAATATATACATACGGAATTGTATAAATTCATCATACAGAATAAAATAACTATTAAATAGTTAGTAGTTAGTTTTAAGCGATCATTTATTTTAATATGATTTCTACTAAACATGTAATAATATAATAAAAATAAGAAAAAAAGGTACAGAACAAGTGTCCGTAGTATTTTTACTATTCAAAAGCGTTAATTTGTACTTAAGATATGAAAATATATATAAAAACGTATAAAAATTTGAAAGTTGCCAAATTTGAACCTGTACCTCTTGTTTCTTGACCAAGCGCTTTGACGGCTAAGCCATGCGTTCCACATCCGACTGGTAGTAGAGTTTCCTATGTAGCATATACATTCAAGAAAAATTATTAATTATTAAAACTTGGTACAAAATTTACATTACTAATTATACAAGCATTTAATAGGTACAGATTCGATTCTCATATATATAAAAAAAACGAGTAAACCAAAAAAGAAAAAGCACGATACACTCCAATCGAAACGCAAAACCGGAGATTTACGTAGTTTTCGTTACTGTCAAAACTGCTTTCTTTCTATATTCGCATACACTTCCTCGTCCCACTTTCTTGAATATTGCATTAAATGCATTATCAATAACCAAAAAAAGTAACATGCGAGTGTTATGAATGCAATTACAAGTTTGGCCCGGACAAGATATAACGACAGGAACATGGGCCGATCGTTCTGATAATATATCATATAATTTTTAAAATGAAACGATTTTTAAACATACATACTCTTACATATATTGTATGTATATATAATACAATATGCATACACCTGCCGATTTGCAGGTGTATTTCGTACACGCGCCACCTCTATCAATATTTTTTTAAATATATGCCAAATGTATTGATTGAAAGCTGGTTTAGGGCGTGTATTTTTAATTATATTAATTAAGAAGATGTGATTGCGGATGTGAAAACCTGTTGATTCACACACAATAGTAGTAACTTCGAATTTTTTGTTGAAACATAAGCTGTACGGTTTGTCTCGCGTAGCAAGATAGACGGAAAGGGATCAGTGTCAAGACACTTTCCACTAGAATTTGAGACATTGTTCAATTAAGCGGAACTGAACGCCGCGCTTTGTGTTAATATCAACACTATAATATACGAGCAAAAGTTGAATTGTCAGTTAAAATGAATATATCGAAGATTTGAAACAGTTCACGTTTTAAATTAATCAAGCTTTTACTAAATAACTTTTCCCTTAATTGTAATTTGAACTCTTAACTAATGTACTTACAGCATACATACAAACTGCACAACAACGGTGTTTTATATTAATAATATATATTTATATCAAACCTTTAAACACAGCGGGGTGGAATCTGTATCTCTAGGAAACTGTTCAAGCTCTCTAATCACTAAGCTATGCGTTCTACTACCGATTGCGTCAAAATTCTTATAGGTTCACAACAATTTACATTTATAACATCTCTGTAGAGAAATTATTACAAGGTTATTTTTATACTTAAAAAAATATTTCCTAATCCTAAGTGTTGTGGCCGGTCGTGGCGCAGTAGGAAAGCATCGGACTGTAAACACGATCGATTGTGGATTCGATCCCCACACGGGGGAATGATTATATTTAAATTATTTTCACTTCCATGATCTGATAAAGACAAAGTGCGGCGTTGAGTTCCACCACTTAACATGCAATGTCTCTAATTCGATGGAATGCAAAGTACGGAGTGCCTTGACACTAAGTACTTCCTGTCTACCCTGCTAGGCTTCATAAAAGCGTGAAGCTAAAAAAATGTGTGGAATAACATTTTAAAAATAGTAAAATATTAAACTATATGTTTCCCATAAATTCTCTATAGAGTTCACTTTCTCTCTAATAGATATTCAACTAACCACTTGCCAGCCACTTGTTAGAACCGCGTCACGTGTTGATAACCTGATACCGTATATACATACTGCGGTGAACCCTTAATCTTTAACCCTCTGCACCCTTGCCTTTTAATATTAATCTATATAATATTATAAGTGTGGAACAGCGTCTGACTGTAAACACGATTGGTTGTGGGTTCGATTTCCATTCACTCGAATGACATATAACTTAATATTATAATTATTTCTTCGTCTTGATTAGATTAAGCGTGGCGTTGAGTACCGCCACGCAGCGTAATGTCTCGATTTATCATTTTAAGTGTAAACACTAGGTTTAATTAATTTGCTACGCTACAAGCTACATCTAGTAGCTTGTAGCAGTAAAAAATATTTTTGCTGATTCCTTCTCTCTTGTCAAATGCATGCAAATTTTTAGAAGTAGCGTGTTGCGACGGGACTTAATCTGGTAGTTTTTTTTAATTATTTTATTATTTTAAGAGGTTTACGGAGAGTTGAAACACTAGGGTTTCAATTATCTGTTATTATACCTATTTATGAATATAGGTACATACACTCTCTATGGCATCTTTATGTATGAAAATATGGATTTTTATTATCATTGCGTAGTGTAATCATAAATTGATTATATTTTTTTTATCTGTGTATATTTTAATTTGCCGTATATTAATACCTTATTATTATAGCTTCGCTTGGAAATTTTAGCGAAAACCTTGTATTATGAAACACCGTTGACTGTTTTCCTTTCGAAATCGAGTCATTGTGTGTTGAGCGGCGAACTTAACGCCGCACTATATCTTACCAAAGCAGTATAGACAGAGATAATATGGATAGTAATATAAATATACATTAATATCTAATAACGCAGACTATAGAAAAATTGTAACATTATTTTATATGTATTTAATATATAAACAATAAATTCCTTATTATCCATACAAAAACTACTAAGATATGAGGTATGAAGTTTTAGAAGAAAGGATACAAAGGAAGTGCCCTGAAGTACACTCGAGTATAATACGTCTTGAATGTAAAAGCTCAGAAGTGGCGGTTTTAGACGTTCAAAAAGAAATATTTTATCAAATACTACTACAGGTAGTGATCATTCAATCTGAATTTAATATAATCTATTTTCCTTTATAAATGCAATTTTTTTAATAATTATTAGATATATAACCTGGATACCGTTTTGGACGGTACCCAAGAGGCGCGGGCTCGAATCCCGCTGCGTTCAAATTTTTATACGTTTATTGAAAAGTGTTTTCTAATCCTAAGTGTGGAATAACACTTTAAAAATAGTAAATATATAACCTTTTTTTTGCAGTTTCTAGTTTCTCGTTTTTCTTAGCTTCACGCTTTTATCCCGCATAACAGGTTTGACAGGAAGTACCTAATATGAAGACAATCCGAACTCTGCTTACTGTCAAATTCGAGATTTTGCGTATTTAGTGACAGAACTTAACGTCGCGCTTTGTCTTACCAGAGCAAGCAGTGCAAATAATTTAAATATAATGACACTTCCGAGTGGGAATCGAACCTACAACCGATCGCATTTACAGTCAGACGCTATACCACTGTTCCATGATCGGCCTCAATCTCGTATCTCGCATAGCTGTGTGAGTTAGAGAGAGCGTAGTGTTAATACTCATTTTGAACCTGAAATTGAACATTGTGTGTGTGTATATATATGTATATATATACTTCACGTTTTATTACTGGCAGGGTAGTTATAGAGAACGAAATTACTATGAACGAACTACACTGCCTGCATTCTATGCAATTCTATTAACAATAAATGCTCATAGCGATAACTGAAGAGAGGGAAAAGGAGAGTGAGGAAATCTTCAAGGCATCTTGAAGCCGTGTATAGAAGTCATTTCACGCAATATAATAGAAACATAAAATTTTCTATAAAAAAATATATATAATATATTAAATATTTAACTAAATCCTATATATATATATAATATATTAAATATTTAACTAAATCCTCTTCTCGTGCATAATATATAAGCCATAATAGCCTATTTGATTATCGCAATTCTTACAGATTTTAAATTAAACTATTTTTAACGGATTAATCCCGTTTATTTTGGTTTTCAAATTGTATTTTGGTAGAGTCTACCTGTGACTACTGTAAAGTGTTCGAAACGTCAGGTTCCCGAAAATGTATTTAATACCATATACCAAAATACACGCGATTAATCCGTTTGAAATAGTTTCAATTCAAATGTTAGTCATAATATCGATATAAGAGCTAAACTAAAACGCTTTAAACTAACTTAACAGTGATTGATAACAACCACAGCCAGCCGCTAATGGATTTAGTATTTCAATTAAGTATTTTAATCAACGGGAAAAAAGCAAATTAGCTTTTGCGACACACATGTATGTATGTATGTATGTATGTATGTATGTATATATGTATGAATGCATGTATGGATGTATGTATGTGTGTGTGTTTGTTGACAACCCCATATCCCCCATGCCGGCAAGGGGTAAGCGATCTCGAAATCGCTTGTTATAATTTGTAGTATTTTATTATGCAAATTATCTTGTAATTCGATTGTTTCAACTAATTGGGATGGTGGGTACGAATTTCAGAGACAAATTCTGTTTTCTATTGATGGTTTTTAGATTCTAGTATGTACCAAAGAGGATTTTGGAAAAAGAAAAAAGAGAATATGAGATGTATTTATTTATCTTAAATGGAAGCAAAAAAAGAAGAAAGAAGAAAGTTATACGTTACAAATATTCATTTGTTTTTTTATTTATTAAATATAACTATTATATCAATATTTAGTATTTTTAAAGTGCTATTCCACACTTAGGATTAGAAAACATTTTTGAAAAAATGTATAAAAAAATTTGAATGCAGCTGGATTCAAACCCGCGCCTCATGGCTACCGTGCAAGCGCTCTGACCGCTAAGCCATACGTTCTACTACTAGCAGCATCGAAATTCTTATACGTTTATTACAACTTATTTTTGTTGTTATATATGTTTTCAATGAAACCTATACATTTCTTCAGAGTCTGTAAAGTGTAAAAGCGATTGTGTCGATTTCAAGATTAAAATAATGAACAGAATGTTTTGACAAAATTAATATAATTATATCTTTTGACTACAGTCAAAATAATTCAAATATTCTTTAAGTGAAACCTTTATATGAAGATATATCTTGAATTAAAAAAAAACCTTTTAATGAACAAGAAAACTGTACTACTATTCTATACAACGAATCTGCTGCTACAAAAAATATATTATATTATTCATTTATTGTTTTAGCTTCACGCTCTTGTCACGTATAGCAGGGTAGGCAGGAAGTAGTGTTGAGACACTCCGTACTCCGTTTTCCGCCGGACTCGAGTTCAGCGTGTTGAGTGGCGGAACTCAACGCCACGCTTTGTCCTACCAGAGCGAGGAAATGAAAATAATTTATAATATAATCATCTATTTTAAACATAATCAACACGAAAAAAAGTCTACATCGGCGTCACATTGGCCGCGTGTAAATATATAATAGGGTATTTAAAATGGCGGAACAAAAATTTGATGTCTGCACTCGTTGGAAAGCTGGGATATGTTTGTTTTTCGTTTTGCTTTTAAGTGATCATTTTCTCTCTATTTCTTCTTTTTTCTTTGTTGATTAAAAAATGACTGTTCTTTATTCGAATAGCTGATCACAAATGTGTTGGAATCGTAAAGTAACATGACAATGCCAGTATTGCCAGTGCTACGTGTGTGGCTAGTGTTGTGACTGGTAATAAAATATAGTGTTCAAAGGAAAAAAATATATAAAAAAAATTAAATTTTATCATTTAATAAGCTTTCTATGATTTCTTGAAAAAGGATCATTACAGAAAACACTGGGCAGTTACGTTTTTTAGTCAGAGAAAACCTAGCGACCAATACATTCCGATTTCCTCTCACTCTCTTCTTATATAAAAATTTCGTCTCGTATTCTAGAGGCACTGCTTAGTAAGGGATACTTAGTCTCTATATATCTCTAAAACATTTTAAAAGTTCAAAAAATACTAACAATAAAGTATTTATTTTTTTCTTTATGTACGATCAAGCTAAGCAGGAAAGACAGAGATAACCAAATGTCAAAATTCCATTCACTAAGCTAAGCTGGTGAAACTCAATGCTGTGATTTGTCTTACCAGAACGGTAAAATGAAAATAAGTATGATAATTATCCTGAACGAGATCGAATTCGCAACCACTGTATTTAGACGCTTTCCCACTGTGCCACAATAACCTAGCACTCATAACTTTGAAACATAATAAAATAAATAATATATCGAGTACATATAATTTAAAAAAGAAATGCATGAATTATTCACTCCAATGAACGTATGGACAATTTAAATCGGTACTTCGATTACGTAGCGCAATGAGAGGCGTGCTATGTGGCAAGAGTGTATACATATATATTTATATATATATATATATATATACATAGTAAGTACATAGAAAAAAGTAAATAGTGATAAAAAAGCCGCACTTTATTATGAGCCGATCAGATGGGAGAGGAAATTTTGTGTACGTTTGCATTGGATGGTTGTGGGGTGTTTGCTTTTTGATTCGTTTTTTTTTTAGGGTAGACAGAAAGTATCTAGTGTCAAGACACTACGTATCTCTAGACGCTCCATATTTAAATTATTAAATAAAGCCATTAAAAAAAACTAAAATCAAAAGATAATATATTTTTTATAACTATTATTAATCTATAAATTACTTAATTTTTTTTATAGTTTTGAAGGTTTTTTTTTAAATTAAGGGAATTTATTTGATTTCATATTTTACATCCGGTGTTAGACACTCCACGTTGTGTTCGTTTATTTTATAAACAAGTGCTAAAGTAGATGATTGTTTAATACAAATCAATTCTAAATGCGTTAATTACAATTTTTTATAAAGTCCTATATATTTATTAGCAGGGTATACTAAAAAAATATAGTGCTAATATTCTTTTTTTTAAAGAAGCTATCAAAGTTTCAAGTATACACTCATAGGAATCGAACTCACAACCATTGTGAACATAGTCAGATCTTTCACAAAATCTAGATAAGATATCAAAAAGAAATTGTTATGTTAAATGAAACAGCCTGTATAACTCAACAATGTGTGAGTGTATCGATACATCTCACATATGCATTCACTCACACACACAGCATCGAGGTCACACAGTCTTTGTGATGCAACACCAAAATATAAATTACCCGACGACTTTGGAAAATTTTTAAATATCTTCACTTTTTAGGGGCCTCGAGGACTTTTTAAATTTGCAACGTAATTGCTGGCAATGCTATACTGATTATGGTATAAAGTTTCCAATTGAGTTACTTAGTTATGGCGGCATATTTTTTTTTTTTATTTTTTTTTTTGGTTAGTTTTAGATTTTTAATTTTGTGTGTTTTGATTTGACGTGGGTGTTTGTTTTAAAGCTAGTTATTTTCACAATTAAATAGCGCTGGTTATTTTTTTAGATTGTACCAAAGTGGATATAAAAAAAATATGTTATCGAGAAAATATATTTTAGTATAATTTTAATTTTTCAAAACGTATAAAAAAATCTATATTTTTATTAAATGAAGAATTATAACCAAAAAAACATAAATAATGTTTTTATTACTTGATATTAATCCGTAAATAAATCACCATGGCATATTCCAAACTTCTGCGCACGCACATTTCGCCTTTTTCATTTAAACGATGACGTACAAAAATCATTGATAAAAACCTTGTCATGTCAAAAGGACCTCACTTGCGAATTATACCATATCTAAATATTTTTCATATTAAATAAGGAGATTTTGTCTTTATATAGCTTATTTTAAATGAACACTCCAAGACGTCAATAAATTGAGCTATTATTATATGTAAAAATTAAAATTTAAATAAATGTTTTATTTTAAGTTATGAATCGCTTAATATTTGTATGAATAGTGGATACAGTTTCAAAATCAGATTAAATATATATTCAGATTAAAAATATAACATTGTATGGGAAGAAATTACTTAATTTTTCATTGATTCACCATGAGTGTATTTTATGTTGCAGAAACCTTGAAGCTTGACTTGCGACACATGTCTGTTTAAAAGCCCCTCTAAAGTGCGTACTAACTCGCCTCAACTCTTACCGCCTCTCTATCTAATCAAATTCGAACTATTAACAAATGTTAACTATTTTTCGATGTTACTATTTAAGTTAGTTGTATTATTAAATAATTAATATACAGTTATTTCAATAAATTAAGTAAATTAATGACTGAAAATATACATTTTTTAAGATATATGTAACAGAAGCTCACTATTCCTTTTATTATATAAAACACCTACAAATAAGGAATTTGTATCATTCTAGTAACATGTGACGTCACTTTCCACTACTATCTCTTATAAAAGCCCTATGAGTTGCAATAAAATTAATTATTTCCTTAGCATATTTCTAAATGCATTAATTTAATAAAAAAATTATTAAAAATTTATTAATAAATAATTTTATAAACAAAATTAAAGCATATTTTGTTTATAAAATTATTTATTAAAAAAAATTAAATGGAACTTTATTTAAGACCACAATTGGCTTGTCCCAATAATATTACAGTTTACTGTTCACCGTTCACTGTACAGTATTAAGAACAATCGTGTCACCACACATCTTAAGTCAATTCATCTTGTTTAAACTTCACAAGTCATTTATGTATGTATGTATGTATGTATATATATACATGTCCCACTTACAGACACCAAAAATTTAGGTCAAAGATTTTAAAGTATTTACCATTGAATGTTAGGTGTATTGATGTTTATTAATACGGCATATTGCGTTATATATGTGCCTCCATTTTTAATATGTCAAATGTATGAAAGTAACTCGTGACGTCATATATCACTTTTATCTTATTAGTTGAGAATATAAGCTATAGAGGGTATTTTTTTCTTTATTAATTCATATTGTTGTTTTTTTGTTTTTTTTCTAATTGAAATGACTAATGTAAGTAATTATATTTTAGTATGTTTGTATTTTTAAAAGGTTTTTTATACTTTTCTCCCTATTTTAGGGAAGTCAGTAAAAGCGTAGAATTTATACACTCTGTCTTTCGTTTACCGTCGGAATGAAGCATAGCCTGTCAAGTAGCGGATCTTAATGTCTCGTTTTGTCTTAATATTACAATCCAAATAAATTAAACCCAGCAAAATATTGAGCAGCCATTTTATTATGTATTTTTATACTTTAAGCAAATTAAATATAAAATATGTGTGAATAAAAATATTTTCTATAGTCTAGTATAGTATAGTAACTGTCATAATTTTCACGATTTTTATACCTCATAGCAGGGTAGACAGAAATTAATGTCAAGGCACTCTGTACTTCGCTTTACACTGAATTTGAGACATTACGTGTTGAGCGGTGAAACACAACGCCGCACTTTGTCTTACCAGAGCGATGAAATGAAAATAATTTGAAATATAATCATTCCCCTGAATGGGGGTCGAGCCCACAACCGGTTGCGTTTACAGTCAGACGCTGGCCCACTGAGCCACAACCGGACTGAATTTTCTATTTTGATGCTAATATGGCACTAATTGGTAATGTTTGCGAATAGATGTGCTTATAAGTCGGTATACTTGACGAAATGCTTAATATTTCGAATTTTTCGTTTGGTTTGGCTGTTATGCCATCAAATATATAAAATAATTAGAATGCAAGAATAAAGAGATTCTCAACTATTTTCATTTTTAACTATGTATTAAAAAAAACTGTTTTCCTTACTAATATTGTTTTTCAATACAAAATCACAAAGTCTATCTCCACGTTACCGAACATTCACTCTATTGCCAAAATGCAGTGCTTGTAGCGAATACGCATTAAAAATCGACAATCACTGTACGTTTGAACGGCAGGTAACTTTCAAATCGGTGTTTTATACATTTTATTACTTTGTTTTCAATCGATCTGTTCCGTGTTTTATTGTTTATTATAGTTATTAAATACGTCTATTGCAGTACTTGAAATGTAATACATTTTTTTTTACATTTTGTTCTTTTGGACACTAAAAATGTTGAAAAGACCTTATTTAGATATTAATAATTATATAAAGGTATTAAAGAAATCCATTAAAACAAGTAATTATAATGTTTATAAACAAACTTTATATTTTATTAGTTATGCTTATTTAAAGCAATAATAAAAATCGATTTACATATTTTTGCGAGCTCACAAATTAAGTGTATAATATCGTTATAAAATATCGATATTTAATGATGCCATTTGGTGAATTTCTCAAATAACGAGCATCGAGTCGATGTGCATTGCATAAAATGTATTGCAATGTGAAAAACCTGTCCAGTTCGACCTTTGTCTTTACCATGCCGCCGCGTAATTTACAAATAAAAAACATTGAACATAGGCCCTCGTATCGGAGAGGTCAACACAAAATTAATTTTAATGTGGCACACGCTTGATAAGTTTGTACCAACGTAATGCCTACATTATGTGATATATTACATCATACTTTTATAAAATCCACATTAATTGGTAATTTATAATTAAATTCATATAATCACTACGTTAAATAGCTTTTGAATGGTTAAGTTACGCTAAATAGATATTTTTTTTTAGTTATACAATATCGATTAAGACACACTTTGCGTTTCACAAATATCGATGTACAGTTATTTCGATTAATTCCCCATATATAGGCTATCTGTTGATCTTAAAAAATTGAAACATATCGGTGTAATTTGTACTTTATGCGTTTGTATGTCAAGAAAGATGGCGGAGGCACTTAAAAATGACTTTAACTATACCGGTTGCCTGACATTTTGTTTAATATTAGTTATTACTTTCAGAGGTCACTCTTCACATTATGTTTAAAAAATATAATTAAATAGAATGAATTATCGCTTTTTAAATATATAAACAGCTAGTGTATTGTTTTTCCACGAACTCCGTATTATTTTACGATACTGTTGAACACAGATAATTAAAATAGTAGATAGTATATATTAATAATAATTGGAGTAGTGGATTTCTACTACATATTAAATACAAAATAGCTGTTATTCAAAAACCATATTTGTCACATAATCATATGTGTTAAATTAGATATTTGTTAAACGTTTTGTTTTTATGCCCTTAAAAAGTGTAAGAAAATAATCCGACGATGTATATTTTTACAATTGACCTAAATAAGCCACATGGCCGCGCCGTTTTAACGCGCATCTGCGGATGTAGTAGTGAAATTGCATACAGACTGCGTACGGTCAGAAAATAATGTTATTAGCCCGTTATTATCTTTTTAGCTTTGCACGTCTCCCACGTAGGAGGATAATAGAGAGAATTTAGTGTTCAGACACTATGCTCTCTATATTTTCGTGAAAACCTCCTGTCATTAGTCATTGATGATTTGTATTATATATTAGTTTTTTAAAATTCAAAATTTAATTAAATTGTTCAATTCAATAAAAAAGTAAGTACTTTTTTGAGGTTATAATTTAATAATGTTAAGTTAAGCTATAATTGTATAAGAAGCAGGTGTAATTACTTTGTTTTTATATCTTTTCACGTGAACGAATAGCGTTTAAAGTAAATAAATAATAAAAAATTTGGGCAACTTGTTACTAAATTATTTTGATAAAAAGCAGCCGTTGGTACAGTTATAAACTACAATATTATTGAAATTATCTTCCAATACATTAATTCATAAGTGTCAAAAGTGATTTTACATTATAAAGTAAAAAGGTAATTTTTTTTTCTAGAAACGAAAAACGTTAATAGTTTAGATAGTTACTACGCTGGTTTTTTTAATGTTGGTAAGTTGGTTTTAATTTGTGTAATACCTTATTATATATTTTTTAGTTTAAGACTATATTTAGTTTAGTGTTCATTGTTTTTCTAGTTTCCTACCTAGATTATTTATATACTGTTTCCTATACAGATCTAAATTTCTACATATGTACATTGTGTTTCACGCTTTAAGCCGTATACCAGGGTCAAGAGAGAAAACCCATTGTTATGATACTCCGATCGCCGCTTTTTAACTAAATTCAAAACTTTGCAGAACTTAACGCTGGTTTTTGTGATACCAAAGCGGAGAAAAGAAAATAATTTAAATATATAATTTCCCCGTATTGGAATAGACATGTCTCTGTTTAAATCGGACATCGCTGTCACAATATACAACTGCATAAAATTAATAATTAATAATATTATTATACATATGAAAAAAAATAAAATAAATTGTATTAAACGTATTAATCAGCCATAATAGTATGCAGACGTTACGTCCAATGACAGGCGATATTGAATTGTGGGTGCGTATGTGTGTGTTTGTCTGTGTGTGTGTGCATGTGTCATTCTTTCACACATTTTTGATCACTATATTTTTATTTGCATTACACATGGACGTGTGCGTGGGTGTGCATGTGTGCACTAATTGCGATAGCTACTTCATTTAAATTTCGTCAGCCAGCACCAAGCAAAGGGCGTAAGTTGGAATGTTGACATTTTAAAAATATTTTTAAGTATAAAAAAGCAGATTCGCGCTTTACCGTTACTTCAAAAACTGTTAAGAATTTGACTTTGAAAAATTGTGACGTTAAGTTCCGCCCTTAAAGCTGTCATTATAATATATTTCCTTGTATGAAGAGATATATCACTATTCTTTTCGCTTAACAACAAACAAACAAACACACAAAAAAGCTTATTAAAATTATCAATTCCTTTATATATTTAACAATAAAATTATCATATCTTGTCTTACATATTTATTCGAAAGTGTTGAAAATAATCGGGTCATGCTTTGATTGACTTTAAAAACGCGTTATTGTGATTTAAAACAGTATTATATTCAATTTGTTTAGGTCGTTTGCCTTTCATTGTTTTAACGTTAGGCTTTTCGCTCTGAAGTAGTTCAGAACAGGTATAGTGTTTCGAATCCCAAATTCCCCAATTACTTTAACAGTTGCTTCAAAAGTTACAATTCTAGAAATGTTCGAAGTAATTAGGTTTAATTATAATAAACTTACTATAGGAATAAGTTTTTCAAGTTATTTTACACGGTGTTAATTTTAGCTCTACGTATTTCATATCGCAATGTATACAGAGAGAATTTAGTGACAAATCACTAATTATTCTTCCTAATTATATTTTTATTAATATTCATTGTAATATATTAATTTTTAGCCAATCAGATGGTGAAAATGAATATATATAATTTAAACCTTGCCAAGAGAATTGTTCACAGCCAAATATGCAGACAAAAACCGATTACTGTGAAGCAATTTGAAATATCACTTTTTTTAGTTTTTTTTTAGTTTCACGCCTTTTATAGCCTTTTACAGGCAGGAAGTACCTAGTGTCAAGACACTCCATACTCCGCTTTCCACCGAATTCGCGACTGTGCTGTGGAACTCTATAGTCGTAGAGACTCGTAGTACTCTATCTTACCAGAGCGAAGAAGTGTAATAATTTAAATATACTCCCCCGAGTGGGTATCGAATCCACAATCGATCGCGTTTACAGTCAGACGCTGTCCCACTATGCTACTGCCGCCTCAAAGATTATTAAATAAAACTTTTTAAATATACATACATACGTATGTAGGTGATAAATAATATATATAATTATACAGAATGCGATCTCTATCGGTGTCTTTTCGGAAACGAGGTTGCCTCGCGAGGTCTAACTCGTTGGCTGTATATTTAATTGGCTTTCAAAATTTCGGTTTAGTTTCCTTTAAAAGTTTCTTTCAACTTACACTAAAAAGGCAAATGTGATTACAATTTAAATGTACAAACATACTTGTAGTCGTATATATGTAAATTAGCTGTTTTCAATGCAATTTTACAGTGTGTATTGCATGAGACATTTAAAAAAGCATAGCAGGGTAGTCAGAGACCTTAGTGTTAAGATACGCCGTTGACTGTTTTCCGCTCATAATTCTTATACATTGTGTGTTGAGTGGAACTCAACGCCGCGCTTTATCTTACCAAAGCGGAAGCGAAATTATTTTTTTTTTACTTATAATCATGTGAATCATCATATTATTATCATAATAAAAAAAATAAGAATCAAAAAACTCTGATAGATATGCAAGGTTTTTTAAGATATGAGTAAAAATCGAATAGGCTTGAATAAAGCAGACTTTAAAATAAAAAAAAAGACATTATTCAATCATTTTAGTTACATTACCTTAATTTTTTTTAACATAACGAAATCAAAACACTAAGTGAAGAGTTTTTTACCGGCCTTGACAGCGTCACCGGGTTTTGGGGGAGGCCGAGCTAGAAGAGCTCTGACCTTGGCGTGGAGACCTCGAGAGGAAACCATTAACTTAGGACACAGTGTCACAAGGGCGCCTCTTGTGAGGCACGAGCTGTATACACGGTTTGTAGTGGGGGACTTGCCTGTCCGGAACAGGCCTATTGGCATCGGGCGGGAAAGAGTAACTTAAAATTGCATATTGTAGATAATGTCTCTCATATCATAACAGATGTCGTTAGTGTCTTAGTACATTGGAATTCAAATAACTTTGAATAATTAATTGTGTATTGTAGTCCATTTAGAACTTGCTTAATTGTGCGTGATGATTGTCGATTCGAATCCCGCTTAGGGCAATATATTAAATTAGTGACATATATATGTTTTCCTACATTATTTTCTTCATTAAAAACATGCTATTGGGTCTAAAATTTAAACAGAGTAATTAGCATTGAGGACTTTCTTACGAACTAACAACAGCTTTTTACATATATATATATATATATATATATATATATATATATATATATATATATATATATATATATATATATATATATATACATATATATTTATTTTAAATAAATATGTATTTCGTCTGATTCACTATTTTAATAATGATTTTGACACATATGACATAAAAAAAAAATGATAATTGAAATCACCAAATCAACGCTTACCCCATTTTACCAATCCCGATAAACGGTCCATACAGCCGGACATTACGCCCTCATTTTTATTTGGCACATAGACAAAAACAACCTTTTTTCTTTATATACGACGCACACGCAAAAAATTATATACCACTATATAAATATATACTGCAAAGTATATATTGTGTGTAATTTCGTGTAGCTAAACGATTATGAGCCTTGTTCATTTAATAATAAGCGGTACAATCGTGCGTCAAGCTGTCCCATTTGGGCGTACGAGACCGGACCGAGTTGGATAATTAGTGAATGTTTTTTAAACAGAATTGAAAATTTGAAATGAAGTTTTATTCGGGCTGATTGAGAATTTTTCAATTGGTAATACCGATGAGTGTTCGCGTTATATTCTCCTCACTGCGTTTTTTTTTATCCGCTACCGTCCTCCCGACGGCAATTAAAAATGGATTATTGCATTGTTATCATTTGTTTCGTGTTTTTTTTTTGTTGTTTTTTCTTTCCAATATTATGCTTATTGTATATTATTTGACAGGTTCTCATTTTGTACCGTTCAATGGAACGGAATGCAGCTCCGTTCCGTTGCGTTGCGTTACGTATGTACGGTAGACACTCGTGATCGTACGTTTGAACTCAACTACTTTGCGTCAGCGGTATCAAGATTTGAGTTGGCGACTCGGATTCGTTATCACGGTTTCGATTGGGGTTGATTTTCTCTTTATAGTTCGTTCAGGGTATTTAGCGTGTGTGTTATGCGATTGTTCAGAGTTCATATTTCTTTTTAGGGGAAATGCTTATGTTTACGATCCATAGTGAAGCGGTGGAACAGCGTATGCTGGTAAATGCGATTTGTTGTGGATTAGATTCCAACTCGCGCGATGTATTATACTTAAATTATTTACTTTTCCCCGCTCTAGTTAAACAAATGTAAAATGCGGCGTTGAGTTTCGCCACGCAATATTTAGTGAAACTGCTTTTTTATTTTTCAATTTGATAAAAAGTGGCATATTAGTAGAAAGATCAATAAACAGAGTGAAGTATCCTTATCACTCTGCTTTTTACAATACGTAATACTTACAATTTTTGCATTATATAACATTTAATAGAAAGGACGTAATGTTCCTGTTCTAATTCTCTCCGCCTATTCTACTTCGAATATATGCGGGCATGTTCAAAGTCTAAAGTTAACTACAGTCTAAGTCTAAGTCTAAGTCTAAGTCTAAGTCATTTATTTCTATTTATATGTATTGGTAGAAGAGGCCATTTATTTTGACAGAATATTTAGTTCATATATTTATTTGCTCATAATAAAAAAGAACTGAAATATTATTTATTTAATAATAAATATTATAACTTTTAATAACTGTTAAGATGAATATTTTATTTATTTTATATATTTTAGAGATATAATTATATTGAAATTTTTTTTAGAAAAAACGTATAAAATAATATATATTGAAATTATTTCCATTTCTTTGCTTTAATAAGATAAAGCGCGGCGTTGAGTTCCGTCTTTAACACGCAATGTCTCGAATTCGTGCGGAGAAGCGTAGTACGGAGTGTCTTTTCACTAGGTTCTCACTGCTATAGAACAGGTATCTATTATTATCATATTTTTTTTCTTCATATAAAACACAAAACTTTATATTCAAGATATAGCATTTTTGAAGTCGAAAATTCACCAAAGGAACTGCCTTCTCAGAATTTTTATTATCTATGATGCGTACAATCTTTTTACTCAGAATAATACGGCCAAATCGTTTGATCTCACGTTATCAACAGTTGGTATTATACAGGAGTTCAAACAAACTGGTTTAGACAGCCAGTGTTAGATGATCTATGGTATATATAGGGATGTATAGTTGGAAGGGTCGTCTTGAGTGGTCTGTCTTACAAAGGACCAAGGGCTCTCGAGACTTGTCGAGCTAGATCGAAGGGCAGAGGGTCGAAAGAACTGGATTGAAATATAGACGTGTATACGATAGACTTATTATATGAATTTAGTTTTTATGTCTTGTGTTTTTTTTTTTAAATTTTGGTTAGAAACTTTAATTAAAATTACATGCTAATTAATTTCTCTGAGTGTTGCCGTCTTTCGTTCGGGAAATGTTCGAATTTATATAGTTTCACGCTTTGTCTTGCACATTGATAGTAAGGGTGAACCTAGTGTCAGGACACTCCTTTCTACACGTTGCATGTCAAGTAGCGGATCTCAACACCGTGTCGTGCTAATACAAATACTTAGCTCAATGTTGTTAATAATTAAATCCACAATATGTTGGTCAAAGATTTGCATTTCCCTATAAAGAGAGTAAAATTCATTATAATAATATATACATGTTATATTTTTAATTATATGCAAAACGTAGAGCAGAATAACTTAACACTATGTTATGTGTCTCACAGAGTAATGAAGAAGAACCTTATTATATTTTAAACTTTTTTTTTATTTATTATATATTAAATATATAAAAATGTACTTTACAATACAAATAGTTCAAATGTTTGAAATGTTTGAAACGCACACAAACACAATGTCATAGTGTATTTGTGGGTAGTTGAAATAGCGATACCACACATGCATACATATATGCATGTGTGTAGGATGTTAGTGTGTATTAGGGTGGACGTCCAGTGGCTTTTGGTGGATATTTTCTAAATTTTAAATACTTTTAGTTTTTTTTTTCTTTGTATAGAAATACATGTTTTTTTTATATATATATATGCATATATATAATAATTAAGCAAATATCTATATTAATATTTTATTTGTTTATTAAAACGAAATTATTATACAACGCTTATAATAGAAATGTATACATATACTTATTGTATGAATTGTAAAAAGGCATTCAGTGAATAAAATTCCTATATCAACATTTCATACAATGATTAGAACAAAGTTGATCACACAAACAACTAAAAACTAAACACACACATATAAACAGAAAACATTTACATACATATCGCTTCCATGTGTGAGTCTATCCTTCCTTGACCTAGAGACTCGACTATCGCCTCTAGGTCAGGATCACTATACGAGTATTCGACCACCATAAGCTGAGCCACCCACACACCCACCTCATACAAAACTATTGTTGGTTCCAACCAATTGTATAGAATTCCACAGCTCAAGTTGTTTTGGACATGTGATCCGACTAGACGATTGCCAGACGATTGTGACTGCGGCTTGACTACTTTAGTTTGAATTTGAATTTCTAAACTGTTGGTTAACCTTTTGGTTTAGTTAAGGATTAATGGGGGTTTTGGGGTTTTGTTAATTAGAAGCTTATCGTTTATATGTTTAGATAATGTCTTATTTTAACTATATTTACGTACTATAAAGGTCTTATTGTAAATTGTTAAAACACCCTATTAAAATTGTTTTCACTTCTCCTCTTCAATACGATTAAATGCAGCGTTGAGTTCCGCCGTGTAATTCTACTAATGCATTGAAACTAAATGAGAAGAGGAGAACAGAGTGTCTTGATATTACATTGCTTCTAACTACCCCACTATACGGTAGGAAGCAAAAAACTGTTTTTTATTATAATAAACCTCGTTATTATTCGTCCTTTTTGATCAAATGTATTGATTTAGGCTTCTGACTAGATATTAATATACTTACAGTATTTGACATAATAAGATGTATCTTGTCTTTACCCTGGTGAGACAAAGCGCAGCGTTGATTTCCGCCACTCAACACGCAGTCCCTAATTCTATTGAAAGTGGAGTACGGAGTTATGACACTAGATATTTCCTGTTTATACTGCTAGGACAGGACGGAAGTCAACATCTTGTTTTTTTTTCCAGACCGTATATTTTTAGACAATTGACATTTGAAAGGACTTTCACGTATTTTTTTTCTAATATACGTTATAATAACGCACTTGTATATTGATGAGCTAATAAACAAAATTATAATGGTAAATTACAATCATTATTCATTTTAAAATATATATTTTAATATTAAAAATCTTAGCTTGACGCGCTGTCGCGTATAACAGTTACTTAGAGCCTAGTGAATTAACTCCGATTTTCATGTTTCACCGAATTGAGACCTTGTCTACTGAGTTACGGAACTCAACGCCGCGCATTATTAATATTACTATTATTCTATATGTTTTATATTTATAGACTTTTATGAGCAGAGTGGTCTGATATGCGTAAAAAAGCGTGTAGCTAATTTTTTCTATCACAAACTGAATTCAAGTTAATTTTACCTTTTTTTATATTTAGCCCTATTATATATACATATATTTATATGTAGACAGATATATGTATATACGTAATATATATCTAGGTATTATAAATAGTATCAAAGTCAAGGGATGGGAATGCAACGGTGAACGACCGCCGAAACGCATCGCAAACCAAGGTCACGCACACCAACACGCCGCTGGGGGCCGTGAAATTAGAAATACTAGTGACTAGACGTGTTCTTATCGATAACATATTATATCGATAATTATTAGTGTTTTTATTTACTTTACACATCGTTATAGAAGATATTCAGTGAAAGTCTAGTGTTGAGATGCTGTATTCTCGATTATCGATTATTTGCCTATAGAGAAAGAAGAATTTTGATAATTCCATACTTAATAGTAAAAAATAAGGTAATATATTTGTGTTTTTTTTTTATTTTAAATGATAAAATATTAGCGACACGACAAACAATAAGCCGTCTGTCTGTGTAATAAGAGGTGACAGTAACAGAATAATAATAGATTACTATAACGACCTCCCTGAGGCGTATTAATTTACCTCCAAGGCTAAGTTTGGCATTAAAATTTTTCGTACAAGCCGTATCGGAAATTAAAAAAAAATAATAAATCACTAAACAGGATGTAATGATTTTAAATGACAATAGCTTGTTATATGTCGTGTGTCAGTTGCTTCAGTCTTAAGGTTATAACAAAGTTATTATAAATTAAAATTTTGTTACCACTTGAATAACACGGTACGTTGAACCTTTAATATATACGATAGTATGTAAATAAAGAAATATAGGTATTTTTTGTACAGTACAGTATTCGTTTACAATAAAACGCGACTTATGATTAGCTTACGTTCGTTGAATTCCATTATATTTTGAGGTAGTTTAGTTGCATACATAAATGACTTTGACGATATAACGTTTACTATATACGAATCCTGTCTTTAAATGCAAATGATAAAGTTATATTTAAACATATTCAAATGTAGAAAAAATTGAAAATAATCTATTAGTAACGTAAAGAAACAGCTCCACACTCTGTTCCGGATAGCAGGGTAGTCAGATAGAAATTGGCGTGAAAACACACCGTTTATCGCTATTCGAAATATTGTGTGTTCATATGTCTGTTAGATATGCAAACAGTGTGTAAATAACAATAATTATAAGTAAATTACTTTGACCTCAACCAAAAATTGTTGAAAACTGTTAACTTGCCAAATTTGTAAGCCTACAATGCACTTTTTATCCACACATTATATACTTAATTTGATGCATTCAGTCTCCACTTTGGAAGGGAAGGTCACTATATAGGAAACGAGTGATTAATAAAACGTCAAATATATAAAAACGCATTTTATAATTTATAAATATATATAAACGTAGATATGTATAAGAAAATGCAATAACATTATAAATGTGTTATTATCAAGCCTCCATCAGCCTTCGTCACAAGGCCAACCGGGTTAATTGTGGCTGATTCACATCAAATTCTAGTGGATGTGTTTTGCTTTAAAGGTGCTTCAATATGTAAACGAGACACTGTACTTGTGATATTCCATTTGAATTATAAATAAATTTGTACGATACATACGTAAATTGTTATTCAATGCATCCGCCTTCTATAAATGGATATACTTTATATATATATATATACAACTTCACGAATTTTTAGTAGAGTAGACAGAGATAATCTCGCGTTAAGACTTATTTTGCTTATCTAATTCTTTGTTTTGCTTGCTGGCATATAAAGAGTATGTTAACACTGCCATCTTTTCCTACCAACAATCACTTTATATAATATGATCTGATTATTAACGCAATCGGTTGTGGGTCCGATTCACACTCGAGGAGTGATTATATTTAAATTATTTTCACTTTCTCGCTCTGGTAAGACAAAGTGCGGCGTTAAGTTAGAGTCGAGTTTTAAACGTTTTATACATTAAACTTTCATCTTTATACATTTTTCATTTATGATTTTAATATATATTATATGACGGAACACAACACCGTATTTTTGAAACAGACAGTTTAAAACTGAAATTTAAATAAATTTTATTACTATCGATTTTATCTTACTTACAACTTGGACAACACTAACCACTTATAATGGGATCGATATATTAGACAAAAAACATCGACAAACCTTTCGCCCATCACTACGCGTTCAATGCACTACATTAAATTCATTTATACTAGAGCTCTGTACTGAGACGTTTATTTTCGTAATC
Source organism: Dryadula phaetusa (assembly GCA_032432895.1). Classification (NCBI taxonomy): domain Eukaryota; kingdom Metazoa; phylum Arthropoda; class Insecta; order Lepidoptera; family Nymphalidae; genus Dryadula; species Dryadula phaetusa. Next base: position 909,905 of record JAOYRS010000036.1, read on the forward strand.
TTAGGCTCGTGTGCCGTATACTACTGGTTTATAATACGTTTGACAGCTGACGTAAATGTGTTTATAATAAGAAATGGATTCAAAGTCGAGAGCATGTTTATATTACTTAGGCTTTGTAGACACGTAAAATATGCGTTGCTATAGCAACGTGTATGTCACTTTATACTGAAGTGTAGATCAAACGCATAGAAGTGTATTTTAAGAGAAGCTATTTGCACTTTTTTTGGATATATATACTTTTCAAAATGACAACTCCAATGACTCCTTTAGTATAATTTAAAAAGAATCCCAATGAAAAGCCTACAAAAGAACTTTATTCATATATTAATATATAAGTATTGAAGCTATAATGTTAATATAATCTTAGGGAAAAAGCTAAAGATATAATATTTTTAAATATCAAAGGAGGCGTAATTAAGCGACTAAAACAGGGAATTTCCCATCTAACACTTATTAAGCCAGTTTCTAGTGGTCTAGACATAGAAAAAAATGAAAGTATTATTTTTTTTAAATAAAATCCTAGACTGAAAAATATAAAATATAATTTAATAATCGAACATATCCATAGCAGGATAGTCAAGGAGAATTTAGTGTCAAAACACACTGTGTTCAATTGCGGAACACAACGCTGCGTTTTAATCATACCAAAATAAATAAACAAAAATAAATATAACCTCTCGAAACTGAAAATCGAATCTACAACCAATTTTATATAAAAAACTATTTGTCGCTACCATCAAAGTATATATTTCGCTAATAAATTCTAGATCTATTTATCAACCTAGATCTAGACCTAGCCAATATGTTGTGTATATACGTCGCGGCTAGGTCACGTGCTAGACGTGACGTGTTCCTATGACGCAGTACTCTGCCACCGTCCGTGAACTCGGACTGTTTGAAACTTGACCGTATTCAATGATTTCTTGTATATTTTTTTAAGAATAAAATTCATAAATATATAATCTAACTACTTGTTTATATTTTCGATAGTTCTGAGGAACAGTTCGTATGGTATATATAGTATATATATGGTATAGTTGTTGGTTACGGGTTCGATTCTCACTCTCTGATTTTTCTGCACAGACTACAATTTAATATATGACGTATCTATTTGATAGTCAGACTGGGTCGTGGATTATATAAAATTATTATTTAATAATAAAAAAAAGAAAAATATGACGTTATGTAGAGATAGCTCATAATGGCCATAATATCAAAATTTTATTTATCATTTAATTAAATAATAATATTTTAAACCATATACATACCTATCAATATCAATTTTTATGATAAGGCCGGTCGTAGTGCAGTGGGACAGCGTAAAGGCGGTTGGCTGTGGGTTCGATCCCCACTCGGGGGAGTGATTTTATTTAAATTATTTCCACTTCCTCGCTCTGGTAAGATAAAGTGCGACGTTGAGTTCCACCTCTCAACACGTAATGTGTCAGATTCGGTGGAAAGCGAAGTATGGAGTGTCTTGTCACTAGGTACTTTCTGTCTACCCTGCTATGCGGAATAAAAATCGTGAAACTAAAAAAATAAGATGCAAGTCTTTTAAAACCTTTTTTGTATAAGTATCTACATATAACAACGGAGTGTCTTGACACTAGCTTGTCTGACTATCCAGCTATGCGGAATAAAGAGTGAAACTGCACTATGTAGATTGATTTTCATCAATTTTCTGCAATTTTTGAAAAAAGTTGAGAGTCCATTATTGTTATTTTAATACATAAAAGTTCATTATAGTTTATCTAACAAACCACTTGGTAGAACTGAGATATATATACAAATAATGGAATTGTGGGAAACAATGTACTCTTAGACAAACATGTCTCGAAAACGTCGTTACATTAAAATTTAAAAATATAAGTATCATTTCAACGTTTACAATACAAAAATTTAGTCTAAGAGAAATTATATGAAAGCAAAATACATTAACGCAGACGCGTAAACTAACAGACAAACACAAACACAAGCATTTATTATATACTTAAAAAACCAACAGAAATTGCTATCTTGTTAGCGCTCTCTAATTATGTTGAAATAATGCATAACCGGCCATTGTTTGCCCAAAAATCTTTTTGAGCGAATCTTTTTGAAAAAAATGCAGATGGAGCAATTAAAAAAAAAGAAGCGTCGGTACCAAAAACGACAAGATGGCGGCCCTATTTAGATCCTGCCTTCTATTGGCGCTAGCATTTAAAAATGGAATGCAATGTCCTTGGCGGAGTTCGTTGACCTTCCGATGCATTTTGGCGGTTTTCCACCGGCAACCATCTTGTCGTAACCGCCATTTTGAATAATTTTAGGTTTTAGACCGTTGCCATCTTGTGTTAGAGTGTATATTTGTTTACTTGCTTGTTATATTGCATTTGCAAGGGACGCATCCTCTTGACATTCTAATTTGGACTTTATACGCTGAGTATATAGTGTAATTTTTGTTTAGCAAGATTTTCTGATTATTCTCAACAGCTGGGCGGTTTTAGTTCATATTATAACAATATAAGGCATAATTCGGTGTACAGATATAAGAATGGCGGCCGAAGTCTTATCATGACCAGTGAAGGTGAGCTAGACAGGGAACTTTTTCATTTTGGTAGCGTTTTAGTACTTACGAAGTTTTCAAAGGGCTTAACTTATTAATTTAGTTAGAAGTACGTTGATTGTTAAATGCTTTCGTTTTATATTTTCAATACAATTCGTTATGGATATGACTTACGCTACAATTGGGATATGTATGACAGTAGAGACTGTAGTTACGGGTAAAAATGATAGAGAAGACAAAATGTGGCCACAAAATAATAATGTATATTTGAATACCATAATATACGCGATTAATACGTTAAAATAGTTTCATTTAAAATGTGTACAAATTATGAAAAACAAAGATCAAAGTTGTTATATGATAGAGTAGAACTAGATTAACGTTACTTATTTCTTCTACACAATATCAAAATTTTATAACAAGCGTTATTTAGTTTTACGCATTTTCCTGTATAGCAGCGTAGTATTTAGCGCCGTTTTCGTTCGATTCGTTCTCCATGTTACTGATCTGTTTTTGATGCAACTTTTATAATAATTTAGATTTATTTATAGTTAAATTTAATACTATTGTTGTAAGGGTTATACACTAATATGTATCTGTTGACCGATTGGCATTTAAAGAAAAACCGGATACACTGCAAGAATGTTTTCAATTGTGCATTCTGTATGCATTTGGAATACCAATCAATATAAATTTAACCTAAAAATATCTTGATCTTATTAGTAGATTCTGAGCACGATAATGCCTATATTTCAGTGGAACGCAAATTTTTGTATACCTATAAAAGGCGGTGACCGTGACCGTCTGTCTGTCTGTTTTAGACAATCCCTTGTATGAGTGTATAAATCTAAAAGTTAAATTTGAAAAGTTATTACGATGAAATTGGTATGCGGTCTTCTGGACGCGTAATATACGTTTTTCCCCGCGTAGTGTACCAGATATGATCTAGTGATAAGACTCTCCGTTTTCGACTTCTTGGGAAAAACAGTGTGTAGAGGTGGAACTAAAATTAGTGGAGAAACAGGAGCCTCCTAAAATTTCGATATAGAATACAATAATTATTTACATATTGCTTGATTTAACTAGTTTGGTTATTTTTTCATATACAATACAAATAACAAACGAATAAGCGTAAAACACGGGAAGCGAGTAAAGTAACATTTTTATTAAAATGATAAATGCCTAGATTTTGGGCTAGATTTTTCTAAGAACTAAACAGCTGGCTAGACTATCTATCAATTTTCCTCAATAATAACGGAATGCTAGTCGTCTTTTGCTTATAGAAAGTTTGCCTAGGCAAGTAGCGATACATCTATTGCATTTGTATTAGTTGCCTAATAATTGACAACTAGGGAATTCGGAATATCGGGAATTACCTGATTTTAAACATGTTTTTTTTAAATGAATTTTTATATTTTTTTAATAATGAGATATCTATGAAAAAAATATGGGAATATTGAAATATTATATTTGGCATAGTTATAGTTTAAATGGATAAAAGGAGATTTCCCGCAAAAGAGAGTAGGTAGAGAGAACCTAGTGTCAAGACACTGCGTATCGTTTTCCGTGGCTGAGTTCAACGCCGCACTTTATCTCAGCTACGTCGGAAAACAATGAAAATAATTTGAATATTTTTTTTCTCCTTTGATCTTTGTACATTGATGGACTTATTTTTGTTAACAAGAAAAAGCAAATAAATAAAATTAAAATATCCTGACCCTAGGTACTACTCGTACTAATCTCGTACTATTAAGTGAATTTAAAAAAAAAACAAAAATAAGTAGTGAATCATCACTAAATTCCATTTACTGATTTTTTTATTTTAGGCAAAAATTAGTCAAAAGTTTAAAATTAGTCGAAAAAATTGTAGGAATAGGGTGAAAGGAATCCATAGGACATATTACGCGGAAAACGCTATTTCCTGTGTTCCTAGAAAGATACATCGAAAGGGCTAAGTTGTACATGCTTATACTAATGTATTCTATTACAAACGAGCTGTGCACCCCGACTTCGGTTGTGTAGAATTGGATATCTCTGAATGTTTATATTATAATTCTAATATAATAGGAAACTTAAGTTATTCCTTATAACATCGGCTATCTGCCAGTCAAAGTCCTATAATAAACGGTCCAGCCGTTCCAGACGTTAGCCGGAACAAATAGGCAGACAGTTGAAAATTTTAAAAATATTAATTTCGTGTATGTATTGTGTATACATAGTAAAAAGTGTTTTTTTTTAAATATTACAAGCTGACGCTCTAATTTTATTTATTTGTTTATACAAAGGCATATAACGTAATTTAATGTGTTTAAAAAAATAAAATATGATAGAAGAAAAATTATAATTAATTTAGTAATTAATATTTTGTATTATACCAAGTAAATTTATGAGGCCGGTCGTGGCGCAGTGTGACAGCGTTTGACTGAAACGCAATCGGTTGTGGGTTCGATCCCCACTCGGGGAAGTGATTATATTTAAATTATTTTCACTTCCTCGCTCTGGTAAAGACAAAGAGCAGCGTTGAGTTCCACCACTCAACACGCAATGTCTGGAATTCGGGGGAAAACTAAAAGACGGAGTGTCGTAGTGTCTACTCTAGGTACCTTCTGTCTAGGGTAGACAGACAGACAGACTTTGCAGGATAATATGAATTTCGATAATATGCCGGTTTTGGCCAAACGAAAAAATTATTAACTAACTAACAAACCTTTAAACTCATAAGACGTAATTAAACGTCGATATTTTTCTAGCTATACTAAAATAGAAATAAAATGAACACAAATCACCGTGGAAGTAATTCAAAATATGGGTCATTACCGCACAGGTAAATAAAATACACATTTCAAATTTCATAACAGCAGACAGTGGTTTGAACGAATCAATAAAAAAAAGCTTTTGTAGGCTTTATAGAAAAAAACATAAATAAATATACTTTGCTTGTACTCTAAAAAACACGCCACAAGCCATCTATTTCAGAGCTTTCGATAAAAAAAAAACAGGAAAAAAAGCACGTTTATGAATGGAACTGGCATGTGTGTGAGGTTTCACGAAAACTAGGAAACTAGGAGAAAAAGTTACATTTTGTTCAAATAAATAGTTTTTAGTGTTGCTTTTTAGATACATATGTATTGTTTTGGATGGAACGGAGATTATTGTCACTAGAGTGGCTAAAGGTGACTTAATTCTAACTAAGATAAAAATGGCGATGGGCTTAATTCTATATTAAAAAAAGAATTGTAATATGAATTTGTTTTATTCTTTATTTTTCTAATAATTTTTTTTTTCTTAAATATAAACATTATAAACAATGAAAATATAATTTAAATACACTTTAAACTCTTAAAGGCCAAGTATAGAAGAATAGTCAGGTGAAACTTAGAAAGGAGAACCTAGTGTCAAGACACTTCGTTAACCTATCACCTAGAATCGAGACATTATGCGCTGAAAGTTGAAACTGCATATTCGAATGAATCTGTAATAATTATTTCTAAGTTAGATAAATATATTTAAAAATTAATTTAATTTTACTGAAATTTCCTAATAGAACTGTTTCTTATTATATTATTAATAAAAAAAAATAACATAAAATAAATATATAAATAACTCCACAGACAGCAGAGTGGTACATGGTGACGTCAGTGCCACGTGTGTGACGTCACGTGTGCCGTCACGACACGTGTAGTAGTACGCATTGTTAGAACTAAAACCTATCTCATTCATATTCCCAGGCTTTTCTATTGTTCTATAAACACTAACTTTCATTTTCTAGTTGCATACAATTTCTAAGCGTTTGTTTTTTCAACTCGGTATTATTCATTGGAAAAAGCAGACTAGTTGGACTTAGACTTCCGCTTAACACAGTAGTTAGAGAGAAGCTAGTGTCAAGACATTCCTTCACCGCATTAAGCAAGAAATCGATTCATTACGTGTTGAGTTGCGGAACTCAACGCCGCGTTTCGTTTTACTATAGCCAAGAAATGTGAATAGTTTAAATAACCTTACTATTTTACTTGACTGTATATGCAATAGCTTTCACGCTTACAAATAGTTCGTTTTATTATTGGGTATTGCCTTTTACTATTGTGACTACAAGTTACAATTAACAGTAAATAGTGTTTTTTTTTTACTTCACGCTTTATTCCCGCATAGCAGGGTAGACAGAATGTACCTAGTGTCAAGACACTCCGTACTTCGCTTTCCACTGAATTCGAGACTTTGTGTGTTGAATATTAGAACTCAACGCCGCACTTTGTCTTTACCAGAGCGAGAAAGTGAAAATAATTTAAATATAATCACTCCCCGAGTGGGAATCGAACCCACAACCAATCGCGCTTACAGTCAGACGCTGTCCCATTGCACCACGACCGACCTTTAATGATTTATTATCAGTTCAATTTTATTGATGTTTTAAATATCATAATTTCCTTTGCAATGACTATTAGATTTAGTTAGACAAAAGGTTGCGAAGAGGAGAACGGAGTGTCTTTAATGAGTTATATATTCATTCTGACACCTTTTGCCTAGGAAAAATGCAATTTGAAAGTATTCTCAATCTAGATTTCAAAATTGACGTGAAATACTTAAAAAGCCATCAACAAATGTTTTATTCCACTGCATTACAACCTACCCCTTCTAATCGTGTGTTCTTGGAAAGTGACGGCAACTAGGGGTGCGTTTAATTTATAACGAAATTTTTGAATTAGTTACTAAAATGCATAATAAAAATTGGTATTCATATACATAATGTATGGTCACCGTTTCTTTTATATTTATATTTTGAAAATAGCCTACGGGCAATGCACGGCGTTGAGTTCCGTAACCTAATACGCAATGTCTCTAATTTGGCAAAAATCAAAGAAATAATTTTTAAATAACATATAACTAATAACTTATAAGATTTTACTCGATTTGAAAATTAAATCTCGCTAGAATATGAAGATACAACTATTTTATTATTTAAATTTAGATAACAAATATAAAAAACAGACAATTTAAGTAAATCACGCATTGCCTTGACAACGTGTATTTGACACTTTGTACACAAGTGTATGTCACTTTATTCACAAGTGTATGTCAGGCACATGGTAGTGTGTGTGTGGAATATTTAATTTATTAATTTAATATATTTCTAATGCATTATTATAATGCTTTTCTGGACTTCTCGATACTTTAACTATACCATATTTCAAGTACTTTCGACCGACTGATTTTCTTAATACAATGTCGAAAGTTTTTCCATTTTTTTAAAGCCTGGCGCTTTTATCCCGCATATCAGGGTAAACAGGAAGTACCTAGTGTCAAGGATTCAATATTATGTTTCCCGCCAAATTCGAGACATTGCCTGTTGAGTGGCAAAAGTCAACAGACCGATTTATCTTACCAGAGCGAGAAAAAGAAAATAATTTAAATATAATCGCTCCATCAAACGAGATTGTAACCCACGAGCAGACGCATTTACAGTCCCACTGCGCCACGACCAGCTTCAAGTTTTTCTTTCATGTATTAGTTAAAGATATTCCACTCATAACCTAACCGTAACACTTATCTCTGGTCTATTAAAGAAATTCTGCGTACGCGCATCAAAAAGCTTTATCTGTACGTACGTATATATAATAAAATGAAAAAAAAAAAACCGCCGACCGGAAACCTCAGCCTTTAGCCTCAGTATGTGGCGTGTACTGAACAATCTGCATTCCTCTAGATAATAATTGTATTACATTTTTTTATGTTTAATGTAATATATCGACGTTGAGCTCGTCCCACTACACGCATGTCATGATTTCGGGCGGAAAGCAGTTAACCGAGTGTCTTGTCACTATATTATCTATGATTACTCTGAGTGAAATTAAAACTGTTGTATTTTGTGTACTACAAAGATAACACAGTGTTATGGCACTCTATTATACACATTTGCTAAGCGAAATAGTGAAAAGTACATTTTTGTATGCAGATTTTCCTGAAGTATTTTGGATTTACTATTAATTTCTTATAAGGTGAATTATTTTCAAATTTTGTTTTTTTTTAATTAAATTGAATAAATATACGTAATTTTTATTCCTTTTTTAATTTATAATAGTGACTAAATCATTTTTTTTTAATTTTTGCGTCAGAAGAAAGGCGTTATACTGCACTTTTACTTCACCCTATATCACACAAAGCTCTATAATTATATGTGTGTATATATATATATATATATATATATATATATATATAACGTCTGTAACTCAATAACCAATTGTAATGACAAATAAATAAACATAAATCATAATGTTTTGACGCTTTGGTATGAATTTACAAGTCGTCATCAGATAAGTTTCAAGGATGAGGGTAACGTACCTCTACAATTGTAGAGCTTGAAGTGTGTTGTCAGATCTAGATATAGAATTTAAATTAGCTTATAATAATATACTTTGTTGACATATGATTATATGAAATTTAAAAGTGAGGTTCGAACTCGTGTCCCACGGATACTCTTTATACGCTCTTAGCGATTGAGCTATACGTTCTTGTTGAGGTACATTGAATGTTTGTCTAATAAAATTATAAAAAATAACTTGTAACAAATATACAAGAATTTCGACGCTGCCGAGATGTAAAACGCATGGCTTAGCAGACAGAGCGCTTGGATGGTTTTCAAGAGGCGTGGGTTTGAATCATGCTACGTTCAAATTTTTATATATATTTTTTTTAAATTCATTGAAAATTTCGTTATAATGTACATAAAGCTTATAAGAAAAGACGCATTGGAATATATCGTAGCGTATGTAAGTACAACAAAATTTCATTATTACAATGTCTGTCTATTTATTCCGAATACTCTAAAGTATTTTTAATGGCAATTTCGTTGGCTTATACCTGATTTATGAAAGAATATCTTCTCCATTTTCCGTTCTCCAGAGAAGTCCACTTGGATAAACGGAGAAAGAACAATTTCTGTTAAATATTAATGTTTTTGATAGTAAATCAGTTATATAGTAACCAAAAAACCTTAAAATTGATGCGAATTCAAAGTTACCATTCATATGAATACTTTATATTTACCCATTGTTAGCGGGGTACGCGCAAAGGTTCTAGTCTCACACCCTTTTTTCTCAGTTTGTGTAAAGCAAAAATAATGATATAAAAAAAATATATATTTCCAGAAATTTTCTATAGTTACTTCTAATATAAATATTAGAAACTAATTTTTAAAAAGTTAAATTTCGTTCTCAAATACAAATAAGATACTTGAAGAAGTTTTGTATTTTGAGGGACAGCGTTTGATTGTAAACATGAACGGTTAAGGGTTCGGTTCCCTCTCGAAGGAATCATTATTATTAGAATTAATTTATTTTCATTTCTTTCCTTGCTTTGGTAAGATAAAGCGCGGCGTTGTGTTCCACTGCTGGACACAATGTTTCGAATTCGGCAGAAAACGGAGAACAGAGAGTCATGACAATAAGTACTTACTTACTCTACAATGTGGGATAAAATCGTAAAACTAAAAAAATACTAAATCTTGGATTTGTAATATTTTCTTACTAATATTTTCCTTAATAAAAAAACAAAAACTTCAATCAATGGATATCGAATGCCCATCCATCCTATGTAGAGTCGGTCAATTTCCAACTGCAGTATAGTATTGTAAAAATGTACTTATATTTATTAGCATTGTGCACTCCTCGATACGCACTCGCTCTACCTCGTCAGCCTTGGGTTGTTTTTTTATCTATTCAGGAAAATAAGACTTAACTCTATTATATATTTGAATACTCGATTAACCTTTGCCATTTTATACCGGTTTTGAGAGAATGCGTTTTTGTTTAACAAAAAGTAAGGAAGGTGGTTGAAAATTATAAAATTATGTATGGGTGCTGTAATTGAGTGAAATTATCTGCCTGAAAGTAGAGTTTTGTTTGGGGTACTTAGGTAAAAATAGAGTATACCACTAACGTTTTTTTTCTTGCAATTGAAATCGGAAATATGTAATAAAATAAAATTGCCCAACTCGTGGTGGTTGTGTAAGGAAAACGCTATATATGTTAAGTCTATTATGATACATTGGTCTTGTTTTTATGTGGGTTCAACTCCCTCTCGAGGGAATGATTGTTTAAAATATTTAAACTTAATATCTACACATAATGTCTCAATTTCAGACGGAATGGAGACAACGATGTGACATTAGGTTGTCTCTGACCCTGTTACACGTCATATATATGTTAATAAGTTAAGTAATTGCATCCTTACTTAAGGATAAATAGTTTTAAATTCATATAATCTCAGCCTACCCTTTATTGATTTTAAATTAACATTATTGGTATTACTGGATTTTTTTTATTTTATCATTCTATCAAATGCAAACTTTATTGAGGATTCCATGCTTTTTATCTACTTGAATTGAACAAAATGTGTAAGTCCTATGAATTAGTGGAGAGTAGAGAACGAAGTGACATGTTGCGGCTAAGCTCTTTCTGTTTAGAATGTTATCTATAACTTCCATAGTATTATTAGACAATTTAAAAAAAATCTTTAGTCAAAATACTCCGTTTTCTACTTCCTGTCCAAAATCGAAACATTTCGTGCTGAGTGGTGAAACTCAACGCTGCATTTTGACAGATGATATTTTATGAAATATCTCTATATTCTTCTATAATGTAGGTAACTAAAGGGCCAGTTAAAGAAAATCAGAATATATTTTTGAGCAAAATTCATATTAAGCTTTAAAACACTCACAAAGACCCTACACAATCAATCAGTACAGTATTCAATACTTTTTAAGTCTAACAAATCGCGCCCTTTAGTTCCCACCTGACCTCCGTCAAAGAAAAATCTATCCTCTAAATTATTTTACACCTTACGCTCAACAAAATAAAGTATATATTTCTGCAAAACCAACAAATTGCATATAAAAATCGTGTATACCAAAGTAGCTCTTATATCTAAGTTATAGAGCCCAAGTTAACATAATGTCTCTACATTTTCAGTGACACAATAAAACATTAAACTGATTTTAAACCTTAATTCCATACAATAAAGTTGTTTTTGGCACAAAATCATTAAACCTCAAGGTTATCTAAAGACAAACTGCACTTTTCCTTGTCCCTTCATGTGTAGAGATGCTTTGGTTAACTATAAAAGGGCTATCGCTATAGTTTTTTATGCTCTATAGCTTTATAGCCGAAATTTTTATAGAGTCTAGTCTTTTTGTCTAGACCTTTAGAACGGGTTTATCTAAAATTCTATAAGACCAACCTAGAGACTAGAATGCATACATGCAATGTTGTATCAGACGTTATGTTTTTTGGTTTTAAAATGTTATTTATATATGTATTCAAGAGACGATTGGGAATTTAGAATATTTCTAATTTCATTGTGAATTTAAACAATCTTTTGGGATTAATAAATTCACATACATACAACATTAAGGATATGATTCTCCTATAAAATTTAATATAATTTTACTAGCTATGTTACTATTCAAAACACTCTACAGTGCAAGGAAAAAGGAGCTTCACGCTTTATCCCGCATACCAGGACATTCAAAGACCTACCTAGTGTCAAGACACTCTATTGACTGCTTTCCGTTCAAAATTAGAATAAAAATACCTTAAGGGCATCGTGATGCTTTAAAGTAACGTCTATATCTAAGCGCTATTAATTGTATAACTAGCAAATGCTATAGCAAACTGTAATATTTAAATTATTTCAATTTCCGCGCTTTGGTAAGATAAAACGCGGCGTTTAGTTCCACCACATAATGAAAAGGAAATGCTTTTAATACTAGATGGGCTTAGGAAAAGGCGTGCAAAAAACTCCACCACGTCGTATTTTGTTTTCCTACTGCAGTTTAAATGTAATGCCACGTAAAGTGCAGCTGTATTTGACACTGTGTTTCAAACTGGACTGTACTTTATAATGCAAGGAACAAAGAACACGCGTAATTTACGTCTTGTAGTGTTTGAACAATTTATGCGTGTGTTTTAAATGGTTTAAATTATTTATGATAGATAGTTTGTATAAGGAAACCCTGATATCTGATTTGTTAATAGATTTTAAATTAAAATTTAAAATTTGAATTTGAATACTTTGCGCAATGTACATACATTATTATTTTTATATAGTATATTTTCTAATGATAAGTGTAGAATGACACTTTAAAAATAGTAAAATATATATATTTTTACTTATAAATAAATCCACTTACGTTTACGAAAAATATCATATGGCCAGAGAGAATTTAGTGAATTTTTGTTATGTTCTGTTGTATCAACCAGACAAATTGCGTGTAATATACATCTAAATACTACAAAAAATAATTTGCTAATATAAAGTACCGTCGAATTATAATAATTAACAATACAATATACTATATCTAAAATTCTTCTTTACCCATTGAGACACTCACAGACAGACATTACTAGCCGCAGAAAGACAATATTTTAAATGTAGCTTCTTCAGTTCTTGGGATATCCCAATCCTCCATTCCTTGGGGAAAGTACATAAAGGGGATTTCCCTAAATCTACACAGGAACAGGAAATAACGAAATTATTTCTCTCTAATCAGAGAGCAAGTTTAAAGCTAGGTTAGTTAGTGAGTTGAACAACAAAGAAATGCAAATACTAATATGATATTCATCTCAAATCATAGGCATTTATATTTGATTATGTCATTCACTAAATTGATCTTGAAATCGGCATTACAATATTGTAATAGATAAAAGACTACCGCTTTGTTAGTCAAAGGAAATTGACCGGAAGGTCTCTATTCGGCAATGTGAAACCAAGAGACATATAGTTCCCATTCTTAGAACAATCTGGGCTTGCAATGCATACCTATTTTATACAATCAATAGACAAGTTATCGTAGTGATATGACACTACTTTCTCATTGTATCACTAAAGCAAGTTACGTAGTGTGATTAATGTTTAACGCTGCGTTTTTATTTTACTTAAGAATGTGTTTTTTATATTATCTGTTCTGTACATTTTTAATTATTATTATTTTAATTATTTATTTAAAATAACTGCACGTTCAATAGTTAAGAAATACATCATGCTGTGTGTAATGAGAGGAAAGGAGGAAAACAAAAAAGAAATCATTTTTGTATATATGTACACAATCTCTTTAAAATCATAAATAGGTAAACCTATAACTTTCACTTTGTTATACAAACATTGATATATTGATATATACTATAATTCTAATAGTAAAAACATTGATATATACTATAGTTCTAATAGTAAAAAAAAACAAAGCAATAGCTTGATCGATTTTCATGCAATATTATCTAAAAAAGAGGAATCGACATGATAAGACACAGTCTAAGAATATACTAAATACTGGTAGTATTTAGTATATACATATTTCTTTGATTTAATGATTATTTAAAATAATATAATAATACATATACATATATAAAATCCATTTTAATAATATCTTCTCAGCAAAACTGCCTTAAGAGCCGGTATGGCTCGTTCATTCAATGATACAAAAATACTTACTTATCTTATTGGATGGAGAATATTTTAAATATAACCAATTTATCAATAGTATTATTAATCGATACATAATAACATAGAAATTTTCTATTATTTATATTTAAAAGATTCTCATAAGAATAATTAAATATTCCAATAAGCTGTTTCTTATACAGTCATACTTTAGACGTTTTAAATATGATAAAAAAAACTAAAACAGATAAAATGAATATAATATAATTATTTATTTTTCTAACAACTTATAAGATATTATGGATAAAATTCGATTATTTTCCAGCTAATTACAAATAATTCGTACATACATATATATATATATAAATATCGTTATACTACAATATCGTTATATACGTTATATCTTTATAATATTGTATAGTAAGATTTTACGTCAATCCCTATTTATAAAACTAACCCACATTTAAAATAAAAAAACAAAGAATTTCGAAAAAAGTAAAGTACTGGGGAACGCGTAATGGCGCCACATGTATGTATTTATAGTCTATGCGTTATATATATATTTTATCTGTGCAAGCGCATGGTGCATTTATTTTATTAAAAAAAAATTATCGATATTAGAAAAAACTATGTTTAATTATCATTATATATAATTTTATGCTTAATTTTAATTTTTTATTTTATTTTTTTTAGATTAATATACAGATTTATTATACATAATTACTTTTTAATAGCAAATAAATTGTAAGATAAAGGATTATCGGATTTGTGCTTTAAAATATTTTTAGTGACGATTTTTTGCTTATTTTTGTTAGATTAAATGAAATTATTAAATATTTAAGATATATGTATTGATAAAAATTAACATCAAATAAAGAATTTCAAACTCAAACATCAAGTATTTAAAGTATTTATAAAAAAATATATTCCACTACGTAAAAACTATGAAAATTCACACAAAAACGTTATAAAAAATGACAAAACATACATTTTTCAAAATTCGAATGTGCAACAACATGGCGGTTGCGCCCGCGCACTTTATAGGCTTCGTAAAAAAAACACTAACCAAGATGGCGGACTTTCTCGGCAGTGCCTAGTGACGCTGACGTCACTGGACGACGTGTCCTTGTGTCTAGTTATCTAGTTATATCTATTTAAAATAAATTTTAATAAAAAAAAGAGTTTTACTAACCGTGAAAGTCCTTTGTGTGAAGCCAATAAATTTGCAAGTCAAATCAGAAAAAAAACAAAAACGAAGTAATTAATTAAAAAAAAATTATAATAAATAAATAAAAATAACTACTTACCAAAATAAAAACGAACCAAAATTGCTCACAAGAGTCCAAACAAAAATTCTAAAATGATAAACACAACACGACACAAGTCACTGCAGCAGTCTTTGATATTAGATTGAAAAAGAAAAAAAATCTTGAATTTGCAAATAAAAAGAATTTATGCCATAATAGAGGGTGCTGTAAAAAATATAAATATATATATATATAAAAGAAATAAACTGTTGTCCCGCCGTCAGAGACAAACGCTTGATGATAAAAATTCCAATTAGATTATGACTAGCGAATTGAAATACTTAAATGTCTAAACTAGTGATGTATTTGCTAGAAAATGATTAAAAAATTACCATCAAGCGTTTTAAGCCGAAAAATCTAACCTAACCTAACCCTGTCGGTCGGGCGACTGGCGGGCGTGTAGGGGCCGCATTGCCAAATATTTTTTTTGCATCTCGGCCGAATTATGCACTTGTATGCGACTTACGTCGTCCCTTCATTGTAGTGGTGCGACGTGTACGGACACGATTTTTATACGACGCCGGTGTGCGTGTCACACACACGTGGGGGGCAAACGAAATTTTTATCGGTGTGCGTGTCCCTTTGCTTTGGTTTCCTTTAAAATTCGACGTGTTATGTAAACATGGTGAATTTGGTGATTTTTTTTTCGGGTGAACACTAAAATATTTAGCCCTAAAGGGGTCGACGGCCGTGTCGTATTTTTCGGGAACTGACTAATCCCGCTATAAGGGTATCGTTTGACGTACACCATTGCCAAAGTCGAACAGAAGTAGGTGCGCGGGCGCATGTAAAAATTCAAACACCGCATTGCATTTGGAAAAGTTATCTCGCGTTGGCCATTGTGCACTTCCTCGTGCCGATAGCCTTCGTAACGTTTTATTTTTATATTTTCGATGTAAATCACAGCAAAGATAAAGCGCATTGGCATCGTCAAATCGGGTGACTGCTTTTTTTTGAAGAAGCTTTTTTATGCCACGTTTTATGGTCCTTTTTGTTTTCTGGTAAGAAATATTCCGCGCATACACGCTCGTACCCTTCAACGGACCGGCAAGGTCGTATTAGACTCATCTATTAATAAAATCTTTTGTATGCGAAATGTAAAAAGCCCAACCTTTTTATATCATTTTACGTGGAATTTCAGTTATAATTATCATAAATAATAATTAGCGCTGAAAAACAAACGACTCCATTACACCCGAGGGTGAGTTATTCAAAAAATAGGTGTAGTACGTTTCATACATAATTATACTTTCACATAAATGTTAATACGATGTAATTTTTTCCTTTATGCCTTTTAAAAGCAGAGAAAAAGGAGATATCACTCCGTTCTCCGTTCAATTTAAAGACTACATATTTATTTCTTTATTGTATAAAGCGTTTTTACGGAAATAGACGTTCAAATAAGAATCTAATAGTTTTTTATATATTCTAATAAGAATAATCTTTAATTAGTTAATTTATCTTAGATTTTTATTAAATAAATATTTTTATATAGAGTTATACGTAATAAAAAATGTAGAGAATTAACTACAGATTCTATTCAGTGTAGAGTCTTAGAAGCTAAGTGATTGCAAGAAAACATATTATGTCTTCATCTTTCTAACAATTTCTCTTAATTTCTTTAACAAATTACAAAATTATATTTGTGTATATTTTAAAAATATATTTTAACAAACTAAATATAAGTAAAACTAAACAGGCCAACTAAAACATGTATGCTTCAGTTAACTTAACGCACAGATTACGGTGTCTAATAAAAAAAGGCTCGCAGGCAAATTAGAGCAAAAAAATCCATAAAGGTCAACAGGACTTCACAGGTGCCCTAAAAATAGAAGAAGAAACGACTATCGCACACTGACCAGGCGTGTAGGAAAATAGTGAGTTAGGACCGGAATGTATTGAGAGTTCAATCAGTTTTTGTTGTTTTGCTTTAAAATTTTAAGTATTGTTTGGGAACAAAGGAATTTTGTTGGAATGCCTGTTTTTTTTTCTTACAATTTTTCAGGTTTAGTAGAAGTTAGATAAAAAATTTAATAATGTTTCAAAAATTCTAATAATAAATTTTTAAAATGTAATTAGAAAATATCTTGTTGGTATTTAACTTGTGGCTCTACTATTGTAAGATTTTTTTTTTGTTTTACGCTTTTATCCCGCATACCAGGGTAGACAGAAAGTACTTAGTGTCAAGACACTCCGTACTTTGCTTTCTACCGAATTCGAGACATTGCGTGTTGTGTGGTCAAACTCAACGCCGCAATTTGTCTTACCAGAGCGAGGAAATATAAATAATTTTATATATAATCACTCCCCCGAGTGGGAATCTAACCCACAACCGGCCGCGTATACAATCAGATGCTGTCACACTGCACCACGACCGTCCTCTGTAAGAATTGAGTTTTTTTATAAATATACTTCTAGTTAATGCGAATTTTATTATCATTTACTTGAAATAAAAAACCCATATGATACAGTAGCGTTACATTAATTATCATTTTGAACAAAATTATCACAATATGATTTTGTACTTACAGCTTCCATATTGTTAGCTTCACGCTTTATCCCTCATAACAGGACAGTCAGTGAGAACCTGTTGTTGAGACACTATGTACTGGATACCACAAATCAAGACATTGTATGTTGCTTGGTGAACTAACAACTCTTTATCTTACCAGAACCGAGAAATGAAGATATTTTAAATATATTCATTCTTCCGAGTGGGAATCGAACCCGCAATCAATAGCGCTTAGAGTCAAATGCTGTCCCATTTCGCTTTGGTAAGACTTTAGGTTGAGCTCACTAGTGTCAAGACACTCCGTACTTCGTTTTTCCACCGAATTAGAGACATTGCGTGTTGAGTGGTGGAACTCAACGCCGCACTTTGAGTTTCCAAGTGAAAGTACCACCCACAAGCGATCGCGTCTACAGTGAGATAAAATAGTTTATAAAATAACTGTTTCATCTACTAAATAGAATTAAACTGTCAACATCGCTAATTCGAAACACCTAATTGGTCTGAAAGGCCCCATCATGGTAAGTTCATAAAATTTAAATAAGACCAATATACGAATCTTTTAATGTACTATCTGCTCTAATATCCGCGTGTCCATCTGTCCATATGTCAATTATACTGTACGTCGATTGGTTTTGTATTTTTAACCCAATTGTTACTAATTTCAACTGTCTGTTAATTATTATCGTATACACTTTGCTTTTGGTAATGTTTGGTGAATGCTATAAAGAGCGTACGTTTGTCCGATTTTTGGGTAATTTTAAATGGTTTTTTTTAAATGTTATTATAATTTCTTCGTAGTAGACTTATGCTTATTATAATAGGATGGACGTTAGTTAGAATCTACTAGCGGTAATTCAAGTGTTTTTGAAAACTATTTAAATCTATATTAAAATTTTGCATTTTTTTTACTTTATTTAAATACTAAGTGACATTTTATTCCGTCCTCCATTTCATCCTCATACTCGTATCGAGATATGACAGTAGCCAGAAGTCAATGCCACATATTTGTACATCACTCTTTAGATATATTAATTTTAAAACTTATTAATTAAAAAATATATGTAAATATCAAAAATCTAGTTTTCTCTATCAAAATTAAATTAAGTATAAAACGTGTAGCATAGCAGCTATAGCTCTTAGACAGTTTCCAACAGGAGCGGGTTCAATCCCTGCTTTATTCAAATTAATACACATTCTTTAAACAAACATGATCAATTTAATAAATTGTTATCACATTTTCCTTAATTAACCAAAAAGACGTATAAATGCACAATAAATTACTTAAGCAAGTATATAAAAAAATCAAAATTTTAGTTCTAAATAAACATGATTAAACCACTCAAATATAGTATACTACAGTATATTGTGGCACACATGCGCACGCGCATTAGACCGATAGCGCAGGGTTGTCGGCCTTACGCCCTTGTTAGAAAAAGGACGATTCATATAACCATACGTTATAGTGAATTCGACTTGGAGATGCGCAACGTAATGTGTCATTAGTGATTTTTATGTTTGTTCTGTTAGTTTAGCGGTTATTAACTGGTTGGTTGGTGAGCGGCTGGTTGTAGATTCGCTTCCTATTTAATTTTATCATTTTGTGTTGATGTAAATCTATTTATGTATAAGTTAAGTATTGTAAGACAACGCGCGGCGTTGAGTTCCGCTGCTCAATACCCAAATGTCTTTAATTTGGCGAAAAACGAAGTAAGGAGTATCTTGACACTAGGTTCTTTCTGTTTCTGCAAAGCGGTATAAAACCATAAAGCTAAAACAATTCTGTATTTTTATTAGTGAATTTAAAATCTGAATTGCACTACAAGTTATAAAAGTTTTCAATATTTTTTTTATTTTAGTAATCGGACATAAAACTATCAGATATTCTACTATTAATATTAATTATTAAACTATTAATTCCCTAGTATTACAGGTAAATAATGAAAAGCTTACTTGATCATATCTCTTAAACTTAATCTTTGATTATTCACATGGTACACACACACATGCGCGTGCGCAGGTTCGTAGACACCTTTGTTTCGGGACACTTGGTACGGGTACGGCTTAGGCCTTTTTGTGTTTAGCTTTTAATTTGAATGTACTGAATATTTTTCAAGTTATTTAAATATTTTCATTTAATGTTGTTGAATATATAATGTGAAAAATAATGACTTTTATTATTTTAGAAGTATATATAATAAATTCAAACTAAGGCTAGTTTATGTTTATGCGAATTTCTTTACTCTATATTATGTAAGTATGCGCTATTTCTTATTTTTTTTACAATAATTCCTAATAATGTAGGTGAAACATAAATTTGAAATGAAAATATTTAAAGCAATTATTCGCGGATATTCTGGTATTTGAAAAAATATATTAAAAAATCCTACTTTAGGAACACTTTACAGTAGAACAGTTTACAAAACTTTAGACAAACAGATAAAAATTGAACAAATCAGTTTTTTAGATTCCATTACATTGATAAATGCAGCCAATATATATATATATATATATATATATATATATATATACGTAACTAGAATCTATAAAAATCTATTAAATAAAAGCCTTTCAAATGCATGAAACAATAATGCTGATAAAATTTTTAAATATTCTATGCAAATATTGGCTTGTAATTAGGGAAGAGTTCCCGAGGGACGTGAGCTCGCATCCCGATTGGGGACACGTTAAACTGAATTCGAAATTAGTTTCTAAAATATTGATATCGTATTTAATACTACTAAATTTTTTAACAAAATTCATTGCTATAATATATTCTTTTTTAGCTTCACGTAGACATATAGAGCAATCAGAGAGAACCTACTTAGACACTTTTTGCTTTATGGAGCTTAACACCGCGCAGTGCATAGAAATTACCATAAAACTACCTCGTAATAAAAGTACAGATTTTCATGTTTTCCCGAAAATATTTTTTTTATAAGTAACTATAATTATTTTTTCATAAAATACTGGATATATTATATTCAAATTATAAAAATAGTCAAATACATATTTAGAGGGACAGTCTACATTCATGAGAATTATTTCCATCAATATATATTTTAGTACTAAATACTTAGTGTAAAGACACTTCATACTCTGCTTTCCAGCAAATTCGAGACATTTCGTGTTGAGTGGTGGAACTTAACGCCGCGCTTTTCCTTACCAGAGCGAGGAGATAAAAATTCTTAATAATAAATAAATAAGCTCAAATTAAAAATATTAATACATTAATAGATAGTATATTTTTCATACTTATATAAGAGCTGAGCATTATGCTATCTCGTGCATTGTATTAGAATCTGACTATTTAGTTTTCGGTGATTGATCTAACAAATGCACGTGGCAAAATAACACGAGTAATTTTGTATGTATCATACTTATGACATTTATAGTGGAGTGGCACATCGTCCGACTGTAAACGCGATCGATTGTAGGTTTGATTCCCACTCGGGGGAATGATTGTGTTAAAATTATTGACATTTCACTCTAGTAAGACAAAGCGCGACGTTGAATTCAGTTGAGGCACGGAACACGCAGTGTCTTGAATACAGGAAGCGGAGTAGTATAGAGTGTCTCGATACTTCCTGTCTACCCTGCTATACGAAATAAAAGCGTGAAGTTAAAAACATATATATATATATATATATATATATATATATATATATATATATATATACAAAGGTATTCAAACATATATTATATCAAACATATATTATATATTAAATATATCGAAAACCAACTAAAAATCAAAATTATAGCTATAATGACCGTATACAATACAATCTTATAAGAATTAGAGGCATTCAAGATCGCTAATAGATTCGGACTAACCAAATATAATTCACCTTGCTAGCCCCAATGACACGACAATGATAATTCGTGCAATTCAACCTCGATGACATTGGTCTAGGCGAACAGACGGACAAAAACACGAGATAGAAACACACTATGAGCGTGTATTATATATAAATGTATATATAGTTTTGTATAGATGAGTTTATTTTTTGTTTTTTTCTTATGCTTCTCCTGTAACAGGGTAGATAAGAAGTACTTGGAGTTAAGATGGCGTACATTGCGTGTTGAGTGGCGGAACTAAACGCTGCTTATCAGCGTGAAAAAATTAAAATTAATTATTCCCTCGACTGGGAATTGAATTCACGATCGATCGTATTTAAAGTCAGATATTGTCTCACTGCGCCACCTTTGTAACTCCATATGCATTTAGGAAAACGCTAGTTATATAAATTTAGCAAACAGCCACACCAATACTTTTTTTTATTTTTTTTTATTCCGCATAGCAGTGTAGACAGAAATTACTTAGTGTCAAGACACTCCGTAATTGGCTATCCATCGAATTCGGGATATTGCTATATTACGATAAAAACGTCTTGACACTATAAACTACAATAGCTTTAAAAATATTCATATAAGAGTGCTTGTTGCAAAAAAGTCAATGTGACCCCTAGATAACGATGTCTAGCTCATCTGCGTCTAATTTTAAACGAACAGGTAGCTATGAGGCCATCGTGGCACAGTGGAATTATATAACTGTGTAAACATGGTTGGTTCTGGGTCCGATTACCATTCTCTAGTTATATTATGTTATTTAGATTATTCTCTTTTTTTAGATTCACGATTTTATCTCGCATAGCAGGGTAGGAAGAGAGTACCTAGTGTCAAGACACTCCGTACATTTCCGCTTTTCACCGAATTCAAGACATTACTGTTGAATGACGAAACTCAACGCCGCACTTTATCTTATCGCAGCGATGAGAAGAAGTGAAAATAACTTAAACATTGATTATATCCCCTTCCCCCGAGAAGGAATCGAAACCACAACCGACCGGGTTTACAGTAAGACTCTGTCCATCTGCGCCACACCTCAAATTATTCTTATCCAAATTTAACGCGCGGTTCTAAGTTCCGCCAATTAACACGCAATGTCTTGACACTACGGTTATCTTTACCCTGTTATGCAGGATAAGGCGTGACACAAACATAAAAACGAATATATTTCAAAAATTCTATGGTTTTCTAACGGTTGTACCTCATTTCATATACAATTGATTTTCAAATATCTTCGATCAAGGTTGTTTTGGTATCTCGACCTCATCCACTGACTTATATTGGGACGTAAATTCAAAGAATATGACTATATATGTATTATTAATGCTTTTTTACTGCGAAAAAATATTTTATTTATTAAGATCTTTGATTTTTATACATTTTAAATGAAACTATTTTAACCGGATTAATCGCCTACCTATCTACCTGTGACCACGGACTACTGTAAAGTGTTCGAAACGTCAGGTGTGGCGTCAATACCAAAATATACGCTATTAATCCGTTTAAAATAGTTTCATTTAAAATATTTTATTTATTATCCAGCATTACCTCGATAGGTTAAACAGGAAGGACCTATTGCGTGTCTAATGGCACAACCCAACTCTGTACTTTGTCATACCAGAGCGAGGAAATGAAAGAATTTAGATATAATTATTCTAACAAGTATGTAGTAGATAGTAGGTTCGAATGCCTTTCTAGGAATTTAAAAAATATATATAATAATATATATAATTTTTTGCAAATCAGGGTAGTCAGAGACAGCCTAGTGTCTAGACACTCCATTGACTGCTTTCCGCCCGAAATCGAGACATTGCGTATTAAGCGATATCAACGCTGCGTTTTGTCTACCAGGCCGAGACATGAATATATAATTAATACTTACAGACGGACAGTTGAAACCCACAGTACAAATGCCGAACAAGTGACGTCACTATACGCGTATTGACTAACTCATATCTAAAAATTAATAATAAATAGTCAAATTTAGAAGAAGAAGCCGGCTTCAAAAACATTTGCCCTATGATCTAATCTAAAGGTGACTTCTAGAGACTGATGTAATTTATAACACTCTACTATTTATAGCTTTCCGGGTGAGATTTCTCGCAAAATAGGGCAGTCAGAGAGAACTTAGTGTCAAAATATTTCATTCCCACACTTACATGGAGAGATTAGTTGCGGAATTCAACGCTGCGCTTGGTCTAGTTAGAATATAAAGAAATGAAAATAAATTAAATATAATTCACCAAGTGACGATAAACTTATATGGAATAATGTGGATTCTGAAGTTTACTTACTACAGATTAAAAATATCTATTTACGCCTTAGTCATGAGTTTGATTCTCATCTGGTGAAAGGTGAATTTAAACAAACTTAATTTCCTTAACATTTTTACAACACTCGACGCAGAGTTCTGATAGTACATGAAGAAGTTTAAATTTTTCAGTTCCCAAGAAACGCGGGTTCGAATCCCGCTGCATTTAAATTTTTATTTATTATATTATATTAAAATTATTTTATATAATTATATAATTATTTTATATATATATATATATAATAATATTTTATATAATTATTTTATATATATTAAATAGTGTATTTGTAATTAGTAAAATTATTAGTGTAAATGCCCTCTACATTTAAATACATTAACATAATTTGATGACAAAAAAATACCAATCAACCATTTAATAACGTGATCTAATAGATTGCTAGTGTGTGTACACAAACACAATACAAATACACATCACATATTGTGTGTGTGTGTGTGTGTGTGAGTGTTGTATTGTGTAAACATAGTTTGGCTAATGTGTGAGACCTACCACAATGCTTCCTGACCTTCAGCTAGCGGTCACTGACACTCAAAACATGCAAATAAAATTAATATTATATATATATATATAAATATATATATATATATATATATATATATATATATATATATATATATATATATATATATATATATATATATATATATATATACACATATATACACATATATACACATATATACATACATATATTAACAAGAATTTTAGATTCTAGCTAGCTATTTTATGATTATTGTGTTGATTTTCTTTGTAAAAGTGTTCTTTATTACTCCGCTCTGATAAAACAATGCACGGTGTTTAGCTACGCAGAGTGTCTTGACACTAATTTACTACCTGGAATCCCAATTTAATATTTCAACCCACACAACGTGTTTAACATAATGATTCGTAACGTTAGTGTATTTTTATTAGCTAAGCGCGTTTCTTACGATCACAAATTAATTTGGTGTCAATGTACCAGCGAGGTCGAGCGGACGATACTATTCCTAACAATGGTCTAGGTCATGTCCGTTTGAAATAATTATTGAATATAAATGCGTTGTTTTCTTATTGATCTATATATATATATATATATTTTTGTAGCTTCACCGAATTCGAGTAGTGGATCTTAACGCCGCACTTTGTCTTACCGGAGCGTGGAAGTGAAAATAATTTAAATATAGTCATTGCCTGAGTGGGACTCGAACCCGCAACCGCGTTTAGAGTAAGACGCTCCACTTTTCAATTATTTACATTTCTCATCTTCTAGAAATGTCTTGTGGAAAAAAAATGCCCTCAAATTAATTATATTACAACAACAAGATCTAAATGTGAATAAAAATAACTTCATAATTACATTAGGCTACAACGGAGCAGTGTAATATTATTGTGATTTCTCCGTTCCGGCAAGACAAAACGCGGCGTTGGGTTCCGCCAATCAACACATAATTGAAAATTTAAACAGTACGGTCTCTCTGTATCATTCTGTTCTATATTAAATAGTCACATAAAGAAACTAAAAAACATTTTTTTTGAAAACAACATTATATAACTACCTATATACAATTGTGTATACATTAGCATAGACACTTTTTAGTTTTGGGTTCATATCCCATACACTTGTGCTCAGTACTTGTTATACAAAAATTATAAAAGAAAAATATCAGAAAGTAGTCCGTCATTAGCCAGACATGCCATTTTTTATCACTACCTCTGTGATCCACGCTTCGCCTAGATGGTGAAACTTAACACCACGGCATATCTCACCCTCTTTCCTCTTTTTTGTCTCCTT
The DNA here is from genome assembly GCA_032432895.1 of Dryadula phaetusa. Classification (NCBI taxonomy): domain Eukaryota; kingdom Metazoa; phylum Arthropoda; class Insecta; order Lepidoptera; family Nymphalidae; genus Dryadula; species Dryadula phaetusa. The sequence continues at coordinate 935,646 of JAOYRS010000036.1, forward strand.
CTCTCCTTTCTCTCCTCTCCTCACATTTCCATCCCAAGGCCCCAAAGCCGGCATATAAACATAAACAAGCCAACAATACACCCGTACATAGATAGTATTATCCCTATTAATGTAATATATGTAAATGCATTGCACGATAAAACGACGAACATAAGGATTAAATTATCTAATATTTAACATAACTGGTTTTTTATATAGTTAATATGCAAATATCTAGTGCATTTTTTTTAATTTGAAGAAAAAAAAACTATTTGTCTTCAATATATTATATACATTTTGATGTAATTGCGCAGTATACTGTAAGGGAATGCAATATCTCGTTTTATCCCGCATAGCGGTGTATTTAGTGACAACCTAGTGTCAAGACACTCCGTTGACTGGTTTCCGCCGGAAATCGAGACGTTGCGTGTTGATTGTTAGTATATTTAATTCCTAGTTTAATTAATTTAACATATTTCCAAAGCAAATGCAATTTTATTGCTCAATAGCTAATGTTTTTGTGATAACTGCAGAACAGAATGGCTTAACACTTATATATAATTATATTATAATAACAAAAATTATCACAGTCTCTAACTCCATTACAATATTAATAACAGCCTCCCGTTATTACACATAGAAGGGTAAGCTTAGTGTCATGACACTCCTCTTTCCGCTCTCAGACTGAATTTGAGATATTTTCTGTGAAGTGGCGGAATTTAACGCCGCGTTTTGTATCAGGATCTTGCCAAATGATGAAAATAAAATATTTACAGTTTTTAAGATGTTTTCGTTTAATTACCACTTAGGAGAATTTAGTATATTAATTTTTACAGTTTTTACATTAGTATATTAATTTTTACATTCAATATTCATTTTTACATTCTGTTAAAAAAAGCGCAGCGTTGAGTTCCGAGACGTAATCTGAGTGCTTTATACGTCTCGAAATTCAAGCGGAAAATATAGTACTTTCAAAATTAATAATGAACAAATATTTTTTTAATTTATATATTGATAATTGTATATTTAAGTTATAATCGTATATATAAATAAAAACACAAATAAGTCGCGCCCAAAACCAGCAAAATTCCTAGTAAATTCCAATTTTTTTGTTCTCATACTATTATATCAACAACGTAACGGCTACGTCGTTTATCTAGCGCAAACGTAGACCTAGGTCGGGGTTTAGACTCGGCTATATACAGGTTGGTTTAATTTAGAAAAACGTTTAATTGAAATAACTTGGATTATTTTTTACAATATTTCTTTTAACTACACGCTTTAATAAATAACGTGGGTAGTCAAAGAAGAGGGAATGATAAAAGCTACGTTAGTTACTTACTGCTTTCGCCACGTTCAAAGTCATTAAGCTCTCCATACATGTCGTCCTTCTGGTGGAGAGTTCTGATGCTTTCAACGTGGACTTCAAAGGGATCTTCAAATATAGAGTCAATAGGTTTCTAGGTAAGAGTGTAGCATCGTAGACCATATCATAGGTTAACAGGCACCATGTGGTCAAACGGCGAATAGGCTAGCCTATTACATACAAAAATTTTTTTATCCAATATCATTGGTAGTAGATAGAAAGTACATAGTACCAAAACACTCCGTACTTCGCTTTCCACCGAATTCGTAACATTGCGTGTTAAGTGGTGGAATTTATCGCCGCACTTTGTCTTTACCAGAGCGAGGAAGTGAAAATATATTTAATATAATCACACCCCCGAGTGGGGATCGAACCCAAAACCAGTCGCGTTTACTAATCATATATCTTTCTAACTGTTCATTCATCACTCATCCACTCGACGTTTCTAAAGCAAAAAATATATATTATATTTATATACTTAACTATGAATATATTTTGTCAATTGAAAAAAATACAATTCCTTATAAGTAAAGTAAAGGCAAATCAATTAATATATTGATTAAAATACTTAAAAATACTTAATTTTAATATTTATTCCATTACTTCTAGTAATAACTATTTTTAAACAATATGTATCACCCTGTATAATATATACAAGAGTTAGTAATTCTCTAAGCATCTCAATGAGGTCAGTGTTTCGGGAGATGAAATATTATTCGAGGCCAACAGCGGCACCAAGCTATAGACATTCAGGTCGTTGACCGTCTAACTAAAATGTCCTAGACTTTTTATTAAATTGAAACTTCACGCTTTTAGCAGTATAGTGCGGTAGGAGAGAATCTAGTAGTAAGGAATAAGGTGTTGTGCGGAACTCAACGCCGCATGGTGTCTTGAAGGAGCAAATGAAAATAACTTAAATATAGTACTCAAATTGTGACGAAGGCCTCGGAAATCGAATTACAGTCAGATGCTGTCCAGCCAAGCCATTGGGTAAGGACAATGTATGCAACTTTTCAAGTTAATCGCATATATGGCAAGAATTTCCAAACACCCAACTACCTGATAGTTAAATTGACACAAATTATACTACTAAAGCTGGTAACAGTTTCAAACTAGACCAAGAAAAAATAAAAAAAAAATCAATACATTTCAATATAGGGACACAACAGAATAAATAATTTAAAAGCAAAGTGTAGTTTATTTCCTTCTACGAATACGTAGACCTTGGCGGAGTGAACTCTCCTTGAACCCGCTGCTAAATATCCGTTTGAACGCTTTGTATTTTGTGGAAACGGTTGCTCCTTTTATTTTACTTTGTTATATGTTAATTGTTATCGTTCTTGTTATATTTGTTCGATACAGTGGTAGCTGGTTCATTTTTTTTAGTAACCTCTTTGAGTGTTTCAGCCTTTTTCAGTACTACTGGATATAAAGAAATTTTACAGTCAAAATACTCCGTTGAAATGTTGCGTGTTCTGAACATTGTGAGTGGCGGAACTCAACGCCGCGTATTGTCAATTTTATTCTTTCTCAATTGGCCACAAAGCAATGGAATATATTTTTTCTTACATGACGTAAATTAGCTTTAAGTGATATGTGGATTATTTTTAACTTCACTCCTTTCTCTAATATATCAGAATAATTAAGTAAAACTTCTTTAGGCACTCTGGCTCTCGTTTGACTTGATTTAAATTCATTATTTTCTCTAGGTTTTGCTTTGAATATATATATATATATATATATATATATATATATATATATATATATATATATATATATATATATATATATATATATATATATATATATATATATATATATATATATATATATATATATATATATAATAACAATTAGTAAGCTATGTTAATAATAAAATAAAATATAATTTAGCTTTTTAAAAAAACCCATAATTACTGACATAATATAATAACAAAATTTTTAATAGAAAACCAAATATTTTTTTTTTAATTGTTATCTGTCCAAAAAAAGCACAAATATTTGACGTAAACACAAACAGACATACATACATACATAAATACATACAAATGGGCGTCATACATATATTATCTAACTAAATTCTATTTGCGCGTGATGCAGTACAGTGCTAACGCCCGCCCGTCCGTGACCCTGGGACCGACCAATACCTAATACTAAGGTTTTATCTCACTTCCAACGTAGAAAAAAGTTATATTTTATTTATATTTGTAGTTTTTTATAATTTTTTTGGACTTTAGAATTGGTTTTCAGTTCAAATTTTTATTGGGGTAATATTTGAGTTTGAATGTTTGAGTCTGTATGTATAGGTGATTGGTTGTAGGTTCGACTCTTGCTTGGGAGAATTATTTCTTTTTTAATTTATTTTCATTTTTTCGCTTGAGTAAGACGAAACATGGCATTGAGTTCGTCAATTAACATGCAGTCTTGATTTTGGGATCAAAGGAGTGTCTTGACACTAATTTGTCTCTGATTATTTTGCTTTGAGTGAAGCTGAAAAAAATAAGTCTTTTTGTACTATAAATATATCTCAAATGCACCAAAAAGGGGCTAGAATTGCGTTTAAGTGAATTTTTAGAATGCTTACATTTATCTACCTACCTTAATAAAAGAGGTAGATTTTTTATATCTACCTGTTATAGAAAAGTATATTCAGAAAGCAATAAATATAATATTTGTTCAATACTCATTTTTTTTTCTATATATGCTACTAGCAACCCGGTCATATTTCAAGGAATTTATACAAAATCTGAACTAATTATAAACCTAAATCTTCCTTATAATCACTCTATTTATTAGCAAAAATCGTACGGCAATAAGTACAGTAGTTTTTGGGTTTATAGCGAACAAACAGACAGGTATGAGGTACTTTGCTTTATTATATGCACCGATTAGAATAGACGTCAAGGACTGGGGCAGCAGTCGTGCATCTAACTTACATACATATGTAATACATGTAAATTATGTTAGACCTTGTTGTTAGTGGCATAATACGGTCAAAAACATTTGAATTATACTGAAAACCAGTTTATATATGGATTTATCAATAAATATACACCCTGTTTATATAGTCTGCTTTTCAATTTTTTTTATCTGATATTCTAGTGTCAAGACACTCCATTCACCACTTTCCAAGTAATAAAATACTTTTTTTCAGTAAATTTAACTCTCTACTTTCTTGAATTATTACGAAAAGATTATATATACCTTAAGATATTCTTACAAAAGTTTATACATATATTTATCCCTGAGTGGGAATCGAACCCATTTACAATCAGACGCTGTCCTACTGAGCTACGATGGCCTTGTATAGTACAATCATTTTGACATTGACCACTAAACATGACCTAGGCCTATCTTTGCACGCTTATCACGTCCGACGGATCCAGTATTAATAACTACATTCATTCTATACTATAATACTATACTATACTATACTATACTATATATGGTATTAGATTTTCAGAGGAGCTAAGCTTTTATTGGTTTTGAGGCCGATTATGGTGCTGTGGGACAGTGTCTGCGTAGACGTGATCGGTTGTGCATTCAATCCCACTCGGGGGAGCGATTATAATTAAATTATGGACATTTTCTCGCTCTGGTAAGACAAAACGAGGCATTGAGTTCCACCACTCATCGATGGAAACCGGAGTACGTAGTGTCTTACTACGTACTCCGTCTTTAGGTACTTCCTGTCTACCCTGCTATGCGGGATGAAAGTGTGAAGGGAAAACATTTTTTTAACAGATTGACAGAATTCACTAAAAATATATATATAAAAAAAATTAATTTGTGGTAGCTATAGAATTTAGTGTCAAAACACTCAGATAGCCGTTCTGTGCTTGAATTCGAACCGTTGCGTATTACGGAATTCAACGCAGTGCTTCGTTCTACCAATACGAAGAAATAAAAATAATTTAAATTATATACTCCACAAAATACTGCTTTCTAATATAAGAAAATTTCTAAATTTCACAAGAATAACACAAAGAAAAAACCGTTTGTAACATTTGAAAATACCGAAAAATATGTTTTGAAAATAAAAAAAATTAAAAAAAGTAGGATTTTCAGAAATAAATATAATTTTTTAATTCCATTAACATTCAAAGTCGTGACTAAACATCGAACTTGACGACTTTTTTCACAATAAATATTTATCTTAAATCAGGTCTTCGACCGTTACAGCGGTAATTGAGTACAGTGGGCATCTTATACATGTTTAAAGATGTTGAGGAAAATTTAGCATATCCTTATACTAGTTATTTGGTATTTGTTATTTATATAAGTTAATAATGAGTGATAAATCACTACCATTTGAAGTCAAAGTTAGTGAGAAATCATCAGTAAAAATAAGTGAGTAAATAATGAATTTATAGGTAGATAGATAAAATGAATTTTATATATATATATGGAGCCGGCGTGTCTTGTGGGAAAGTGACTGACTGTATACGCGACTGGTTGTGGGTTAGATTCTCATTCGTGGAAATTACTATATTTTAAATTTCTCCGCTCTAGTAAGACAAAGCGTGGCGTTGATTGTAACTTTTCTCTAACTACACTGCTATATGGGATGGTGTTTCTTTTTAATAGATTTAACGTATAATATGCGTCTAGTGAGATAAAGCACTGGGTTGGGTAAATACTACGCACTTAAAGATTATAAAAGTTAGCGGAGTGTCTTATCACTACGGTGTCTCTGTCAAACCTGCTATACACAAAAAAGCGTGAAGCTAGAAGAAATAAACACTACGAGTAAAATTGGGAACAATCAAGACACTGTGTGTCCCGGAAAGAGAAAAGGGTCCCCCGTCGACACTTCCGGCGGATGTAAGTTTATATTTAAATTACTACATTTCATTCAAACAGTGCACAGGACATGAAAATCCTGTATGAAAGAAAGCCAACAACTGATAAAAAATTGTGTGTTTTCTCTCTTCTATTTCTTGTAACTCATATTAAAAACAGAATAGAGTTAAGTCACTTTCAGTATGTATGAAAAATAAAATGTTTTAACATTAAAAAAATTAATATGTCGATATTTAATTATATTGGTCGTGGCGCAGTGTGACAGCGTCTGACTGTAAACGCGATCGGTTGTGGGTTCGATCCCCAACTCTTGGGAATGATTGTATTTAAATTATTTTCTCTTCCTCGCTCTGGTAAAGAGAAAGAGCGGCGTTGAGTTCCACCACCCAACACGCAATGTTTCAAATTTATTGGTAACGGAGTGTCTTGACACTAGGTACTTTCTGCCTACCCTGCTATGCGGGATAAAAGCGTGAAGCTAAAAATATATATATATTACCAATAAAATGTCAGGAATGTCACGTGAAATTTTAATATAAGGGAACAAATAGTAGAAATTGTTTTCATATTATGCTATATAGATCAAATATATATGTGATATTTTTTTTTAAATTTCAGGCTTTTATCTCTTAGTATCAAGACTCTCCTTACTTACGGATGCCACCTAATTCAAGACATTGCGTGTTGCAACTTAACGCCGCGTTTTGTGGTGCAAATATTATTATTATATAATCATTATATATTATGTTTCGATTTAGAGTGGCAAGGTTGTCTCTGATTTTACGCTTTAACCTATCCTATACATAGCAGGGTATGTACAGAATACAATAAAGCGTAAACATGCTGATATACTTGATATAATACTCAAGATAGAGTGCGGCGTTGAGTTACGTTACATAGCATGCAATGTATTGATAAAAGCATGAAATTGCTCTATGATTGTTGTATAACAGTCTTCAAAGAGTTTATATTTTTTACTTGATACTTGAATATTAATTATTATATTATTTTTTACATATTAAAAACATAGATATTTTATTATAACAAATTTCTTACAAATCAAACCATAAACAAGTCACGCTAAATAAATTTATCAATTACGTGACGTACAAATCAATAGTTTTCCTTATACAGTATATATATATATATATATATATATATATATAAAGATGCAACTTTGTTTGTACAAATGTTAATACTAATTGCATTATAATTTACCAATTTATTAAGACTTAGACTAGAATATTATATATTTTCTAAATAACTATATTATTCTATCAAATTCATTTCAAATTTCGTTGAAATTATTCTCATCTCTCTATTTTTGTCTACAATATTAAAAACAAAGGCTCGTCGTGGCGCAGTGGTACAGCGTCTGACAGTAAACGGGATCAATTGCGATTCCCAATTGGGGAAATGATTTTATTTCGCTCTGGTAAGACTTAACACGGCTTTAAAATTTGCAGCTCAACATGAAATGTCTCGAATTTGGCGAAAAGCGTCATACGGAATGTCTTGACACTAGACACTTCCTGTTTATCCAGCTATGACGTATAAAAGCGTGAACCTAAAAAAAATCAATATACTCTTTTATTGTTTTAACTACTATATTTATTATCTATACAAGTAATAAACACACACTTATAAATAAAACACACATTAGTTTAATTAACACTTTTTCATATTTATAAATACATAAACATATATACATATATATACAAAAATGCGTACATACATACAAAATAAACGTAAATTTGGTCTAAACAGCTGCGGTCGTTAGCCGCGTCACCCTCGAACACTATAATCTACTCGTATTTACTCACACACACTGATATACACGTATGTGTGTGAGACTTCTGAACCGAATCTCTACACTTTGTGTACACTGCAGTACATAAAAAAGTATAACTTTTTAATATATTAAATTTTTAAATTATTATAAGTCAGTCTCTGGAACGTTTATTAATTATTATTTTTTTAATTATGGGTTAGATTGGCAGTTACGGTATTTTTTTTGTATAAATTAAAAAATAATACGGGTTGAGTTTCTCTATAAATATGAACGGAACGGACGGAAAAACTAGGTAATCATCCTAGTGGTAGCCTACTTGTTCCGTTATATACGTACAAATCTTAGGTTATAATTTCTTTCTGATTTTTCCCAAACTATACAAAAAAAGGTAAGTACTAATAAAAAATAAAGGTATGTTCATGTCAATAACACGCCTTATGTCACCTTGGATTTGTTCAATTAATTATATGTATTTTTATTTTGCAATTTGTCGATAAAAAATATTTATTTATTTTATCAAAAAATATTCTGGTAATCCTTTTAATTTTAATACATATGACAACTTATAAAATTGATAGGAAAGACACTGAGGACACAAGGTAGAAGCCAGTACTATCGTGCCTAAAAGGACTAGGAGAATAAAACTAGTTGATTGTTTATATGATTGAAATTCAAACCTTTAACTTGACACCACGAGATGTCACAAAAGTGTAGACAATCGTGGCATATTATTTAAAAATTTAGAGTTTTAAGTCTATTTCCAGTTTATCTATTAAAAACTTTCATAAATTATTTTATTAAGATTTAAAAAAAATCATTTTTTTCCCGTTATTGTAGTAAAATCTTTGGAATTTACTCTACCCTCTATCTTACCAAAATCGTTTCCATACATACATACGTTCACAGAAATATAAAATATAATATACAAGTTAATAAATTTCAAATGAAAGTATTTTAAAATATAGAAAACTTTAGGTCTACTGTAGTGTGTTCGAAACATCAGTTTTCCAAATAACAAAACATACGCGATTAATTCATCTAAATAGTTTAATAATTTGAAATGTGTGAAAATTAAAGAATTTATTATATATGTTAACATATATCTATTCAACATACAAAATATATACATATATTTGAAGACAAAATTTATCCCTGCGAGTGTAGCCAATTAATCGGCACACAGATGCAAAGTGCATTGCACTGTGCATTTGCCAAATATTTTTTTCTAAATATGTAACGTCGGTCAGTGACCCCGACGTGCGAGTATCAGAGAGTTTTAGATCGGCGCCCGCGCATGTTTATATGTAGATATATGTACTGAGTCAATGATTTACTAACTTTATATGTGAACGTTCGTTCACCTAACAATTTGGACTTTTAAAATTGTTCACTTGGGTAATTTGTGTAATGTAACCATTGCGGTTGAGTGGTTGCTATTTTTTTTTATTTGGAGGTCACTAGTTTAATGTCAGATAAGAGAAAATATCTAGAGATCTCTTCTAAGTATACGATGGAATAGAAATACAGTCATTTATCGTAATTAGGCTGATCGTGGCGCAGTGGGACAGCGTCAGACTTTAAACGCGATCGGTTGTGGGTTCGATCCGTACTCGGGGGAGTGATTATATTTAAATTATTTTTAACTCCTCGCTCTGTAAAAGACAAAGTACGGCGTTGAGTTCCACCACTAAACACGCAATGTCTTGAATTCGGTGGAAAGCAAAATACGGAGTGTCTTGACACTAAGTACTTTCTGTCTACCCTGTATGCGGGATAAAAGTGTGAAGCTAAAAAAACAAAAAAAAACATAAATTAATATAATGCTTTAAATTGAAAATAGACAATTATTTTGTTGTTTTTACCATAATCAATTATTATTGTTTTCCCATTAATTTTTCTTGTTTTTACTAACTATACCAATGAACGCTATATCCATGGTCTTTCCGTCCCATGGTCCAATATTGGTATATTGAAAAAAAAAACAATTATTTCAAAATCTATAAAATCTAAATATGATTTTAACAATATTACAAAATAATTATATAAAACGTACTTTTCAATCGTTTACCTGCTTTTAACATTAATAACAAGGTAATGTAGATTTTTTTTGTAGAGTTTTCGCCTCAAAGTTCAACGAAACTGAACGAAAACGTTCGTTCACCTAAGATTTGGGAACGCTAAAATGGCCGATGCATAAAAACGCCTATTAATAGATATTTAAATATGTATATGTTAAAATTGAAATCAAGAAGCGTAACTGATGAGCATATTTTAAAATATTTGTTTTTTAATATATTTTTAAATTTAAAATATGCATTTGTGTTCTGATTGTGAATGCGATTGGATGTGGGTTCAAATACCATTCGGGGAACGATTTTAAACAAATTTCTTATGATTTTTGCCACTTAGTACCTTCAATTTTGATAATTATATTAAGGAGTGTCTCGACACTAAGTTCTATTATGTTTAACTATGCAGGGTGATATGTGAAGAAATAGTAGTTCTCAATAAACCTAAGGTAGCTTCTGTAAGAATGTAGAGAAAAAAAAACGACGGAATAGCAAAAGTACACAGTAGGAGACATCTCTATGTTTGCCGGTTACATATTAAATGTTATTTAAAGATACATATATAATTAATGGCGTTGAATTTCGCCACTTAACATGCAATATCTCGAAATCGGGCAGCCAACGTTGAAAGGAGTGTCCTGACACTACACTCTCTCGCTGTAAAATATATGAATTGTTCTGAAAATGATTATTAAATATATATTGATTGCACTTGAGAAATGTGAGAGAAAACTTTGCACGACGCCTGTAGGTTCGATTCCTGCTGAGGGTGAATCTCCATTAAAGATATTTTTATTTCTTCTACTGAGTAAAGTAAAAGTAACACGTCACTAAACTCTACATAAAAAAAAACGAATATAAATGTCTTTATATAAATAAAATAATGATAAAAAATCAACTTGCTGTACAAATATCACAACAAGGAAAACAAATGATATGGAAGAGCATATCATGATGTTCTTATGTAAGGAATAACTAAAGAATAGGGGTGGCTTTAGTGAGCTCGTAACACGGTCATCTATTCACCCTTCTTGACCTTCCGGGTTGTCTAGACGCTTAGGGTTGGATATAAATAATTCTTATAAAGTAACCACCCTATGTTTAAGAGCTTTTAAATATTAAATTTAAAAGGCTCTTAAAGTGTTTTATTATATTATCTATACAAATAAATTGGTATCTGTTTGTAATATTAATAAAAATATATACACAGTCATATGCCAAATTTTATTATAATTTTTGTCTGTCAGTCTGTTTGTTCCGTGTAATCTCTGGAACGGCTGGATCAATTATGATGGAACACTAGCAAATAGCTGATTAACTGATAGCTTTAATCTTTATTCTATATAGCAAGATAGTCAAAGAGAATTCAGTCTGAGAATTCAGTTGAGTTTAGTGCCTCTCTCTCCGTCTTCCTTGTTCACTGTTTTCGCCTCAGTTAGACGAAATTGTATATTAAGTTTTGACATTTTTAAATCTATATGTATGTATTAGTTTTTAATATTTATAACAGAATGAAAACTCATAATTATTTGTACGAATTGCTTTAACTAGTTTCAAAATGATCAATTTGCCCGTTAAACGTTGTTTAATTAAATTTATTATTATATATATATTCCTTATATAACTTTGTTCTTTCATACTGGAAACAACTACTTTACAAAACATATTAGATATTGACATGATTATTTTCAAAACTTATTTACATTTCTCCGTTCTGGTAAGACAAAGTGCGGTGTTAAGTTGGGGAACTCAGCTCAATAGATCGAGAAGCAAATTATTATTAATTTTCATAATTGATACGAGTTTAACTTACCAATAGACAAAAACTTAATAATAATTTATTAATATTTTATTAGAACTTTGAAAGTCTTATTCTTGTTTCTTTAAAAATACATTTAGTATTAGAAGAATAACATAATTTAAAGATTTTTCTACATTCCACAAAAAGTAAATCCTATAAAATTTAAAATGGTCTAAAAACAAACAACTGTGTTTCACATAACAAAGTAGTCAGAGACAACCTAGTGTCATAACACTCCGTTGATTACATTCCGCCCTAAATCCAGACATACTGTGGCAACCTCAACAAGAATCACTCAAAACAATCTAAAACCAAATCAACATACATTATTTCCATCCAAATAACAACAAAGCTATCGACTCTACATGTAGTATAACAAGGGTTATTCCCATGAACTTGAAACTACCCGGTCAACTAGTGACCCTCCTCGACCTTACGTCTGGCGTGCCGTTACGTGGGGTGGCTGGGGGGAAGATTGTGAATACGTGTTTGTAGGGCAACAGAGTTAACTTAGGGTTGCATTCGATAAATCGATGTTCAAATATATATTAGTTTATTACAATTTTCTCAATGTTAAGAGATATATAATGATTCAGTTACGAAAAAATCGTGAAACAGCTATATTATAACATAAGCTATTTAATACATTAAATATTATGAAAATATAGAGTCATTAAAAGTGTTTGAAAATGGGCAGAAAATATCTATTTTGAGCTAAATTAAAAAAAAAATAAGAGCTTTTTTATCAGCGATGAAAAAAAACACTTATTTTTTTTTAAATGAATAAATAACAGTAACATAGTAATATTAATAATTTCTAACATAAAATGGTTTCATTTCTTTGGGTTCACCATTCAACACATAGTGATTATGAGCGAAGAGCAATCAACGAAATATTTTGACACTAAGCTGTTTCTCACTAACTTGCTACGTGAGATAAAGCTCGCAGCTGATTTAAAACAAAATATTGTCAGAGACTATTCGTTTTTCCATCTATGTGTTTAAAAAAGAAACAAAATAAATGAGCTTTGACAAGCAAAGCTAACTGATCTATTATTATAACGTTAAAAACGATTGCAATATTGCGATCTAAAGCTACAAACAAAAAACAACAAGTATTTCACACAGTTAATACGTCAGTGTCCATACAGACGTTTGATAAAGGAAAATTGACGCAGTCATAACTAAAGTGGCCTAAATTAGAACTATAATATTTAAAATTTGAAAGAATTTTATTTGACATGTATTTTAAACTCAATTTTCAATATTGAAGCTCTATTATTTGTATATTGTTTCAAAATGTATAATTTTGCTCAAATAGTCAATACGCAATGTTCTGAGCGTGACATGGAATAACAACTTTGTTCTAAATGAAACTGTTTTAAATGGATTCATCGCGTATATTTTGTATTAGTTTGGACAGTATATATTATATAAATATATTAATATATCACTTAACACTCTTTTTTTAAAATTTGAGCTCTCTACATTTCTACAACTATCGTTATTTATGCTTGTAATTGAACATTTAAAACAAAACCTTTTACAATTTTCTCTATATTCATTACGCTTTATCCTGCATATATAGTAGGATACAGGATAGTCAGAGTCAACCTAGTGTCAAGACATTTCGTTGAATGCTTTTCGTCCAAAATTCAGACATTACGTGGTGAATGGATTCAACACCACAATTTTATCTACATTATAAAAAAATGCAATGCATTTTTGACATGTCAAATAATTATATACTTTGTCTTCATCTTCTGTTATGAATTCCTCTGCCAATTTTTTTTCTATATTATATCCGTTTTCTCAACTTATATCACTTTTATTAAAATATCTCAATTATCTATAAACGATAAAAGCTAAAACTCTACAAATATAGTATATTTTTGTACTTTAAGTATTATTTTCACCACAGCGTCCCATACATTGCTGTGACAATAGACTAGAGGGCTTTGTTTACGGTATTCTATGAACACGAATAAAGATATTGTGATACGGAAAACATTTTGAGCTTCAAAAGATTGTTATTATGGTAATTTTTACTGTTTGTATATACTCTTACAAACATATTTATTTGTATATGTGTGTTTGTATGTATGTATGTGAAATTTTGTAAATTTAAGCATGCCATTGTAAAATTTACTTTTTGTATGCATTTCCGTATTTAATTGTTCTGAGATGTAGAGACGCTTTGTTAAATTTATTTTGTTGAAGATTTCTCTGCGAATTTTATTTAAGGTTTTTAGATTCGAATTCTTTGTGAAAATATTAAACTATAAGATTCATTATTTTATTAATTTCATACATAACTTTTAATAGAGAGAGGTAGAGCGAACCATTTGATATACAATGTAACAAGTAGCATCTAACGTTTCGATTTGTATTATATATATATATATATATATATATATATATATATATATATATATATATATATATATATATATATATATATATATATATATCTTTCGTAGTTTACTTTGTACTTATCTCTTTTATAAAGTCACACATAAACCAAGTAAACTATAACGATATAAAAGAGTACAAACCTGTTAACAACTCATAAAACCATCGTAGTCATGGCAACCACTCTTAACTTAGAACCAATAGAATCTCTGCTGTGCTTTAAATTGCCAAAAATAATAGTAATATCAGTAAAAACTATAATAAGCTTTTATAAGAGCCTATTCATTGAACATAATGACCGGATACGAACCTTAGCCTATTGAAAGGAGGTTTTATTTGAATACTAAGCACTAAGCAGGTGTATTCTGTATATACAAAAGATAAAATAGTAAAGAAAAATAAATAAAAAAAATCCTGGCTCTAAGGCACTCTGTTCCTCATAATCCGTCTATTTTATGAAGTTATTGCTAAAACGTTTAGAACTAATCATAGTAAGATAGAAGACTTAAACAAATATTTAACTGGTACGCAAAGAGATGTCAGTCAGTGAATCTATATTATTAAGGTTACGAACTAAATAAGGCAACTAATTATAAATCTTAGACTCTCTCAGGGAACATATAGAGACACTGGAGTCTCTATCACTTTTATAGTTTTATACTTTAAATTTTAAAATAAAGTTAATCATAGAAAAGAATCAATGTAACAAAAGGTATGGACCTGTATACGTAGAGTTTTAATAAGGATAAAAAAAATAGATAAAACTAACATCATGACATGAAGGCAAAAAGATCCATACACAATTATTTTAAACTAATTATTCAAACATACTTTAAATAACTAGTTTAAAATATATAAAATATAATCATTTGAATAAAATAATTAATTGATTTTATTCGAGAATATATTTTAGAAAAATCCCATTTCTTCATTATATCCCGTGGTCACCTTTTCAGACTTTTTTTACCCATTCAAAACCTAGACTTTACTACCTACTTAGTCTTATTTTTGCTTCACGTCAATGTCACACGTAGCAGGGTTGACAGGAAGTACCTAGTATCAAGACACCTCATACTCCACTTTCCATCGAATTCGAGACTTAGCGTGTTGGGTGACGAAACTGAATGCCGCATTATATCTTAACAGAGCGAGAAAATAATAATAATGAGAAATCGAATAATAGAAAAACACGAAGTGAATCTAATATTAAAACACTAAGCTCTCCGTTTTCTACCATTTCTAAAGACATTATCAAATACCAAAGCTCAGAGGGCTAAAAAACAAACTAGGACAAGTTAAACTAGGAAGGAATGAACACACAATAGCTGTCTCACTCACAGCACACATCCACATATGGACGTATCGGCGTGTGTGGAACTATCGCGTAATCTACGTAGAGTACGGTTAGAATGAAAACTCTAATAGTTTTTGTATTTATTTAGAAATTATTTTTGATAATATATTAATGTTCAAATTATGATAATTACAGGGATTACAGTTTACGGAGAGTATTGACACTAGGTTGTCTCTGACTACCTGGCTATGCGGGAAAAAATATGACGCTGTTTTTTTTTTATAATATTTCTATAGGCAAGTCTGCCATAATTATTTAATAAACATATTTAACCTGTTTAGTGCATAAAGATTTTTTATTTCATATATGTAAATAACTTAATATACATTAATTAACTATTACACAATCGAATTATTACCGATATTCTAATTCTGACTGAAACATTTGTCATTTTAAGTTTTTAAAAGAATACAAATACATCAAAATGTTGTAATTTTTATTATGAATAATTATAAAGTAGTTGTGGATTTGATCCCTACTCAGAAGTATCAGAATTATACCAATTACCTGACCTGGTGAGTGAGTAAAATCAGTTAAGTAACATCTGTTAGTACACAATGTCGTTAAGTACAGAGGCTTTTGTCACTATATTATCTATGTCTAAACCTTGCTATGTGGAAAAGAACGTAAAACTATTTTTTTATATAGTTTATTGATATATATTTCATTGTAAAGTTCTGTATTTTTCTCTGAACTAGAAAAAAATAAGTGTTCTAACAACGTAATAATTAGATAAGAGATAACAGAAAACATAGTTGTGAGTTCTATTATTTATAATAAATTAAATGTACATTAACACAATTCCATTATAATCTAAATTTATATTAATAATAATATATAATAATAATAATAATATATAATAATTCCTGAGTACTAGACAAGCATAATTTAAGTAAATAGCACAAAAATTGTATTAATAGCTTTAATATGAAAGAATTATAGCCAAACCAACAAACATACAAATCTCATACATTTTCACAGAGCTTCATACATAAAAAAAATGTAGTATCCCATATATTTTTTATGCAAGCAGTAAGACATCAGTAGTGTGTGTGCTAGACGTCGCCTAGACGCGATGACCCACTGCCCGGCGACCTTGCTTTTCTTATGTTATTCTCCCATCTCACTCGCTCGTGCGTCTATTGATAGGAAAGACATGGCTTCAAGGTCGGTGGTCACAGATTACGGGCTGGAAATGGCATTTTATGGTATACATTTTATTATTACTATACTTTCAATATGATTTTAAAACGTTATTTACAGAGAACACAAACAAGTAACGAATTGGGTCTCGAACCTGCGAGTCTTGAAAACCATCCAAGCGTTATAATCACTAGGCTATGTGCTCTGTTCTGTTGTTGAATAAAAAATTCAACATCAAATTGTTACATCTTATTTCTAATGTTAACTAGATTGGAAAAAATTGGAAAGCTATTTAGGTAACAACTACTTTAACATTTTTTAAAACGTTTGTTAGGCGTTTGCCAAACGGTGTGGGTTCGAGTCCCGCTACGTTATAGTTTGTTTTATTGCATTGTATTTTAAATTATAATGATTTCTCTAATACTTGATTTGGTTATATATGATATATAAATGAATATACGGCCTAATTATTTAAATTTAAATTTCATTTTATCCACTTTCGGAAGAAAAAAAGTGGCATTAAGATACACCGATAAATGTCTCAAGTGCAGACGAATAGTGGAAGGAGTAACGAATAAGTAGTTTTTTGACATTTAGTACTCTCTGACTACGTTGCTCTGCTGATAAAGTAGTAACATAGCAGGATAGTGAGAAACAACTTAGTTATAAAAATTGTTGATTTTTCTTTCAAATTTAAAATATTGCTCAACTAAACGCCGCAAATTTGCTGTTTTGGCACCACAAAGGAGTGGAGGAGCACCGCAAAATAAATATATTTAAATAAGACCATTTTAACCAGTTACAATCGAATCCACAACCAATCACGTTTACAGTCGGATGTTATCCCACTGTGCCACGATGGACTCCACAATTATATAATAATTACCATATAGTTAGAAAACGCATACCCTCTTCCTTCCAATTCTAGTTTTTCATTGTCTTCCTTTAATCCGTGTTTATATAAATGGCCAATAAATGCTATAGTATAGAATGGATTTTATCATTGGCTTTAGAATAGACAATTGTCTTGGTTGCATCCTATTTACAAATTATAACTTGCCATGTTATGGCAAGTTATAATTTGTAAATAGGATGCAAGAAAGAAGATGCGGGATATAAGAAAACATGACAATGACATAAAATATAATCAATATAATAATATTATTGTTAATCTAAAATGGCCGCCACAACAAAATGGTGGATTATAAATATTTGTACAACCCTGCTAACACGAGCACATGTGTACATAATCATAAAGGCTTATATTTAAAAAGGTTTTATTCCATTAATATCTATTTCTAATAATAATAATAATAATATATTTCTCTTCTATATTCTAACAATATTATATTAATTTAAGGTGTAGGATTCACACGTACCCCTTTCACTGTATATTCTGTGTACGGCAGACGGGCTCACGTGTGGCGTTGCTATGGTAAAACTAGTTTCCACTTTTTATATGCATACCTACGTATATATATGATGTGTTCGAGATTGAAAAAGCTCTTAGTACTGATAAATGTTAGTCAGAAACGTCTAATGCAAGGTTTTTGAGATAATATAACTATGATATATCAATGTAATAGAGATTCATATTCATCTTGTGCTTTATTTTATAAGAAAATATTATATATATATATATATATATATATATATATATATATATATATATAATATTTCCTTTAATATTATATATATTATTTATGTGATGGACAACTCGGAGGTATTCTTTTATAATATGTCGCCTCTTCGATCTGCTGAGACCAAACGCGGCGTTTAACTCCACTATTTAATCAGTACGAAAAAGTACTAGCGTCCCGTTTGTGTTGAGTTTTTAACCATTATACCATACTACTTCCATTAATATCTTCTTTAGTTTCAACTAAAATGTAAAACCATATATTCATTGAAAAACATAAGAAATAAATATTATTAAAATAGTTTTGTATAAAGTGACTTGCACGTTGCTAAGGCAACCCATATTCTACACGTCAATAATTATTCTCATAGTAGTATGAATAGGTAAGGAAAACATAGTATACAACACTAAGTTGATTCTTATTGGTTCTTTTATAAAGAAAAGGAAAGAAAAGAAAAAGAAAGGGAAAGATGTTATTAGTTTCACGCTTTACCCCTCATAGCAGGGTAGTCAGAAACAACTTAATGTCAAGACACTCCGTTGACTGCTTTTCCACCACAAATCTAGACATTGCATCTTTAATTGTGAACTTAAATCCACGTTCTTTCTTACCAGAGCGGAGAAATTAAAATGTATTTTAAACATTATCTTTCCCTCAATAATAAATAAGATAATTTAATTAACGGCAAAATTAAGGAATGCTTAAAAAGGTAGTCGCTACATTTTGTAATTGTCTTAGAAAAAAACATATTAGACTCATTAGGGTGTTCAAAAAGAATTTAGTGTCAAGACGATCCATTCTCCTCCTAGATTCAAAATTACAGACTGAATAAGCGCAATTCAATGTGTGCAATCTATATATTATATATATATATATATATATATATATATATATATATACACATCCTAATTGTCTGACTGATTGATCCATCATTGCCATTTTTATAGCGTAGACGCTCTCTAAGAATTTTTTTTTTAAATTCAACCCCTAAATAAGTGAAATAAGGGTTGGAACTATATATGAAAGTCCAACAATTATGATGATATAAACATAACATTTTATACTAAAGTTACTATTAACAACACAAAATAATGTTTATTAAATACACACAAATAAATACATATTCGTACATTTCGATTAATTTTTCTTAAGGACGTTAGAGACATGACGCATTTTTATGTATTGTATAATGAGATAACATATGAGAAGTGGTGGTCACCTTGCAAACTGATTTTTTACTTAAAACAATTGCTTAATAAAATACAAATAAAAAAAATTATCTCAACTTTGTTCTCAAGGACATTTGATTTTAATTACAAAATCTGTTCTGTGGTTTTTGTATGCCTGGATAAAGTGCGTTGTAGTCTTATTATTGTGTAGTAGAAAATGACCTAATGTTGCCATAATGATTGTTGGTTCGATTCTAATTGGAGGGAATGTTTGTAAGTTTGCTTCTGTTCTAGTGAAAAAAAAAAACACCGCCATTCAATATTCCATGAAATATCTTGCAATAAGGCCGGCTACCTTGTATGCTATTTGATAGTGTAAATAAAATATATTTAAATAATATTTAGCTTTACACTTTATAGAAGATAGCAGACCTAGTGTCAAGACACTCCGCTGACTGCTTTCCGCATGAAATCACAGAGTACAACGCCGCGCTTTATCTTACCGGAACAGAAAAACGAAAATATTTCCTTAAATATAATCTTTCCCCTGCATCGGAATAGACCCCACAACTAATTGCGATTAAAGTCGACGATGGCCTCAAAGTATACATATATATTTATGAAAAAAAAACAAAATAAAAAAGACAAAAAAAAGCAATAAATTACAATAATTTATTTTTTTCTACAGTTTTTAATTGGTAATTGAACTTTGAAAATATACAAAAATAACAACAAGAAACAAACGTACAAGGTCAATTAAAATATTAATAATTAGGAGAAAAAAAAATTTAAAATATTATATATATATATATATATATATATATATATATATATATATATATATATATATACGTATTTTACGCTTAGCAGGGTAGTCCGAAGTCGAGACATTGCGTGTTGAGTGGTGGAACTCAACGCGGCACTTTGTCTTTACCAGAGCGAGGAAGTGAAAATAATTTAAATATAATCACTCCCCGGAGTGGGGATCGAACCCACAACCTGTCGCGTTTACAGGCACACGCTATCACACTGCGCCACGACCGGCCTCTTATATTATATTATATTTATTATATTTTTATAATATTATAACTCTATATATCTTGGCCTGGCCATGGTGGCGCAGTGGTAGCGTTTGTCTGTAAACACGTTTAATTGTGGATTCGTTTCCCATCCAGAAATTATTATTATTATTATTATATTTAAATATAATTTTAATTTCCACTCTGGTAAGACAAAGGCGTTGAGATCGCTACCCAAAACGCAATGTCTCTAGTTTAATTGGCAACTAGTCGTGATAAAGCGTTAGCCTTTTTATCTCTTTATGACAGTTCAGACGGGAAGGTTAAAATTAACATATGTGTTATATATTTATATATTTTCATTGTAATATAGATCTAATTATTTTTTTACAATCTCTATATAAAATCAACTATGTCTTATTTCATATTAGTCAGTGTGTCAGTCATAATTAAAAAAAAACAAGCTTTCAAAAAGCACGAGCCGTCGGCAATTTTTTTTTGTAACTTGGTAAGTTAACTAGCATTAAATTGATCTTTTATATCTAAACAATAATAATGTTGTAAATAAAAAAACCGTTTGTTTGTAAGTGCAGAGTGTCTTGACACTAGGTACTTCCTGTCTACCCTGCTATGCGGGATAAAAGCGTGAAGCTAACAAATTTTCTTATTAATATTAATTTGTAGATATCTTTTAGTAACATATAATTTATTTAGTCATAACCGTTGCAGTTATGTTAAGAATCACACTGTGGATTGACAACATCAAAGTCTTTATTAGATAGATCAATAAACGCTTTCCTTATAGATCACGAGCTGTGCTGCGAATTGCATCCACGTGGAATTTAACATTGATTCAGCTGACTGCCTGTGAAAGTCACATAAAAATTGGTCCAGCCGTTCTAGAGATAAGTCGGAGAAAACAGACAGAAAGGCAGAAAAATATGTTGCTTTTCGTATAAGTACCGTGCATATAGAAAAGAGCGTCTTTTTAACATTAGAAACAGACACTTCAATTTTTTTTCTTGAGTGGTGGAATTCAACACCGCACTATGTCTTACCGAGCGAAGAAGTGAAAATAATTTAAATATAATCACTCCCCCGAGTGGGAATCGAACCCACAATTGATCGCATTTATTACATTTATTAAATTATTACGTGGACACTACAGTGGCACAGTGGGACTGACAGTTAACATGTTGCCTTGGGTTCGATCCTCATTCAGAGAAATAATCATATGTATATTCGTTTCCCTGCTCTGGTAATACATACGCGGTGTTTGGTTACGCCACTCAATATCTCATTCTCATTCAGATTGGGGAAAAATCTTGTTTCAAACATTTTAAAGCGTTTTATCTGTAATCAGGTGAATTTATTTTCATTTAATTAATTATTATTGGGTGTATTTAAGCAAAAGTTATGTTTGAGAAAAAGTTTTAAATGTATTTATTAAGCCCTTTATTTTATATGTATTATGACTTAAAATTAGTTTCCTAATTGTTTCTTGCTCTCTAAAGGTTGCAAAAGGACAATTAAGATGCTCCTAATACTTCATACACACGTTAAATTATTTAATCTAAAGATATCATACTAGTATGTGCGTAGTAAAATATATTTTAATTTTATATTTTTAATATTAATAATAATTCATTTAAATGTACCTCGTAGAGTTAAAATAATTTAAGTTATCTTCAAAAACTCGCTTATATATATAAATATACTTAGTTACAAGTAGCCGACCATAATTATATGCAAATGAGAGATAAATAACGATAAGGAAAAAAAGGTGCAGACCCAGTCTGTAGTGCAATAAATTTTATATTATTAAAAAAAAATTATATCTCATTTGTCCACTTACGATGAGTAGTTTCGCAGTTATTAGAGAACAGATTAACATTATAACTTACATACATACTATGGCTGCCTAAATCATAACCCTCCTTTCCGCTTCGCCGTAGGCGGGTAAAAACGCTAATATATACGCATAAAAGTATATTTTCACTATCGTAGACGAGAATATCCGGTTTAAGTTACAAAAAATTGTTTCGGACACATGTACAATTCTTCAAATACTCACCACCCAGAAATAAGTGGAAATGGCCTTGTAAAACTTTACATAGACTTATAAATATATACAAGTAAAACTAATAAAAACATTTTAAAAATTAAATAAATTTTTATCCTCTCCTATCCTTTGCGTGAACAACAAAATTGTTGTTTAACGCCGCGGTGAGTTCCGCCACTTGACAGGCAATGTATGGAATTCAGACGGAAACCGGCGAATGGAGTGTCTTAACTCTACATCCTTTCTGACTACTTTACCATGTTACCTTATATTATGTTTTAATATAATTTGAAAGAATAAAAAAGCCGTCGGCAACTTAATATATAATTTAAAACTTATATTATACGTACGTAATAACAAATGAATGATTAAAAATAATAATATTTCATACAATTATGGAAACAAAATATGTTTAATATATAAAATGTTTTAGAAATATACATTAAATGGCAAACAAAGTGCGGCGTTGAGTTCCTAAGCTCTCTTTACGTAGAAAAAATTCTTCTACGCAGAAAAAAATTAAGAAAATAAATAATAAGTAACAGAAATAAACTCACTTAAATCATGGTCTTAGTTCTAAGTAACCACTTATGTTTAAATAAGCAAAAATGGCGTCTGTTTGTAATATTAAAATAATATAATAAAATAACATTTTTAATAATAAGATCTTTGATTTTTGCGATTTTTACACATTATAAATGAAACTATTTTAAATGGATTAATCGTGCACATTTTGGTATACGAAAATATTAGGTTTCCAAAAATATATAAGGTTTCCAAAAACGTATTTTCAAATACCAAAATATACGCGATTAATCCGTTTAAAATAGTTTTATTTAAAAAATATTTTAAATATTTACTGTCTGTTTGCCTGTCTGTTTATTCCAATTAATCTCTGGAATTTGGATTGCCTGCACCGATTTTAATGGGACTTTCTGCGTCAGTCCCATTAAAATAAGGAATAGGAAATAAATAAAAAAATCGATCTATTATTAGGAAAATTAGGCAAACATAGCAATGTGTCTTTAGGCTTATTTACAATTATAGATAATAAATGTAGAAAGTCAATGTAATTTTAAAATAACGTTTGAGTAATCAATAAATAAAACAAACACTTCTATGACTTTAACATACACTTTTGTGAAAAGTGACATACACTCCGTACTTCACTTTCCACCAATTCGAAACATTACGTGTTGAGTGGTGGAACTCAACGCCTCATTTTGTCTTTACCAGAGCGATAAAGTGAAAATAATTTTTGTAAATATAATCAATCCCCCGAGCGGGGATCAAATCCACAACTATTCATGTTTACAGTCAACCGCTGTTCCACTGCGCCAAAAAATGTATTGTCTAATACTAAAATATACTCAATTAATCCAATTATCAAAATTTCATTTAAAGTATGCAAAGAATCCAATAATAACAATGATAGTATTAAAAAACAACTGTACTAATTTACAATAAACGCGACAGATACTTTGATTTGTTCTAACTAGCTAGTATCTACGACTTTGTACACCTAGTTATTGGTTAATAAGATCTTTGATTTTCGCGATTTTTATACATTTTAAATGAAACTATTTTAACCGGATTAATCGCGTATATTTTGGTATTCGAAAATACATTTTGGGCACCTGACGTTTCGAACACTTTACAGTAGTCCGTGGTCACAGGTAGACTGAGGTGGCATTCTTCTTTCAGTCACCTCACCTCCTAACCTCACTTCGGTCTACCTGTAACCACGGACTACTGTAAAGTGTTCGAAACGTCGGGTGTCCAAAATGTATTTTCGAATACCAAAATATACGCGATTAATCCGGTTAAAATAGTATCATTTAAAATAGTTATTGGTTATTAGTTAGTATACATGAACAATATACGTTTAAAAAATACATTCAATGAATAAAACAAATACTACACACACTTCTATGACTTTGACATACACTTTTGTGAAAAGTGACATACTTCGTTTTCCACGGAATTCGAGACATTGCGTTTTGTGTGGTGGAACTGAACGCCGCACTTTGTCTTTACCATTCTGACTAACCCGCAAGAGATAAAGGGTGAAGCTAAAAAAACATGAACAATATGACAATCAGATTAACGTAGAGTGAAAAACGGAGTGTTTTGACACTAAATTCTCTCTCATTATTCACGAAATAGCACACAGCCTACATATATAAAAAATATAAGTCACTAATTCACTCGTTTGTGGCTATATTAGTTTTTTATATATATATATATATATGAAATTTGGCAAAGATAGTTTAAGAATAGAAATACTAATAATTGGACTTACAAGATCCGTCCTCTAAGAGGGATGAACGACCATTCCATTATAACAAAAGTTGTTTAGAAATATTTCTGCTTACGACTTCTTGCGTGTCATACTTAACAAACTTGAAATAATAAAATAAAAAAAATATATAATTCTAAAATAAAACTTTTATTTATTACTTATTTACATCAACTATATTCCAGTTAAAGTTACGTCCGAATCGGTCCAGTCGTTACAGAGATTAGCAGGAACAAACAGAAAGACAAATAAAATATGTAAATATATATATTTTTTGGTTTTATTGACTAAATAATGGTATTTAGTTTTTGTATTTCAAACAGACACTAATTTTATTTGTATTTTACACATATATCTATGAAGTGAGAAAGTCGGAATTCAACGACGCGGACGCGAATTACCAGAAAGAGGAAATGAAAATGATTAAAATTTAATCATTCCCCCGAATGGAAATCGAATCCACAACTGGTCACGCTTACAGTCATTCGCTGTTTCACTGCACCACGACTGGTATGGTATATATTTTAGGAATTTAATGTATCTCTAATATATTTTCTGTTTGAAGCCGGTCGTGGCGCAGTGGGACAGCCTGACTGTAAACGCGATTGGTTGTGGGTTCGATCCCCACTCGGTAGATTATATTTAAATTATTTTCACTTTCTTGCTCTGACAAAAAACAAGGTGCGCCGTTGAGTTCCACCACTCAACACCCAATGTCTCGAATTGGTAGAAAGCGAAGTACGGAGTGTCTTGACACTAGGTACTTTCTGTCTACCCTGCTGTGCGGGATAAAAGCGTGAAAGCATTGATGTTTTGCATTTCTTTCATAATTTTAGTACAAAACACTTCACGCATAAATATATAGATAATTATAGATGAGTACGTATTAATATAAATACCTAGCATTTAGTCACTATTTACCTAATGTATATTATTTTGGAAATAATTACAGTATTTATTTAAATAAAATATTTTATACGAAGGCTTGTTTAGCATTTATTTAAACAAATAATTAGACTATTTCCAATATTGTCTAATAATATTTAAATCCTTATAATAAAAAATCTGTGGATTGTTGATCTTTTTGATACTGTTTATTAAAAAAAAAAAATATTATACACTTTTTAATACATTCCTTTAGGCTATTTATAATCAAGCAAGGGGCTATCGTGACTGGGATAGCGTCTGACTGTAAACACGATGGATTCTGGGTTAGATTCCCACTCAGGAAATGATTTTATTTAAAATATATTTTCATTTATTTGCCTTGGTAAAATAAAGTTCGGTATATACTATACGTAATATCTATACGATTTCGGCCTATCGGTCTTGAGACTAGATTATCTTGGACCGGAAATGCGGGATAAAGCGTGAAGTTATTTTTTTATATCTATTTGAATCTTTTTTCAATGTCTTTTTAGTAAAGAAAAGTATACGATACATTTTTTTTGTTGATTACATTTATTTTCTCAACCTAACTTCTACAATATGACTTCTATACAAAATTATTAATAGTTATGCCATATAAGATAACTAGATAGAACCCATGAAGTCACAATTAAAACGTAACGAACAACTTAAAATAAAACAAAACGTTAATATAAAATACGACATTTGTAATTTAAAAAAGTAATGACGTCCCATTTCGCGGGAAAGAGAGCTCAAAAATTAAACACTGCAGTGTGCCAGTTAAAATTATTTTTTCACCCGTCCCGTTGTGTGCCTTTGCCTGTTCACGAAAAAAAAAGTAAAAAGACCACAAACACATACGCGTATCCATCATGCGAACGACAAAATACGCACACGATTACACACAATCGCACGCACACGCGCGCTCGGGACGCACACGCTCAACAAAAATTTGGTGTTCTGATAATCAAAAATTTGTTGGACGTGTGTGTGTATTCTCGTGCATGCATTATATTTACACGATAGTTCTATAAGTATTTATATGTGTTTTAATTTGGACCTTATTATTGTATTATTAAGGTTGATTCATGATTGTCATATAATTATTGGGCTGCATTTACATGCATGTGTGCGGCGATGCGATTCGTTCGTTTTGTTTCTTTTTTAAATTTCACCGTTTAGTTCAATCTATTTATTGGTTGTGCGCGTGTGTGCGTTGCGGTTACGTGTGTACACTTGTATGTACATACATATACATATTATATATCTATATATATATAATTGTATGTATGTGTGTGTGTAACGAAAGTGCGTAGAAAAATTGGTTATAATTATGTATTTATACTATACACCGCCTTCGGGTTTCCCTGAGAGAACAATGCATATTGATTTAATATTATCATTGAGACTATTTAATTGCTACCGCAAGTATCTTTAGTGGCCTATTAATAATTAATAAGTAATAATTTTTATTTTTACTGTATTGATATTTTTCAAGATAAAATAATAAAGAACGGAATTGGCTGTTAGATTGTTGAAAACAGTGCACAGCTATAGTGAAATCCTCATATAGCGTTGCTTATAGCAATGGTTACAGGTTCATTTTGTTAGTAGAACATACAATTATATCTAAAATGTGTTCATTTTAAATGATAATTATTAAAAAATATATCTTAATAGTTTACAATTTTGAAAGAGTTATTCCACACTTAGGAGTAGAAAACATTTTTGAAAAAAACTATAAAAATTTGAACGCAGCGGGATTTGAACCTGCGACGTTCAAATTTTTAAACGTTTTTTTCAAAAATGTTTTTTAAAATACATTTAGTCAAAAATTTTTTAGTAGGGTAGACAGAAAGTACCTAATGACTAGACACTCCGTACTTCGCCTTACACCGAATTCGAGTCATTGCGTGTTGAGTGGCGAAACTAAACGCTGCACTCAGAGCGAAGAAGTGAAATAAATTAAATATGGGAATAATTTAAATATGGGAATGGAACACGAAAATCCTAAAATATAAGAAATCAAAAAAAAACCACAGATTCAATGTGGTATAATCTAATTATAATAAGTATTAACCAAACTTAACTTTTACTTAACGCCTTCGTGGCCCAGTGGGAAAGTGTCAAACTGAACACGATTGTTCGTGGGTTCGATTCCCGCTCACAGGAATGATTATATATAAAAATCCACTTCTTCGCTCTGGTAAGACAAAACGCGGCATTGACTTCGCTACTCAATACGCAATGTCTCGATTTCAGGCAGTCAATGGCGGGCCTTGACACTAAGTTGTCTCTAACTACCTTGTTATGCAGGATAAAGCGTGATGATGGTCTTACAATTCGTATATAAAATCGATTTTAGTCAAGATTTTATCCATATACTGCTTAATTAAACGATTCCTACGTTACTATGGTAAGTGCTTAAAGAGGTCGTTATGGCGCAATGGGAAATTGTCAGACTGTAAATGAGACGGCTATAAGTTGGAATCCCACGTAGAATATTTATTTTTTTTAAGTTCGTCTGTTGCTCTACACGTATTGTCTCAAATAACAGAGGAATGTGAAAAACATGGTGTCTTAACAGGTTTTCTCTGACATCTTTTTTATCCGGGAAAAAAAGCGTGGTTTTTGTACTTTTTTTTTGTTTTTATAATTATTTTTTTACCTAGTGTTAAGACACTCCGTACTTCGAGACATTGCGTGTTGAGTGGTGGAATTCAACACCGCATTTTGTCTTTTACCAGAGCGAGGAAGTGAAAATAATTTAAAAACTCCTCCGAGTGGGAATCGAACCCACAACCGATCGCATTACAGTCAGACGCTGTCCCACTGCGAGACGACCGGCCTCTACGAATAATTTTTAAAAATCTTTAACCAATTAGTGATATTTAGACCGTAATTGAGCTCCCGTTAGAACATATAAGCGCACTTACTTTTATAGCAAACCGTTAGAGCAGTAGGCTTTGAAATTTAAAAATAAAATTAGATAATTTTTTTTTTGGTTTCACTCAGTAAAAGTGTACTTTAGATACTAGATAAGGAAACGTGAACGTCTTCGGTAAACTATACAAGTAAATTAAAATGGAGTGTCTGTTTGTAATATTAAAATAACGGGTTTTCATTAAATGCATATATATATATATATATATATATATATATATATATATATATATATATATATATATATATGTATACACGGTATATATACCAAAATAACAATTTTTGTCTGTATGTCCCTTTATGTCGACTTTTCTCTGGAACTGCCAAATCAATTCGACGGAACTCTCACACAGATAGTGTAAAAAATGCGTTACGCATATATGAAATGCACCGTGCGTTTGTGTAACATTTCTTTTTATCAATTTTTAATATATGGATCCAGATAGTGGCGAAACTAAACGCCGTGATTTCTCTTATCCCCGAACGGATTGAACATATAACCAATGACGTCAAGTCAAACACTGTTCATTACACGAAGGCCTTACGATTCTTTTCAAAATTGCTAAGGTTTTATTATCCATATATAACTCTACGACAGATGGAATTAGAAAACATTTTTAAAATACGTTTACTTATTTGAACACAGTGAGATTCAAACCCGCGCCTCTTGGAAACCACTCTGACCGCGTGCACCAAGCGTTCTTCCGGCTGCGTTAAAATTCTTATACGCTTTGTTACAATTTATTTACATTGTTAGCATCTCTGTAGAGAGATTTTCACAAATTTCGACTACCATACATACACTGTAATAAATTCTTATACGTTTTTTTTAATGTTTTCTAAAAGAGATAAAATATAGTAAGCGGAGAACTCTCTTTTCACTTTTATCCCCAAAAAAAAGAGATACAATATAGATTTTTATCTGAAATAACTTTAAGTAACTACATTAAATGAGACGGATTGGAACGTAATACGCGTATGTATATAATTTTGTGACCGGTTTCTTACTATAGGAAACATTATTTAAGCTTTTATTGCCTTTGTATGTAAGGTATTCATACCAGGCTTTATACTTTTCACTCAGAGATGCTTGTATTTCTAGAAATTCACTCATTTCTCTATGAAATATAAAATATAAACCAAAAAGCGGGGTTTAGTTACGTCATTCAACACGTTCTCGATTTTAAACGAAAATTGGAGGAGTATCTTGTCACTATATTTACACTGACGACTCTGCTATGTAGGAGAAAGCCTTGAAACTTCCATTCGTTTCACCTGTATATATAAAAAATTTGCCACTCTATGTAGAATCCCTACTTATCCTACGGTTCGATAGAAAATGTGCCCCAGTGTCCGAATTTAATAAAAATAATATTCTTGCTAAGATAATTAGAAGAAAGCAATGATAAACATGTTGTCTTTAGATCTTTTTTTAGCTTCATGCTTTTATCCCGCATAGCAGGGTAGACAGAAAGTACCTAATGTCAAGACACTCTGCACTTCGCTTACCAACGAATTCCAGACATTGCGTGTTGAGTAGTAGAACTCAACGCTGCACTTTGTCTTTACCAAAGCGACGAAGTGAAAATCATTTAAATGTGCGGATCGAACCCACAGCTGCCGGCGTTTTACAGTCAGACGCTGTCCCACTGCGCCACGACCGGCCTCGTATTATTAGTAGATTATTTCTTTAACTAATGTATTATTTAACTCATATAGAGTGCTACTTGTTCTGAATACTTATCAAATGAAATATACGTGTTATTTTTTAACTTCAAACCAATTGTAGAGTAACTAAAGGGTCTAAAGGGTCTAGAGATATATTTAGTTAGTTTTAAGTAACGGAACTCAACGCCACTTTGGGATACCATGAAATATTACAAGAGCATATTGTGTATATAAATCCTTTAACAGGCTTCCGAATTCACGAACATCGTGTTCAGTCAAGCACGCCCCAACCATAATACGATCACGTCTAATATTCTTTCTGTTTTATACCACTTTTTTTGTCTTCACTCCTTTTCCCGCACAGCAGGGTAGTCAGAAAGACAACCTAATGTCAAGAACTTTATAAGTACTAACTTTATTCTCTGTTTATGTTTCCGTCTAAAATCTAGACATTTTGTTGATTGGTTGGTGGAGCTGTGTTATTAATTATATTTTTACTTATCATATAATAAGCAGATAATCCAAATTTTATAAAAAAAATGTGTAACACACGATGTTTCTTTGAAAAAGGAATGAATAAACTAAAAAAGGGTTTGGTAAGATAAACCGTAGCGTTAAGTTCCGCCATTCAACAAGCAATGTCTCAATTGTCTTGTCTCCAGGGTCGTGCCGTTCGCTTTTGAAAAAAAAAACAATTATTTATAGATTATATAAATAACTAAATATAGATTTGAAGTGATGATTTTATTATAACGTCGTGTAAGGGGAGTGTGCACTGTGCATAGTATTGCATTGCATGCGTGTGTGCGTGCCGGGTGAAATGCAACTTGTTCTAAGTAGCCTCGACAGGGGTGCCCAACTGTTTTTATATCTAATATTATTTAGAGTCTTATCGGTATTCTTATTGGAATAATTTTATTATTGGAATTATATTATGTTTCTGTCATAGCAAGATATTCAGAGAGAAGTGTGTTAAGACACTCCGTTCTCCGCTTGTTATAGCTATAGCAATAAACGTTTCTATACTTTGAAAATTAAATTATTATTTTTTTTCATATTAGCTACGGAAAAAAAGATAATCAATTAAAACTGACAGTATTTTAAAAAAAATCGAAGAATTTTATCTATTTACTAATGTATGTAAAACTCTTCCGTTGTTTACTTATTACCTATCCGAACACATACGTATAACAATCACAATATTAAAGATTTATTTACTAAAATATATACTATAAATGTACTCTAGAACATTAATAACGTTTTATTTAGTATTTTTAGTTTCTAGAGGAGAGTGTTGCCAGCCTTACCAGTAAACACACATATTTAGAATTATTTTTAATATTCTAAAGGAATTATTAGTTACTAAGAAATTATTTTCAGAAATCCCTGTTAGTATAATACGTTTCAATTCGTTGACAATCAAAAATATAGAAGATAACCTACTTTTATAAATAATAATTTTGTAATTATTTTAAGCAATGTACTATATCCGGTTTCTCTTATTAGAAGGCTGTTCTAAATGAGTTTAAAATGATCCTACTTTCCATTCATGACACTCATTAGGTGCTTCCTACCTTACATTCAATGTATGTGACATCTTAAAATATCAGAATAATCTACTATAATATTACATTTTGTTATTTTATATATAAAGCTAAATAGTATGGGAATGGATAGTAAGTACAAGATATATTTGCCTGAAGTATATATATATAATAATAAAATAAAAAAATATTTTATTTATATTTATTCTTACAACGTATAACCACAATTTAAATGTTAATAATAAATATAAAAAAATATATATTTTAAGAAAAAATCTCACAAGATAATCTGGAACTCGATCGTTTCCGTCGCTTTATAATAGGCCTATAAAAATAGCACTGAACAGCGTAAACTATGATTTTTATACAAATACAAGATACACGCCAAAATCGTAGAAGTTTGCGTAAATAGTACTTACCGGTTATAACCACGATGGTTTTAGGTTCAAATCTAAGCAAGGAAACACACAAGGAGTAAATCTTAATAATAGAAAAAAGAGAACAACTTCTTGAGTATTTTGTTAATAAGCAATATATTTGGTTTTCAAGAATATTATTATAATATTTGTTATTAATTTGAAAATATATATGTACTTCAATTTAAAGCTAAATTAATATCGTTTCAGAGCAAATATATCGAATCAAAGATATTTGTATGAGGAAACAAAGTTATTAACTGTTAGACTACTCTAGTACTCAGGCCAATAACCATAATAGTGTATTAATAGTCCTTATATATGTAGCTAGAAAAAAATATGGTAAAATATATGAAATATATGTACATAATATTAATAAAAAGCAAATTCTCATATCCTTATAAAGCAAACTAACTTCTTAAAAAACATAATGACTGACATAACTTACAAAAATCATCAAACATCATCGTGTAGTGAACCAGTTCGCACTTAGAAGAGTTTATTTAACAATAAGACAAACAACACAGCGTTGAGCGCCAATCAGCGTGATATGTTTTAATTTCACATAGAAAATTGAGAACAAAGTGTCTGTACAATAAAACACTGACTATTTTACTAAGCAGATAAAGCGTGAAACTTTAAAAAATATATATAAATTTAACAAAAAAAAACAGTTCACAGCCACTGGCATAGAGTAATGTTACAGGTAACAGGTATCGCGGCCATTTTGGAAACAGTTTTTAGTGCTTTCGAAATTCGGGTACCTAGGCCGATGACCTCCACGCCCTACAGGGTCTGGCTGAGAAAAATGGACGGTGGTGCCTCTACATATAAGCTGTTATCAAGTAAAACGTTTCCAAGGGCCTCTGACAGGCCAGGTGTCTTGTGGCCGGAGAGGTGATAAAAATAGTTTGTTAGTGAGTTTAGACGTTATTCATGTTCAGTTTAATTTTGATTTTGAATTTATGCTCTGTTTATTTTTGTATTATGTTTATATATTTTTTTATTATATAAAAATCAATTAATTCCTCATTTATAGACTGACAAACTGACAAATCGTCAGTATTGTCAGTCCCACAGGATGTTACTATTGACTCATGTCGTTTTCCAGACACTTTTTCTTGCATAAATACTTTTTATTACTAGAAAAAAGGAAAGAACTCTCTTTTCTCTATAGCTTTATGATTTTTGGTTACTTTATCTATTTATTTAATATGCTAACAATATATAGTTACATCGCATATAATCGATTATTTGAACTTCAGTCTGGTTCTAGAATTAGTACCAACATACAAAAATGGTACATACAAAATAAGCAAACGACGTAAATTTATTATATAAAAGGTTTAAAGTTATGAAAAAAAATAATTACAATTTAAAAATATTACGGAACAACCAAAAACATAAGTAGCCTTTTAAAAAAGAATCAAGTCAAAGTCGGCTTAAGCGACTTCTGTAAAGCTTCACGCGTTTTCTCGCACGAAAAGAAGAACTAAGTTTTAGAACGTTCTCCGCCTTTTCGAACTTGTGTTAAGTGGCGTAACTTAACGCCAGGCTTTGTCTTACCAAAAAGGGTAAAACATCGCTATCGCCGCGGTCCCACTGCACCACGGTGACATCTACTCTAGATTAATCATATATTTAAAGATACAAAAGAAAAAAATTAAACCATTTCAAAAAAAAAATAACACACAAAAAATATGATTATTAACTAAAAAAAAATTCTCACATAATCCACAGTTTTATTGAATCCTACATACGAGTATATAATAAAAAGAAATCGATTTTGCGTTAATAAAATAAAAATCGATTTGCATTATCGATTGATCACTTCGCCTCGTATACTTAAGTATAATAATACAGTTAAAAGGCATTACAATAAATAATAAACGTTTAACAACTTCATTTTGGCACGCGGTGTTTCTTCTACCGGTTTCTTTTTAGCTTAAATGAAAGTTTAATAAGCTTTTCACATGGCACTTTGCTTAAGTAAGCTATAATAATGAGTCAGTGGTCACAGGTTTATATTTTTAACATATATTTATAAATGTTATTATGGAACAATGCCAGCTATTCTCTGAACTGACTTTCCAGCTGATGGTACGACTGACAATACTGACATTTTCATGATAATTGACGATTTTAAAGTGCTTGCAATATACGTATATGGAATTAAAAAAATGATTTGCTATGAATATATATATATATATATATATATATATATATATATATATATATATATATATATATATATATATATATATAGAACAATGCATACTTGTGTACAATATCTGATAAATTACTTTAATATTGAGAATACTCACTGGCCCAAATTAAGTTTTGTAGCTTCACGTTTTTTATCCCGCATAGCAGGGTATACAGAAAGTACTTAGTGGCAAAACACTCCGTACTTCACTTTCCACCGAATTTAAGACATTGCGTGTAGAGAGGTGGGAATTAACGCTGCACTTTCTCTTTATCACTCCCCCGAGTTGGGATCGAAACCACAACCGATCGTCTTTACATTCAGACGCTGTCACACTGCGCGACTATAATTTGGTATATATATATATATATATATATATATATATATATATATATATATATATATATATATATATATATTAGCTTCACTTATTTAGCTTCTTCATTCTTACTGTGACATTCGCGCCTACACCTGCTATTCTGCGTATCTCCTCGCTGCATGTACGGTCAGCTAAGCTGACTCCGCATATCCGACGAAGAGATCTCATCTCTACTGCATTCATCTTTCTTTCATTCTTCTTTTGACACACCCACGTTTCGCTGCCGAATAACAACGTCGGTATCAGTGTATTTATATATATTAAATATTAAAATTACTACAATAACTGATTTTTTTTGTAAAAACACTATTATGTCCTTTCACAACTGTATGATTAGACAGCCTCTGATTGTACTATTGAGGCAGATCGTGGCGCAATGGGCAGCGTTTGGGTTCAATTCCCATTCAGGGGAGTGAATATATATCAATTATTTTCACTTCTTCACTCTGGTAAAACAAAATGCAGCGTTGAGTTCCGCCAATCAGCAATATCTGGAATTCCACGGAAAGCGAAGTAAATTTTGACTCTAGGTACTTTCTGGTAACCCTGCTATTCGGGAAAAAGCGTTTCGCTACAAAAATATATAAAATATCATGTACATACAATAGATAATTAGTTCATACATATTTAAATCACACAAACAATTCAATTATAAATCTGAAGCTTCCAAAAACAAACTTTCTATAATATTTGCCATTACTAAATAAAAGTGGGTACATAATACAAAACAAAATCGAATTAGTCCTTACTTTTCATGTATTTGTTTGGGTGACCGCTAACCCACCCTCGGGAAGGTCCATCGAAAAAACCCCTTTAGAGTGAAAAGTTGGCAACCCCCTATATCTATTTACATAGAGACGTGAATTTTGTGCGATACAAGGGATTTACTTGTACATGTATATGTGTGTATATATATATATATGTACATATATTATGTGTAATATATGTGTGCACATAAACCCTTTTTTGGAGTGTGTAATTTGAAAATGAGTGGCTTAGTGGCGGGTAGTGTGTTATTTGAGTTGGAGATTCCGTTTTTTGGTATTTGCTACTGTTTTATTTTTGTATTGTTATATTTGAGAGTGGGAAGTTATAGAGGCCAATCGTGACAGAGTGGGACAGCGTCTGACTGTAAACGCGATCGGTTGTGGCTTCAATACGCACTCGGGGAATGATTATATTTAACTTATTTCCACTTACTTGTTCTGCTAAGATAAAGTGCAGCGTTGAGTACCACCACTCAACACGCAATGTTTTAGATTTGGTGGAAGGCGAAGTACGGAGTGTCTTGGCACTAGGTACGTTCTATCTACCCTACTATGCAGGATAAAAGCGAGAAGCTAAAAAAATAGTACAAGCAAATTCTTTGACACAGAGATCTCTTACCCTGTTTTGCTAGAAAAGGTTTGAAGCTGTAAAAAAACTTTGAAAATATCCTCTATATAATACTATATAATCAACTGACTATCTGTGTGTCTGTCATTGCAGCCAATCCACTGAATCTAAAATGAGGAAATTTCGTATAGAGATACTTGAAGGTCTTAGAATGAACAAGGGCTTTTTTTACCTTCATTTGCTTCAAGTTTTTCCATGAATTTCATTTGTTTTACTAGAGACTCACAGAAAATGTGCTTCCTGAATGCATATATGTACGCTGGCCAAATATATTTCTTTAGCTTTCCCCATCTCTGCGGACAAAGTCGCGGGTAAAAGATAGTTAAACATACAATTTTAACACAAGAAGATAATACTAAAACTTTGTGTCATGTTATATAATAATTTGAGTTCCTCTATCACCTGTTTCCTGCAGATCTATATGTATTACAAAATATTTGCTTTATTTTCTTGAAGAGGTCATCATTGCGAATTGGGACAGCTGTCTGACTGTATACACTATCGGTTATGAGTGAAATCGACAAGAATGTTATATCTAATTATTATCATTTATCCTTTAGTGAGATAAAACGCGGCGTTAAGTTCCACAGCTCAGCTTACCATGGTTTGTTTCAGATGGAAGATGAAGAGCAGAGTTTCTTTAGAATAAATTCTTTCTGACTATCCTATGTTACCACCGTTGAGCAGTGGTCAGCGTGTGGCTGTAAACGCGATCGGTTGTGGATTTGATTCTGACTCTGGAGAATTAAAAATAAATATTTTCAATTCTTCGCTCTGGTAAGACAAGTCGCAGTGTTTAAGACCACCAGTAAACAGGTAATGAGTCGAATATCACTAAAATAGTGACGTGACACTAACTTTCTTTACCAAACCTGTTGAAAATGTACCTCTAAGCAATATGATAACTAGTAACATGAATAAAAGCTTACACACAACAAACACTATACAAGGGATTATATTCCACATTTTATATAATAAATCTTATTTTGTCAGTAGTAACTCACAAATGCTCTACGATCGTGTAAAGGATGCTGAAAAAAACATTATTGGCGTTTGTAACGATGCCTCAGGGCGACATCGACCTCCACATATTGGGCCACATGTTGTATGCCCTAAGTTAGAAGAGAGAAGAAACTAGCTAGCATTCCATGGATTCCATTTTAATATAAAGCAAAAATATGTTGAACTAAGCAGGATTTGACTTTGCTCCTCTTGAATCTTGGAAGCCAAAGTGTTATTTATTGGGTCACTAATACGATTAATAAATAAACCTCTAAATGCTTATGAAATAGTTATATTTGTGCAAGTTTATTTAAAAAAATGAAAACGAAAAGTGATACAAAACTGAGCTAAAATAATCAAAATTACATTTTTTAAGCAATACAGAGATAACTTTGAAAAAAGAAGTGTTTTAAGATGGTAAAAAAGTCTCAGTGTAGGTATTAAGGAGAACGTGGTTAGTATTAACATTGTTTGGTATCTTCTCGTTCTGCGACATACAGTGGGGTTGGCAGAAACAAAGTAATCTTAATATAAAGTGTTTACCATTTTTCGCTAAATTTTACTCCCATTTTATGTATACACCCACACAAACACACACACACACACATATACATATATGATGATATATAAATTATATTACTGTCAAGATTTATCAAAATCCACCCATAATAGAATAATGAGAATTTCTGTGTGAATGAGTGAGTAACAAATACTCTTCCATCATGCTAAGGTAAAGAGTGCAGAGTCGATCGTCGTGGTAATCTAAGGATCTACAGATCGACTAAGAATCAACCGGAACGATGGACGAATTTTCATGAAACTTTACAGAAACATAACTTATATGTCGTAGTGATGAGAAAGGAAATAATTCTAATAGGTTACAATTTTTGAAAAAACGTGTAAAAAATTTGAACGCAGCGGAAACAGAACCCGCGCCTCTTAGATACCGGATACTTGGACGGTATCTAAGAGGCGCGGGTTCGAATCCTGCTGCGTTCAAATTTCTATACGTTTTTTCAAAAATGTTTTTTAATCCTGAGTATGGAATAACACTTTGAAAATAGTAAATATTAGGGTACAAATTATAAAGTTCTTGGTATGTTGGCTATCATTAAACGATAACTATAAAGTTAGTTTGGAAAAAATCAGATACTACGTACATAGATTAAATATTTTTAAAAGAAGTTCATATAAAAATCTCATATAAATTCATATAAAACCGCTACATCTCTTACCTTAAGCCACTCACAACCAAACGAACCCTATCTAAAATCGTTTTAGAAATAAAAAGTACAACACTCCAGTAGGAATTAGAGGGGTTCTCCACTAATATATTTGGAAATAATAACCCACCCTGTACCTACGTAAGTTATTTTAATGCTCACCCTGTAGATATATAATTTTACCTAAAATATAAATGGCTTACCCATATCAAAGCTAGATATTGAGATATACGTATTTACGAGATAACGCAGCTTTTTTATACTTTTTAAATGAAACAAGAAATATTCAGTATATTCTGTATGTTAACGAATTAATAATAAGCTCCTGAGGATTTTTCTATGTAGTTGCGGAACTAAACGCCGGATTTACTATAGCAAGATAATTTCAACGCAAGAAAGCAAGAATTCTCAGTAGATCCAAAATTTGTAGTATATATTACTAGCTATACTAACTAAAGCACCATTATTGATATATTTATTCCGATTCTAATAAGAGATAAAAAAATATATCTAGGAGAATGAAAAAACGCTTCCTTAATGAAAATTTTCAATTTGAATTCAGGCACTCAAACTCAATTATCTCATTTAATCAAACGCATCTCAAATTCATGGTTTCTACAGTTTCCTACTCGTTCACGACTCCAAGTTCAGTCAGACAATAGCTAATGTCAAGACATTTCGTTGTTCGCACTCTTACCGAAATCGAGACTGCATGTTAGGTGGCGGAAATCAACGCAGCACTTTGTGTTATCAGAGATTAGAACATGCAATCTCGATATAGGTACATCCAATCGCGTTTTAGTCAGCCACAATACACAATAGATTTAATTGTCTTTAGAGAACTATAATCCAATATAATATATTTTATAAATGTACGTACGTATGTACTCTGTAGTTATGACTTAAAACGAATCTATCCTTAACCCTCTACTTATTTTATAAATTTTGGTTTTGAATAAAATCATATAATTGTATTAAAATAATACATTATTATGCCTTATTCGACTACATAAAAACATGCAGCGTTGAGTTCCGCAAATAATCTCACAATCGCAATATTCACAAGAAGAGAACTGACGAGTTCTACGTTCATTAAAAAGAAACGTACAATTATTCTATTCTAGAAATTGAATAAAATATGTAAAAGAAGGAGAGAAATAAAGAGAGAAATTTAATTTAAAAATGTGTTTGAAACATACTTAACATTATATTAAACATAATTGACCATATATCTATACAAATAGATAAAAAGATAAAGATGGCGTGTCTGTTTGTGATATTAAAATAATTACTTTTTACTAAATCCATATATATATATACGGATTGTATATACCAATATAACATTTTTTGTAATGTATGTTCGTCTGTCTGTCTGTTGGTTCCAGTTCTCTGGAAATGCTCGACTGATTTTGACGAGGCTTTTACTAGCAGATAGATGTAATAAGGAGTAACTTATACTTATATTATAGAATTATAATATAAAAAAATTAATACGAAGCGAACAAAGTCGCGAGTGCAACTAGTATATATTAAAATATAAAAACTATCTATTTACCTAAAAAGCAATATCGATAATGAACCCGTAACCTTTCACAATCGGAAGTGACAATCACCACTGTGCCATTTACGTTAATTAATTATATTTTCAACTTTTGAGGTTAAATTTGAGTTTTATGTAAAAGTATTATTAATTTGTAAGTAAACAAAAAAGCTTGCGTCAATAACGACCTCACTTGTGTCCGAAGTGTTATGAAGTAATATAATAGACAACCATGTGGCTCAGTGGTTGTGGCCTTGGAACTTAAACGGGGGATGATTTTCGAATAATAGGTTTGAATTTGCTATCGTATACCACTTTGTTTTTTTAACCTAACAACAGACAAAAAAAATCATTTTAATTTTTTATATATTTAATAATTGATAAAATTAAAATAAAATAATGATAATATTCTTGTTTTTTTTCCTTACATTTAGTAAAATTCTTAGGAAATCTATTTGTAAGTCATTGCTTAATAAACTTAAAATAATAGCAGTTTCACGCTTCAACCCGCATAGCAGAGTAGTAAGAGACAACCTAGTGTCAAGACACTCCGTTGACTTTCCGCTTGCAATCAAGATATTGTGTGTTGAGCGGCGAACCCAACGTCGACCTTCGTCCTATCAGAACCTTACCTTACTCTGAACAGGAATCGAACCCACAACCAATCGTGTTTACAAACGTTGCCAGATTGCGCAACAATATCTGTGCTAAAAAACATAATTTACCGCATTTGGTTTGACTAAACAAGCCAATACAATATAGATAAATGTATGAAGCCATTCTGATTTATAAAAACAGCGTCTGACTGTAAGCACCATTTAAACGATTACATTTAAATAATTTCTATTTACTCAACTAGTAAGACAAGCGCGGCGTTTAATTCCGCCACTAAACGTACTTGACGGAGTTTCTAACTAACTCCTCAATATCTAAATAACTCCTCAAACCAAAATCAAACCCGCACCATTATTCACCACCAGCTAAATATCAACTGTACTATACGAACATCTTCATTAATATTAAATACCACCTGTTTCTCAACAAAAAACAAATAAAACACAAAACAAAATTAAAACCAGAAAAACTCTAATGATTCATTCTAAAAACGAGCTAGCCGACATATTTAAAACTTTCGGTAGTTAGAAAGGGCAGAATGGTACGAGATGAGAAGCAAAAAAAAAAACCGAACCCCCTTGCTTGGGTAAAAAATGCGTAGTTTTAGCTAATCTACATGATCCGGGGATGTTTAAACTGGGTCGGGTAGGCTTTAGGCTTTTTAGCGGGGCACAAAAATGAGGGGGTGAGGGTGTGTGAATCGGATGTATTATGCGTGGAATCTATTTATGTGTAATAACGTAACCATGTATCATTTAATGAAACGGGATTTGTCCTTAATTTTTTTTTGTAAATAAATAAGTGCGGCGTTATGTTCCGTTACTAGAGAAAACAATTGATTGATGAATGTGAACGAGGCCAATGAAGTATGCAGAGGTTGACTATCTCTCTAGGGAAAAATAATTCTTCCCCTCTGGTATGATACATCGCGACGTTGCGTTCACCACTCTACACGTAATGTCTCGATTTCGTGTTGAGTTAACGTAGTGTCTTGACACTAGGTTGTGTCTAACAGCCCTGCTATGAGATTTTAGTGTGAAAGTCAATGCCTTTTCGGTATATATGTGGTATTCAAGAACTCCTTTATGGACTTTTCGCCCTTTCTATATGTTTACAAATATGACAATATTTAAAGCTACATGATGTAACCTAGCACTGGAATTTATTAAACAGGCTAAGGTTACGCCTACACATATTTATATACAAAATTGTACATAATATTATAAATAAACTAAAATTAAAATTTATACATATAAATACGCTGACGCCGGTCGTGGCGCCGTGACAGTGTTTGACTACGAACGCGATCGGTTGTGAGTTGGATTCGCACTCTGGGAAGTGTTAATATATAAATTATTTTCACTTTATTGCTCTGGTAATACAAAGCGTGACGTTGAGTTCCGCCACTCAACACGTAATGTCTCGAAGTCGGCGAAAAGTAAATCAAGCGAAATGTCTTGATACTGGGTACTTTCTGTCTACCCTGCTATGCGGGATATAGGCGTGAAGCTTAAAACAAAACAAATGCTTAGTGGTCAACAACTACAAAACTGAAGGTAGTGAATTCAATTTTTCACTAAAAATATCGTATATGGATGAAATAATAATCATATAATAATAAAATGTATTCATTATAAGGTTAGGTACATAATTATAACATCTTATATCGATAGTAACTGCATTAGTATGAAACTGAGTCGCGGTTATTATCGCCCTCAACGCGCCTAACTGGCGTCTTTTCAAAGACCAAAGTAACATCAAAACTGATAATATCGTTCATTATACAATCAAATAATATAAAGATCTTATGAATTGATACAAAGTTTGTGTGTTTAACTAAAATTTATATTGATTTTATGAATGATATAAATATTAAGTTATTATAAAATAATCTAAAAAGTGTATGAAATACACTTTTTTACATATACGATACGAGTTGCACGTTGAAGAAAACCATTGTCACTTCGAGACCCGAATGCGAGACTTAACGCCGCACCGAGACCTACGTATTAAAAATCAGCTTCAAGCTGTATTTCGTATAGCTGGGTAGTCAGAGACCTAGTGTCAAGACACTCCGTTGACTGCTTTCCGTTCGAAGGCATTGTATGTTTAGTGGTGAACTTAACGCCTCACTTTGCTTTGCAAAGTGCATTTGGTGGTTCAAACCCTCGGAGGAATGATCATTTCTCCATTCTAATTATTTCATTTTCTAATTTTACATAATCGTACCTTCAAATAGTTTGTATTCACGTCTATCGCGTTTGCAGATACGTCCACTGAGTCAATACAGATACCAAAAGGTCTCACAGAAAATCATATTGTCATAAGAAATGTACTTGTTATGATTTTTTTTAATTAATGATAAAATAGTGTAAGCTTTTCTAGGAGCTGTTTCTTGACGTATTTCCGGTTTATTGAACATTTATAAAGCAACAAAAAGAAAAAAAATAATTTTGTACTTGATGGTTTTTTTTCTCCAATACTCAGTTCGGGAATCGTTTATTTTAATTCTTTAGATATTTATTTTGTTTACTGCCTTTATAATAGATAAGTATATGTAAAAAAAACTATAAGCCAACTATCAGCCTGTTTACGTTACTTAAACGATATATCCTCAACGAAAAAAAAAATTTAAAAAAAGTATAAAAAAAAATTAATAACCAATCAGCCATCAGGACTGTCCGTGGCTCATTAGGCGTGTGGCCG
Organism: Dryadula phaetusa; assembly: GCA_032432895.1. NCBI lineage: Eukaryota > Metazoa > Arthropoda > Insecta > Lepidoptera > Nymphalidae > Dryadula > Dryadula phaetusa. The sequence continues at coordinate 979,100 of JAOYRS010000036.1, forward strand.
CCTTATCCCCCGTTAATATCGGTTGCCATAGCAACGGGATGTTGCATCTCGATTTTTCGTCGCTTTTTCCGTTGTAATGAAATGAGGTGTGTGAGGGAGGGGGTGGGGGTGACACGCGTGTTCTCAATTATCCGCAGTGAATCAATAGGGAGAGGGTAGTTACCGCCTTTTATGTTTATTTGGTGATTGCTTAATATTTTAAAATATCATTGTTTTGCTCGGTACAGTAGTAATACGGCACTTTCTATGACTTGGTCTGCAGGTAGATGTGGAAGAACGTTTGCTTGCAATAATAAACAAAAGTTTGAATATTATTATTAAAATGTTAATATAATATTTTTGTCTTGGTAAATCAGTTCTTGCACCAAGCGTTCTTTTTAATTCCAACAGGTTGAAATATATAAAGTGAAATATTTTAAAAATACAATCGTCTCTTTAGATAAAATTTGAACACACTAGGGGAAAATTATTTTAGTTTAGCTTACATATTTCATTTTTTAAATATGTTTTTTTAATATTATTCTGATCGGCGATAATATCTGGAAACGCGATTTGTTGTGGGTTCGATTCCCATTCAGCTGAATGATTATATTAAAATTATGTACGTTTCCTCGCTCTGGTAAGACGAAACGCGACGTTAAAAGTCGCCACTGAATACAAAATATTTTGAATTACGTACGGAGTGTCTTGACACTAGGTACTTCCTGTCTACCTATGCGGGATAAAAACGTGAAGAATAAAACATAATATTGCTTTCAACAAATGACTAAATTAAATGATTCTGGGTTGAAATTCACATTGTAATTATTATAATAGAATAATCAAGGTAAATGGAATTTTAGCAATAAATTGATTCGCTATAAAAACCTGTATTGTTTTGCTGACGGTATTTTTAAAAGACCATCATGGCACAGAGAGGTGCTAATCGAAAGCGTTATTGGTTATGGGTTCAGTTTTATACAGAACTACTTTGAACAGAAATCGAATTCATAGCCCTACATAGATATACTCTTGCCAACTACACTGCAATACATAGTACACAAAAGTATGTAAAACAAGGATATGTAAATTTCAGAACAAATCTGACTGTCATATACCATTATAGGGACATTGTTCTAACATCTCTCAGTTTTGATTTTAGTATATATTTAAAAAAATATTTTTTATATCTATTTGAGAAAGCATTGTATCGCAGATGGATGGTATCTGATTGTAAACACTATATTTTCAAATTTCCACAAAGTGCGGCGTTGAGTTCCGCCACTCAAAATCCAATATTTCATATTCAACATTAAGCCTTAAGACTACGTTCTCACTAACTTCCCTGCTATAAGAGAAAAAGAGTGAACTGCGTTTTACGTTTACTGCCACCTATTACAACCTTCATACATTCCTTTGAAAACAAGGGTTGTATTAACAACTACTGAAATCAAGACACTTGTTTACAATCCCTCACGTATTTTCATCTCCACCCTCCAGATGGCGATAGCATACTGTACAACTAACGCCATCGTGGTGAATGACAGTGTCTGACTTTAAAGGCGGTTGTTCTGGGTTCATATTCAAAGGAGTGATATTTAAAGCTCACTTAGTTTCAAATGTACATATATATACATACTTAAAGATAGGAATAATATTTAGAAACTAATAACAATCCATTAATACTCATTACTTTATGGGAATTAAAAATGTGAAAATGTGTTTTAGCAATTTCATGGAATTTATGATTTCATTGAAAACCATTAAATTGTCTTATTTCATAAAGAAAATACATTTTTTTAAAAAAATTACTTAAATATTGTTAATATTTATATACACTGTCTTGAGGATGTAAAATGTAACCAAGTAATATTTTTTTTTTCGAAAAAATATTTTTCTAATCCTAAGTGTGGAATAACCCTTTAAAAATAGTAAACTATTAAAATGATGAATATAAACCAAAGGGCAAAACCAACAACAAGATTCCTACTAAGACCGCTATTGGTTTTTCTGTCCGTCACCAGGCTACATTCCAAAAACCGTAATGCAAGGCAACCAAGGCGTGTGTGAGTTAAATGGTTAGATCTCCTTGGTACTTATCCTACTACGTTCAAATTTAATTTAAGCATTTCACGTCTAGTATAAACAGAGTAGTTAAGACGTCACTTCGCTTTCCGCCCGTAGTGAAGAAATCGCGCATTGAATAGCATTGCTCAACGCTTCCCTTTTTGTTCCCAGAGCGAAATAAAAACCATTCATATATACATATATACATATATATATATATATATATATATATATATATATATATATATATATATATATATATATATATATATATATATATATATATATAGCGTTTTCCCCGAGTTAGAATCTAACCCACAAGCATCATTGTCCGGCCTGGCTTGGTATCGTACATTTTTCTAGCTTCACGCTTTTATTTATTTTATATAACAAGGTAGATAGAATGTACCTAGTGTTAAGACACTCTGTACTTCGCTTTCCACTGAATTTGAGATATTGAAGGTTGAGTGGTTGAACTTAACGCCGCACTTTATCATACCAGAGCGAGAAAGTGAAAATAATTTTAAATATGATCACTCCCCCAAGTGGGGATCGATTCCACAACCGGTCGCGTTTACAGTCAGATACTGTCACACTGAGCCAACCTTAAATAAATTTACAGTACTAAAAAAAGGGTTATCACCACGGAACTATAAAGAAAACACAACAAATAATTCTCAAACGTCTGTTATTTATAAAAGTAATTTCAAATCAAAATTATTAAATTAAGCAAATCAATATAAATATATTCGTATTTCTAAAATCCATTTATAATACTAGAGATGTACATGCATACATACTTCTCATATATATAGATAATAATAGATTGCTTGGCACATTCGTTATTCAGGACGGCGCTAACTAGAACATAATATAATAATTTTTTTCTTATATATGTAGTATATAAATCTCTTTAAAACATTTTTTAATAACAAAAAACAAGAAACAATATTTAAAAATATTATTTGATACAGTTTAATACAGCCGGTATTACATTAAATTTTACATTTCTTCGAATTCGAGATACGCAGCGGTTCTCAACGCCGTGTTTTGTCTTAGTAGAGAAAAAACTTACAAATTACTTTTGATAATCAGACCACTACGCCCCTAACCCATGAAGGCATTAACGTCTCCAAAGTAACATATATTCGATTGAAAATAGGAGAACTAAGTGTTTTAACACTACATACTCTCTGCCTATCCTAATATTCTGTGCATTTGTACCCTCCTGTATATACTATATACTGAAGGTGCATAAATCTAAACAAATAAATAAAATTTATAATATTATAATAATCACTTGTTACTAAATGCATATATATATATATATATATATATATATATATATATATAAATATATATATATATATACATGGTCTATATATCATTTTTTATTATTTTTGTCCGTCTGTCTGTTTGTTCCCGTTAAACTATGTAACCGCTGGACCGATATTGATGGGACTTTCACGGGCAGATAGCTGATGTAACAAGGAGCAACTTGCTACTATAATTTTAAATTTCCAAAATACAGATCCAGAGATGTTAACAACCACACGGACAAAGTTTCAGGTGCAGGTGTATAATAAAAAAAAACATATATATTTCAGAAATTCTTACCTAAAAACATAATTTATGAGTAATTCCATTTTATTATTAAACTTGTAGTAAAGATACGATCGCAAATTGACTGCCCCTATGTTTAAGACAGTGAAAGTTACCCAACGGTTAAAATTTTAAGGTTAAATTTTAACCACATATTGTTATCTAAAGATCTAGTGCAAATTAGTAAATAAAATAATTATTAAAAAAAATCTTTAGTTCATTCTTTCTTAATTATATTGTATGTAACTAATTAAGCCTTTTCATTTGACATCTATATTGGAATATGGATTGTACAAAAATATGTAATACGCCATTTTGTTTACAGATTAAATATTTATATTGCATTGTATATATAAACAAGGAGGGCTTACTTAGATCTTGTGTCAATAAAAAAAGTAAATTTCAAAAAGATCTAAAATTTCAAATGATATTTATTTTATTAGACAGGCAAGGTCACCGTGCGGGTTACCCGATGATAAGTAATCACCCACGTCCTCGTATAATATTAGGGGAGACAGGGGAATACCAGAACACAGGTGCATTGCAAGTGCAAAACTTGCCGATAAAAAATATTACAATATATATAAACAAAAATATTATTGCATTATAATTCCACACAATAATCAAAAAAAAATTATAAATAAATAAAATACACTTTTCCTTCCGATTTGGTTGTGAGAGTGCCATGCTCTATATTATCTGCATACTTCTTTTACTACGTTTAGAGTCATCCAATCTCTCTTATTCTCTCCTCTCTTCCTTTAAGTAATTTCCCTCCAGTATCATCGACACTGTAACTGTGGACTTTCTAAAATCAACTGAAGTCTTCTAATTCTTTTAACACTTTATTCTTACCTTACATTCTTTAACTTTAAGTAACTAAACATTTATATTAAAAGTTGGAACTATATATTTTTTAACAGTAAAAATTTTAAACAAAATTTCAAAGTAACAAATAGCTTTTCGTTACCAACAAATGTTGAGACCATTTTTCTGACACTTATATATAGGCAGAGAGATACGTTACTCCAATTACAGCCATATTTTTTTAACAATTCAAAACGGCTGTATTAAAAAAAGTAATCTAACAAACACGAGGTCTATTTCTTCTTATATTTTTCTTTTGCGAATAAAATAAAAACAATATAAATATATTTAATTTACAAATAAAGTAAAAAGATTATATAATTTAGGAACACGCAATTAATAATTGTTGTTTTTTTCTTATACCTTACATTAATAATTACTTTAGAATATACAAAGCTGATTTGAAAAAAAAAACCTGTAGTGGGCAAAGTACATGGGATTTTTAAATTCCAGAAATTTCCATATAATAGAAGAGAAAGAGAAGAACTGAGAAACTGCTTAGATTCAAATGGAAGAAAGTAAGAGAAATCAAAATTCAATTCAAGTCCATCTAAACTAAGATTAAGATAACTGAAAATGACTGTATCGATTTTGATGACGTTCATAACTTAACTCTGAATGTTTTAAGAGGTTATTGGCTTGAATTTAGATGTAGAAATATTTAATACTCCTGAATTATGATGGGAAAAGGTTATAAAATATAATAACTTTAACATTATTTTGATAGATGATAACACACTTTGCCCGAGAAGAACAAATTTATTCAAAAACATTAGCTATTTAGACTACAATAGTTATACTAAAGTGGTTTTTCAATACTTAGTATAAGGAGAGTGGCAAATATTTGTATAATAAGATCTTTGATTTTCGCGATTTTTATACATTTTAAATGAAACTATTTAACCGGATTAAACCACTTTACAGTAGTCCGTGGTCACAGGTAGACTACCTGTGACCACGGACTACTGTAAAGTGTTCGAAACAGGTTCAGGTGTCCAAAAATGTATTTTCGAATACCAAAATATACGCGATTAATCCGGTTAAATAGTTTCATTTAAAAATATTTGTATATTAATGACAATTTTATTAGAGCACTTGAAAATAACAATCACTCTTTTAATATGATAACAATTTTTTTTAAATACAAAGCTACTGTACTAGATATTTTTCAAGTAATACTGAATTTGATATATTAAAAGATCTATCTAAGAATTATAATTAAATCATTTCTAGAACAGTACGAAGTTGGTATTAATTTTTTATTTGGTCACATAGAGAGAGGTTTTTGGACAATGGCGTGTTAGTATTAAAGTGTGTAATACGCCTTAGGAATTTAATGCTCGCTCCAGTCTACTTCAAAGTTATCATTTTCACTAATAAATATTCTAAAATTGTAAATTTTTGGCATTTAAAAAAAAGGAAAAAGCCCCCCCGAGTTTCTTGCGCCGGTTCTTCTCAAGTCTGAGGCGTTACTTTTGTGAACTAGTGGTAATTTTTTTGAAAAAACGTATAAAACTTTTAACGCAGCGGGATTGGAATCCGCGCCTCTTGAACACCGTCCAATCGGGTTCGAATCCCGATGCAGTCAAATTTTTATAATATACGTTTTTTCAAAAATATTTTCTAATCCTAAGTGTAGAATAATAGTTAAAAATAGTAAATTATTTGACATTTGACATAAACGAAGCACGTCACTTCTTATTTTGAATAGAGCTCTTTGACTTTATGTATTATAGCATCTGCAACAAGATACCGTCTTATCAATTTATGGAGCTCTAATTTGTTCTGCCTCTAGATCCCATAAAATAAACCATAATCTAAAAATTCATCTTGTTCTATTTATTGCTAATGTTGTAACATTTTCATTTTTCTTGAAAATATTAGCGTTATTGGCAATTTAAAGCAAAATATGTTTGGCCCTATCGATTAAATTATTTTAACTAAACCAACTACCGTTTTAATTATGTTTTATTATGTATACGTAATTTAATAAAAAAGGTAACCTACCTAACTATAATAATCAAAATAGTTAACAATTAAACACTAAAAACAGTTTTAGCTACTCACTCATTATCTCCATTATAATATACCATGACAAACTACTAATTCAATAAAAAAAAAATAATTCGCCACTCTACCTTATAAAGTAAGTTCCAAGATATTTTCTATCTACATACATTAATAGCGTAGAGAAATGAACACAGACATACAAACTACCATAGAGTCTCTATATAGCAACATTTAACGAACAAAATGACGGACAAACGGAAAACAGTCCAATAGAAGCTTACGCGGTATCTACTCACTTACTACGAGAATTTTACAAAATTACCTCCTAGGAATTGTGGTACCAGATATTGTAGAGAGAGTCGTTAACAATAATATATAAAAATGTTTATAATATCAAAAAACAAATAAATTAGAATATTTCAAGTGGTAAGTTGTTTTATTTATTTTTATACACTTTGGGACCTTATCAATGGTAAATCATTTAAGGCCATACTTCCTATAATTCTTAAAGACAAAATTGTATTTTAAATATGAACTGTTAAACAGCTGACAACATATTGAACAAAATAAAAACCAAAAAAAATATTTCCCACATTATCTGGTACAACCATGTCTTAATAAATTCTAAATCAAAACGGTTGATCACATTATTTACATTAGAAACGAGATAGAATTAGCTGGTGCTGTCAGACTTTGCTGACTCGCTTTCCTCCGTTATGGTTATCATCGGGGGGCTGTCGAAACTTTCTCCCGGTGACATTTCGTTGTTGAACTTTTCAAATTTCGGTGAACCTGTATGTATTGCTTCCTTAACAGATTCATACATATCTGTGGTTATAACCGGTAACGAGCCTCTCTTCCCTTTTACATCCTTTGGATGGTCTTCTATAATTGGTTCTTTGATTTTTCTATCAACTTCATCCTGCTTAACAGGCACACTCTCTGCTCTACTTAAGTGTTTCACTTGCACTTTATCTGATATGGGTATGGCTACTCCGTTTTCTATTTTCTTTTCTCTCTGATCATGTAATTGTTGCAAGCTGAACTCTCTCGCTTGAACATCTGAAAGTAAAGGCCCATCTGTCGAACCTTCAATAGAGTACGGCCCTTGTAAAATATCGTTACCTATAATTGAGTCTTGTTTAAAAATAGCAGCAGTTACTACAGGCTTATCAGGATCTGTTGGAGTCTTACCAATGAGTGGTTCTTGGGAATTGTCATGTACTATAGTATCGACAACTTCGTCTTTGGAGGTATCATAACCGGCGTAGATTGGATAGCCAAACGGACCTTGATCATACCCCACTTGGCTGCTGTATGAATAGCTTACATTATGAGATCCAATTGAAGACATGCTGAGATCTGAAATAGAAAGGCCTGTACTGGAAAGTGCAAGAGCCTGCCTTTCAAACTTCCCACTACTTCGTTCACTATCTTCTTCTATAATGATTTTCCTTTCTAGATCTTCTGGTACTCGATGGATTAGTGCCTGGTTCGTTGATATCTGAGGATCGTGTAATGGAGAGCTCTGAAGTGTCTTGTTTGGTCGATACGCTGCAGACTGTTGCACTTCTACAACGAAAATACCGTCGTTGTCTGGGGAATATTTCATTTTGGTTTCTCGACCATTCTTCGTTATATCCTGAAATAAATAGATTTACCAATATCAATTCTATTTAATTCATATATAGATAAAGATAAAATTAATTAAATTGATGCGTTTTATTATATTTTATCATTTATATGCAAAAATCATATCAATTAATTATTCTTACATTTCTCTCCTCGGTTTCCACAATCAGGTGGTTATTCTTTAAGGTCATAGTAAAGATGGAACCGTTGGCTGGAGGCGTGTCACCGTCAGTTCCATTCTCATCTGGCGACTTTAGCTGAAACAAATTAATATGCTTAAACTACTATATATACAATATTTTAGACTTTAATATCAAATAACTTTTTACTCAATTTCTTACAAATACTTAAACATTTCGACATTCTAAATGATAGATTAAAACAAGCCTTTAAGACTATCGTGGCTCATGGGCCGGTATTAAGACTCTTGTAAAAGCTATTAGTTGTGGATTCGATGCTCAGTCAGAGATTTCATTCTCACTCTATGGTTAGATAAAATGCGGCGTTTAGTTGCGTCACTCAACATTCAATTCAGGAAAGTGGGGAACAAATAAAATAAAACAGATTTAAAATTGCAAATAATTGCTAATTTAGTCATGAGATAGCTCCGCAACGAATAAAATTTCCCTGTGTTCAACCCACAATTATCATTACAGTTATATGCTGTTCCACTACGCCACGATGGATTTAATAAAAGTTACGTTATATGTATATATAATAAACAAAATAGCAAGAAAGAGATCGTTAGTGGCAAAGTGACCCATGGTCTGACTGTAAACCGCGATCGGTTGTGGGACAAAGCACAGTATTGAGTTCCGTCACTCAACACGCAATGTCTCAAATTCCGCGAAAAGAAGAGAACGGAGAGTTCTACCCTGCTATGCGGAATAAAAGCGTGAAGCCAAAAAAAATAAAAATCATAATTTCCTAACAAACCATCTTATTTACAAAGAAATAATTTTACCCAAACTCCCAAATATCACAAATTGAATTTAGGGAGTGAGCTTTTCAAACATTCGTACATACATGTTTTGAATAAAGCGTAAAGGACATAAAAAAATCATTTTACTTAACCCTTTTAGGTTAAAATTGACATCACTCGCGAGGTATGCTATCTAAAACGTGTTTTATGTGTTCATAAACAGAAACCCAAAGTAATTCTTTATTTTCTGTTCAAGGGTTGCCATGTTTCGGGAAAAATTAAATTAATTTATGCTAAAACGTAATCAGATGTTGTATACGGTGTTCCACCGCTTTATTTTAAAAGTATCGAAAATAGGAACACAGTGTTAATATTATATTCTTCATAACAAGTCTGTTATAGCGTCGGACTGTAAACGCGTTCGGTTGTGAGTTCTAATCTCATTTGCGGGAATAATTATGTTTAAAATTATTTTTATTCCCTTGCTCTGATCAAGACGAAACGTGGCGTTGAGTTCCGCCACTCGACATACAATGTTTCAGGTTTAGCGGAAAGCGGAGTACGGAGTATCTTGACACTTGATACTGCCTGTCTACCCTGATAGCGTGAAGCTAAAAAAACTGTTACACGCGAAATATACACCAAAATACAAAAACATTTTTACTTTTTTAAAAAAGGTATATAAAATTAAATGCTCAGGAATTCGAACTTGCGCCTCTTGGAAACCATTCAAAAAGTCTCGAGAGGCGCTAGTTCAAAGCATACTGCGTTCACATTATAATTTGTCTTTTAGAAATGTTATCTAATCATAAGAGTGCAGTAGTAAAAAAATAATATTTTCTTTCTTATATATATCATATTTGTATATTTAAAGAAAAAATCCAATATGTATAAAAAATATTTAAAAAAATAAAGATAATTCAATTAGAAAATAAATAATTATTGACAAGGGGCATACCTTACCTCGTGTGGGACACAATATAAAGTAGAGTAGGTACGATACCTTTTCAATTTTTTTTTAAAATGACAATTTTTATAGTTTAATAATTAGCAGTGATTTATCACTAAGTTGTTATTAAATTTAAATGTGAATATAAAAAGAAAAATTGAGGCCGGTCGTGGCGCAGTAGGACAGCGTCTGACTGTAAACGCGATTGTAGGTTCGATCCCCACTCGGGGGAGTGATTATATTTCAATTATTTTCACTGCCTCGCTTTGGTAAAAACAGCGGCGTTGAGTTCCACTACTCAACACGGAATGTCTCGGATTCGGTGACAAGCGAAGTACGGAGTGTCTTAACACTAGGTATTTTCTGTCTATCCTGCTATAAGGGATAAAAAGCGTAAAGTTAAAAAAAACATTATAAAAATGTTTTTCCTTACATATGAGAACCCTAACACTAAATCCGACGTTAACTTCATTTACAGATGAGGTTTTTGTATTCATATTTGCGATGTTATTCGAAATTCCATTATAATAAATAAGATTTACCGAAGCCTTAATATTTTAGAAAGGTATTTAGAGTCATCTAGTATCCAGACTTTCTTCTGTATATTAACCGCCCAAATTTAATATACTGCGTGTTGTTTGGCAGAACTGAACGCCGCACTATATCTAACCAGTGCGATGAAAAAAAAACCATTTCTATCTACATTTTAAGTATTAACAGAACTAGAAATTAATACTAGAAATATCCAGATAATCAGACAACTGATAAATATACATATTTACTTACTATATAATAAATACAAGTGGTGGAATAGGACAGGAATTATTATATTCTCTGATGAATTATTATATTTAAATTATTATCATTTCCTCGATCTGGTTGGAAGTTAAAGCGCGGCGTTGAGTTCCGCCACTCAACACACAGTGTCTCGAATTCAGTGGTAAGCGGGGCAATGAGTGTGTTGTCACTAAAAACTTCCTGATTACCCAGCTATGCGGTGTAGAAGCGTAAAGCTAAATAAAACATAGACCTTCAACTCTTCGGTGTCACCTAAAAGAACACAACTAAAACTTTTTTATTATATAATATATAATAAATATATTGCCGTATATGGATTGCCTTGACAATAGGTTTTAATTAATAAATTTAAATATTTTTTTTCTTTTTTTAGCTTCACGCTTTTAAGCGTGCATAGTACTATGTCTACCCTGAAAGTACCTAGTGTCAAGACACTCCGTATCTCGCTTGCCACCGAATTCGAGACATTGCGTGTTGAGTGGTGTAACTTAACGCCGCACTTTGTCTTACCAGAGCGAGGAAGTGAAAATAATTTAAATATAAACACTCCCCCGAGTGGAGATTGAACCCAAAACCGATCGTGTCTACAGTCAATCGCTTTGCCACTGCGCCACGACCGGAATCAGTAGAAACTGTAACATTGCTAAGTCGCATATTACGCATATTATATATACATACAAACACGAATTTGTGAATTAACTTTTTATAACAATTAGCGGAACTCAACGCCGTAATATGTTCCACTGGAGAGAATCACAGAGATAAATATGTTGTTATAGCATACAATAATATAATATTTAGAAATACCTATAATAAACAATGATATTCCAATAACTAAAATACTAATAATGGTGGCATGCGTCAACATTATTGTTAGGCAGCAAAGGCACCTTGGGGCTCGGGGCTAGGGTAGCTGGGTCGATGCCCGGTCGATGCCCGCATTCGGCCATGTTTGCTCTGCCTCTCGATCGCATTGCACTTTTTAGATGCACCTACTCTTGCCATAATATCTAACGACCGGACAGAGGAAGCTTTGGAGTAGCTCCCTTTGAAAAAAAATATCTACACATTTTTAGTAAGTTAGTTAGTTAGTTAATAAGTGTATGTAAAATTTGGCAAAGCTAATTTAAGCCCAATAACCAGTGTCCTATTGAAGTGAAATTTCAGTTAAGACTTCAGTTCTGATGACAGTGACGTTTAATATCGTTAATATTACTAATCTAAAATGGCTGCCGCGACAAAATGGCGGATTATTATTTTTCACCTAATTTGAAAATCAAATTAAAATACTTGATTTGTAGAATATAATACACTATGAAAAAGCTTGCTTTTGTAACAATATTTTATTTAAATTTTTGTTAAAATTCCCATAATATAAGAGAATAATCAAGAACACTTCGTTAAATAGCGGAACATAACGTCGCGTTTGGTATTATCAGTGTGGGTAATGCAAATAATTAAAATGTATACATTGTTGGTTGTTCTGCTTTCCGTATGTAAACTGACAACCGCTAATTGCAGTGGATATTTAAGACTACGCAATATACAGTATTCAAATTTATCCCCAAAAACAAATATTTTGTGAGGATAGAACGCTGAAGAATTTATTAATATCTTTGATTTTCGCGTTTTTATACATTTTAAATGAAACTATTTTAACCGGATTAATCGCGTATATTTTGGTATTCGAAAATACATTTTGGACACCCGACGCTTCGAGCACTTTACAGTAGTCCGTGGTCACAGGTAGACTCTACGTGTGACCACGGACTTCGTTTCGTTTACGTCGACTGAGTTTCATTTAAAATGAAGAATTTATTATTTTATCATTTTTTTAATGTTTCAAAATCATTTTTTTTAAATATTAATATAATTTGTTTTTTTTTAAGTTGTAAGTAAAGATTAATATCTTTATAATTTAATTGTTACGCACAAATAAACAATGGTTTTGGGTTCAATATCCTTGTTATGTTAATGTTTCCTGAAATAAAAGTCAGTGTCATAGTCAAAGGCAATGACCACTGCCAAAGTGAATTGAATGGCATCTAGTGATAAGAAAAAAACCGTTTTTTTCTGATATTTGTGGTTTTTAGCTTGACACTATCCCGCACAGCAGGATAGTCATGGCTCCGCTTCCCGGCTAAAATGAGTTACAACTCGCTGTGTTTTTTCAGACGGAGGAAATGAAAATAATTTAAATATGATCATTACGTCGATTAGGAATCTAATACAACCGAGCTTACAGTCAGACGCTTTCCAATAATACTTCACATAAGAATCATTTGAACATTTAGTATTTTTTCAGGATAAGAAAACCTCATGTACACTACGTTTTCCAAATTTTATTCACTTAAAAGACATTGTATAATCCGTAGCGGAACATAACACCGCAGTCCGTCTTTATAGTTCTGTTCATTCCAAACTGAGATCTACCTTCAAATGAAGTCACAACCATCTGGTTTTATATAGAAAAATTATTATAGCAATCGATTCTTCGCCACTCCAGTCCGAACCGAAACGCCTCAGTACATTGCACTACCGAGCTCGTCTGACTAGATTTTTGGCAGCGCGCCCCCCGCGAGCCACCGCCGAATTCTTGTATACGATTTTGACGACTTAGCCTGTTTTTTTTTTGTTTAACTCACGCCCATACACATTAATGTATCTATACTAATGTAATATGTTATTTTTGTATGGTAAAAATGATGGAAAATTAGTTTTAGTAAGAGAAACATTATAATTTAAATAACTTAACTCTAAACGCAGTCGGTTGTGGGTGCGATCGCCATTCGGGGAAGTGATTATATCTAAATTATTTTCACTTCCTCGCTCTGGTAAAGACAAAGTGTGGCGTCAAATTCCACCACTCAACACGCAATGTGTTGAGTTCAGTGGAAAGCGAAGTACGGAGTGTCGTAACACTCGGTACGTCTGTCTACTCTACAATGCAAAATAAAAGCGTGAAGCTAAAAAAAAAAAATATTTTAAGACAAAGCGTGGCGTTCAGTTGCGTTTATCAACACGCAATGTCTCGAATTTTGGCGGTAAACGGAGCACGGAGTGTCGTGACACTAGGTACTTCCTCTTCCCTGATATGCCAAAAGCGTAAAAGTAAAATAAAATAAATAAATATTTTTAGAGGCAGTTTTGTTAATATTAGTTTATTTATGTATTTTAGACAATCATTATGTATAGAGGTCCTTATAACGCAGTGGCTATATGTCTAATTTTAAACAGAATCCGTTATGAATTCGATTCCAACTCAAGAAATAATTATATTAATTTTTTTAAATGAAACTATTTTAAACGGATTAATTGCGTAAATTTTAATATAAGAAATTACACTTTTAGAAACCTGATGTTTTGAACACTATACAGTAGTCCGTGGTCACAGGCAGACGGAGGTATGTCAACTGACAAACAACTGACGTGTTCGAAACACCAGGTTTGGAACATGTATTTTTGAATACCAAAATATACGCAATTAATCCGTTTAGAAAAATTAAATGTAAAATATGTAAAAATCGCGAAAATCAATGATCTAATTAATTATATTATTTAATTTTCAATTTCCCGCGCCGGCAAGTCTTAAAAGGCAAAGTAAAACGTGACACAGAGTAACTCAAACTCTCAAACTCAACACGTAACACCTCAAACAGAAAATATAGAACAAGGAGGCTTGTCTAGAATATCTCTGACTACCTTACGTTAAAGCATGAAAATGACAGAAATATTTAAAAATGGCATCGATCCCAATCACATCACATGTACAGTCAGATACTAATATATATAACATAGAAAAAAAAATTCAAAATTAAAAGATTGAAGTATTACTATCAAATATATAAAATTCAAATTATATAATGAGGCCGGTCAAGATGCAGTGTAACAGCGTCTGACTGTAAATGTGATCGGTTGTGGGTTCGATCCCAATACGGGGGAATGATTATTTTAAATTTATTTTTAATTCCTTGCTCTGGTAAGACAAAGGGCGGTGTTGAGTTATAATATTGCTTGCCTTAACTATACGATTATATGTACATTGTAACAAGAAATGTAAAAAAACCGTCTATTTTTGCAGTAATTATGAATAATTAAAACCATTTAAAACACACAAAAAAACGTGTTAAAACTAAGTAAACTCAATATATTTGCATTTTGTATTTAAATGCATTGTATAATATATTCTTACATACATTATCTTTATATATGAGAAATGATAAAATATTTTTATTTCTGTTCGCATGTTGCTAACCATCTTAAATAATGAACGAAGAATATAATTATATAGCAAATTAAAATTTTAGGAAATAAAAATACAAATTGAGACTTGTAGCGGAGTGAGACAGCGTGTAACTATAAACGCAATTAGTTGTGGGTTCGATTCCCATTCGAGGAAATGATTATATTTGAATTATTTTAATTTCCTTGCTCTAGCTAGCCAATTTATAGTGTCGAATTCCATTCCTTGACCCAAAATGAGACAGAAAGCGGTGTCGGGTGTGTCTTCACAGTGGGTTCTCTCTGAATTAAATCGCTTAAAATTAAAATTTCGTACAAAATTCAAACAGGAGTTAAAAGAGTAAATATTATTTTAATAATTGTTATAATAGGCAGGAATTATGATAATTTTTTTATATTTTTTACAAGCAAACTAAACATATACGTTCACAAATAAAGATTTTTCCTCCAAATATTTAAAGAATCAATACTTTTTTTTAATCTCTTTTAGCTTTACGTCTTTATAAGTTTTACAGGTTAGATAGGAAGTACCTAGTGCCAAGACAATCTATATTCCGTTTTCAGCCGAATTCGAGACACTGCGTGTTGAGTGGTGGAACTCAACACTTTGTCTTAACCAGGGCGAAGAAATAAAAACAATTTAATTATAATCATTCCCCTGAGTGGAGATGGAACCCATAACTGATTGAGCTACGAACGACCTCATACTTTTTAATGAAAAATTAATTAAACTTTTAATAATATACAGCATGGAATTATATATGATCAAGTTTCTATATGGAACTGCGGTTTTTTTTTATTCCAATTATGAAAAAATAACCTGACATGTTGCGTAAGAAATTATATTTGTACATAGCTAGAGAAAGCATAACACTTACTTTCTTCCCAATATCAAGATATTGCATGAGTCACGAAACTAAACCTCGCACTCTGTCTTACCAGAGCAATGGGACAATATTATTGTAAACGCGATCGATTGTGGATTCGATTCTCACTTGGGAGAGTAATTTTATTTAAATTATTTTCACTTACTCGCTCTGGTAAGACAAAATGCGGTGTAGAGTACCACCACTCAACACGAAATGTCTTGAATTCAGTGGAAGTGCGGAGTGTCTTGACAATAAGTAATTATGTTAATATAAATGAGAAGAAGTCTCTTTTCCCTCAGTATCCCGATCACCGCAATCAAACCCACAACCAATCGAGTTAGTAATCAGACACTGTCCCATTGTGTCACGACAGTCTCAAAACCACACATATAAATTTTAGTGTTCCCCTAAGCGAAACTAAAATGTAATAAAAAAATAGTGTATATTAAAACTGATATTATTAACTATTTTTAAAGTGTTATTCCACACTTAGGATTAGAAAACATTTATGAATAAACGTATAAAAATTTGAACGCAGCGGGATTCGAACCCGCGCCTCTTGGATACCGTCCAAGCGCTCTGACCGCTAAGCCATGCGTTCTACTCCCGCTGCGTTCAAATTTTATACGTTTTTTCAAAAATGTTTTTTAAAACTGATATTTTCAGGCGTTCATATCATACAATTGTCATACTGTCTCAAAGTGTGCCTGTTTAATTATTTCTATTGAGGACAACCCAATCGATAATTGATAGTGTATACCGGAAGAAGTAGTACAATATGTTAAGAGTATACCATTAACGTCGTGTTACTGTCAAAATTACTGATCTTTAGTCGATAATAATGATCTTTTTTATACAAATTTATTAAAAATATAATTTTAATATTTTATAGTGTAAACAGAGAGGTGAGAGACATTTTCATTAATTTAGTATGTGGTAGTTCATTTAGTATGAGAGTTCTGGGAAGATCTTGCTTGACCTCCGAAAATACAATATTAATTATACTCGAGAAAGGTCACGAAAAATGCATGAGGAGCCCCCCAAAAGCATGTATGAAGGGGTTAATGTATGTGAGGAGGCGAAAGAGGTATGCAGGGGCTGTAGCATTTGGCGCTCAATCCGTTCTGACCCAGTAATGGATACAGTGTGAAGCTATTATTGGTATTTTTTTCTGCTTTACTCCTTCTTCCTTATAATAAAGTAGAGATAGAGAACATACAGATAAGATATTTCATTCTCCAATTAAATTCTAGGCATTACGCGTTTAATGGCGGAACTCAACGCCGCGTTTTATCAAACCTGGATAATGTAAATCAATTTAAGAACATAATATAATATGATCCGACTCAGATACAATAAACCAAAATATATAATTTTTATTTTAAAATAAAATTCAATTTTTTAATGTCTAACCTCGCTATGACATTAAAAAATTGAGCTTTCATGAAGAAAAAACAAAAAAGGCAAATATCATTCACTTATATATACATACAAACATACATACATATTTACATATATATATATATATAAGTGACTCAAAAAATTGTCAATGCCACCGTCATTCACGTCACGATCAAAAAAAAGAGGTATGACTACTTCAGATTGAGACACAGTCCTATGAAATGATAATTTTTACAATTTCGAGAAAATCCAAGACCAAATACGATCGTGTTTTGTAATTTATTATTTTTTTTATATAGTTTAATTAAATATCGTAAACGGCGTTACCTTCAGTTAACACGTGTTTTACAAATTTACCTGCAACCATCTATGTTTATTGCGGTTAAAATATATAAAACATTTATTTATTACTATATTTTGCTCGCGGCTTCGTCCGCTTGGTGATATTGTTAAAATTATATTTGTATTTTTGCGGCGTGAGACGTCATCTATTAGGCACTTTACGGCGCTCAAGACAATCATATCGTTATAATATTTAAATAATTCGGCCAAATCACTTCGTGTAAAAGACAGAGTTAATCTATATTAAATACTTAAAGGTTTGATAAATATCCTAAAATGTAAATGTACATTATAAAGTAGTAAGTATAAAGTAAAGTATATATATATATATATATATATATATATATATATATATATATATATATATATATATATATATATATATATATATATATTGAATGAGTAACACCAATGGTTTTATCTCAAAGAAATTTTCAGTTATTAAATATGTATCGTGGTATTACGACCAAGTTATAAAAAAAACATAAATTGTAGTATATATAAATAATATTTATTTACAACCTATTAAACATACATCAGAAAATTATGCTTTTAGAATATTAGTAAGAAATCTATCGACTGACAGCCAGTGTCTTCCCGCCTCACCACTGTACACACCCCGTATATTAATATGATAAGTTTAAAACGATAATAATTCCTTGCATATTGGCTGAAATCAAATACCGTCAAAGGCAATTTAGTTCAAAGAAAAGTGCCTATCAAAAATAACTTATTTATTTGGATAAAAATTAATATTTACTTTATAAAAACAACTTCGCAAATAATACATATATTATTTTAGAACTAAAAATATATACATATAAATTGTTATAAGGAGTCAAACGTAAAAGCTAGATATATGCTATTGTGGACTTTTTAAGAACCTTTAAAGGGGAACAGTTTTGTCATACATAATTTTTGCCTAACTTTCACCGTTTACTCGGCGCACGCAAGTAAAGCGGTAAGCTTTAAAAATATACAATTTTTAACGTTTTCACAATATTTATTATTACTGCTTCACCCTCATTAGTCGTAGAGTGACGTTATAGCTTTCCTCAATAAATGGACTATTTAAGACTGAAAAAAAATTTCAATTCCAATCAGTAGAACTTAAGATTAGCGCGTTCAAGCAAACAAACAAACTGTTTTGCTTTATATTTTTAGTATTGATTGTTTTTTTTACAAATTCACACGTTATCCCGCATAACAGCGTAGACAGGAAGTACCTAGTGTCAAGGCACTTCGTAAATTCCGTGTTGAGTGGCGGAACTCGACGCCGCGTCTTGTCTTGCCAGAGTGAGGGAATGAAGGAGTTAGCTTTTAGAAAGATAGTAAGCAAAATATATTATTTCATATCTTGATGTATAATATTTTAAATATAATATTATCAGCTTAAGATTTTTCCCTCATACTAAAATACTAACAAGAACCAAGTGTAAAGACACTCCGTTCTCCGAGTCCCGTTTGAAATAAAGATATTGCACATTAAATGGCGAAACTCAACCTCGCTACTTCCTTAACCAACTTGAAGAGATGAAAAATAATTTAGATAACATCAGTGTATCGGAAGGTGATCAAATCCGCGACCACATTGATACGCTGCCACACCGCCACAATGGCCTCTAGAATTATAATATAATATAAAAAAATAAATTAGAAACGCAAGGTTGTAAAATTTACGAGCCACAGTAGATATGATCAGTCGTAAATATTCACAGTTTATTATAGAAGAAACTTAAACGTACCCTTCACAATCTTTATATATTTTTGTCCAAGCATTTTGAATTGAGATAACATTTATGTATTTTTAATGTTTTAAATAAAAAAAATAATTATTAACAATTAAAAAATAAATAAAAATACCTTCGAAAACACAGTATCGAAGATACTGGAGGAAGGTCACGATAAAAAGTATGAGGACTCCCCGGAGGGCATGCATGAAGAGGGTTATGACTGTGGACGAGGCGAAAGAGGTATGCAGGGACTCTACCCCGCCAGGCATAAAGCGTGAAAGAATTTTTTTTTGGTCATATGGAAATTTCGGGGCGTTTGGCTGATTTTTTTTAGTCTTATCTAGTCAGTTATGTCAGTTTACTTATTTAAAAATAATTCTAAGAAAATATTTTATGCTCATACAATAAAATCTAATTAGTATAAAAATGTATATTACAAGTAAAATTTCTGGGTTAAAATGTTTTCCTTCCAGAAACAAATCAAAAGTTGGCAATATTGCAAGTAATATATGTTTATTATTAATAACCTTCATATGAACTAATTTAAAAATATAATTTTATAATAAAGAAAACAATAAAGCTTTTTTAAAAAAAATGCTTTATCAATAGAGCAATGTAATTATTTTAAAAAAATAGAGGTATAATTGTGTTGCATAGATATTTAGACACAACTCAGTGTCTAGAGACTCCGTTGATTGCTTTTTGACCGAAGATTGAATTATTGCGTCCTGAGTACAGAACTCAACTCCGCGTTTTGTTTTATCAAATATGAATATTTCTTTCTAAAAGTTCATTAAAATTATGGTAAAATTAATATTAAAATATAAGACAATAATTAGCATTTATTACAGTCACAGAAAGTCGAAAATCGCTTTCTTTCCCTCGAAACCTCATAAAATTATAAAACGGAATGACTTTGTAGCACATCTACGAATAGACACGCTACATGATCTACGTCTATGCGTAGACCTAGCCGTAGCCGTAGTTTAGCTACGCTACCATGTGCATACTATTTTTCTGATACTTTTTTGCTTGTAGTTATAAATTTTATTTAATGAAAATATTCTAATATATTTTTGCTAGGTTTTATGCTATATATTATGTATAAATATTAAATTATGCTAGTTAACTGCGTCAGTAGTCTGCGGAGTTGAGCTCCACCACTCAACACGCAATGTCTTGAATTCTGTGGAAAGTGATGTATAAAGTGTCGGCATAAAAGCGTGAAGCTAAAAAAATAATTAAAAAAGTAAAAAACTGAACGTGAAAGCGTCTGACTGTACAGGCTATCGCTTGTGGTTTTGATTCCCATTCGAAGGAGTGATTATATTTAAATGATTTTCACTTCCTTGATAAGACAAATTGCGGCGTTGAGTTCCGCCACCCAACATGAAATGTCTGGAATTTACCGGATTGCGAAGGACGGAGTCTCTTGACACTAGGTAGACTGGTAGATAAAAAAACTGCTTCAGTTATAAATGATAGAGTCGTAGAGCATTTAGTATGTGATTATTAAAAAAAGAATTTAAAAAAAGAGAACTTAGAGGGCCTCGTGATACCGTGGAACAGTATCTTACGGTATATGAGAGCTTTTGAGTTCGATTTCCGTCTGTGAAAATGCGAAACTGTGTATATATCAATCTTTTAATTTTTTTTGTTTTTGTTTGACAGAAAGTACCTAGTGTCAGGACACTCTGTACTTCGCTTTTCATCATATTCGAGACATTGTGTGTTGAGTGGTCTCAGCGGACTCAACGCCGGACTTTGTCTTTTAACAGAGCGAGGAAGTGAAAATAATTTAAATACAATCACTCCCCCGAGTGAGGATCGAACCCACAACCGATCGCGTTTACAGTCAGACGCTGTCCCACTGCGCCACGACCGGCCTCATATACATTTAATTAACATATAAGTAGGCGCAAATATCGATATACAAGTAGGCGCAATTATCGATGTCTCAGCAAGTGTATTCGATAAGGTTTTTTAAAACATGTTATTTACAATTTTAAACTGGAAAACTGTCATAATATTTAATTATCAATTATAATACCCGGCTTTCATTAAGTTCGTTATTATATCAAAGAAAAAACAATTTTGAAGTTTTGACTTCTGGTCATTATTTAAATAAAAAACCCGATATAAAACAATTATCCTCGCTTGAACACCATCATGGCACAGTAGATAAGCGTATAATTGTGCATAGTGGTTGTGAGTTCGATTCCCATTTAGGCAAAGGTTTAGTTAAGTGAGATCTTTACAATTTTCTAAAAATATTTTTCACACATTAAGTATAAAAATGGATAGAAACGTACAAAATTTTTAAGCCTAGCGGAATTCGAACCCGCGACTTTTGTCAAACGTCCAAGCGCTCTAGCTAATTAAGCTTCACGTTCATATCAAGCTTTGTCAAAATTTCAAAAAAAAAAAACAATTATCTAGTATCAAGACACTCCGTACTTCGCTTTCCGCCGAACTCAAGACATTGCGCGTTTGTACAAATCGCTCATACAAAGCCCCCTTATGACGCAAGCAATCAAGAATGCGTGCAAAAAAATTTTAATAATAATACATACTATAATTTGTATCCGTTAAAAAAAGCCGCGACAATTAAGGCCAGGTCCACACCCACGTGAAATTTTACTAAATTCGAATGTAATGTTATAATTTAACATAACGATTGTCATTAGTGCAATAACGACAAGTTGGAATTGTTCGTCGTATATATATATATATGTATATATATATATATATATATATATATATATATATATATATATATTGTCGTACATAGGGTAGTGTTAATTGTGAGTTCGAATTTCAATCAGGGTATGGCGTTGAGTTCATTGATCCCCACACAATGTCACCACCAGTCAACGGAGTGTCTTGACACTAGGTTGTCATTCATATAAATGTATTATTTGAAATAATACATTTGTATGAACAAACATAATAAAATATTAAAGCTTTGACATATTTATCGATTTCAACAGTTCCGCGCTACTTTTTATGAATTCTATGTCCGAGAAGGGTTCTGAGAATATCCGCTTTCTCTCGCCGAAGCTCTAACAAGAATATATAGTACTGAAATGAAAGGTCACGCGTAACTGAGTGTTCATCAATGTTTCATATATTTACATTATAATAAATACAATTTCGAAAGTGGTATAGTGGGTCACGTGTATCGTAACCTGTATGTTATTTATAACTTAAACGTATTTAGTTCAAATATAGATAGAAATAATAGAAACATATATTTAAATGTATATAAGAATAATATATTTAAATGTATATAATAAATATAATAAAGTTGTTATTTATTTTTTTTTATATTTCAGTGAGTTTGTGCATTTTATAGAAAACAGTGTATATTGCTTGGAAACAGATTATATTAGAGTTGTAAAAAAAAGATAAAGATGAAGGAGAATAGGGAAGCTGGCTTACATGACATCGAACCGGAACACATCATCAGATATCGGGCGGATCGTTTTACCTACCACTAAATGACTGGGACGCCCGCCTCTTACGAGACGCTACCCAGCAGCAAAAGGGAAAATTTTATTCTACCACGTCCCCTTACATTGAAATATTAGAATTATTTATATTTAATTATAGTTATAAAAATATGTCAATTTTTCATTTATATAAAGAAAAGTACTTATTTATCTGCTTCACCCTTTTGTTTAAGTAACAAGATAGAAAAATTAAACTTAGATCTAGAGTGACGAAATTCAACGCCGCACTTTTATCTTACTGAAGCAAAGAAATAAAAACGATTAATATAAACATTCCCACAATAGAATCCCACAACCATTGCGTCCACATTCAGATGCTATCCCACTGCGCCACGGTAGCCCAATTTGAATCACTTAAAAACCAATATAAAACCTAAGAATATATTAAATTTACATGTATATATACATTGAAATAATCGTTCGATGACAGATTTAAGGCCGCGTCAAAACTCGCTGTGAGGGATTCTCTTAAAATTCACTTACACGAGGCACACACGCAATATATGACACTTAGTGTCGCCTTTAATTTTATCAGATTTCTGTTCAGTTTTTTATGGCGATAATTTATATAAATACGACATGTGTTCGCGACTTCGGAAATGAATAACTCTAGATGATTTTTTTTATAATTCCAAAAAAAAAATAGCTAAAGTTATAAGCCAGTGAAAGTCCTATCAAAATCAGGCCAACCGTTCCAGAGGTTGGTTGGAACAAACAGACAAAAATTATAAAATTTGGTGTTACATTTACTTCGTATACATTACAATATAATACATAAATTTATAAAAAAAATGATTATTTTAATAATATTTTAAAAGTGTGATAAAAAATAAAAACAGACACTCCACTTATAATTTTGCAAAATATAAAACTAATTTCTTTCTATGGTCTCTAAATAAAAGGTCCGGGGTTCAAATCTCGCCGCGTACAATTTATTACATGTTTTTTAAACATATTCTCTTATATGTATATTATATTTCAAATACTCTATACTATGTAATATTTCAAATATTTTTATTTCCGCGTCAAAGTGCGGCGTTAAGTTCCGCCACTCCATTCACAATATCTGGACGCTAGATTCCGTTTTAGAAAGTATATCAGCTACTACTTGAAGATGTTTCAGATAATAATTTCACAAAACATACGTATTTAGACTTTAAAAATTAAATTAATTATATAAATATATATAAGTTATATTAGCACAAAAATCGCTCAGTCTGTTGTATTCTCACCGAGCTCAATACATAGCTTTCCAAACCAGATCTACCGTTAGTTCAAACAAAGATGCTGTAGTCTTGCAACTGTAAGAAAAATCAATATAAAAAAAACCCTAACAACTCTTATTACTTACTAAATATGGTTACGTTTCCTTTAAATTATTTTTTAGGAACATATTCAAGTATTTCTTGTATTCTTATACTTATACAATAAGCGCAAACGACTTAGCCGGAACTACAAAATACGTTTACGATGAAAAACAAAGGTGGCAGGACACATTGTAACCGAGAGAGGAACGAGGCCTTTGAGTGATCTGTTGAGGTTTTTTTCGGCTGTGTGACGTGTAAAATAAGCGTTGCTATAGTAACGTGTACATATGTATGCATGTCGCTTTGTACGATATGGTAGTGGCTTTTTTATTTGATTCAATTGATATATAATAAAGGGCATCGTGGCTCAGTGGGACTGTAGACGTGACTGGCTGCTGGTTCAAATCCCACTCAAGGAAATGATAATGATGCGCATATTTTTGGGAAATGCTAGGAAGAAGAAGAAGCTACCTATAGCTAAGCTATATATAGACTACCTATATATATGTTACCTATATATATGTTACCTATAAATATGTTACCTATATATATATGTTACCTATATATATGTTACCTAGAAGTAAAGCATCAACATTAATTTTACCATACTTTAGTTAAACTAATTCTTTGAAATAACATTTTTTTCTTCTGAGATTTTCAATTAACACGTGATTGAAGGTACGTTCAAATTTTGTAAGATGAATGAACTCGATATAAATAACAGTAATATTTTTAATATATTAAATATTTATCTTACATTACCATGCCCTGTAGGGTAGTCAGGGACAGCCTAGTGTCAAGACACTCCGTTCACTACTTTTTTTCATAAATTAAGGCATTCTGTGTTGAGTAACGGACTCGAGTCCGCGGTTAAACTTCCTAGAACCGACAAACGAAAATATATTTTTTAATTATAATCAATACCCGAGTGGGAGTCGAACCCACAACTCATCGTGTACCGTAGAGTCATACGCTGTCGCACTGTGCTACGAAGGTGTCTTAAATATTCACATATAAATTAAAACAAAATTCAGTTTTTAAGTATTTCTCACAGCGTTGTGCTTGGAGAAAATATATTTTCAAGACACTCTGTATGTTTCCACTAAATGCCAAAAAAAAACATTGAGCGGTGGAACTAAACGCCGCGTAACGTGTTTCTTAACGAACACCATTTAAACAATACGATTTCCTCAGAGTTAATCAAACACACACTGTACCATAATTATCTTTTTATTTACTGCGTCGAAAGTCGTGCAACTATTTTATTTCATTTCAAAATACCGAATACTCGCTTATTTTACATTTAAATCGACTGAACATAATGAATGTTTCAATTATGAGATAAAAATTAAAAAAAAAAAAATAAATAATGAAGTCAAAATAATCTGTCATTGTTATAGTTTTATTTAAAAAAAAGATATTTATTTTAAACACAGCTTGACGCTTTATCCCGCATAACAGGATAGTCAAAGTGAACTTAGTGTCAAGACACTTCACCGGTATCCGTTTGAATTGGGTATATTCGAGACACTGTTTGCCAGGCAATGGCGAAACTCAACCCCGCGTTCTGTCTTACCAGAGCGGAGAAATATGTGAGTTTGTGATTGGTGGTAGGTTTGATTCCCACTCAGAGAAACATTTTTAATTAATTATATTATTGTCTAATAGAAGAAGTTAAATGATCTACTATTTACTACAATGATTTTGCTATAAAAAAGCAGCTAAGACACTCCGTTTTTAGTTTTTTTTTGATTATGAAACATTGCGTGTTTAATAACGCAACTTAACACCGCAATTCGACTTTGTAGTGTGAAAATATTCTAAACTCGATTATTTCTACAGACAGACGATATCACACTGTACCATGTTGATAACATCATTTTTTTCAATAATTTTATCACGTTCACGTTTTATCCCGCAGCGCAGCTAGAGACAACATAGTGTCAAGACACTCCGTTGACTGATTTCCACCCGAAATTGAAACATGCGTGCTGAGTGATGAATTCAACGCTGCGTCTTGTCTTACCAAAGCAGAAAAATGAAATTAAAATATTAAATATAATCATTCTTCCTAGTGGAAATCGAACTCACAACAAATCACATTTACAATTAAACACTGTAGCACTGTATCACGATGACTTCACAGGTTTTAAGGATTATTTTCAACTTTCACGTGTATTTGCTTAATGATTTTACTAGTCACTTCGTCACGGCCGGGCGCCGTCGTCACGGTCTAATTTACCAAAGCAGTAACCAAACAAATAAAACACGAAATTAAAACTAACTACACACTTAATTATATATATATATATATATATATATATATATATATATATATATATATATATATATATATATATATATATATATATATATATATATTGTACCCTAAATAAACTATATTACCGCAAAGTTTCATCAAGATGCGTTCAGTAGTTTTTGATTGCAAGGGTATCAAACATACATCTCCGCAAACATTTGCATTTATAATATTAGTATATAAAATCACTACTTCATATTCATCATTCTCAAACTAACTGAAGCCAGGGTGGCGCAGTGGGACAGCGTCTGACCGTAAACGCGACTGGCCGTGATTTCGATACCCGCTCGAGTGTATAAATACGTTTTAAATTTGCTGTCATTTCTCCACATTGATACGACACAGCGCGGCGTTTAATTCATTTTAGGAGAAAAGCAGTCAACGGAGTGTCCTGACACTCTTTGACAAAAATCTGCAATTTGCTTCCTTCACGCATTTCCAAATACTACTGTATATTATATACAAGAAGACATTAAATTCAACTTGAAATACTCCTTTCTGCGCTTGTGAAAAACACAGTCTGTCGAGAGACACGTCTTTATCTAATTATGCTTTAGAAATATTTTTTATATATAATATTAATTGCATTAAGCAAGAATCGAACCTGAACTCAACGCGCATGTATCAAATATAACACCAACTTCACCACACCGGTATCGTATTGGTAGCATTATACACATAACATTAAGATAATCAAACGCTCGCGATATATGTACTTAAAATTTTATAGTTTAATTTTAAAATTTTAAGTTGTAAAATGCCAAAGGTTTATATGTTACGAATAATTATATAACTACGAGGCCGGTCGTGGCGCTGTGTGACAACGCCTGACTATAAGCGCGGTCGGTTGTAGGTTCGACTCCCAATCGGGGGAGTGATTTTATTTAAATTATTTTCACTTCCTCGCTCTGGTAATACAAGGTGCTGCGTTGAGTTCCGTCACAGCACACAATGTCTGGAATTCCGCGGAAAGCAAAGCACGGAGTGTCTTGACACTAGATACTTTCTGTGTTCTCTGTTATGCGGAGTAAAAGCGTGAAGATAAAAAAAAACGTTATAACTATATTTAATATACAACATGTTTATATAGTACTTGAATAGAGACAACGGTCGTAGGTTCGACTGCGTTCAGGGTAAAAAAATATATTCAAAACAAGTTATCTCCCACTCGACTGTAAAACATAGGGTACTTGTCCTCTGTCCTACTACCTCTATAATTATTCGAAGACGCTAAACTTTCATAGGAAACAAGGCAAACAAAAACGAAGTGCGGGATTGAGTTCCACCGATCAACACGGTATGTATCGAATTTGACGTAAGGCGGAGTACAGAGTGTCTTGACACTACTTTCTGTATACCCCGCTATACGGGATATAAGCGTGAAGCAAAAAAAAACAAATTATAACTTCTCACGCCCTATAGTTACACCTGTATGTTATCTGTTTATCAGTTGCAAATAACTTAAGACTTTTATATATTAATAATATATATAACAAAAGAATTCATCAATACCATTCTTTACTTATTTTTTTATTTTATTTTTTTTAACTCCACGCTTTTTATCCCGCATAGCAGGGTAGACAGAAATCACGTAGTGTCAAGAATCTCCATACTCTACTTTCCACTGAATTCAAGACATTACGTGTTGAGTGGTGGAACTAAACACCGCACTTTGTCTTTTACCAGAGCGAGGAAGTGAAAATAATTTAAATGTAATCACTCCCCCGAGTACGGATCGAACCCACAACCGATCGCGTTTACAGTCAGACGCTGTCCCACTGCGCCACAACCGGCCTCCCACTTATACCTATCATACTAAATGAATGGTATGTCTTAAGATAGTATCAAATGCACAAGAAGAACTTTCAATACATTTACTAAAAGTTTATCGTTTAATTTAAGCCTTTCGATTGCAAAAACGTGGTTGAAACCTCGTGAATAGCCATAACTATATATCTATACTACTTTATACACCTATAGTATAGTATAGTATAGTATAGTGTAGTATAGTATAGTATACTATACTGTAGGTGAGAGGAGAGGACCGGCTCACGCACACACGCTCTGGGTAGGGCGAAGGGAAATTTTGGCAATCATTTATTGCTTAAAGTTAATACGATATGTTATAGTGCGACTTCATATTACAAGATTACGAACAAAAATCTTTTTTCTGGGATAAATTCTAGTTAAAAAAAATAAAACATGATAAACTCAACGTGTAATATCTTTAATTCGGTGGAAAGCGAAGTACGGAGTGTCTTGACACTAGGTACTTCCTGTCTACCCTGCTACGCGGGATTAAAGCGTGAAGCTAAAAAATAAAAGAAATATATTAACATACCTTGATTCTTTTTTTAGCTTCACGCTTTTTATCGCGCGTAACAGGGTAAGCAGAAAGCACCTAGTGTCAAGAAACTCCGTACTTTGCTATCCACCGACTTCGAGACATTGCGTGTTGAGTGGTGGAACTCAACGCCGCACTTTGTCTTTTACCAGAGCGAGGAAGTGAAAATAATTTAAATATAATCACTACCTCGAGTGGGGATCGAATTCACAACCGATCGCGTTTACAATCAGACGCTGTCCCACTGCGCCACGACCGGCCTCATACCATAAGTCAATCTGTATATAAGTGTCCAAAAAACTTTAACAGTACATATACCAAAATAACTGTATTTTTTATTTTTGTCTGTCTGTGTGTTTCTTAGTTTCAGCCCTCTGGAACGGTTGGAGCGATTGTGACTAGACTTGCAAATAGCTCGTTCTGTGTGAATGAAATTATAGATGGAACTAGTATTTAATAAATTGCATTCTTTTGACAACTGATCGTTTCTGAAATGAACTTTTTTTAGTACCTAAATTATTATATAAATATTTGTTTTCTTTTATATGAAATCCCTATTAAAATTCTAAGCTTCCAAAGAAATCTACTTGCTTTAATAGCTAAATATTATCGACTAGAAAAAAATCGATTGTTTAACAGAAATATTAAAAGACATTTTAGTAATTTTAAAAGCCAAGTTCAAACATATTTTAATATATAAATTTATTTTTCTACAATTTCGTACTTAATTACTCATTAGAGCTTCATAATTGTATGAAAAAAAAACTAAAATCAAAACATTGCGTGTTGTGTCATAAAGGTAGAAAAATAAACATGTTTTTTTAATTTACTCATTCCCTCAAAAGGAAATCGAACCCACTACCGTTTCAGACGCTATCCCATTGCACCAGTATGAATTCTATCTATATAACTATGCTCAGTAAAGCCAACTTTACCCATTCTACATATTTCTACGCTATGAATAAATGAATAAAACATTTTATAGTTTAACCTACAGAGAAAACGGAAAAGCTTTTAAATTAAATTAAATATTTCTAGCTTTTTATATTCATATATTTTACATTATACAAAGTGCTAGTAATAAAATATTGATAAAATACCTTTCCACACAACGTAACTAAACGCCGCCGTTTTTGAAAACGACGTCGGTAATTAAATATGAATATGAACGTTAAAAACGAAGCGTAGTACAAAGCTCTAGCACTTAACAAGTAGTTTCGATATACAGGTGGAATGAGGAGAACGGAGTGTATTAACACTAGGTTTCTATCTACTCTATTATATAAGAAACACCTTTTCTTAGTAAAAATAATTATTTTCTTATTGAAAATAAAACGCAATCAATAAATAGCATAAAAAAATTGCACAGTATTTTCTCGAACGAGTTTTACCATGTGTCTGTGTGCGTAATCACTTACGTGTGCGTATGTCTTTCTGTGTGTGTGTAACAGTCATTATTCGTAAGTACTAGAGGATAGTTGTATGTATAGATTTCGGGTGTACATTCAACTACATATTGTTATGGTGTGATTTTGATATATTTTTATTGGCTTCACGCTTTTATCCCGCATAGCAGGGTAGACAGAAAGTACCTAGTGCCAAGACACTCTGTACTTCGCTTTCCACAATATTCGAGACATTGCATGTTGAATAGTGGACCTCAACGCTGAACTTTTTGTTAACAAAGCGAGGTAGTGAGAATAATTTAAATATAATTACTCTCTCGAGTTGGAATCAAACCCACAGCCGATCATGTTTACAGTCAGACGCTATCCCACTGCGACCGACAAATAATATATATAAATAGCAGTTTTTATACATTTTAAATGAAACTATTCTATTTTTAAATGAATTAATGAAATAACGAAACTTTTACAGCGGGCTACTGTAAAAGATTTCAAATGTAGGATTTCTAAAATATTCAATATTCGTATAATATTAGATACTTATAATTATTAATAAACAATAAGACTAAGAGAAGAATAAGACACTAGCTGTACCTGTGACTTCTTCCTTACAGAATCTAACATCTCTGGACGTTTATTTTACATTTCTAAAATAAAAGTAGACTAAGGCACCCCTTCTGATAGCATCTCTCTGCCATTGAAAGTCCCTTCGAAATCAGCGCAGCTTTTTAAATTGGTCTAGTTAAAAATAAGTTCAATTTTTTAGATTAAATTGTTGAGATTAGCCAAAACAAAAAGACAGACAGACTAACAAAATTGTAAAATAAAAGTAATTTAGTAAAAAGCGATTATTTTAATATTACAAATAGATACTCCAACAACCACTACTGCTAATTTTCATAAAACGTTATTATGTAAAATTATTAAAATAAACATATAAATTCATTTCATGAGAAAATCCCTTTACTGTTTTCCTAGAAAGTGAAGCTAACAAGCTTACATGTAAAAGCTTTTAAATCGAATTTAATCAATGACGTTCGAAACTCTGTACTCTAATTGAACTAATTGGTGTTGATCTAAGTCTTTAAATTTGTTTTTTTATACAAAATGGATATCTATTTCTAAAAATTATATTAAATAAATAAAAATTTTAGTTCGACATTAACGTGATAAGCGTGGCCAAGTTATTTGTAATAATATATAAAATAAATTCTTTATAAATAAAATTAAATATCTCTTAATAAATATTATGAAGAGATAATTTCCACGTAGCTATACAATTATGAAACAGTATTAAAAATTAAAAGCATCTAACTATAAACGCGATCGATTCTGGGTTCAATTCCTATTAAAGCGAATTGTTCTCATTTCTTCGCTCTGGTAAAACAAAGCGTATCGTTGAGTTCTGCGACTTAACACGCAATGTCTTCAAATTGGCGGAAAGTGGAGTGTGGAGTATTTTGACACTAATCCTATAATATATATAATACTTCCTGTCTATCTTGCTATGCGGGATAAAAGCGTGAAGCTAAAAAAAAAATACTTTTTAGATAGGTAAAAAAAGGTATAATGGCAAGACACTTCGTTCATTACTTTTTGTGTGAATTCTATAATTTCCTTGTTAAGTTATAGAATTTAAAGATACATTTTATTTTACCAGATTGGCTAAAGAAAGAAGAGATTCAAATATTTTCAATCCCTCGAGTAGAGATCGTTTAAAATTAAGCGCTGTGTCTACGACGTTGACTCGATTATATTTATAATATTAATATAATATAATAAAAAGAAAGCAAAGTTCGATATGAAAAATACGCTTTAATATCTTCTAACAAAACAATTCGTGTAATGTGTACGTAATGCTGTAATATATTTATAATAAAATATTTAAATTTATTCTTAGTACAGTTATAGTAAAAATAATAAACAAAATCATTATTATTTATTAATTTAACGTACATTCTTTATATAATTAAAAAGTAAATTAATTTAACATGCTAGAAAATATTACATATATATTCGTAATAGGTACTACAACATCGCCATTATTTAACTTGAACTTGGCTTGACAAGCTGCTGCGTTTCTAAATATATAACTTTGATATATACGAGCCAACAGTTACAACAGTCTTAACAAACGTAAAATTGTGAAATAAGGAGAATAAAGCAGTTATTAAATATTAAAATTGATTTTGTATATTATATACTTATTTTATATTTTTTTACTTTTCTTTTATTTTATATTAAACAGTATTTAATGGTGTAAAAAAGAAAATGATTCGTCAAAAAAGTAAAAAATAAAGTATTATTAACTCTAGGTCTTTTCTGTTTTTTTATGAAAGACTACGTAAGGAAGTCGCGTGAATATATTCTTTATTCACGCAAGCTGTTAACAAGCACTTTCCAATCGTCAATCAATATAAAATGTCAGTATTGTCAGTCCCACGAAACGTTACCACCGGCTCAGAAGGCTGCTCTAAACAGTTGCTGTTTTTAAATATAGTTTCACAATGCGTTCTTCTATAATTTATAAGACATTTCCTAAACTTATATACAAAAAGAGCTTTCTTAAATCAATTGACATTTACTCAGAAACAAAGAGAGTGACTTGTCACTAAGGTCTCCTACAAAATATAAAAAATATTAACACAAAATATAAGTTAAATACTTTTGTAGATAAACCAAACAACTCAATTGCCTAGCGCAATGACTAACAAGAGAAACAGGTTCAAATCCAGCTCCGTTCAAAATTTCATATTAATCAAATCACATATTTTAC
Organism: Dryadula phaetusa; assembly: GCA_032432895.1. Lineage (NCBI taxonomy): Eukaryota > Metazoa > Arthropoda > Insecta > Lepidoptera > Nymphalidae > Dryadula > Dryadula phaetusa. The sequence goes on from JAOYRS010000036.1 coordinate 1,012,178, forward strand.
ATGTAATTTCGTTTTCCACTGTACTTTGAGAATTCAAGCACCCGCACTTGAGCTAACTGCCAAAATCGGCGCATGCGCATAGGTCAAACGCACTCAATCCGTCTCGCTCGCACACGTGTAAACGAGCGAGACAGATGCACACCACCAAATATGCAGTCGACCAAGTATGCAATGGTGATTTTTTTGCCATTTTTCATCTCCTTTTTAATATACTTAAGAACAGATTAGATGGAATTGCGATTGTTGTTTGTTTGTAAATATTTTTTCATTATCAGTAATGTGTTAGAAATAAAAATAATTTAAGTTAATATTTAAACTGTGTAGTTGAAAATATTATAAAAGTCTAGATACATATTTAAAGCCATTTTTAACTACTTCATAACTAACTATTTCACTTAAAGATTTCAAATTTGGTTTAAAAATTAAAACTTGCAAATAATAAGAGGCCGGTCATGGCGCAGTGAGACTGCGTCTGGCTGTAAACGCGGTCGGTTGTGGCTTCGATCTCCACTCGGAGGAATGATTATAATAAAAGTATTTTCGCTCTGGTGTGACAAAGGGCGGCGTTGAGTTCCGCGCACTCAACACGCAATGTCTCGAATTCTGCGGAATACGGAGTGACTTTACGGAGTTAAAAAACGCATCTCAAACTGTTGCTTATATATTAACATCCACATATCGTCATTTTTATTACTGACTGACCATTGATACCATATGACTGACAAGTAAAATAAACAGAATTAATTCAGTTTTTACAAAGTTTTCATTTAAAATGCAACATATTAATATTGTAATTATGGTAAAATATAAAATATATAAAAAAACATTAAATAATACCTTTATTTACGGAAAATATTTGTAGATTTTAGATATTAATAAAGTATAGAGTGTTAAATATATTATAACTTAGTTACTATTTTTTTCAGTTAAATTGCAGTAGTGACAAAGAGGTGTTTATTTCAATACGGAAACAAAAAAAAAATATTTATTTTTATGACAATTATTAAAAATATACGAAAATATGGAAATGTTACCGTTTCGGATATCACAGGGAACAGATTATCAGGAGTGACATGACACGCCACTCTTCAATTTTTTGGACACTTTAAAGACATCACGTTGTGTATCAAAATTCAGCACACACACACACACACACACACACACATATATATATATATATATATATGTGTGTGTGTATATATATGTATATATATACTCAACCCAGAGTTACAAAGTTAATTAGACATCTAAATCGCACTTCAATAAATGTATTATTGTTATAAACACCTTAATACAACTTTATATTGAATTTGAATATGAATAAGAAAACAAAATGAGAATTTAATCTAAGTGTATTCCCTGGATACAAATAAATTTAGGTAGCAAAGTAGAACGAGGGGTTGCGACTGTCATATTTTAATAAAACATGTCCTTTCTAACCGTGGTACTAAATATTGTCACCCCTGCGTGTGGTTTTGTATAAAAAGATGTTAAAAAACACGGTAATAAAAGCAAAATCAAAATCTCTCTTATCAATTCAGTTGTATTATATGTAAAATATATTCAATGTAAAATATATTCGTATTAAACTGTCAGTTTTGTCAGTCGAATCTCAGAGATTTCGATTCGAAAGAGAATCTCAACAAAAGAAGTAGAGTTGTCAAATAACCAAGACACTTCGTTCTTATTGCACTTTGAATAGCGGAACTGAACGCTGTGTTTTGACTCATGTAAACCCACACTGAATCACATTTACAGAGAGCAATATCTCAATCCGGTGCAATTGGCCTCGTTTTTAAAATTATATTAATTAAAATTACATCAAATGATATAAATCTACGATTACGGCATTACACTTAACTCTTAACTACTGTTCTTAAGAGTATCAGTGTAGTATTAAAAAATATTATTTTTATTATTTAAATAAATAAAAAATAAGAAAAACACACATTTTTAAAAAACCTAACAAATGAAATTGAATGCACGAATTCAAACCCACTCCCTTAGAAACCAAGTTTTATTGTATATTTTAATACTAAAAACCGTTTAACAAAACTAAATCCACTTCACATACATTCAAAGTACAAACGCCTGTAAAAAATAAAAAGCAATGTTACATTTACACAGTTTCACTGTTCGCTGTTTGTAAGGGGAACGAAATGAAACGCCCAATTAAACACTATAACGCTATAATATAACGCTGTAGTACGGAGCAAATTAAATTATTCAAGAACTAAAGCTGTCCACTATTGTATTATAATATAATCAAACGTCACAGAACACCAACTTCAAATAATTTTTCATATCAGTTGATGTAAATTTTATTCGTTTTAACCAACTTTAAAAAAAAGAGGTTACAAGATTGACATGTATGCATGTAATATTGTTACGATTTGAGTATGATGATCCGTTTGGGTTTCCAAACACGTGCGCACAATTTGGTAAGTGTATGTTTGTTTGTTTGTTCACGAATTTATCTAAAACTAAATGACATATTGAGATGATTTTAATTTAAGTAACACTTCAAGTTATTGAACGGCCTAAGTGTCATCAAAATCGGTCTATGACTTTTAGATATATAAGTAGATTACTCGCAAAAAAACATAGGTTGGTAGTTATACAATTATTATGCAGTCGTTTTATTTTTTATAAATCAGATCATTTTTACCTCAACAATTTATTTTAATATATTTAGTTTTAATATTTTCACACACATACTCAAAAGGCCGGTCGTGGTGTAGTGGGACAGCGTCTGATTGTAAACGCGATCGGTTGTGGGTTCGTTTCCCATTCGGGGGAGTGATTATCATTCCCGCTCTGGCAGTAACGACTGTTGCACTCTGCATATAATTTTAAATAAAACTATTTCAAACAGATTAATAACGTATATTTTAGTAGACATACCTGTGACCACAAACGAAACGCTAGGTTTCCAAAAATGTATTTTCGAATACCAAAATATACGCAATTAATCCGTTTAAAATAGTTCCATTAAAAATGTGTAATAAGCGCAAAAATCAAAGATTCTATTCTATATATAATCTTAGGTTTTTGTCGTTTTTTTTTTAATTTTTGTTAGTGTTGAAAGTGTTAGTGATTTAAACAAATAAATAAAAATTATCAGTTTTTGGTATGCTCAGGTATTCCTATTGGAAACTTCCGGACCCATTACTTTAATAGTGAAAATATATGAAAGGCATAATGAGTGATGCGTTGTTTGTTTGATACGTTTTTGTTTTTTTAGCTTTGCGCTTTTTGTCTTGCATAGCAGGGTAGACAGAAAGTACCTAGTGTCAAGACACTCTGTACTTCGCTTTCCACCGAATTGCGTGTTGAGTGGTGGAACTCAACGCCGCACTTTGTCTTACCAGAGCGAGGAAGTGACAATAATTTTAATATAACCACTTTCCCGTGGGGAAATCGAACCCACAACCGATCATATTACAGTCAGACGCTGTCCCACGACCGGCCCCAATTCGCTCAATCACAATCGGCTCGGTATTGTATATTAATATGACAATTATATTATAAGTTGTAAGATGTATTAGTGAAATATTGGTTTTTCAAATGTGACTTGTAATGATTTAATTACCTATAAAGATTATGATAATTATTATTATTAGTATTGTGTTTACTCTTTATCTTCCTTAAATAACATCGACTGTCCTCAGAAATCCTGGAAGGATTCTTCCAGTCTCAATATACTAATTTCATATTTAATACTCATCGTACATACCTGTTGGTGGTTGTTTTCTGGCTTATCACTGCTATCTGATACTGACGAGTCTGATGGCTTCTTGCACCATGTAGGGCACCATCGCCGGAGCATACATCTGTAAACAAATATATTTATCAATTTATAAAACAAGCACCCAGCAGCTCACGCACAGAAAGGTACTCAAAAAAACCTAGTGTCAAGACATTCTGTTGACTGCTTTCCGCCCAAGAATGATTTAGTCAAAAATCCAATTCCAGGTTTTGTCTTATAATAAAATAAGAGATCACTCCCCCGTGAGTGGGTATCGAACTCACAACCAATCCCATTTTCAGTCAGAAAATCATAATCACTTATTTTCGTTATTCACTGCATGACCAACGGATTACGAAACTGACGAAATTATAAGAAGCATTAAGCTGAAATCTGGAAAGAAAGGTCGTTTAGGATACTCTCTAGAAGAGCATGAAAATGTTTAGTTCTAGGTCTAGATTCTAAAAGACATAACGAGTTATAATATATTATATAATATTAATTAATATTAACTAAATTCATATCTACATAATTTTCCTTGAGAAAGGAATTTAAATAAAGTGTACAAATTTAAGCCTGGGTTTTCTTGTACAAAATATTAAAATAGCGGCGTGATGAACTTTTGCTAATGTACATTTTAGATAATTTAAGCCTACATACCCACATGGTATATTGAACCATATTACGTTACCATTAAACCATACAACAACAACCTTATATATTATAGACAAAAAGAAGTACGTGTTCAGGTGGTGTGGGCACGTTGAGAAGAAGAGTGATAAAAGAATGGTGAGAAAGATTTATAAAGCAAAGGTAAGTGGTACGAGAGGTGAAGGGAGACCTTGGATGACCTTCAAAAACACAGTATACTAAGATACTGGAGGAAGGTCACGTAAAAAGCATGAAGACCCTCTGAAGTGTTTGAAGAGAGTAATGACTGTGGACGAGGCAAAAGAGGTATTCAGGGATGCGTTCGGCGCTCCGTTCTGAGTCTGACTGACCCCTCAGGGGATAAAGCGTGAAAGAAAAAAATGGTTGAGTTGAGTTCTTTGAATTTACATCCTTTTTCTTAGACAAAAATCAGATATTCATTATTAATAACAAGATAGTAGGAGCTATAAATATGACTTTTATATAAAATTTAAATAAATTTTAGACCAATCTTAGAGCAGAGACAGTATCTGACTGTAAATGTAATCAGTTGTGGGTTTGATTATCATATTTACTATTTTTAAGTGTCATTCCACACTTAGGATTAGAAAACATTTTTGAAAAAACGTATAAAAATTTGCACGCATCGGGATTCGAACCCGCGCCTCTTGGATACCGTCCAAGCGCTCCGACCGCTAAGCCATGCGTTCTACTATCAGCTGCGTCGAAATTCTTATACGTTTTTGTTACAACTTATTTATGTTGTTAGCATCTCTGTAGAGAGATTTTTACAAATTTCTACTACTTAAAGATAATTAATAAATAATCGTTTAACAAGAAAGATTCCTATTTTATTTTAATATTTACTATTTTTAAAGTGTTATTCCACACTTAGGATTAGAAAACATTTATGAAAAACGTATAAAAATTTTTTAAACGCATGGTTTAGCGGTCAGAGCGCTTGGACGGTATCCGGTATTTTCATTCCTCGCTTTGGTAAAACAAAACGCGGTGTTGAGTTCCGCCACTCACGTCGCAATGTATCGAATTCGAAACACTGTGGAGTACAGGGTGTCTTGACACTAAGTACTTCCTGTCTACCCTGATTACTACTATAATTATGAGCGAATCGATGGAACATCTATATGTAAACCCCCAATGATTTTGAACCTGCAACAGTCTGAAGATGTACACTAACTGGCAATACGCCATATAGTCGTCTTTCAACTTCGAAAGTCAACCAGAATTCATGACAGAAAAGTAACGCGCAGAAGTTTTGACGCCTTTTGAATTAGCCCCTCAGAAGTTAGAATCCTATTATGGACTGTCGATGAAGTTCTAAGAGATTTTATTATACAATCGGCCTTTGTGGTGAAGTCCTAAATAAGTCATAATAATAATATTGACGTACAGTAGAACAGTAATTGCTGTATACCAGATGGTTACGTGTTCAATTTCCACTCGTGGTAAAATTATATTTACGTGTATATTGGTTTTGTTTATTAATTATGGAAAAAGATATATCGCGGTTAAGTTCCGCAAGTTAATACAAAATATTCTGAAATTGAGTGAAGAGTGAAATGGAGAGTTCTCTCTGTCTAAAATTTTAAACGTATTTGGTGTTCTAAAACATTTTTGTACCCATAATATATTGTTCTTGTAATAGATTAAAATTTACTTATTTCTTAGCTTTACTTTTTTTAGACAATTCGAGACATTGCGTGTTGAATGGTGGTCTTACCAGATCGACGAAATAAAAATAATTTAAATTTAATCAATTCCCAGAGTGGGAATCGAACCATTAACCGATCACTTTTACAGTCAGACGCTGTCCCACCGTGCCATGATCAGACTTACGTGGAGTAAGTCTGGTTAAATATAAGAAATCATAATTTTTTTTACGCACTATAATTTCCTATTAAGCTCTTAACTAAAAAAACTACAATATTTCTCCAATAGACAATACGAAAAAACTTCGATAAAGATAAAATAGAAGAGTTTGCTCAATTCCAACCAGTTGTTTACATGTGACTCAGACCCGGAAGTGACGTTTGGCATTAGTCTTTGGACGAAGTCCAGTTCAGAACTCATCCGTTTCCTGTCAACGTAAGCTTGATATTTTTCAAACTATTAAGGAAATTTGGCGAAAAACCACAATAAATAAATAAATAAGAAAACATTTTTAAAAAACTTCTTTTTCGGAGTCTAGCCCGCGCCTCTTGGAAACCTTACAAGCGCTCTGACTGCTAAACCAAGCATTCTACTGCCGACTGCACCTAATTTATATAGGCTTTATAATAGCTTATTTACGTTGTTAGTGTCTGTAGAGAGATTTTTACAGATAAATAAGAACTTTTTGGGATCGAAGATGAGACGAGAGACTTAATGTTAGTGACCCTTGCCAGCCGTACACAACTGTACCAGTTGTGTAAGACTGCAGCATTCCATCCGTTACGAGCGCACCAGGGCGCATAAAGTTAGGGCGTCCCCCTAAGGCGACGCGTACTAGTGCATCCCCGCTGGTATGAAAAGTGAAACGAGGCGTTAGAGATCGCCACTCAACACGCAATGTCGGAGACAGTGGGATGTTGAAGACTGAGCTACAAATAGCTAAGTGGAATGTAAGAGGAGGGATGCCACAGAACATGAATGAGCTTTTAAATTTAATGGATGAGAAAGATCTGGACGTTATTTGTGTGACTGAGACCAAAACCAGGTTTGCCAGGCAACCGAGGCGCCATCTGGGCTGGAGTTTCAGAAGGAAAACGAGGATATGAAGGTATAGGTGTGTTATTGTCCTCTCGATTGGTGATTGTAACGTTAGAATACAAGACGATCAACCCGAGGCTGCTCTGGGTTTGCTTCAAGCTGGGGATAACAAGAATATTCATGTTAGCAATGTATGCGCCCGTATCTTCAGCTGTATCAAGTGAACTAGAGGAGTTCTGGGAGAGTGTAAGAGAAGATGTAGGTAATGTAAGAGAGAATGAAAAGCTAATTGTATGTGGTGATTTGAACGGATGGGTCGGCACCACAAGAGATGGTTACGATGGCTGGTAAGCTCATATTGGAATTATGTAAAAAGAAGGATTTGTTTGTGGTAAACACGATATTTGATCACAAACAAATTCACATTTATATTTATGTATACGTGGGAACGATTTCATACCAGATCAACGTATTAGCAACCAATTTATGGGTAGCATGTGTTTATGAGTGCCGTCTTGGGAACAGACCATCATTTAATGGTTGCTAGAATAATTTAGAAAAGGCATTTGACAGGGTTGTAAGAAAGGAGTTATATTTAATCTATAAGTATCTACCAAACTGCCCCGATACAATGTGAGCGGACCCGTCACCATTCTGAAAGACGGGCGTGAAAGTAATGGTCTAAAAGTAAATGCGAATAAAAATAAAATTCTAGTATTTGAAAGAGATGAAGAAAGAACGGAATGTAAGATTAAGAGAAATAGAAAGATATTAGAATAAGTGAATTAGGTGGTATATCTGGGAAGTATGTTTAGTAGAGCTAGAAGATATGAAATGGATGTAGAAAGGCGTAGGTAACAGGTTTAACATGTTTAATAATATATAAGTATAATATATGCATTTATATAAATATATTTAATTATAATAATTAATTCATTATTGAGTTTGAGTGTTTGAGTGGAGTTAGTTGTTTTGGTTCAATATGATGACAATGTTTTGACTTGACTATGGATTTGAGGAAATATGAAAAGATGTATCAGACAGTTGTAAATAGTTATTTAAATATGTAGAGTTAAGTATTTATATGTAAAGTACATTTATAATTTAATATTTTTATCATTAACTTATTTTATTGAGAAAGTGATTTGACTAATTGTAAAACATATGAAAGGGCAGTAATATTGTGCTTAATAGATTCATTGTTGGTTGAGAATAGAGGCTGGAGGCTGGAGTCCATCTGAAGGTAAAGGCGCGTAACGTTGTTATTATTCTTAATTGTTATTTTAAAAATATTATTTAAATTTTTTATATTTAAATAATATTTTTAAAATAACAATTAAGAATAATAACATTTGAATATAATATTGGTACTTGTTTTATGTTGTTGTAAAACTAGTAAATTAAATATTATTGTTATATTAAGAGCAACTGTTGAGTTTCTTTCCAGCTCTTCTCGGCAGGAACTGCTTTCTGAGCTGGTGGTAGCTTATTTGAGTAATTTAGTTAAATAAAGATTATTTAATTTGACTAAAATATATAAATTATAATATATAGAACATTACTTAATAATATTTAATTCAGTTTCTAACAAATGAATGAAAAATGAATGCTGTAAAGATGCGTTTTTTTCGTAGGATATGCGGAGTAAGTTTAACTGGCCGAATATGAAGCGAAGAAATACGCAGAATAGCAATTGTAAGCGGGAATGTCATAATAATAATAAAAAATAACGTCCTCAGGTGTTTTGGACACGTTGAGAGAATGAGTGATGTAAGAATGGTATGGTATGATTTATGAAGTCAAGGTGAGTAGTCTAAAAGGTCGGAGAAGACCTCGGTGGACCTTCGAAAACACAGTATCGAAGATACTGGAGGAAGGTCACGTAAAAACGATGAGGACCTCCCAAAGGACATAAAGACGCTAATTCAGAGGGACCGTAGCGATTAGCGCTCCGTCTTTTCTGACTACCCCGCCACACTTTGTCTTACAGGAAGTGAAAATAATTTAAATACAACCACTACCCCACGTGGGAATCAAACCCACGTAAAACGCTGGCCCACTGCCCAACGACCAAACTCTAAAATGAAAGATAAAAGTTAAAAATTCATCCAAAGGGAATAATTAACCCACAACCACTGCACTCAGCTGCATTGATGCACTTCCATTAAAAGTATTTTACTCAAAGTAAACCCTGTATCGTAGTGGGACAGCGTTGAACTCTAAATGGTTAGACGGTCAGGAAAACAACCCCTTCCACCCTCGCTCTAATAAATAAAAGAACAGCGTTGAGCATCGTCACTTGTCGTACAACATCTTTAATTCAGACAGAGGCCGGAAAATGGTGTAAAGTTGACTAGGTGAATTGAATTAAAACAATTTAATCTTTTACTAAACTAAGTTGTTCTGAGAGTATTACCTCTAAGCCTTTACCTGTAAAAGGATCTCAATATTTATATTGAAGGGTTAGAAATATCTTCAAAATATAGAATCACCTTTATGGGGAAATTGTAACCTATCTGGTTGCAAAGAATAATTACGTAGTCGAATCTTGCTTGAAGAAAACTTAATTTTTAACTTTTTTTTTATTAATAAAAAAAATGTTGATAAGCGGAATTTTATTAAGTATACTAAATTGAAATTAAGTCATTGTGTGTTGAATGGGAACTCAACGCCGCACTTTATCTAACAGAATGGAGAGAAGAAAATGAATTAAACGTACTATAAGTGTAAAATAAATATTATTCATGTTTCTGTTAATTGTATGTATTGGAAATTCATTTAAATAAACAAAAAAGAACCCAACTTTTATTTTTATTTTCTAACATACTTTTTCGAATAAAAGCGTAGAGTGATTTTTTATCAGAATAATTTTTGTTGAAAGACTCAAGGCTGAATACTCAGTGCCTGGCTCGTGGCGTGATTAGATGTGAGTTCCATCTCCATCGGGGGAGTGATTATATTTAATCACTCTCACTTCCTTATCCTAGTAAGAACAAAGTGCGGCGTAGAATTCCACCACTCAACACGCAATGTCTCAAATTTGTCGGAAAGTGAAGTATAGAGTGTCTTGACACTGGATAGTTTCTGTCTACCTTGATAAGCGGGATAAAAGCGTGAAGCTTAAAACAATATTAGCACCGACACCTCTGCTCAATATATTTATTAAATTACACCGACGAAGGGTGGCCACGAGGGTATTCTGACAAATTCAGTTCGCCTAATTGCTTGTCATCCCATTATATACATACGTATATAACATATTATTGTAGGCTCTATATATATATATATATATATATATATATATATATATATATATTTATATTACTTTATTATTATAATTATTTCTTAGGTTATGTGGCGATAACTAACCTTAACTATAGGAAAATAGTATATTTTGTTAATCTTAATTTGTATGACTAGTTTTTTTTTAAAGCATAAAACACAACAAAGCTGGGTAGATATAAAAATATCTAGTGTCAAGACACTCCGTACTCCTTATGATATATATAAAGTGTTTTGAAATACTTACAATGAGAAAAAAAATTAAATTAAACTATTTTAAAGGAATTAATCGCGTATATTTTTATATTCAATAATAAATTTTTAAAAAACCGAAGGTTTCAAACACTACAATTGTCCAGCTAGCTACAAAAGTACATCAATAATTATAATTTAATATAATTTCATTTAAAAAAACACGAAATTCATACATCAAAAACATATTTAGAATAGGCATAAATATTTAAACCTTTCTATTAAATTCTTTATACCTTTATACTATTTATTGCAAAGTTACTATTAGTCTTATTATTTCTTATTATTTTATAATTACTTCTGCAAAGTTTCACCTTGATCTGTTCAGTATTTTTTGTATGAAAAGATAACAAACATCCACCCGATCCCACCAACTTATTCAGTAACAATATTATTGGGATAGTGTACATGATACATATATATATACATCTAACATCAAAGACTACAGGCGTTATTAAATTATCACGAATATTGACAGACTGATCAATCGTTTATTAAGTTAGTTTAAGCACGAATTTGGTACAATTTACAACTTAATATCTTTTGTTAGCATAGTTTATTTAGAAATAGATAATATTGAATCCTTAATATTAGAAAGTAAGGGGAATTCATTTTATCTCAATAGATATATTTCAAAGGAAAGGATAAAAAAACCCACACTATTTTCTAACGATACCTATATAAGTCGGAGATTAAATCCACAAGGGACTCTCACCCGAGGAGGCTCGGATCGTGGGTTCGGTGCTATCCATTTTGCTAATTCTGACGTAATTTTTATTATTTTAATATATATCACGTGTCTACCCTCTGGCCCGCTGGACTGACGACATACGCAAGGTTGCCGGAGCGGACTGGATGAGGGTTGCGGAGGACCGGGATGTTTGGCGCAAACTTGGGGAGGCCTATATCCAGCAGTGGACTGCGATTGGCTGACGACGACGACGACGTGTATTCTAACACTATTAACATATCATCAGTATAAAAAATTATAATAGTAATTAAAATGTATAAAACGGCCGTTAATTTTGGTTCTACACTACCTCGTTAAGTCACACCTCGATAAGTTTAAAGTCAACAAATCTCGAAAAATATGTTTTGTTGCATTCTTTTTAAAAACTTTTAAAACCTTGATTACTCGAAGTCTCAAATAAACAATGTCCCTAGAAACCACTTTCGTACATACTATAACTCTAAATATTTAATTGGACCTCTGTATCTCGAACTTGATACTAATTTATTTTATAATCTTTACTGATCGATTATTTTCACGCTGTAACTTGAAATATATTATTATATACATTCTTATAAATAATTTTAATTTCCACACAAGAATATATAAAATGCAGCGTTGGTTTCCGCAAAATATATATACTATATATGCAAAAAACTAGGTAGGTATATGAACTAAGAACTTCACGGTTTTACCCCGCACAGTAGTCTGGACACAAAAAGTACCTATTGTCGAGACACTCCGTACTTCGCTTTCCACCGAATTCGAGACAAAGCATGTCGAGTGGTGGAACTCAACGCCGCACTTTGTCTTACCAGAGCGAGAAAGTGAAAATAACCGGTTGGAACTTTTTTTTAACTATATAAAACTTCAAATATTATTATTATTTTCTATTCTAAGCTAACAATCCCTCAGTATTACCGAATTTAATCAATAAAACAAATGAAATAACATTTGAGCGCTGTCATAGAAAACCAATCCGAATAAAGTAAAGGCATAAAGCCCAACCTTTAACCAAAGCACTCATCGATAACCCCTTCCTAAATTATAACCGCACAGTTGCAATAGAATAAATTTATATTCTCCTATACTAACATAATGAGGCCGGTCGTGGCGGGACAGCGTCTGACTGTGAACGCGATCGGTTGTGGGTTCGATCCCCACTTGAGGGAGTGATTATATATAAATTATTTTCAATTTCTCGCTCTCATGAAAGAGTGCGACGTTGAGTTCCACCATTCAACACGTAATGTCTCGAATTCGGTGGAAAGCGTAGTACGGAGTGTCTTGACACTAGGTACTTTCTATCTACCCTGCTATACGGGATAAAATTATAATACGGAAATCTTTCGCTCTTAAAGAAAAGGAAAAAGTTACACTAAGTTTCTTGCGCCCATTCTCCTAAGGTACAGTCATTAAATTTAGTGAAATGGTGGTGAATTATTTGTCGTTTAAAAAAATGAGGTATAATATTTTTTATTTCAGATAAAACCTGTAATAATAATTGGTAGTGGGTTCGATCCCTACTCGGAGAAACGAACCATTTTCTATATTTTTTGCCGTCACTTAACACTCGGGATTCAGGCTGAGTGACGAACGGAGTGTTTTAATACAAGGCTTTCTACTCTGCTATACAAAAAATAACTTTTTTATTTATTTAAAATTCCTTCCTACATAGTTGTTATTTACAAATAAACAAAAACCATACACAAGTATTGCAAAAAAAAAAAGAAATTATGAACCTATCAAATAAATACTAGGCAAATTATGAAAAAAATTGCAAGGCTTACCTAATCAAAAGCGTGGCGAAGAGTACAGTCAACAGCGGCAGAAGCGTGGCGAAGCACGCCAGGAACAACGTCTGCACGTCCGTGAAACCTGAAAACATGGACACAACTGCGACAGGTCATATGCCTACAGGTCTGTCACCTGAAGCAGGCAAGTAGATAAAGCTTTGTTACCATATTATAATAAATTACAATTTAAAATTAATTTATATAATGAAGTATCTTAAAAGTGTTTTTTTAACAGGATAAACAAAAAGTACTTAGTGTCAAGATACTCCATACTTCGCTTTTCCCCGTATTCGAGACATTGCCTGTCGAGTGCTTGGAACTCAACGCCGCACTTTGGCTTACCAGAGCAAGAAAGTGAAAATAGTATAAATATAATCACTTCCCCGAGTGAGAATCGAACCCACAACCGATCGCGTTTATAGTCGGACGCTGTCCCACTGCGGTACGACCGGCCTCAAAAAAAGTAAGTTATAGAAAAATGTAAGATAATTCTAAATAACGGAGAATGAAAATAACAGAGAACACAAAAAGAAGAGAAGAATACAGAAATATGACATATGCTGCAGTCTCAATCTCTATCTTTCATTCTTTACTCATATTTTTAATTATTTATTCCTAAAGAAGCTATCGTGGTGAATTGGAACAGCGTCTGATTGCAAGCACGATTGGTTGTAAGTTCGAATTCTATTAGTAGAAATAATTTGAAATAAATTTTACAGTCGAGAAGAAAGCGGTTAACGGCGTAACTTGATATTGGATTATCTCAACCCACCCTGCCAAAGTTTGGGAGCAAAAACGTAACATTGTTCGATTTCCTAGCCAGTTTAATACTAAAGATGTCATAGTAACACATTTGAGCTTATATAACTATACACTCGATGGTTGTTAGTTCGATTCCCATAAGGAATATTTTTTTATGGAGAAAATAGAAACTGACAGACGAATGTCACCTGAGTCTACCGGCGACCACGGACTACTATAAAGTGTTCGAAACGTCTGGTGACCAAAAATATATTTTCGAATACCCAAATATACGCAATTAATCCGGTTTAAAATAGTTTTTAAAAAAATAGAAACTATTACGTGTCTAATAACGTATATCATCTGCACCTTGATCAAAGTTGACAAGAATGAAAAAGACTTCAAAATTATTAATATTATAATATTAGGAGGGCTCCTCCCTCCTAATATTATAATATTCATAATCTTTCCTCGCACAGTGCAGACGGATTTTAATTTTTATTTTAAAGGGCCCCTTAAGTATAACATTTCGTCACAAATTTCGTCCAAACACAGCACCGAGCTCTTCTCCGCAATACCAATCTCGCACATGCACTCTCACGGTGAACCCATGTCATATATTATTATTATACACAGATTCTACGATATAAAGGAGAACGGAGTGAACCTCGATTGAAAATATGATCACTCAAGATAAATAATTAATGGTAAAATATAATTACAGTAAAGGCTGGTCGTGACCTAGTAGGACAGCGTCTGACTGTAATCGCGATCTGTAATGGATTCGATTATTATGATTATATCTACTTTAATATCATTTTCTCGCTCGGGTAAGACAAAGCACGATGTTGAGTTCCGCCACTCTACACGCAATGTCTCGAATTCGGCGGAAAGTGGAATAATTGTTTTGTACACTAGGTACTTCCTGTCTACTGTGCTATACGGAATAAAAGCGTAGTAAAGATTATGTTTTTAAAATATATTTTTATTAATATAAATGCAGAATGCTTAAAATGTTAAAAAATGGTAAAATATCATTTTCTTTGTTTTACTATTTTTAAAGTATCATTCCACGCTTAGAATAAATCAACCTTTAAAGTCGTTTAAAAAGTAGAGGCAAAATATAAATAAATTATGTTGCATATATATATATATATATATATATATATATATATATACTTTTTCCTATACTTGTATAACATAAACATATTCTAAAAAATAATTGAATACATACAAGTACATACAATTTTACGTACATACAGACATACATACATATATACATATATAGACATAAAAATACAAAAGACTACAAGTAAACAACCTTGCCCTAGTTCAGAAAGAACTAAGACAACGGGTGACATTTTAATCAACAAAGGTATGAATAAAATATGAGATTTCTTTCTTTTCAAGTAAATAATAATACAAATATTATATAGGGGATGTTTTCCCAATCTTGGCATTTGGAGTGCGGCGTTTAATTCCGCTAATTAGCACGTGATATCTACGCACAAGAAAGAAAAGGAAATTTTAAAATTCAATATAAAGTATAAAAGTAGTTATAAGAAGTAACTATCTACTAATCCATAATAGTTACGAAGCTATAACTTTTAAGTAAATGTCACCTAAGCGAAATTTAGTATAGAGTTAGAAACAAGTGTCAAGACACTCCGTTGACTGCTTTCCGCCAAAAATTGAGACTTTTTTTAGCTTCACGCTTTTCATTCCCCATAGAAAGGCAAACAGAAAGTACCTATTTTCAATCATTTTCACTCCGTACTTCGCCTGCCACCGAATCGGAATATTGCATGTTGAGTGATGGAACTTAACGCCGCACTTTGTCTTACCAGAGCGATAAAGTGAAAATAATTTAAATATAATAACTCCTAAAGCGGGAATTGAACCCACAACCGATCGTATTTACAATCAGAGGCTAGCACTAGTAGTTCTTGAGTACAAATTAAGTCTATAGGCTTTTATTCTATGGATTTATTCAACATGAAAATTTCACTGTCACTCCTAGATCAATGTCTGACAATATTAACCTGTTCTTAATTTGTTCCGTTTAATTTATTACATACATTTGTATTGGTTTGAAACTGTTTTACATCATTTGTATTATAGATGTGTTAGGTAATGACCATTATGGCGCAGTATGCAGTATACCCTTTGCGGGGTAATATATATATATATATATATATATATATATATATATATATATATATATATATATATATATATATATATATTTATATATATATATATATATATATATATATATATATATATATATATATATATATTAAACTTGTTAAAGTTAAAATATTGAAAAGGCTAACTGACTATATGTGGAGTATAACACCGTTTTGATAAATATTTCGAATTATGCATACACAGCCGAGTGTAATAAGAGGCTGTAGTAGTCCAGTGGGACTGCAGTGATAAACGCGATTAGTTTTCGATTCAATTTCGAATCATAGAATTCTTTCCACTTATATAAAGAACGGCGTTAAATTTCGAAGGTCAACAATTAAAGTCTGCAAGTCTTTCGAAAATTCGCTCACAATACTACATTCATTATGCGTATCTTGTTATATCGAAAGAAGAGAATTAGAAATAGAATAGATAGTTGAGTGAGGCCGGTCGTGGCGCAGTGTGACAGCGTCTGACTGTAAACGCGACCGGTTGTAGGTTTAATTCCCACACGGGGGAGTGATTATATTTAAAATTATTTCCACTTCTTTGCTCTGGTAAGACAAAATGCGGCGTTGAGTTCCACCTCTTAAGACGCAATGTCTTGAATCTGGTGGGAAGCGAAGTACGCAGTGTATTGACTTACTGTCTACCCTGCTATGCGGGATAAAAAGCGTAGAAGCTAAAAAAAATAACGAATTGTAATTATTTTCATGAGTGGTATTGGTTATATATTAGAAGTATTAAATGTTCCCAGGCTAGATTCGAATCCTTTACCATCTCATCAAGTATACAAACAATTGGTTGTATGTTCTGTGCTCAGAAGAATGCTTATATTTAAAAAAAAAACATTTTGGTAACATAAAACTCAGTGTTGAGCTCCGTACAAAATACAAAATGTTTCAGAGAATATGTATGTTTACAGAGCAGGACTCTCAAATAGTGCACGACCATTCTATTCTCCGCTTTCACCTTTCATCCGTTACGTATTAAGTAGCGGAACTCAACGCCGCGCTTTGACTTAATGAAGTGAAAAATATATTTAAAATAAAATAATATAATCATTTCCCTCAACTGCAACCCATTCTCTATGAGTTCTACAAATGTAGAGGAAGATCTACAAAAATCCTATTAGATAGTAAGCGATGCTATCAGAATCCAAAAAGGGCATACATTCCTGTTCGTTTGTCAAAAAGGTTGTTTTAGGCCTTAGGAGTACCGAGTTACTTCGTTTAATGACATGGGTGAAAAAAATACATGGGATAATTGGTTGGTTTAGATATTGTAAAGACGAATATGGAATAAGCTTTGGTAACTCTGACTCAATTGGCTATAATCCCGACGAGATAGTTCAGAATTCGAATCCAGATTGGGAACATTTTGTATTAATAATATTAAGACTATTGTAGCGCAGTGGTTGTCTGACTGTAGACGTGGTACACTCATGGGAATGATTATAATTTATTTTTCCATCCTGGTACCTCTAAGCGCAGCGTTAAGTTACTGCGTTACTCATCTAAGAAATATCAACATTTTTAATATAATACGAGAAATGCATATTGATAAATAAAAATAACACTTTCAGAAGTTATCCCTATATGTTAGAGCATTCAAATATGTAATCATTGAAATCAATCCAATATATATATATATATATATATATATATATATATATATATATATATATTCTATATATAGTATATTACTAGTGAGTGTGAAATTTTGTTTGCGTGAAGCAACTAATGCTAAAATTTTGTTGAACAAATAACTTTACATTGATATAATTTTCTTATTTATGAGCTGATTAAAAAAACAACAAAGAAGAGAAGGTGTTTTAAAATACAATAGTGAAAACTATAGTAAATATCGGTTAAGATCTTTCAAATTTTTTTTAGGTAGACAGAAATCACCTAACATCAAGACTTTCCGTATTCCGCTTTCTACCGAATTCAAGATATTGCGTGTTGAGTGGCGGAACTGAATGCCGCGTTTTGTCTTACCAGAGCGAGGAAATGAATATAACTTAAATGTAATCATTCCCACGAGTGGGATCCAACCCACGACCGGCCCTGCGTTTATAAATACTTTCATAATAGGTTTTCTGATAAATCTTCCATGTACAGACGGTTACATTTTTAGTATATGTATAGACCTTTTAAACTTAGTAAAGTTAAATACTTATTGAATATATGGAGCATGACACCGTTATGACAAAAATACAACTTATTTTTTTTTATTTTATTTTTTTAGCTTCACGCTTTTATCCCGCATAGCAGGGTAGACAGAAAGTACCTAGTGTCAAGACACTCCGTACTTCGCTTTCCACCGAAGTCGAGACATTGCGTGTTGAGTGGTGGAACTCAACGCCGCACTTTGTCTTTACCAGAGCGAGGAAGTAAAAATAATTTAACTCCCCCGAGTGGGGATCGAACCCATAACCGATCGCGTTTACAGTCAGACGCTGTCACACTGCGCCACGACCGGCCGACAACTTAATCCCAAATCGATAAATTCTGTTAGAATACACACGTAAAATATATTGAAATAATAATAATCTCAGGTTTAAAAGAATAGGGAGCACTGAATACAACCTACTACTGGTAATTCAACGAGTAAAGGGACTTTAATTGCTGACTTATATAGGCGTTGAGCAAAGTAAGGCAAATCATAGTTCAAAAGGAGGGTAGGTGTTTTGTAATAATATTATTATTCAAATGACGATAGTAATATACAATGTTACCTATTTATAAATAAATTACGCTAGCAATTCTTTCCACTCATACAAAGAACGACGTTAAACTCCGCAGGTCGACATGGAAATTGTGCAAATCTTGCAAAAATTGCGGAACACCGTGTCTTGATATTAATGACAACTATCTTGCTATGCCGAAAATGGCATTTGACAATAAGAAATAGAGAATTGACACTATGAAAATAAAAAAAAATCACTTTCAGAGTCAAATTTTTTTTCTTTCTAATAGAAAAACAAAGCGAACGGAGATGTATGAAGTATAAAATTTGGCACAGTTATAGTTTATATAGAGCAATGAGTGCAGAGTTCTAACACTTTTTAAAAATAACTCATTAAAATATATTAATGAAATGACATACACGTTGTAAAGGCAATGTATTGTCAACGGGACATCTAGTATTAATGAAGCCGCTATAATCATTTTACTTTAAACCCAAAGCAACTGCGCCATAATGGTCATTACCTAATACATCTATAATATAAATGGGGTAAACAGTTTCAAACCAATACAAATGTATGTAATAAATTAAACGGAACAAGTTAAGAACAGGTTAATATTGTCAGACATTGATCTGGGAGTGACAGTGAAGCATTCATGTTGAATAAATCCATAGAATAAAAGCCTATAGACTTAATTTATGGTAGAGAATAAAAAATATATTTTTTACTATGTTTAATGTGTTAATTCACACTTAGGATTAGAAAACATTAACATAAAATTTTGAACGCGTATATATATATATATATATATATATATATATATATATATAAATTAATTATACGCTTATTTATTACATATATTAAGCCTTTCAGGTCAAGGTGGCACCATACAGACAGCATCTAACTTTTAATACGATCGGTTGTGATTTCGGTTGTCATCCGAAGAAATGATTGCATTTAAAATTATTTTCAGCACAGAGTTGAGCTCACTCAACACATGTCTCAATTTCTAATAGAAAGCAGTCAGCAGAGTGTCTTGTCACTAGGTCTTTTCTGGCTACCCCGCTATATGGGATAAAGCGTGAAGCTGCTTTTAGCCTTCATTATTTTACAAAGTGGCCAGTGCATTTTCGGGTATGATATATTTTAATCTAAGTAGTGGTCTCTGACTTGCTCTGACTATGTAATTTCACATTATAAAGGCAAGAGGTAGAAAATAATAATTTTACTCAAATCTTCAATTTTCATTTCTATATGAAATATCGATAATGATTTATGTATATAATTTACCTCGAGATAAATTTTCTTAGAGATGACAAGTAATCGCGTACAGACAGACTCTAAACATTTACGTATAAAAGAATAGTATAAATTTATATGAATTTGTGTGAATGAAGTGTATTTTAGAAACTAAAGAAAAAGAACTATAAAATAATGTATAAAATTTAAACGTGTCGGTATTTGAACCCGCCGTTCTTGGACACGGTCTAAGATGTATACCCAATTAACCCTTACATTATTATAAAGAGCGATGTCGTAATTCTTATACGTTTGTTAGAAACATTGTATTTTTTTATTTCATACGTTTCTATAATATTAACAAAAGATTGATTGATTGAAGAAAGATAGAAAAATCGTATGGCTTCACGCTTTTATCCCGCATAGCAGGGTAGATAAAAAGTACCTAGTATAAAGACACTCCGTACTTCGCTTTCCACCGAATTAGAGACATTGCGCGTTGAATGGTGGAACTCAACGCCGCACTTTGTCTTACTAGAGCGAGGAAGTGAAAATAATTTAAATTAATTTTAAGTTACTGTGATAAAAACTGTGGATATTAAATATTAAAGTAAATTTGATTGAGTTTTATAATAAAGTATTTACATCCAAGTGGCGCGGGTTTGAAACCCGCTGCGTTCAAATTTTTATATGTTAATTCAAAATATTTTTTAATTCAAAGTGTGGAACAACACTTTAAAAATAATAAAATAGGATGAAATTGATTTCTTATTTCCAATAAAGGTCACTATTTTCTCCTTTATCTAAAATCACAATACATATATAATAAGATATAATTTCAAGCAAAATAGAATAATTACTCACTTGTGTCCGGCGCCACGTCGTTGTCAACATTGTGCGCTGTTATATTCGCCAAATTGTAAGCACTTTTGTTTTCATTTATATTCGAGGGCTTGATTACTTCTACGAGTTCAACATAATCGACTTTTCTCAACACGTCACTGCTGTTACGACTGTCCTTGTCCAAATTGTTGCCATTAAAAGGATCTTTGGTTCCATTACCACTGTCATTTATCTTAGCGGCTATGAGAAATTCAAATTTTGGCACCTCTGCGAATTCAGCACCCGATCTGAACAATATATCGGTTAATCTCTCTTCTCTATCGGATTCCGAATCGATCATCTCATCCAACAAGGGGCTTGATATGTTCAGTTGTTTTTCGAAACCTTCAGGATCATTTTTGGGCATTTCCAATATACTAAAGTTGTCCTTGTTATTATTTCGCGACAGTGCTTCATCCCTGTCCTGTTCAGCGTTCACGATCGCCTCCATTTGCGTGTTCGAACTTTTATTCGTTTCTTCTGGCGTTTCCTCCTCACCGGCAACGATAAGCGTATCAGAATTAGATTCTACGGGTATGTGAAAAGTGCTGTTATTTGGAAAATTCATAATTATATCTGTCGAATTGTAGGAATAGGGGCGTGAGTGGACCAAGTCGACGGACAACAGTGCGTTGAGCAAAAAATACATCAGCTTTAATTTCACATTCGTCATTTTCCTATCGTTTTTGTTTCTGGTCAAATATCCATCTTAAATATTAAAAGCACTTTTCTTACATTTTTATTCCATACTCGTTGGAGCTAATCTGAAACAACGATAACTATTAAGTATAAAAGTTTTTATGATCAGATTTTCTAAATAAATTATAAAGTTGCTGTTTTTTATCAACCAAGTTTGCTAAAAAGCTAAAAGGAAAGGAGCCCAATATAATACGATTTCCTTCGCGAATGAAACATGACATGTATCTTTAATGGACATTTTTATGCTGAAAATATATTGCGAAAAACTGAAATATATTTAAAACGACGTACAATTTATCAAATTGCTAATGGTGCTTTTGTATTCGGTGACCTCATTCTGGAAATAGCATCTCGACTAAAATATTACCCATGTCAATATTGTTACTGTTGTTTTAATATTTAACTTGTAATTAACATGGGATTTGGTGTTCTTCAAAGCATGTAAAGCTCTTTCATGTGGCTTCAACTCCTCCATCTCCATCTCAAAGCCGTCGTGACGCAATGGATGTGCGTAAAAGGAAAAGCGACTGGTTGTGGGTTCATCAACAATGGGAGAAAAGATATATTTCAATATTTTATTTATTTTTTTCGCTGTGGTGAGGCTTTGATTTTCATTACTGTGCACGAAAAATCTGCAGAGGAAAAAAGGCTGCGGAGAGCCTACATTATATAAGAAAAGGGAACTGTGAGAACAACTAACAAATCTCTTCTTTATCCTAGTATCTACTTTTTGTTTTACATAATTAGCACAAAACAAGAAGAAAGTACAATTAACACAACAAATTTAATTTTGTTTAAACAGTACTAAGTAAACATTATTTTTTTTACTTCTTCACGCTTTATCCCGCATAGCAGGTTAGACAGAAAGTACCTATTCAAGACACTTCGTACTGCACTTTTCGCCGAATCCGAGACACTGCGTGTTGAGTGACGATACTCAACGCCGCACTTTATTTTACTAAAGCGAGGAAGTGAAAATAATTTAAATATAATCGTTTCTGCGAGTAGGAATCGAATCCACAACCGATCGCATTTACAGTCTGATGCTGATCCAATGCGCCACGACCGGCCATTTAATAATATTTTTGTATATTGTAATACAATAACTCCATTCCACCATACCTCTGTTACAGAGTGTCAGGCAAATTATCTATTTGCACGCAGTCAATATATAGCCGATTCTAATTAATTACCGCAAGTGAAGAAAAACTTTCTTCTATATAAGTGTGAAATGCTCATTATTATACAAATGACACTGTTATAAGTGTATCCATTTTAAACGTTATAATCGCGTATGGTTTGCTTTTTGATAATACATTGATAACCCGACGTAACCAAAATAAAATATATACACACATAGAGAGACAGTAACATCTCCGAGTCTTCTAAGATTAAACCCTTTAAATTGTATAAAAAAATAATAAAATATTTTCTTTAACTTCACACTTTTATCCCGCATAGCAGGGTAGACAGAAAGTACCTAGTATCATGACACTCCATATTTCGCCTTCCACCGAATACGAGACATTGCGTGTTGAGCGGTGCAACTCAACGCCGCACTTTGTCTTTTACCAGAGCGAGGAAGTGAAAATAATTTAATTATAATCACACTCTCAAGTGGGGATCGGACCCACAACCGATTGCGTTTACAGTCAGACGCTGTCCCACTGCGCCACGACTGACCAACACTATACACGTCCATACTTTTTGTTACATTAATATAAAAATTATTAATGTAACAAAAATTATGGACCTATTTTAAACGATTTAATCGTGTATATTTCGGTATACTGAAGTCATCTCAGTCTACCTGTGACGACGGACTACTGTAAAGTGTTCGAAACGTCAGATGTCCAATAACGTATTTTTTTAACTTTCGCTCTGCTAAAGACAAAGTGCGGCGTTGAGTTTCACCACTCAACACACAATGTCTCGAACTCGGTGGAAAGCGAAGTACGGAGTATCTTGACACTAAGTACTTTCTGTCTACCCTGCTACGCGAGATAAAAGCGTGAAGCTAAAAAATGGAATTTTCAAACACTCAAATATAATCCGTTATAATCCGTTTCATTCAAAATAGTAGTAATAGTATATCTTATAGATATAAATGACAATCCATAGTTTTTGATAAGTTTTCTACTATACAAGCAAATAATAGGGCGAACGAACAGATGCTAACCTTATTACAAGATTAATCAATAAACAATGTATACTCAAGTCTATACAATGATATCTCGAGAAGGAGTGCTTGGTATAGCAAAGTTAAAATTATATTTTTAGAATAATACCGTTTTATAGCTTTAAAGAATTCATAGATAATGTATAGACCTGTTTTATTTAATATGAAATAATTAAATGATTTGTACTAAGAAATAATTATATTATAACTTGTAAGATGGGTTGAGGCCGGTCGTGGCGCAGTGGGACAGCGTCTGTTAGTAAACACGATCGGTTATGTGTTCGATCCCCACTCGGGGGAGTGATTATATTTAAATTATTTTCACTTCCTTCGCTCTGGTAAAGACAAAAAGCGGCTTTGAGTTCCACCACTCAAAACACAACGTTTCGAATTCGGTGGAAAGCGAAGTACGAAGTGTCTTAACACTAGATACTTTCTGTATATCCTTCTAAGTTGGATAAAAGCGTGAAACGGAAAATAAACAATTGTTTTGTAATAAACTAAATACCAAAGATGATTGAGACTAACATTATCTTACTTTGTAATATTCGAATGTAACGTAAGTGATAATATTTATTTCAGTTTTTAGACATTTTAAATGTAACTGTCATACTGTAATTGATACAAAAAAAAAACAAAAAAATCAGCTTTTATACCTAAGGGTCAAGTGTACTAAATTTTCAATTCTCTCGCAAATTTTAAGTAACATGACTAAATTGACTTATTATAGAGATAAAAAAAGTGTCATAAAAATCAGTCCATCCGTTCCTGATATTAGCCGGAACAAATAGACAGATGGACAGACAGATAAAATTTGTAAGAAGATATATATATATATATATATATATATATATATATATATATATATATATATACATATATATATATATATATATATATGTGGGAATGTAGTCCTCTTAAATGTGATCTGAATGGCTCTGACGCAAAATCGATATTAAGAATTCCAATAGAACCTTACAACGATGAAATTCCATCAGAATACTAGATATTGAATACAACATTAGGTATGTTATACTACTATACTATACTATACTATAATATACTTCTGCTACGTTCTTTCAGGTGAATGGAAACTGTAATAGTGAAATGGGTGTACAGTAGTGTTATACATGCATACAAAATTTTATGTATTTTTTGCAAATATTTTTGTCTCTCTTTACATTTTGACGCTTTATGCCGTATAGCAGAGAAAAGAATATGAAGACACTCCGTTCACCATTTTCCGTCTCAATTCAAGAGTATATTAAGTGCCGGAACTCAATGTCACTCTTGGCTTAACAAAGGCGGAGAAATAAAACATTTAAATTTAATCATTGGCTTGGTGGGAACAGAATCACACAACCAATTGCGTTTACAATCAGATTCTGTCTCACTGAGCAATGATAGTCATATTACTCGAGAATATTTTATTGAATATTTTTATCCCTTGAAAATTGGAAGCCGCAGTGGCGCAGTGTGACAGCGTCTGACTGTAAACGCGATCGGTTGTGAGTTCAATCCCCACTCGGAGGAGTGATTATATTTAAATTATTTTCACATCCTCCCTCTGGTAAGACGTTGCGGCGTTGAGTTCTAACACACAACACGCAATATCTCAAATTCGGTGGAAAGCGAAGTACAGTGTGTCTTGAAACTAGGTATTTCCTGTCTACCCTGTTATGCGGGATAAAAGCGTGAGGCTAAAATAAAAAAAAACAACAAGTGACAATTGATACCTTTGAAGCAAACTGAAGCATTTCATTCCCAAGACGTGTTAACATAAATATTTACGCATTTTATAAAAGACAGTATAAATATTAGAATTTTAGTCACACACCTTACAGTATCTCTAAAACTTGGTAAAATTTAATTTAATAAATTTAATTTAATAAAATTTAATTTAATTTAATAAATTTACTTCTTAAAATTTCAACGGAATTTGTGAGATACGAAGAAGTGTGAAAATAAAAATGTACGACAAATAAGAAATTGTACAGTACTAAAGTATACAGTACTATAGCAGTAGATATTACTACTATTTGAAATCAAAATTAAAAAACAAAATTAAATCTACATATTAAACTCAACTTAATTGATTTTTCAATTTTCCTAAAATTCAGAAAATACAGAATAAACTAAATAATCAAAGCATAATAAAAATCAAAGTGCGGCGTTGAGTTCCGCCACTCAACACGTAATGTCACGAATTCGACGGAAAGCGATGTACGGAGTGTGCTGACACTTGGTACTTTTTGCCTACCCTGCTAAGCGGGATAAAACCATGGAGCTAAAAAAAAGTCAGAAATGGTTGGTATTACATAATTTTTTTACTAAAAATATGAACGCCACACATTGAAAGTTTTGATTTAGTTTAAATTAAGATCTTGACTCCCAATATTCTATATGGTTTATATACATCTATATACTATTAATAATAAAATTTACATAAAGGCACTGAAAGCGTGATATCTAAAGAAAATAACGGTTGAATATGTGAAACCATACTTCTCGCTGAAAGGACTATCAGTTAAGTGCCAAAGTAACATTACAATGACATTAGGCTTGCCCTTAGAGGTATATTTTGGGCGGATCATATTTGTATACGGTCAATATGTATCAATATTTTTCTATTTTATAAGGAATATCGTCGTGGTTTGGTTTGACTGTAGATGTGGTTTATGGGTTCAGTTCCCAATCGGAATCAGTTTATGTAAAAATTATTTTATCTTCTCTTTGATTATGTAAAGCGTGGTGTTATGTTGGGTATACAACACGCAAGGTCTATATTTAGAGCAGATAGAGAAGTGTCTTAACACTAGATTATCTCTAACTAACCTACTGTACATGGGAAAAAGCGTAAAACTAATTTATTTATTAGTTAAAATTAGAATTATCTGCTTATGCCATAACGGTTTATGGAAGAATTTTGAATTGTTTTAGGATGAAAATGAATTAAGTTACTTTATACCTAGCGGAGTAGTAAGATAAGTTAGACACTGTCATACTTTGTACCAGGTGTCCAGAAGCCGATGCATTGAAAATATAGACTTATATTTTAGTACTGATTACAGACTTTAATACTTAAATGCAAAAATTTAATCTGCATGATTTTAAATAATATTAAATTATCAGTGAGACAGAGTTTGACTGTAAACGCGATCGGTTGTGGGTTCGATCCCCATTCGGGGGAGTGATTATATTTCAATTATTTTCACTTCCTCGCTCTGATAAAGATAAAGTGCGGCGTTGAATTCCACCACTCAACACTCAATATCTCGAATTCGGTGGATAGCGAAGTACAGTACGAAGTCTTGACACAGGTACTTTCTGTCTACCCTGCTATGCGGGACAAAAGTGTGAAGCTAAAAAAACTATATAAATATAAAAATTCTATGCCTATTTTTATCGTATTAAAATGAATACATAAATAAGTCGACTATTGTATTCACGCGTCAAAATATATAAACAATCTAATCATTCACACACTTAGGATAAAAACAACACAATTTTAGAAAAAATCTAAACATTTTGGACATATTTGAACCTGTGTATCTTGAATACCGCTCAAACGGTTCGACCACTAAGCCATACGTCCTTTCCTATCCTATCAGTTTTCTAAAAATGTTATAGCTAGACTCTATCCTTTTACTAATGGTTTAAGGAACGTAAAAGCAGGTGTAGTATACTTGCTTTTCCACTGCCAGATGTTTATGTGTTACTTGAGAGGGGAAACGTGTTGCCGCATGAAATCCCTTGCTCCATACAAACTATAGTATTGTTACTTATGTCTTCACTAACTTTTATACTTGGTTTTCCTCGGCTTTTGCTATTTGTTTGGAATTTCAGATCTTAGTAAAAATTTATAAAAAAAATATTGCAATTTATTTATCGTCATCATTGTTTCAGCCTTCTAACGCATGCTGCTGGACATAGGCTTTCTCCAAGAATATTCACGACGATCTATCCTGCGCTTCCCGCATCCAGGAGCTGTTTGTAACCTTGATGAGATCGTCGGTCCACTTGGTTTTACCAGATACTCTCTGAGCGTCGTCCAGTAAGTGGTCGCCATTCGAGAACCTTTCCATCCCAACGACCATCAGTTCTTCCCACCCACTGCCCCTCCAGCAGAGCAATTCTTCGAGGAATGTTGGTAACTTTTGTTCTTTTACGTATATCTTAGTTACTGATTCTATAATTTTGGGGAAATACCAAGAATTGCTCTCCATTTATGCATATTTAAATAAAACTGAGGTTACCGAGCATAGTGAAGCAGTGAGTCCGCATCTGACTGCAAGCGAGATAAAGATATAGAAATTTTAGAAAGCTAACATTTTAAGTGAGTAAAAAAAACTCTATATCTCTGAGAAAAGATAAAAAAAGTACATAAAGATATATTAAACGGCCCGTTTCGTGATAAAAGATGGGCGCCATAAATCGTCCCGCTACCAAGTCGCCACTGTTTCGCCATAAATATTGAGTTATTGTCATTTATCTTGACTTGTCCCAGCTTATATTTCACCAGTTAGTGTCATTTTTATTTTCAGACACTAGAATGGTAAAAATTGCTCGGTAATTTTTTATTAAATATAGAAATGTGTCCTGGTATTTGCCATATTTTATACCATTTTTTTTTAAATATTTTTTTTTATAAAATGGTAAAAATATGGCAAATACCAGGTTCACAATTCTTATGCCGCATAGCAGGGTAGACAGAAAGTATCCAGTGTCAAAAGATACTTTCCGCCGACTTTTTTTTATTGGTGGAAATCAACGCCGCACTTTGACTTACCAGAGGACGGAGGTGAAAATAATTTAAATATAACCGCTCCCCCGAATAGGAATCGAACCCACAAAGAATTATGCTGAGTGTAGCTAAAAAAAAGGATTTTAAATTTTTATTTAACTTTCCCATGTCAACTGAGAATATTTATTGTCAAAAACGCTACTCTCCGCTTTCTTAATATGTTATTAAAGGCCGTTATAGCGCAGTGGGACAGCGTCTGCCTGTAAACGTAAATGGCTGTGGATTTGATTTCCACTAGATGGAACGATCTTCAGTTCAAACAAAGCGCAGCGTTATGTTCCGATCTTGACACTATCTTCTCTTTGAATACCTTTGTTAATAGTTGTAATGTGTGTAAAAATTTAAGCTGTAAAAAACAAAAGATATACGCAATTTTAGTTACCTAATAATTGTAATAAAGTACCATATTCTTATTACAGTCACGTTTTAGCCGCATAGCAGAGTAGATAGGAACTACCCACTATCAAGACACTTCTTACTTCTTTTTCAACCGAATTCGAGACATTGCGTATTGAATAGCGGAACTCAACGCCCACACTTTGTCTAAACAGAGCTAGGAAGTGCATATAATTAAAATATAATAACTGCATCGAGTGAGAATCAAACCCACAACCGATCGAGTTTACAGTCAGACGCTGTCCCACTGCGCCACGACTGTAATTTTTTTTTTAGCTTCAAGTTTTTTTATCCCGCATAGCAGGGTAGACAGAAAGTACCTAGTGTCAAGACACTCCGTACTTCGCTTTCCACCGAAGTCGAGACATTGCGTGTTGAGTGGTGGAACTCAACGCCGCACTTTGTATTTACCAGAGCGAGAAAGTGAAAATAATTTAAATATAATCACTCCCCCGAGTGGGGGTTGAACCCAAATTTAATATATATACTCATAATCATAGTGTTCACCGCATCACCGCATACAAAGTTAAAACACGAAATTATCACTTTGATGGGAACAATGCCATACACGATGCTTTTATTAAATTTGTTGGCAGTTTTAAAATGAACGTGCACGCTGACGAGACAGTACATACTGTTCTATTCATCAGTGTAATCTATCATCCCCCGACGGATGCTGGGATTAAGATAACGTATGATACTAGGTTTTAATTATGGGAGATAAAATATTGTATATTATTATTAATATATTATTTCCAATAAAGCATCCACTCACGGCTTTTGCCGCTCAATAAGATGAATGTAAATATAAGGCCATCTATGTACTACCTCGTTTCATACACTATCTTTGTTCAATTTTAATAAAAGATATATATAATCATAAACGGACAGCTTCACGCTTTATCTCTTGCGGATTAGACAGGGAGGAGCGCCAAACGCTACGGTCCCTGCATACGTCTTTCGCCTCATTCACAGTCTCATTTACCCTCTTCATACATGCTCCTCAGGGGATCCTCATACTTTTTACGTGACCTTCCTCCAGTATCAATGATACTGTGTTTTCAAAGGTCATCATTCATTCTCTCAACGTGCCCAAACCACCTGAGCACGTTCTTCTTCACTCTCATTATAACATTCTGGGAATCTCTTCGCTGCATAAACGATCAGCTAAACTGTTTCCGCATATCCTGCTAAGAGAGCGCTTTTGTACAGCATTCATCTTTCTTTCATTGTTCTAGTTACTTCTAGGTAGTTATCTTTAGAAGAGGCGTTGAACGTTAATATTTTGTACAATAATTAATAATAGAAGCCATTGTGACGCAGTGGAAACCCTCCTAACTGTGATCGCGTTTGGTTGCAGCTTCAATCCCCACTAGGCGTACATATAATATTAAAAAATTATTTTTATTTCACCTGCGGTAAGACAAAGCGCGGTGAAGTCGCCACTCCACCCACAATGTCTCGATTTTAGCAAGCAGTCAACGAAGTGTCTTGACATTAGGTTGTCCCTGACTACCCTGCTATGCGAATTGAAGCGTGAAGCTGATTTTATGAATATATAAATAACATGTGCTAAAAACTCCGCTAAGTGACTGACTGACAAAAACTATAAAGCTTGTATTTAGCTCCCAATAGCATAATGACCATAAAAACTAAGAAAAGATAATAATTTGAAACAGAAAAAGGGTGGAGGTCGGTGGTGGCGCAGTGTGGCAGCGTCTGTCTGTAAATATTAGACCGGTTGTGAGTTCTATTCCCACTCGAAGGAGTGATTGTATTTAAATTATCTCCACTTTTTAGCTCTACTAATACAAAGTGCGGCATTGTGTTGGAGTTAAGTTGAGTTTTAACACTCAACACGCAATGTCTCGAATTCGGTGGAAAGCGAAGTACAGAAGTGACTTAACACTAGTTTCTTTCTGTCTACCCTACTGTGCGGGATAAAAGCGTGAAGCAAAAAGTAAGAAAAAAGAAAAGAGGGGTTTGTAACTTCAAAAGATATAGGTCGATGGCCTAAGTTTCAATGATAAAGGGTTCAGAATGAAAATCTAAACCATATGTATATACATTCTTTCCTTACTACTTACTGCTTAATGATCGGAATTGAGACGCTGTGCGTTGACAGGCGAACCTAAATCCGCGGTTTATCTTGCTAGTGCGGAAATATATAAATATTAATCTAGTAAGACCTTTGATTTTCGCGATTTTTACATATTTTAAAGGAAGCTATTTTAGACGGATTAATCGCATATATTTTGTACAAGTAAAAAAAAAATCCAAACTTTATTTTCGAATATACGCGTTTTATCCACTTTAAATATTATCATGAGAATAAATCATTTCCCCAGTATTGATATAATTGAACACACAATAAATGGGGTTTACAGTCACACACTTTCCCACTGCGCCAGGACGGCTTGCTTACTTAATACATACTTAAATATAAATTTGAATATCTTAGAATAAAAAGAATAAAAAATAAAATAATTTTAATATTATTCAAGCGTAAAGCCTGATGTAACCGTCTGTCTGCAAACAAAAAAGCGGTATATTTCGATGGATCCCGGTGTCAATCTGGCAACGTGCCATGTGCAGGGATCAAAACGTACGAAAGGGCAGTCAACTTAAATTTCCACTGCAACATAGACACAGTTTTTTTTACAATTTCGCGATTTTCACGCTTGTCGAGTGACGGAATTCAACGCCGCGTTTTGTTTTAATAAAGCGGTAAATAATAAAAATACAATTATTTCCCCGAGTGGGAATCAAAAGTTAGATCTTGCACAATGTCAAATTTAACACCATATTTCCTCGGTTAATTTTTAATCTATATTGAGAAATATAGAAATCAAAAGAACATGGAGAAGCTTAAAAGGCTCTTATATTAACACTGTACTCTTTCTACTGTTCTCCCATCCTCTACATCGATACCGTTATCAATAACAACAGATATTTGAAATTAAATGGACGATTTATATATTTGTCAGACTGTAAACGCGATTGGTTGAAGCTTCGAATCCCAGTCAGGAGAATGATTATATTTAAATTATTTTCATTTCCTAGCTCTGATAAAACAAAACGCGGTGTTGAATTCCGTTACTCAACACGCAATATCTCGAATTTCGACGAAAATTAATGCGGAGTACGCAGTATCTTGACACTAGGTACTTCCCATCTACTCTACTATGCGGGATATAAGCGTGAAGCTAAAAAATATATTCCTTCCTGGATAGCAGACTAGCCATAGTGTCTAGACACTCCATCCTCCACCGTTCCACCTCAAAACATTTTTCTCTAGAGTACGTGAATAACACTTTAAAAAGTGTTTAAAATAAAAATGTGAAAGGAACACGATGACGACGAATAAAATATAATAATTAATTATACATTAACTATAACCATTTTAATGCTTACAATTAATATGAAATTATTAAAGTTTAATAAGAGTATGATCATAACAAGCGAAACAATGTTCAGCGTTGTGTGAAACACGCTCAGCCGAGTATGGAAATGTGCACACAAACGAATATCAACTAAGAATTACTAATGAAGTACTGTAGTTTTAATATTCGTATAAAATATTAATTTCACACATAGATTTGAGTTAGCACATGGTCAACTTGTTTTCAAAACACACTATAACCAGATTCATAAAAAAACATATAATAAAAACTTATATAAACTGTTCTATACGAAATGGATGTGGAAAGACGTATTGCTGCCGGTAACAGGTTTAACGGTGCTCTTGCTGCATTGATGCAACGGCAGGTACGCTGAACCTGCACGTGTTGCCGTTCACAATGCAGTACAGATACCGAAGTTGTTATATGGCAGCGAAACGTGGGTGTGTCAAAAGAAGAATGAAAGAAAGATGAATGCAGTAGAGATAAAATCTCTTCGTCGGATATGCGGAGTCAGTTCAGCTGATCGTATATGCAGCGAAGAGATACGCAGTATAGCAGGTGTAAGCGTGAATGTCATAATAAGAATGAAGAAGAACGTGCTCAGGTGGTTTGGGCACGTGGAAAGAATGAGCGATGAAAGAATAGTAAAAAAGATGTATGAAGCCAAGGTGGGGGGGACGAGAGGTCGGGGGAGACCTCGGTTGACTTTCGAAAACACAGTATCGAAGATACTGGAGGAAGGTCACGTAAAAAGAATGAGGACCCCCCCAAGGGCATGCATGAAGAGGATAATGACTGTGGACGAGGCGAAAGAGATATGCAGGGACCGTAGCGTTTGGCGCTCCGTACTCTCTGATTACCCCGCCAGGGATGAAGCGTGAAGCAAAAAAAAAAATGTTCTCTAATCCTACGTGTGGAAAAACACTTTAAAAATAGTCAAAATATTAAAATAATTTCTGAATAATTTTAGGGTAGCCGATATTTGTAAAAATCTGTTTACAGAGGTGCTAACAACGTAAATAAGTTGTAGCAAAACTTATAAGAATTTCGACGCAGTTGACAGTAGCACGAATAGCTTAACGCTTAGAGCGCTTGGATAGTTTCTAAGATGCGCGGATTCGAATCATTTTTAAAAAAATGTTTTCTAATCCTAAGTATGGAATAACACTTTAAAAATAATAAAAACCAGATTCTTACTGTTTCCTGTTTAAACCAAAACAACCTGATGAAATCAAGATACTTCACTATTCTCCGCTTTTAACTCTAATTCACATTAGGTGTTTAGATACAAAAAGCGTTTTATTTGCAACAACGGAAAAACGAAGGCAATGTTAAATATAATAATCATTACCATGTAATTTCTCGAGACATTTTGTGTGGAAAAAAATAAACGGAGTGTCTCGACACTAGGTTGTTTCTGACCGCCCTGCTGTGCTCGATAAAGCGTGAAGATAATCAAAGAAATAAACATTATAATACGAAAACAAATGAACAACGTATACTAAAACATTGAAATCCGCAGAAACATTACAGTACCTACAATCGCAGCGAAATGTCATTAAAGAAACACCTGCTTTGCTACTTACTTTATCTGCTTAGTTTAGGGAGGTCCCTCGTATAAAATATCGATAATAATTATATTTAATAAGATCTTTGATTTTCGCGATGTTTATACATTTTAAATGAAACTATTTTAAATGGTTTGATCGCGTATATTTTGGTACTCAAAAATACATTTTTGGACAACTGACGTTTCAGACACTTTACAGTAGTCCGTGGTCTACCTGTGAATATGGACTACTGTAAAGTGTTCGAAATATCAGTTGTCCAAAAATGTATTTTCGAATACCAAAATATACGCGATTAGTCAATTCGTTTAAAATATTTTCATTTAAAATAATTATACTTATTTAAATCGCTTGCCAATTTAATTTAAAAGAGAACATATAGATAACATAATACGTTTTACCTTCTGCACCATACAAGAGTCTTTGCTTGGTTTGTCTTAGGCCATATTCTGACCGAAATAATAACAAATATATCCGTTTTATAGTTATTTGTTATATATTTATATATATTTTTATAGTCCATTGTTCATATCAAGTGTGTCACGCCACTTAAAACGGAATGTCCCGATTTCGAACCGAGAGCAGACAATAGTGTGTTATACTATATTGCCTCTGACTACCTTGCTATGCGGGATAATCGTGAAACTGCTGTTTACATCAATTATATGTTATATTTATCTTACAAATTTCATTCATTGATAATGGCATTATTATTAAATATATTCACTTTATACCCTTTTTACCAGTTAAATAATTATAATTAATATAAAAAAAATCTTTAGTAACAACTTTATCTACACGAGGACAAACGTGTCCCCTCCACTTTTATATTATCTACATAATTATCGATATATTAGTTATTAACGATAGCCAAATAACTTATATATCGATAAACTCACGCACATCACTATTTAAGTATCGCGAAACCGAATGAAAACATGCTGAAGTAAATTGAATGTATCTAGAACAATGCCATTTTCCTTTTTGTAATCTCTTTAACGAATTGCTTCTACTTAATAGATTTCATTCAACAACGAATGTCCTGTGGCTTAGAGATAAGTGAGATAAAACACTGCGTTGTACTCTTTCTGGCCCTATTACATCTATATAGTCTATATGATTTGATAACGACACTCAACGCCGCTTGTTCACACTAAACATTATCTCGACTTGGATTTGGAACTTTGAACTATTATGTGCAATCGGACAGCTGCCATTAATGCTAAAAACAAGGATTTTGCTATTTAAAAGCTTTTATTTAAACATGCAGTTTTAGTTAGGGACATATTAAATATGGCATACACCTGTAGAGTTGTTAGTAATGCATTGCAATTATATAACAACATTGTTGGTTACACAAAATGGCGGTCGCCACAAAATAGCAGATAGCATATTTTTTTATAACACTAGAGTACAGACACGAATCTATGCAAGAAATACGAGTTCAGAAAGCGAATTACAGGATGTCTTGACACTAGATACTTTCTGTATACCCTACTATACGGTATAAAAGCGTGAATGTAACAAAAAAATATATAATTTTTGAAAAAAACCAGAGGCCGGACGTGATGTGATTATACTATTAAAAATTTTTTTAATTGGACACTAAAATTACAAATTTACTCTGTAGATAAGAATTCAAAATTATATATTTTGTGGGTCAAGAGTTACGCTTTGGAACGATTTTTATGAAAACCTTGGCTTTATATTAAGTAAAAAATCATAAACTTTAACCCAGATTTAGACTGTGACTATCTATTGAATAACTTCTTAACTCATTAGTATAAAGAAAAGTAAAATTTTGTATAACATTTTAATTAAAATATTTAAGAGGCTGGTTGTGGCGCAGTAGCACAACGGCTTACTGTAAACGCGATTGGTTGTGGGTTCAATCCCCACTCAAGGGTGTGATTGTAATTAAATTTTATTTTATTTCCTCGCCCTAGTAAGACAATATTTTGGCGTTGAGTTCCGTCACTCAATATGTATCTGTATATAGTCTCGATCTCGGCCGAAAACGGAGTACGGATTGTCTTGACACTAGGTTCTCTTTGACTCCCTGATATGCGGGGTAAAAGCGTAAAGCTAGAAGGAAAAAATAAATAAGCTACTGCTCTTATTTCATTTCGTATATGGTAACTTTTATAAAGATTATTTTATTCTTAAATATATTTCGTGAGGCCGGTCGTGGCGCAGTGTAATAGCGTCTGACTGTAAACGCGTCCGATTGTGGGTTCGATCCCCACTCGGGGGAGTGATTATATTTAAATTATTTTCACTTCCTCGCTCTGGTAAAGACAAAGAGCGGCGTTGAGTTCCACCACCCAACACGCAATGTCTCGAATAGGTACTTTCTGCCAACCCTGCTATGTGAGATAAAAGCGTGAAGCTAAAAGAAAAAAAATATTTCGTACACTACGCGGATAGATAGAGTAAATCTAGCCTATATCTCATTTGGGCACTCTCGTTTTACGTGTGCAATTACTTGTCTATCTAGGGTAATTCAACTCCGAGCTATATCTATTAAGACTAAGCTTTCTTCTTAGTATGTTTCTTAGAATGACGAAGGTCAGTAGCGAGGAAGGTAGTGATAGGCCTTATAGCCCAGAAGATGTGGAGCATTTACAGCGTCATGGAATAGGATCTCACTGTAACCACCATTGGTTATGGGGTTAATTTCTACTCGGTAGAAAGTTTATATATAAATCATTTCCATTTTTGTGTTCTGACGGCGTTGTGTTTCGCCATTCCTTACTCAATGTCTCAAATTTGGAGAAAAAGTGGACAATGGCATCTCTCATGCCTAGATTCTCTTTGACGACCCTTTCATGTGAAAAAAAGCAAAAAGCTGTCAAAAATGTCAGTACACTCAATTCACTATTCTAGTGTGGTGTGGTACTCTACACCGCGGTTTATCCTACTAAGGCATAGAAATGAAAACAATGTAAAAATTTCCCCGAGTGGGCATCAAATAGACATCCAATTGCGTCCACAGTCAGACGTTGATCCATTGTGCCACGATGACCTTAACCCTCATTATATTAATATTATATTAGGTAAATATATATACTCGGCAGGTTAGACTTTAGAAAGCAGGTCACCAGTTACATAAATATCTAGCTCCGAGTATCAAACAGTTTGACACGTTTAATTTTGTATGAAGTCGACACAGGTGTAGGGAATATTGCTTTTCACACTTCTATGTTTCTTTAACTTACTCCTATATAATACAATATTATACGCCATAGCAATACATTTGGGGCATAGGGACCATGTCCAATAAGGGCAATTGTTGTAGGTTCGATTCTCATTCTTGGAAACGATTATATTTTTTTATTTCTCCAATTATCTTCACACTAATTTATTTCTGCCTACATTACACAGTAAAAATATGACCTATATAATTTATATCAACGTTACAAGCTCAATTTGGCCTATCATGTATTCTTCGAATCTTGCAAGACGGCTGTTAAAGTGGTACCATACTGGAAGCTAACTAATACGGACTCTTTTCTCTCCGATTCGGCCCATTGGAATTAAATATGACTTTGTAACAAAATGTTTGTTTAACTCTAATTATAAATGGATTGTCGAAGGAAATATCAATTGAGAACTGCTGTTAAGTTATTTACAATGCATAATGCAACTCAAATGCACTACAATGACGCCTAATATACAGTAGTAACTATAGTAATAAACGGTTTAATATTAGAATTAGGAAGTAAAATAAAAAAATAATATTTTTGAAATGCAAGTTTTGAATCTATTTTGAACATTACTCCATAGTTAATCCAGACTTTTTGATCATATATCCATATATATAATGAAAAAGTCTGTGTTATACTAAATGATCTCAACTACTTCTGGAATCTTATAGATTCACTCGACAAAACGTACAGGTACACTGGCTTTGCTAAAGCGTTTGATACGGTACCCCATGCCATACTTATTAAAAACTATTAAATT
This sequence comes from Dryadula phaetusa, assembly GCA_032432895.1. Classification (NCBI taxonomy): domain Eukaryota; kingdom Metazoa; phylum Arthropoda; class Insecta; order Lepidoptera; family Nymphalidae; genus Dryadula; species Dryadula phaetusa. The sequence goes on from JAOYRS010000036.1 coordinate 1,050,106, forward strand.
TTGTAATTTCATATACACTTCTAAAGTGGTACAAGTCTTATCTCTCCGAGTATAACACTAAAGTAGTGATTGACATGACAGAGTTCAGAATCTTTTAATACTACTTCCGGGGCTTCGCAGGGCTCCAATTTGTGGCCTTTATTCTTTGTCTTATTTATTAATGATATGTCAAATATCTCTAAATTTCTCAAGCTTATCTGCCAGTAACTATCTCATTTCTAACAAATGTAATTTTATAAAATCTACAAGAAAAAGATATTTCGCGAGCGTTACAGCCTTAAAATTTCTAAAGAAACTGACTTGTTTAGGTACCGGTACCATATATACTCAGCATCATTCTTAGATAATCCAGGCAATTCAAAAGACTTAAGATAATAATTATTCACCATGGTCTCGTCCGTAGCAGACGTGAAAATCCATGTCAAGTACGTTGCGTACAAAAACCATATTAATAGACTTGAAAGTGCTTAAAATAGTCTCATCAGATATCTAACTATCGTTTTATCGCCTGATGAAGAAAAACTGAATGACTTTAAAATGACATATCTTGCAGCCCGTAGATTCTTTATTGATAAGAAATTCTTAAATAGCATATTTAATGTAAAAATTGGTGATAGTGAACTATTGTACCTTGGTGATCCTCTCGCTACCGATTTATTAACTTTCAGACTGATACTAGTAAAACAAAACTTGGACACATTACGTATTACGTATGTATCGCTCAATTAATAATTATTTTATTATGAAAGACGCAACATTGGACATGGGTCTGATGGACTTTTCATGCGGAAAGGCGTGTTTTGTAACTTTATGTTTTATTCCGCCTAGCAGGGTGCTGAGTGGCAAAACTCAATGCCACACTTTGTCACACTTCTCCTAGTGGAAATCGAACCCACAACCGATCGCGTTTACCATCAGACCCTGTTTTACTTCACCACGGCCAGCATGATTGTGCGAAATATTTTGTAAAATTAAATTGTTTCTTTTTTTATTTTAATTTTATCTTTTAATTATACATATTTAACAAGCTAATTGCTTAAAAATATTTGAATAAATAAATTAATATTTTTTACAGGACTAATTTTTTGCAATAAACTGTATTCTACACATTAACACATAGTACTTACAGTAAGTACAATCATTTGATTTCCATATTCGATCAATTGTATAAAAAATATGTCATCCGCCATTTTGCGGGACGTGGCGTGTGGCGGCCATTTTGGATTAACAAGAACAGATTTTACAATTACATAACTAGATCTTTGATTTTTGCGATTTTTATACATTTTAAATGAAACTATTTAATCGCGTATAATTTAGTTTTCGAAAATATATTTTTGTAAAGCTGACCTTTCGGACACTTTACACTAGTCCCTGGTCACGGGTGGACTGAGGTGGCATTTGTCAGTTGGTTGATAAAAACAATAAATTATATTAATCTACCGCAATTTTTTTTAGCTTCACGCTTTATCCCTGGCGGGGTAGTGAGAGAGTACGGGGCGCCAAACGCTACGATCCCTGCATACCTCGTTCACCTCGTCCACAGTCATTATCCTCTTCATGCATGCCCTTCGGGGGTCCTCATACTTTTACGTGACCTTCCTCCAGTATCTTCGTTACTGTGTTTTCGAAGGTCAACCGAGGTCTTCTCCGACCTCTCGTACCACTCACCTTGGCTTCATAAATCTTTCTTACCATTCTTTCATCGTACGTTCTTCTTCATTCTTACTGTGACATTCACGCTTACACCTGCCATTCTGTGTATCTCCTCGCTGCACATACGGTTAGCTAAACTGACTCCGCATATCCGACGAAGAGATCTCATCTCTACTGCATTCATCTTTCTTTCATTCTTCTTTTGACACACCCACCGCCATCTACCGCCGTCTTTTTCCTAATTCCCTTGAGTATATAATGTACATTGTAATTTCACTCTCACACGGAAACTTCGAAGTTAAAAATTGATTTGCAAGATATGACCGACCAACACTAACAAACTAACACGGCAAGTTTGTTCAAGTAAACGAAATATTTATTTGAAAACTTTGTAACAGTGAGTCATAATTAAATATCTTTCGTTTCTATGATATTTGTTTTATTAATTTAACTTTGGGGATGTATACAACAATATTTACAATGTTTTTGTTTGAAATTAGCTCGAAGTTCTAATAATTAATTAATAGGACCAATTGAACTTTGATATAATCGTTTTACTTCACGTTTTATGTCTTCTTTATTTATTTTTGTTATTTAACTTGAAATTTTAAATATGTAACATATAATAAGAGATATAAATATAACATTTTTAAAAATTGTATAAAAATTTGAACGCATCTGGCTTCGAACCCGCACATTTTGGAAGCCGTCCAAGTGCTGTGACCCCTGAGCCATGCGTTCTCCTACCGGCTACTACGAAATTCTTATACGTTTTCATTACAACCTATTTATGTTGTTAGCATCTCTGTAGAGAGATTTTTACAAATTTCTGCTGCCCAAAGAGAATTATTAAATAATCGTTTCGCAAGAGACATTCTCTCTTTAGTGTTGAGTAACATTATTATATATATAGTTATATACATTATATAGTTTTTAATTGTATTGGAAAATTGAAGTAGGTGGCAACACTTTGTATGATCATTGTAACTGCGTTATTCTTGCCTTGTCTATCATACTTCTAATAAAGGATTCTACTTGAGATATATATTATAGTTTAATTAAAAAATAATACAAAGTCGTACATTTATTTTAATAATAAATATTTTCTAATCCTATGTAAGGAATAACGCTTTGAAAATATAAGATCTAAACGTGGTAATTGTGTTTAGAATTATGTAATGATTTGCAACACATAATAAAGCCTGTTCTCACCACCCTCAGGGATATTGCAGTTCCGCTTTACTAAACCTTTTATTATAACCTATTTAAAAAGACAGCTCCGCAACCTTTTTTAGTTACTTAGGTTTTATTAGCTTCACGCTTTTATCCCACATAGCAGAATAGACATGAAGTACCTAGTGTCAAGACACTCTTTTCTCCGCTTTCCATCAAATTCGAAACATTGAATGTTGAGCGGCATAACTCAACGCCATACTTTGTCTTATCAGAGCTAGAAATTGAAAGTATACGTATAGTCATTCCCCAAGTGGGAATCGAATCCACGACCGACCGCGTTAACAGTCAGACGCTAACCCACTGCGCCTCCGGCCTCTGGGACTGAGGGTAGAGACTAGGTGATTTAATTGAAATATGAAATTCTCAATGTATAATTAGGGTTACCGATCCGACCGATCCGATCCGAGCGACCCCGACTGATCCAACCTATCGATCGATCGGGGAGTGACAATATTTAAAAATATTATCACTTCTCCGCTCTGGTAAGGCGTTGAGTTCCACTACACGCAATGTCTTAAATTCGATCGAAAGCGAATTACGGAGTGTCTTGACACTAAGTACTTTCTATCTATCCTACTATGCGGGATTTAGAAATACACTATGTAAAAGTGGCATACATGTTGCTAAGGCTACATATATTTTACGTCTATTACAAATTACAACTTCAAGTTTTATCCCGCATATCTGAATAGTCAGAGCCAGCTAGTGTCAAGACACTGTGTTAACTGCTTTCCGCCCAAATTCGATAATGATAAAATTTATTAATTATAAGGTTCGGTACATAATTATAACATCTCATATCGATAGTAACTGCATTAGTATGAAACTGAGTCGCGGTTATTATCGCCCTCAACGCGCCTCACTGGCGTCTTTTCAAAGACCAAAGTAACGATCAAAACTGACAATATCGTTCATTATACAATCAAATAATACTAAGATCTTATGAATTGATACAAAGGTTAATATATGGTAGTGTGTAAGTTGAGAACGTGAGCTTATGTTTGTGTTTGAGTGTGTGTGTGTGATGTTTACATTTATGATCCAAAGTATTGTTAGACAATAAGGATATCTTCTGTCTGATTATAATTTAATTTAATTTTACATTGATGAGAAGTTAGAGGATATATATTTATTTTTTATTGATATTATTGTAAAGAATGGGACTTAAGAAATAAAATTGTCTACTAGAAGATATGGTACGTTTCATTTCAATTTTAATAATTTCGTCAACTCTGCGTTTACTGGACATAAACTACAAATCAAAGCCAGTGAATCTATTCTTTCGTAGAACAGAGCAGAGAAAAAACAGTTGTAGGACTGTTAACACTTTACATGATTAGTATAAATCTGTTGTTGGGAAACAGACAGGTTTAGACAGGATAATCTTTAAGATACACCTCTGGACTCTTTCTAGTGGTAGTAAAATTGTGTTCGCAGCACAGCGCTAAGCTGGAATACAGTAGAAAAGAATTGATTGTACAAGGGCATAATAGACCATGATCAAAACTTGTATGTAAGCGCTAGTTTTTAATTGCTTAAAAATATATACGAGCCTTCGTACACGTGAAACCATTGCTAGGATGTGATTCTTCCAGGTAAAATTTTCATCAATGATGACCTAGATAGATTTTTTATTTTATATTATTATATATTTATTTTATAGTGCAAACCCTTGTTATTGTACAAGTTGTCCAGTTCCAAGCAACATCTATGAGCTATTATTGAAAACGAATCAGGCGCCAAAAAACGATTGTAACCAAAAGTTATATATTGAATTTTTTCTTCAATTAAAGACAACATATATTGTCTAATGACCTATGCAATCTTAAAATACCAAACTGCAAAATTATTTTTATGCAGATGATACCGATATGATAAATTTATTACAACAGAAAGAGCTTTTTCACTAATATCTCGTGTATTTTTCCAACTGTTGCCATGTATAAGCAACACGGTATCATCTGCATAAAAATAATTTTGCAGTTTGGTATTTTAAGATTGCATAGGTCATTATCATAAATTAAAAAGAGAGTGGGACCTAAAACACTGCCCTGAGGCACACCACACGAGAGACTTGCTTCGTCACTGGTGATACCATCAATTGTTGTGTTTTATCTGATAGATAGCTCTTAAAGAGATCAAAGCTTTTCCTCTGATACCAACTGCTTCTAATTTATGAAACAGAATCGGTATGGACACTGTGTCAAACGCCTTAGAAATGTCCAAGAAAATACAAAGTTTTTATTTTTCTATGAATGTTTTGTACTATATCATCTACTAAGCTCATGAGTGCATCCTCCATAGATTTGCCAGCTCTAAAACTATATTGGTTAGAAAACAGGAAGACATATTTATTCAGGTAAGAGACCAGCCTTTTATTTATAAGTTTTTCAAGAATCTTGGAAAATGCGCTCAAAACAGATATATGTCGATAGTTACTCACACGATCCTCACAACTTTTCTTATAGATTGGGTGACAAACAGAAGAATGTCAATGAATAGTGTCCTTAAGGATAGATGATGCTATGCCATCCCATCCCATTGCATAGTCACTATCAAAACTGCAGATGATTGATCTGATTTCTGAGTTATCAATTGCATTGATAACAATCAGATTTGGCGTTGACTGGCGTTGGTTTCCACCAAGAAAGGAAGATGTTGTTGAGAAGTATTTTTGAGACAGTCAGATGATGCAAGTTTTTTCCCTAAAGCAGCAAAATAATTATTCACACTTATTACAACTTCAATCGGGTCGTTTGCTAATTTTAAAAGATCACTAGATGCTTTGGTATTTTCTTTAAAATAGTTTGTATTTTTTTTTATACTATTCCAAGTTTTTTTTGTGTTCTGATTAGCTTTCTCGAATTTGTTTTTTTTTTTCATAATTTCCTTTTATTTTCTTAAGCAAATTGTTTCAGAAATTTTTGTAACGTGAATAACTGATTTTGAAAATCAAATTAACGGGGTGTCTTTTATTTTTTTTTAAAACTTTATCACGATTACGTATACAATGGAGTAACCCAAAAGTAATCCATATATTCCTTGAGTTAATTTGTATAGCAGAAGATATTTTTGTGACTAATTTCTCCGCAGCAACCGCTGGATTAGAATCACTTAGGATGTCAGTAAAATCTGAGTTTTTAAGGAATTAATAACCACTGACCTATCTACAGATTTAATACATTGTGGTATTGTCTTAATTTTATACCTTAATTCACAACAAATGCAAAGGAGATTATGATCAGTTAATGGTGCATCAAAGACATAAGTAGCCGAGCTTCTATTACTACGAAGAATTATATGATCTATGCAGTTTTCGTTCCTAGTGGGCAGTGTATGACTTGGTATTAAACCATGACTTGCACAAAGATTTAAATACTCTTCTGCGTTTGGATCATATGTCTGGTCGTTAATATTGGTATTGATATCTCCCATAACGATTGGTGTTTTGAATGCTCAAAACACTATCCTATGTAAAAAAAATTAATGAAGTGGTAAAAAGGAGAAAGATATATGGCAACGATAACGGATGAAAGGCTGATTCTGAAACAATTTGCCTCGCTAAAATCAGGTACAGTAACTTCCAAGCTAAAAGTTTCACTGGTATATACAACTATACCATCATTTTGGTTTCTGTTTGTTTTCATTTGGTTGTAAAGCCTGGCAATACTGATATAGTAAATGCATTACTTAACCAGCCCTCAGAGAGAATTAAGATATCAATTTAAGAAGTAATTCTTTCTAGCAAAATTAGAAGTAAGTCAAAGTTACGACTTATGCTACATATATTGACGTGAAGAATTTTTATTTCAGATTTGTTTTTTAAAAATTGGTTAAATTGTTCAGGAGAACACTGTTGTGTTAAAATTTAAACAAATTACATTACATAAAGTAAAAATTAAAAATTTATTATAAGTATATGCGTGCAACTTTATAATGTCAATTGAGACATTGAGTGGTAATTGAAGAACTCCACGCCGCATCTTATCTCAATGACTTTGACAACATATATACACTGCCTGTTTTCACTAAATGCATATGTAAGTGCATACTAAAATAACGTTTTTATAATTTTTATCTGTGTGTCTGTCTGTTTCGACTAATCTGTGGAACTGCTGAACAGATTCTGACCAAACTTTCACTGGTAGATAGCCGAAGTAGTAAGAAGTAAGTCGGGCCATTCTTATTTTAAAAATATAAAGCCCTAAAATTTGACGCAGACAAAATCACGGGCACAGCTAGCAACAAATAAAATCATATTTAAAATAATGATAATATTAAATTTATCAAACAAATAAATTCCTAAATATACATACCGAGTAATATTCCATTATCCCAAATTTCCAACTTGAATTTAATATTAACTAAAAACAAAAGCATTTTACCTTTAATTGGCAAATGATTTCAGAATTCTATTAATTTTAAAAGACTTGTTTAAGAAAATACAAGTTTTGAATAATATGTAACTAACTCGTACAAATTGGAAATCAAATTTTATTGAGATCATCGTGACGCAGTGGAACAGCGTCTGACTGGAATCGCGATCGGTTATGGGTTCGATTCCCACTCAGGTAAATGATTATATTTAAGAATTATTTTCATTTTTTTGTCCTGGTAAAACAAACGAGACATTTATGTTCCCCACTCAGCAGACAATATCTCGATTTCAGGAGAAAAGATTTACCTACTATGCGGGATAAAAGATGAAAATAATGTGAGACCAATACATTTTCGGCCAAAATTTATATTTTATTTCCCATTTCAAACTCTAGTAAGACCACGCGCGGCGATGAGGTCCGCTAGAAATTCGAATATAAAGTTGCGTACGGAGTATTGTAAAATTTGAAAGTTTTTTAAGTGAAATTTTAGTGTATAATCATTATTAATTTCTCTCAGTTTCAGTCTTCTCTCAGTTCAGTGGGAATAAATTATGATATACTAATTATAAATCGACCAACAAAACGGTTTGTCTCTATGTAGTTATGTCTACCATTTGAATCGAAAAGCTAAATCAAATTTCTATTTAAACAGATATTAAAAAAAATATAAGCACTTGGTAATAACTTATAAATTCTCACCAAAAGATACTCGGGATGTTTTTAAAAATACACACGTACATCTATACATATATACATAAATACACATAATGCAAAATGTGGCCGATCGTTGCTCAGTGTGACAGCATGTGACTGTAAACGCGATCGATTATAGGTTCGATTTCCACTCGGGGGAGTGGTTATATTCGAAATGATTTTTACCTCCTCGCTCTGGTGAGACAAAATGCCACGTTGAGTTCCACCACTCAACACGTAATGTCCCAAATTCGGTGGAAAGCGGAGTACGGAATGTCTTAACCTTAAGTATTTTCTGTCAATCCTGCTGTGTGAGATAAAAAATGTGAATCTTAAAAAAATATCTTAAATTCGATTATTACACATAAGAAAAGAGGAAAAATGTATTAGAAAATCGTTTTTTTATTTATTTAATCGTTCAATAAAACATTCTACATAGAAGCTGTTTAATTTAAGCGAATGATTCTCAGCCACTTGGTAAACTCGCCGCCGCCGTTTGAAAGTGATCGCATTTCAAAGGGATCCGAGGGTTGGCGATAAGTCGCCGTAAGTGAAAACTCTTTAAGATTCGTCACAATTTTTCTTAGAATATATATCTATTTAAAGATAATATAAATGTAAAGATTATGAATGTTTTTGCTTCTAGTGATATTTAGAGAAAATGTAGTGTTTCGTTGCATTAAATTCGTTTTCCGCCCAGAATTGAGACATTATGTGTCGAATGGCGTCACTAAACGCCACGTTTTGTCTTCCCACAGGGAATTAAATTAAATAAAAAGATATATATATATATATATATATATATATATATATATATGTAAATCATTTATATAATAATAGCACAAGGTATATGTATGTATGTATAATAAAGCTTCTCACCAGCTCTGCTCAGCGGAACTGCCTTGCGAGCCGGTGGTAGCTTCTGTTTGACTGACAATACTGTGCCTATTCGAATAATGAAAATTTTGATTTTATTAATCTATCACTAGATAAATCGTATAGAAAATTAACCTAAATCCAATTGGAAACAAAAAAAATTACAAAATTTGGAAAAACATTAAAGAAATATGACATTTTGGTATTCAAAAATATATATTTGAAAAGCTGACGTTTCAAACACTTTACAGTAGTCCAAAACATACATACACCATTAACCCGTTCATAATAAAACTAACAAAATTATTAAAATTTGAACATTGATTGTAAAAAAAAACAAGTCTAAAAGTCATCTTAGATCAACCTGTTTGACTTTGAAGATATACTCACGATACACTCGTCAAAACCGCTTCAGAGGCAAATGGATGGAAGATTGATGACTACAAACGTTAACATCTGATGTTGATATTTTGAAATCTCATACATTTCCTGTATCTACGGGAATGGGTGGGGAGCTGTGATAAATCATTTTGATAATACCTTTAATATATACAGGGGTGATGGATATTGTTTATTTTTCTTTTTGGACTATGAGGTCAAAAGGTCAAAACCTCACTTAAACTTGATCGACTCGATTATAATATAGAATATGTAGAAATAGACAGAGATTGATCTATGTATTAGAAATATTAGAAATATAATAGGTATTAGAAATATAAAAAAAATAGGCATTGAAAAAAATTGATGCCGGTCGAGACGCAGTGCGATTACTGTTCGAGGGAGAAATTATATTTAAAATAATTTCACTTCCTCGCTCTGGTAAGACAAAGTGCGGGGTTAAGTTCCACCACCCAACACGCTGTCTTAATTTCTTATATATGACCATATCCATCCATCCATGGGGGAATGGTGGACAAAGAGAGAACCCAATGAACCACTCGTTTCTCCACTTAACACACAATATTTTAATAAAACGTGTTACGTGGCTATAAATATCACGTTCAAACTCAACGATGATCGAGGATTTTGATATTATAAACGAATTTTTCCCAATAAGATCTTTGATTTTCGCAATTAATACTTTAAAATTTATATGCTTAAAATAGTTTCATTTTAAAAATTAAATTATTTTCCTGTTTCAACAGAGTACAGTATTGGGCAGCAGAAATTCCGCATGGTGACAGTGAGTAGTTCCGTTTTTGTTTGGCCAAGGACGTCTATCTCACCGCCTTATTTGCAACCATAAGATAATAAAAAGAACACCAACACCTTGTTCTTCCTAACGCACTGATATAAACAAGAAAATATAAAAGCACAGTATGTTTTTATGAGGAAATACAAGTAAATTGTTCATAGTATTGTCTCCAATCATAAAACAGGTCAAACGCTTAGTTCAATGCCGTTGAAATGGATAAACGGTAACCGAGTAAAAAACGAATATTACGAATGGAAGTATGAATGATACATTGGTAATATTAACTACATATTCTAGACCGTGTTCACGCCTTCAAATATCAGATTTAAGATTTTCCGAGTTTCTTTTGTAGCTAACAGCATTGTGGCCCAGTGGTGCAAAGTCTGACAGCAAATGCAATTGGTTGTAAGTTCAATTTTCACTAGGCAATAATGATTATATTAATCATTATAACATCTCCGTTTTTGCGCAGTGTTGAGTTCCGTCACACAAAATGCAACTTGATATCAGATTGAAAAGAACGATGAACACACATTACACATACATTGACTTCTTCAACTATACTATTCTAGGCGAGAACAGCTTAACCATGCAAGACGCTATAAGAAACCACTAAAGTAAATTAATAATATACTTATAACATAAACTATTCAGGTTAAAAGAGGAGTTTAGAGAGTTTCTATCAAAATAATTTTAAGCAAATATCATCTGCTTATATTTCTTCAAATGCTTATTTCTATATTAGTAGATTAGTAGATTAGTAGATTAGTGGAACAGTAGATTAGTAGATTAGAAAAGGTCGGAGTGTCTAGACACTAGGTACTTTCTGTCTACCCTGCTATGCGGGATAAAAGCGTGAAGCTAAAAAAAACCAAAGATATAAATATTGATATATTTATTCTGTTTTCAATTACAAATCACAATAAAACTAAGGCGCAATAAAAAATAATCTCGAACAAGTCGTATATTTCAAGTAAAACGGTTGAGCAGTCTCCTTTTGAAATTCGATTGCTTTCAACGTTCGAGTGAATGGAGTGGTTTCATGCAAATCAAACAGGTTGCCCTTAAGACAAGTTAAAAAACTCTTAGAGGAAAATGGTTTTTTTTATAAATATATATATATATATATATATATATATATATATATATATATATATATATATATCTTGATATAGTATAATTAAATATTATTTTAATGATGTTATATCAAGTGAGGCCGTCCGTGGCGCTGTGGACAGCGTCTCACTGTAGACACTATCGGTTGTGGGTTTGATTTCCACGCGGAGGAATGATTATATTTAATAATTTTTTTGTTATTTTTACACATTTTAAATGAAACTATTTTGATCGGATTAATCGCGTATATCTTGGTATTCGAAAATACATTTTTGGAAACCTGACGTTTCGAATACTTTACAATAATTCGTGGTCTCACGTCCTATGTAAAATAGATTTATTTAAGAGTATATTTAATTTATTGTCATTTTCTCGTCCAGGCAAAACAAAGCGCTGCGTTGAGTTCCGCCACTCAACATTGTGTCTAATTTCAGTAAACAGCGGAGTACGAAGTGTCTTGACACTACATACTTCCTGTCTACCCTGCTGTGAATGTGCCGGGATGAAAGTGTAAAGCTAAATAAAATAATCTATAGAGAAATAGAAAGCCGAACAAATCAAACAAATAATTATTTAAAATATTAATATATACATTTTATTACTTTTTAATTATTCATATTATACTTAACTCAAGGAAACTCGACTAAATACAGGATTCGACTACAGGAAAACTACTTTTCCAGGTTTTAATTAATTTACTGGTAAAGACAAAGAACGGCGTTGAGTTCCATCACTCAACACGCAATGTCTCGCATTCGGTGGAAAGCGAAGTACGAAGTGTCTTGACACTAGGTACTTTCTGTCTACAGTGCTATGCGGGATAAAAGCGTGAAGCTAAAAACAAAACTAGTTAGTTGGTTTGTTAGTTAGTATAAGAAATCTTGTAAGCTAAAATGGCTCTAAAATGGCCGACTACAATTTTTTACACAAACTATATATATATATCAAATGAAAAGGCTTGATATGTAGAATACAATACTATACGAGTTCCAAAAAAATATTATTTGTAAATATTAATATGCCCAATTATTTCATTTATTATACATTTTAAATATTAAAAGAACGCTCAAAACAAATAATTTCCACTCCAAATAAACTTAACTCGCAAGTCAGTCAGTCATTCATTATATATAGAAGAATACAATCGAGATATAGAGTGAGAAATCAAATTAAGAAAAGTACTCAAAAACATATATTTTAAGAAAAATAGAGTTCCTTCAAGATGTTTCCTGCACCATAGATAATATAATAGGAGTTAGCAGAGTGTCTTGACACTTGATTGTCTGTTACTACTCTACGCGTGAATAGCGTGAAGCTGTTTTTTTATACAAGTTATTATTTTGAGTTCAATGGTGAAAATCAATGGAAAGAATATTAATTTCGGTTTTCCAAACCATTTTGACTAAGCACGGTGATGATCACCCACCATACAATTTCCTCAGAATAAGCAGAAAATCGTAGAAGTACTAACTCTAGGATTTCTCGGTTTACTTCAAACAAAAACGTTTTTTTGAAAAGATATGTAGATACAGCTTTATAAATTAAAAAAAAAAAACAACTAAATAACTGGTATAAGGCTTAGTTTCTTTCAAGTAATAGACAATTGCTTTATTCCACAATAACGTAACGTCTGAGACGGCGTAAAAAGGCTTTTCAGGTTTTTCCCCTCCTCATTTACACTAGATTACCTCTTAAGATGTATGAATTTTTAGTTTTTTTTTTATTTAAATGTACAGACACTTGGTCCGTACCTTTTTTTTCCTATTTTTATCTTTAATCAATATCGACCGGTCGTGGCGCAGTGGGTCAGCGTCTGACCGTAAACGCGATCGGTTGTGAATTCGATCCCTACTCGGGTTAGTTTAAATTATTTCTGCCACTTAACACGCAATGTGGCGAATTCGGTGGTGAGCGGAATACGGAGAGTCTTGACACTTAGTACTTACTGGCTACCCTGCTACGCGGGATAAAAGCGTAAATATCATATAGAGAACTAAATGTAACTCAAGATATATGTACTCTTTTAGTTGTTTGTTTCTTTTTAAACTGATTTAAAATAAAGAAAGTTATCAGTTTAATGTAAATGTATATAAAATTTTAAATGAAACTATTTTAACCAGATTAATCGCGTATATTTTGGTATTCGAAAATACATTTTGGACACCTGACGTTTCGAACACTTTACAGTAGTCCGTGGTCACAGGTAGACTGAGTCTACCTCACGTCAGGTGTCCAAAATGTATTATCGAATACCAAAATATACGCGATTAATCCGGTTAAAATAGTTTCATTTAAAATGTATAAAAATCGCGAAAATCAACGATCATATTATGTATATAAAATTATTAAAATTCAACAATATTTGAGTATATAGACTTTGAAGCACGTGTGCTTAATTTCGTAAGTGTATGTTTATATGTTGGTAGGTTTGTGTGTTTCTCCATGAATTTCTCAAAAACTAAAATAAAACACATAATCTTTTTTAATTTAACTAAAGTACACTTGAATTTAAGCAACAATATGAGTTTCATTAAAATCGGTCTATTAGTCTTAGAGACAGAGAAGTCAGTCAGTTTAATTTTAACATGAATTATATTTAATATGTTACAGTTGGCACAACTGTATATATGAGGTATACCTATGGTATTTATTCATATATATTTATATTATTGATTTTTTTTTCAGATCATATCTATAAAGCGATATAAAGAAATATCATTGATTAAGATCTCTTGATTATACAGCGATATAGTTACAAATACATAAATTTAATACTATATCCTTATAGCGGAAATTAAAATTTGATTCATATATTTGATTCATATAATAAATAAACAATGTAATATTTATTATTACATCATAATGACTATAATTCGGAAATAGAAATAATTTTTATATTATATACTTATTAATTCTTATTTTATATAATATAAAAAAATAAACTATTTATTTTTTTTTAATTTATTCTAAAATTATTACAATAGAAAAACTCACCGTTTCATTTCGAATCAAATCACATCATAAATACTTCGCACTTAAGTCATGTAATTTTATTGTGAAAAAAAAAACAAAACTGTCAAATTATATCAAAGCCGACCGTTCGTGAAATCGCACAAAAAAATCACTTGTATAATCAATTTTTCACCAAAATTAACGACAACTTCGGATTATTCACTTTTGAAAACATATTTTTATTGTATTTTCCATACTAATAGACATTTTAAAAGGATTTCGGTTGAGGACGTCTCGTTCCCGGGGTGTACGCCGTGTTTCAGAGGCTGAGTCGGACCAGTCGAAGCTTCGTAATGCGCAGTACCTCTTGCGTAACAGTATAGTTACAAATTAGATAATTCACAGTCACCTTCTGTCGTCCATATTGTACTTATAAAAAATAATTCTATATAAGTTGATATATATTGTTTTATATGGAAGTTTAACATTTTTTTAATAATCAAAAATATGTTTTTTTTGTATAGAAACAGGTTTATTTATATTTTTATATAAAAGACAAATATTATAGTCGTTTATTTGCTTGGTTTAAAAACAAATATAATAAAAGAATATAAGAATTAAATAAATAATTAACTATCTACCCCCTGGCAAGCTTACGTAGCTTCGAGCAACCCGTGTCTTTCGGGAAAACCCTCAAAGCGCATGCGTGAACTCAAATATTGAAAAGGGACAACAATATAAAAGGTACAAATCCCCATATAAAAGAAAGAGACGGCACTATTAAAAAGAGCTGCATATAATCTTGCTAATTTGTTATCTAGGCACGTCCGGACAAAAAAAATGTTTTTATTTTCACTACCACCATTTATTTGGTTTGAATTTGAAGTATTGTAACGACATTATAAACGGAAATGAATTTATTATATATATATATATATATATATATATATATATATATATATATATATAAAACAGTTCTATTTTATTTTACCAGTGTAACTCAAAATTTATAAGAATTAATTTCTTAAACTCTATAATTATTTTTTTAAAACCTCTCCTGATATTAAACTTATAAAGGTTATTCAGTAGATCTTGCTAACGTAATTTTTCTAAGTTAATTCTTATAATATAATAATGTTCCATACATTATAAAAGACACAATAAGCAGACGTAACGCAGCTCGGCAGTTTAAGTTGTATTTTTTTAGCTACACGCTCCTTATCCCCCATAGCAGGATAGACGAAAAGTACCTAATGTCAAGACACTTCGTACTTCACTTTCCACCGAATTCGAGACATTGCGTGTTGAGTAGTGGAACTCAACGCCGCACTTTGTCTTATCAGAACGAGGAAGGGAAATAATTTTATATATAATCACTCCCCCGAGTGGGAATGGAACCCACAACTGATCGGTCTGTGCCACGACCGGCCTCAAGTTGAAGTTATCCTTAGGCATTTTTATTATTACTACCTTTAAGTAATATTTTTTAATCGATTATTAATCTATATCTTTATTGTTTGAAATTATTTGTATATTTTTTTTTATAGTTTTTGATATAATTTGTTTTTACCTACAGTTAATGCATGTTGAGATCATCTCTAATTAAAAATACATTGAGCCATTGTAATAATTTGTAATGTAATCGAATGATAATATAAATAATATCTGTTCTCGATCCTAAACCAATAACTAATAAAAAAAAATTACACACGGAAAAAACATTTAACATAGTGCTATATGTTATAATATATATAGTGTATTACAATCTTCTCATCCTACGGTTCACAGGGAGCGCGGGTTCAAGTCCATTATTTAAGTGTGTAAAGTTTTTCTTTTATAAAAATATTGAAAATATACCATTTCCAAATATTTACATTACTAGAATAACAGATTCGTAGCACCGCTGGGAACCGTGGCTAGATCGCTTCGAGAATAATTCATTGGCCTCCTCGTGGTTAATTCACTAGCTACCTGCTGCTGTCTGTATTAGAAATTAAAATATTCAGGTATATTATTAAGTAAATAGTGTAGAGAGTGCAGAAAAAGAGAGATTTTCACTTGACACTGTTATAAATAGATAGTTCTATGTAGGATTATCTTATTAGTGTCAATATACACACAATGACACTGACACTGACACTGACACTGACACTTTCACTGACACTGACACTGACACTGACTCTGACTCTTATTATGACACTGACACTGACACTAACACTAACACCGACACTGACTCTGACACTGACACTGACACTGACACTGACACTGACACTGACACTGACACTGACACTGACACTGAAACTGACACGGACACGGACACTGACACTGACACTGACACTGACACTGACACTGACACTGACACTGACACTGAACTGGCACTGACAGGCTTCCCACAGGCGAGAATTGAACCCACAACCGTTTGCGCTTATAGTCATGCGTTGTCCCACTACACCGCTGCCTTATAAATATACTTGCGTATATTAATTTAATTAATATTAGCTTATCAGTAACAATAAATTAATTTATTTTTTTATCTCTATGCTTTTATCCCGCATAATGGGGTAGACAGAAGGTGTCTAGTGTCAAGACACTCTGTCATTCACTTTCCACCGAATTCCAGACACTGTGAGTTTTTTTATATATAAATGTGACTGATATCAGAGAATTTGTTTGTTCGGTGCACTTTATTTTAATCTCGTTTTAATTTAATTTTATAATATTAATTTTTTAAATTATTACTTATGATCATTTTACCGAATCTTCTACAATGCACAATAACATCTCGAGTTATTTTACTTTTCACCAGACTACTAAATTTATCTTTTCCTAAGCTGATATCTACTTCCGTATCCAATTTGGTCCTCTCATACGCGATTGCCGGACACTTGGTCAATACGTATGTCGCGGTTTCCTCGGTGTCCGGGGTCTCCGACACTCAATAGTTTCTTGTTCTTGTTGTTTTTGCCGATGTTAACGAATCGATATAAATAGTCTGACAACCCACCGTGTCCCATCATCACCTGCATCAAGACGCTGTCCATTTTCAATTTTCCGATAGTTCCGTATGGCTCACATGCGTTGGGAAAGAACATTTTTGCTACAGCGGCGGTTAAGGCGGTTTCAGAGTGGCGGAACTCAACGCCGCTTTATCTTACCAGAGCGAGGAAGTGAAGATAATTTATATACAATCGCTACCCCGAGTGTGAATCGAACCCATCACCGATCGCATTTACAGTCAGACGCTGCCATTGCGCTATGACTGGTCTCATAATTTAAAATATAAAAATAAAGACCATGTATAAACTGCACGAATAACCTACATATAAACGTTTCCCGCCGAGACTTCGACGATCTCGTTCCACTGCTCCTTAATAGAAAACTTACTTTAATATTTCTTATAACCTGATATTTTAAGAGCATGTCAAGTTGTGTTATATTTTTATTAATAGCACAAAGCAGCGTTGAGTTCCGCAACTTAAGCAAAGTCTGGAGAGTCAAGCGTAATATCGAGGAACTGAATGTCTTAACACTATTAGATACACTCTGATTATACTGCTTGGTGGCCACCGTGACTCTGATTTTATTAATATTATAAAGATTTTATTAAAATTATTTTCTAACGTTAAGATAAAGCGCGGCGTTCAGTTCCGCCACTCTATAGCAATATCTCAAATTTGGGAAGAAAGCGGTAAAGGGAGTGTTATTGCACTAGGTACTCTCTGACTACTCTACTATGTGGGAAATATAATAAATTCAGGTCAGCTCTATATATGACGCTCTGAGCATGTCACTTCCCCAATGTCACGTTATATGGAAAACACACAAAGAAGATTGTACGGTAAAAAAATAAGGATACGCTTGGATTGCATAAAAAAAGGTACAGTATACAAAAATTTATCAGTACTTAATTCTTACAATATGCGACGTTGAGTTCCACCACTCAACCTGCAATAGAATTCTGTGGAAAGTGAAGTACGGAGTGTTTTGACACTAGGTACTTTCTGTCTACCCTGCTATGCGGGATGAAAGCGTGAAGCTAAAAAAAAGTTTATGACATCAGCAGCCAAGTCGTATAAGATCTAAAATATATAAAGCTTCAAAAGCCTTTTGAGCTGGATTTCGAAGGCGCTTTTAGTGCGCGTGGGTGTACACATTACAGTCTATTTAGTTTACTTTCTAAGAAGTACATTTTGTAATACGATGCGTGTAAGTAAAACCCCTTTTTATTACTTTAGCTATTTTTGGCTTTTCCTGTATCAATACTGGTAAAAATAATTTTAAATTTTTTTAGTAAGCTATTCAAAAGGCTTATTACGTATATCATTGACATTTTAATGTTATTAACGCGTATAATAATTGTAACTATGACAACGTGCATGTATGTCTTTCAATGTATTGTTATTGGAAATGTTGACTTTTTGCACTCATCTATTTTATTTAAAAAAAAACAAGAATTTTCTCTTTGAACTCTTCAAGAAACCTTCCCATCGTATTTCATCTCTCTATGTACAGTAATCTAGCCCGATCGATGTGTCAGTCTATGTGAGTAAAGAAAGAGCATAAATATATTATTTTATTATTTAACTTATATAAAAAGGGGTTTTCAGATAAAATCCATTTAGAATAACATGAACTATTTATTTGAATTTCTAATCAAATCAAGAAAGCAAATCTCATAGAAAGTGTCGCCATAACTATCTTACATACTCTTAGACTATATTATATGTACCGCAATTTTTGATACTATTTAACGATGAATTATTACGTACCATTTTACATTTATTTATTTAGGTAGATTGACGCTCAGTTTTCTATATCTACCCTACCTTTTGTTCCCGCTTAGTTATCCATGTTTCCTATATGGAAAAATATGAAGCTGCCTTCTACAGTGTTTCCCAATAGGGATGATAGGATTTTGATAGCTCACAGCCGCCATTTTAGTTATTTAACATGTAACATTTGTATTGTTTTGTGTTTAGTAATGTTTGCCATTTAATCATGAACAAGTTCACGTTATCTCAACATTTAAAAATTGTCCAAATTTTCTATCAAAATTCGAGAAGTATTGTCTCTTCTCAAAGAGCATTTCGTGCTAAATATATTTAACACCCTTGGACTATTTTTTGTGGGGTATGTTAAATTTCAAGTGTAGGCCAATAAACCAGCTATGATTCAAGACCTTGAACGCAACATTCGAGCGACTATAGCGGCCATACCAGCCGAAAACTACACCGAGTCATCGAAAATTGGACCGATCGTATTCACCAGTGCAAAAAAAGTCGTGGCGGTCATTTGAACAATATTTTATTTAAATCATAAATAGCATTAAATTTCCTATCAAATAAAGCCATTGAACAGAAAATTCAAATGTACATTACATATTTTATATCAATTTCAAAACATATCGTTCTTATTGGAAAACCCCATATATTTCTTATGTATATAATATTATTTCTTGATACATTATTGATATTCAAGTCGTTAGCTCATATTGTAGTATGCTGGTAATCAACATTGCTTATACCATATACATGGACAAACCCAATTAAAAAGGTCTTTATAAGAGGCCGGAGCAGACAAATCAAAATCAATATAATGTCACATAGACTAATACAGGCACTTTCAAATTGAAAATTAAAAGAAAAATGTCAGTTTTGTCAGTCCCACGAGAAGCTACCACCGGAAGTCACTTCGGCTGCGAAGATCCGGTGAAAAACTCAACAACTCAACAGCTGTCCTTAACAGAGAACTGAGTGTTTTATCAGTAATTTCTGTTCTCTCTGTTTTTCCGATTCCTAATTAATATATATATATTTAGCTTCATGCCTTTATCCCGCATAGCTGGGTAAACAGAAAGTACCTAGTGTTAAGACACTCCCTACTTCACTTTCCACCGAATTCGAGACAGCGTGTTGCGTGGTGGAACTCAACGCCGCGCTGAAATATGTACATTTACCATATATCCAGCATAATTTGCGGCTATCACGTTTAATTTGGTCATACATCTGCAGCACAACATGGTACTTACAGGCCATTATTCTTCTTAGATTTATAACAACGCCGGCCACTGATTTATAACGTCAAGCTCAAACGATACATTTTAAGTGGCTTCCTTTACCGAGTGTTGTGTACGAATGATTGTTTTTTAGGGGAATTGCAAATACTTTACTCTTAATTCATATTTTTCCATCGAATTTTGTTTTAATCTTTTTAATACTATAGCTTTATCAGGTTAGAGAGAGAGAAGCTAGTGTCAAAACATTCCGTTCTCCGGTTGTCTCTTAAATAGAGAGATATTTTGTATTAAATAGTGGAGCTCAACGCCGCGATTTAGTTCCTTCGTATTGAAATTAAAATAATTCAAATGTATGCATTTAGGTGCTGGAGGGAACTCACGCCGAATTGTGTTTACAGACGTTCCACTGCGCCACGATGGTGTCAAATTTAGAGTTCATCTTTGTGATCTTTCAATTACCTCATCTTTTCAAAAATCAATTTCTAAGGAATTTCACTTCTTATATGTTAAACAAGACACTCTGTACTTCGCTTTCCACCGAATACGATACATTGCCTGTTGAGTGGTGGAACTCAACGCCACACCTTGTCTTACCAGAGCGAGGAAGCGAAGTACGGAGTGTCTTGACACTAAGTACTTTCTGTCTACCCTGCTATTTAATATTAATAGCGTAAAGCTAAAAAAATTGTAAAACACAATGCTTAACGTCTCTAAAGTATGCAGAGAATTCGAAAACGGGAGAACAAAAATGAGCTAAAATTTTAGAAAAATGACAACTGTGTTTATACACAATGGGATTTTAAGATGGAATTCTACTTGGATAAATATATAAATATTTATCATATGCCATTGACTTTAACTCTTGCTTTATACAATCACTTTTAAACAGACAACACCAAATTTAAATATAATTTGTTACGAATGGGAATAGAACCCACGACCAACGTGCTTATTTATACACGCTGGTATAAAATCTTAAATGTTAAGAGGAAAGTAACAGAGCAAAGCATTCCTATCATATAAGTATAATACTCATATGTCCTTGCAAGCATTCAATTACGCTTACAAAGATTTATCTCTGCATTCAGCTTCCGACATTTGACGTATCGCCTTGAATTGGCTCTGTCTACTCGTCGCACGTTGGGCTCTAATTCTTTAGGTAACATCTCGAACTGACCCCTACTATGTTTTACTGTTTTTGTTTATTTTAAATTTTCTTTGAGCACTTTTTATAAAATTACAATAAATATATAAAAGATAATTTTGTGACGTGGCAGAAATATCTATTATACCAGCGATGTCTCTCGTTTAATAGATTTTGGCCTGTTAAGAATTTTCACCTTTTCCCACATTACAGTAAATAGAGACTGACTTTGCTTTGACCTTCAAACCTAATGTCAAGACATTCCATATTTTCTTTCTACTGGAAGTCGAGTCATTACTTCTTGATGGACGTAACTCAACGCCATGTTTTGTTTTATCACAGCGAAATAAAATTAAACCTAAAATCAAAAACATTTTAGAGAAAGTATATTATTCTATCCAAAAATAGTATACGGACGCCAATGCGTGCAGTCGACGCTCACACAGCAGGCTAATCACATTTGTAAACCTATTGTAGAGTTACGTGTACAAAAAACATCTTTTGAGTTTCTCGCCAGCTCTTTTCAGCAGAACTGCCTTCCGAGCTGGTGTATAGCTTCTAGTAGAACAGACAATACTGACACTCGTGTTAATTAACGATTCAAAAGTGAATAATATTTTGACTTTGATACAGTTCTCAAAGTTAAGTTATAAAGGCTTTAAGTTCTTTTTGACTGCTGTTTTTTTTATCTTCACGCTTTTATTTAGTGCCAAGACACTCTGTACTCCACTTGCCGCCGAATTGAAACATTGCGTGTCTCTAACTCAACGCCACTTTTTATCTTACCAGAACGAAGAAATGAAAACAATTTAAATATAATAATTCCCCCTAGTGGGAATTGAACACACAACCGGTCACGTTTACAGTTCTGACTGACGTCCCATTGCACCACTACTGGCCACTCTCAAATCTTTCAATTGGTATACGAGAATTATACATGGACAGTATCCAAGAAGCGTGGGTTAAAATCCCGCTGCCTTAAAATTTTTATACCTATTTTTTTTTTTCACAAAATGTGAACAATAAAATTATTTTAATATTCATAGCTACCAATAGTAGCGGTGGTAAATAAATCATCAATTTGCAAGATGCCGACGCTCGCGCAGAATTAGCTAGAGCCGGATTGAGCGGGCGACAACAATGTATCGTACATCACTACACAGTACATAATGTAAAGACATCCTTACACTAGCTATAGTATATGATGACTGTTTTTTTCCATTACACACTCTGGATATTGGGGCCGGTTGTGGCGCAGTGGGATAGCGTCTGACGGTTGCAGGTTCGATTCCCACTCGTAGGAAATATAGTCAATATCTCAATTAGTTTTGATTTTCTCGCAATGTCTCGAATTTGGCGGAAAGCGTGTACGGAGTGTCTTTTAATCGCGTATATTTTAGTATTCGAAATTACATAGACTGTCCTGTTCTGTGACCACGGACTACTGTAAAGTGTTCGAAACGTCAAGTTTCCAAAAGTGTATTTTTGAATATTAAAATATACGCAATTACGATTTACGATTTACGATTTACGCTTGTAACGTACGGAGTTTGAATAAATAAAATTTAGATTTTGATTTTAAGGAATATATTCAATTAATAAAATAAGTATAACACAAACTTCCATATGTTTGAAGTATAATTAAAAAAAAACAAATTTGATTTTCCAGAATTTTTCCCGCTTAGAAAGACAGAAAACACCTAGTGTCAAGACACTCCCTACTTCGCTTTCCAACGAATTCGAAACATTGCGTGTTGAGTGGTGGAACTCAACACCGCACTTTGTCTTTACCAGAGCGAGGAAGTGAAAATAATTTAAATATAATCACTTCCCGAGTTGGGATCGAACCCACAACCGATCGCGTTTACAGTCAGACACTGTCCCACTGCGCCACGACCGGCCTTGAATTTCATAGTAACTGTAAATGATAATGTATGAATCTATATTTTCCTATTTTCAATATTAGATGCTAATAATAAAAATAACTTTTAACAAACATATAAGAGTTGCGACGCAGCCGGATGTGGACACATGGCTTAGTTGTAAATGTTTGGACGAGCAATAAGAGGCACGGGTTCGATTTCCGCTTCGTTCAAAGTTCTGTCATTTTAAAATAGAAGCTTTAAAGTGTTTGATATATAAATTTATGTACTTTTATATATGCCGATATAACGTATATACTACGTAGTGCAGATTGCGAGCAAACGGTAAAAACGTATGTGTCGGATACAATTCAACGCTATGCTACTTTCACGTATTAAATATATATATTTGGATCTCAATTCAATTTCTTAAATATTTAATTTAAAAATTAAAATATTAAATTAATAGAAAAATTTTGAAGATAATAAATAAATAAATATGAATTTTTTTTTAGCTTCACGCTTTTATCCCGCATAGCAGGGTTGACAGAAAGTACTTAGGTTCAAGACACTCCGTACTTCGCTTTCTACCGAATTGAAGACGTTGCGTGTTGAGAGCCGGAACTTAACGCCGTATTTTTTCTTACGAAAAAGTAAAAATAAATTAAATATAGCCACTCCTTCGAGTGGAAATCAAAACCACATCCGATTGCGTTTAGAGTGAGACGCTGTCACACTGCGCCACAACCGGTAGTAAAAAATCAGTCATATCTCAATATCTTAATCAATTTATCTTTTCTGCAAAAAATCGCATCCAATCGTTCTGACCTCGTGACCTTTCCTCATAAATTAAATTTAAAAAAAAATTTTGAACCTGTAAGTAACGTTAATCAATAAATAATGTACATAATGGTGTTAGTAAAAAAATCAGTTATAAAAACTTTGTTCTTGATTTCTTATAGGTACCTCCTAAATGACACGGTATAAAATATTAAAAGAGAGCTACGGCGTAGCTCTTGTATTACAATCTACGATTCTGAGGAAAACAAGTTTCAATTAAAACTAGTAGTTGCCATAGTAACGCGTATGTCACTTTACACAAAAGTGTATGTCGAACACATAGAAGTGTGTGTAATATTTATTTTAATAATTTAATATATATCTTAAAATCAAAATCTAAATACTATTTATTCAAACTACGTACGTTACAAGCGTAATAAGATATTTGGTTTTCTAAATTTTCAAAAATTCTAAATTAAGCAATTTTTAAAGGGATTAATTACGTTTATTTTAGTATTCGACAGATTTTTTTGGAAATCTGACGTTTCGAATACTTTACAGTTGTCCGTGGTCACATTTAGAAAGACAATCTATGTATTTTCGAATATACGCTTTCATCCCCCATAGCAGGGTAGACAGAAAGTACCTAGTGTCAAGACAATCTATACTTCGCTTTCCACCGAATTCCGAATGTTGAGTGGTGGAACACAACGCCTCTTTTTGTATTTTACCAGAGTGAGGAAGTGAAAATAATTTAAATATAATCACTCTCCCGAGTGGGGATCGAACCCACAACCGATCGCGTATACAGTCAGACGCTGCCACACTGCGCTACGACCAGCCTATGCGGGATGAAAGCGTGAAGCTAAATATATATATACGCAATAAATTCGTTTAAAATAATTTCATTTAAAATTATTGAATGAAACGAAATTCTTGATTATCTATTTTTAAATAACTAATTTAATTTTTGAAGACGAAAACGGGGAGTGATCAAATGTTTGTTTCTAGTAGTTATAAAAAAATTATATAATAATATTATTAATAATATTCCTTCTCCCTTTAAACATTAACCATGCAAATATACTAATCCTGAATGGAAAATTTATATTGATAATTATGTAAAATATATGCATTATTAAAACCCAGTTCAAAATTGTGTGTTGTAGAAGGGATGATAGTATTTTTTTACCGTTACCCTTGTCTCCCGCATAGCACGGTAGATAGTACGTAGTGTCAAGACACTCCGTACTCCGCTAACCGTCGAATTCGAAATATTGCGCGTTGAGTGTGTGACATAACACTACGATAAACACTTACGTAGAAAATATAGAAACCTGTTACCAATTTAAAACTCACTGTAAGAATTTAAAAAGAAATTATCATTTTGTTTCATACTTTAGTATTATGTATAAATAAAGTATACACGTTGAAGTTACTTTTTTTCATATACAATTTTTTGATACAAAGGAATTTTATATTATAAATAGTGCTGTGTATAGTTATAACTCAATTTAACACTATAAAAGCCGGTAGTGGCGCAGTGGAACTTAGTCTGATTTTAAACGCGACCGGTTGCGAATTCAATGTCCACTGGACTGAATTATTATGTTTAAATTATTTCGATTTCCTTTCTCTGGTTAGACAAAATTGCGGTGTTCAGTTACGCTACTCAATACATAATATCTTTAATTCAGTGGAAGCGAAGTACAGAATGTCTTGACACTAGGTACTTCCTGTCTACCCTGCTACGCGGGATAAAAGCGTGAAGCTAAAAAAACACAATGTTCTTAAATTTATCGTAATTTTGTATAAATAAAATAAAATTGTAACGAATATACAAATCGACTTCAAGTAATAGGCTCTGAAAAGTAAGAAAATAACAAACAATACCAAAATATTTATTTTTAATTTACCTAAGTTGAAAATTAACTATTTTGGAATCGGTGTTAACCAAGAAATCAAAAGAACTAACGTATTTAATGATAAAAAACAGCCCCCACGTTCGTGTTTATCAAGAATTCATAAAACAGATTGTAGTTATTAAATATGTGTTATTACAAACAACTCAAAAACTACTTGTTTGATCTTAAATAAATCAAAGTCAATGTGAAAGTCAATATATTTATAATAAGAAGTTACATGCCTCAGTTTTTTTTGGCTTTATCCTGCATAGCAGGATAGACAGAACATGTACAAAAAACATAATACATTATAATATATAATATTGATAGTCGCTTCCACTTTTGGAAGTCGGTCTGTCGGTTAAAAGCAGAGAAGCCAGAGAAACTTAGTGTCAATACCTTCCACACCTTACCTATATATATATATATATATATATATAGGTAAGGTGTGGAAGGTATTGACACTACGTTTCTCTGGCTTTTCTGCTTCTCTGCTATATATATATATATATATATATATATATATATATATATATATATATATATATATATATATATATATATATATATATATATATATATATTATATACGCCGGACTATGGCGAGGGAATTTAAAAAAATTAAAATCAGTCCTCATGGGGATTGAACTTGTAACAATCGCAGTTATAGTTACACTGTGTCTGACTGCGCCTTAATGTTTTCAAAGTAAAAAAATATATATATTTAATTTTCCTAATACTTTACTAACTAACTCTTCTTCAATTTGTACAGCTGATATATTACTTTAGAAAAAAAAATGGTATTTAATTTTTTTATGTCACTTATTTTAACAGTTGGGTTAGGACAAATCTAACTATAAAGAATGTTACATACATATAATACATACATGAGGCAGGTCGTGGCGCAGTGGGACAGGTGAGACAAAGTGCGGCGTTGAGTTCCGCCATTCAACACGAATCGAATTCGGCGGAAAGCTAAGTACGAAGTGTCTTGACACTACGTACTCTCTCCATACCCTGCTATTTATTTTTTTATTTATCTATTCGTTATGAATAAAAACGATGTAAATCAAAAATTCGCTTGAATTTCAAACCCACTACCACGGTGAGCTATTCACTGCGCCACTAACGCGTCATATCTCTAACGTAATTAAATATTAGATATTTAATCGCTACATAAATAAACTGGCAATAATGTTTCTTGTTACAACACGATCCGTTGAGTTTCTTAATTAAAGTAAATTGCTTGGCGCAAGTAAATCTCTATGAAGTTGTGTATATTTTTTCAGCTTCACGCAGACACTACTTAGTGTCAAAACACTGTGTTGAATGCTTTCCACCCAAAGTCGAGACTCACGCCGCGCTCTGTCTTGCCAGAGTTAAATAAAATAAATAAATTTTCAATATAATCACTCTTATACGACATTATATTATACTCACGTCTACTCTATCAAGTTGTATATGTATATATATATATACTTCCCGCTTTATATCCCGTATAGCAAGGTAGACAGAAAGTAACCTAGTGTTAAGACACTCCAGTACTTCAATTTCCACTGAATTTGAGACATTGCGTATTGAGTGGTGCAACTCAACGCCATACTTTGTATAACCAGAGCGACATGAAAATAATTTTAAATATAATCACTCCCCCGAATAGGGATCGAACCTACAACCGCTCAGTCAGACGCTGTCTCACTGGGCCACGACCTCAAAGTCAATAAAAAAATGTAAAACCTAGTTTGTTAATAAATACTTTTTATCATTTTTTAAATAAATAATTATAAATCTTGTAAATGGTAAACCAAAATAGAAAGACTACAGTATAGTGGAACTAAAATATATATGAAAATAATGTATTAGCATTGCATTTGTAAGAGATGAGATTTTTCATTTATATGTAGGCTGTAATATAAAAATCTAAGGAAGATCCACAATAGATACTCCTAAATTATAAAAAACTATAACCAACCTATACTTTAGGTCCCAAAGATAGGGGATTTTTCGAAGACAAAAGTAATTTATTAGAAATAGAATGTACTATAGAGCCAAAATATCTTCAACATCTGCCAAATGCAATAGTTAGCAGGATGATTAGAGAGAGAATCGTGTCAAAGCACTACTTCCTCCACTTTCCGCCTGAAATCTAGACATTGTGCGTTGAGTGACACTCAACAGTGTTTGAACATAACGCACTTATATGTCTTATTAGAGATTAAATTTAAAAATATATAAATACCGAATGAGTGGGAACACATCGTATCCAAACTTTTGTGTACACAGACAAACACTATAACAGACAATCTTTTCTTTTATATAATATATAAACTAAAATCTAATAAAAATGCTTTTTAAAAATGTATTAATATGTTGAGGCCGATCGTGGTACAAGTGGGACAGCGTCTAACTGTGAACGGGATTGGTTGTAGGTTCGATCCCCATTTGTGGGAATGATTATATTTGAAATAGTTTCATTTCTTCGCTCTGAACAAAAACGCGGCGTTCAGTTCCACCACTGAACTCGCAATACGGAGTATTTCGACACTAGGTACTTTTTGTCTAGCTAAAGTTCTGTGCTCTGTGAAGCTAAAAAAATGTAGTATACCATACATATGTACATATATAAGTACATACAAACACACAAAATCATTAGTAACATCACCTTACAATAGTCAAGTGTGAATATATTTGAATGCCGTAATTAGAATGCAGGGATTCATTAGGCAACCCTAGCTGGGGCTTCGAGGGGCTGCGAGGAGTTGCGAGGGGCTTTGAGGGGTTATGAGAGCAAGGCAACATTAATATACAACAATATTAACTTTAATTGATTTTTAAATATTAACATGACTTTTTTTAGGTTTTTTTTTGTATCTATATATCTATCTCTCTATATATATCTATCTTTATAAGGATATATTGCAAAACTATTTTGATCAACGTTTTGGTATTCGTTTTAGTTAAAAAGATGTACCTGTGTCCGAAGCCGATAATAACTAAGATATTGTATAACATCAAATGAAAATATACCTTTACGAATCTATTCTATGTCACGTGCAATAATAACATATACTTAGTATTAGCAAACTTTGAATAAACGTATAAAAATTTTGAATACATCGGGATTTGAACCCGTGTCTCTTATTCCCCGTCCATGCTCTAATCGCATACACTACTACCGGCTATTAACATGTCTGTAGAGATATTTTTACAAATTTCTGCTACACAAAGATTGTTAAGAAATAATCGTTTGACAGGAGAGAATCGTATTTATTATAATATTTTATTATTTATAAAGTGTTATTCCACACTTCTTAGGAATATAACATTTTTATACGTTTTTCAAAGATGGTTTCTCAAAAATATTGTAAATTAATGATACGTACACTTTCAAAGGTAATCATAAACCCACTGACACGTAAAAAACCTTACTTAAGCAACGTGTGTAAAACTTACTGTATATAATATACCCTACAATATTACAAAAATAACTTTCCGACCTGCTCCTTCAAAATAATTTGCGTAAGTAACGTAGTGTTACAAAGATTTTCATAGTGTTTTTAATAAGGAGTACTTAGTTTCAAGATACTCCGTACTCCGCTTTGGTTACGCTACGTATTGAATGGCGGAACTCAACGCCGTGTTTTATTTTACCAGGGCGAGGAAATGACAATAATTTAAGACGCTGTGAACACCACGACCAGCTTCTATATTTTTTTTCTAAGAAACTTATTAAGAAAAAAATCTTTAAAATATATATTTTAAAACATGTAAATAAAACAATATACAGGGTGAATGTTAGAATTTTTATTAAAATAACAATAAAATTACACAATAATACTTTACCCGTGACATTTTAGGTCATATATTTGTAACTTCACGCTGTATCCCGCATAGCAGGATAGTTCACCAAGTGTTTAGACACTCCGTTGATTGCTTTCCACTCAAAATCGATACATTACGTTTTGTCTTACCAAAGTGGGAGAAATAAAATAAATTTCAAACATATACATACATTATCTTGAACGGCAATCGAACCCATAACCAATCATGTTTACAGTCAGACGCTGTCCCACTGCGCCATGAAGGTTTCACGTAAACATATATACAGACGAATATATTCACTTATAATAAATAATAAGCAAAAGTTTCTAAATTTAACTAAAACTGTATGAAAAATATAGAAAAATATCTTCATAAAGACCCGCAATGGGGTTTACTTAATAAATATTTTCTGTCACAATTTAACCGTAGAGGACGGTCGTGGCGCAGTGGGACAGCGTCTGACTGTAAACGCGATCGGTTGGGGGTTCGACCCCACTCGGGGGAGTGATTATATTTAAATTATTTTCACTTCCTCGCTCTGGTGAGACAAAGCGCGGCGTTGAGTTTGAGTAGAAATCTGTGAAAAGTGGCCTATAGTGTCTTGACTCTAGGTACTTTCTACCCTGCTATGCGGGAGAAAAGGTTAAAGTTTAAAAAACTCAATTCTTATTTTAACGTTTAAACTATTTATAAATCTTTATTTTATAATTCTAAAATTAACTTACGTCCAAATAGCTCCTTAGTACATTAGCTATTTACCAGTGAAAGCCTCACCAAACTCGGTCAAGCCGTTCTCAGAAATGACTCGACTAATTTAAATGCAGTTTTCGCTATTGCATATTGCTAACCTTACCTTAACATTGAGTGTTTGTTATATTTGAATCTGTTCATACATAAGTCCGTTATATAAATTTAAATTATTATTTTCTACATAATTGGCTATAAAATAACTGTTTTCTTGAATTGTACTCATAGTATAGCTTTCAGTGTTCACAAATCATAATAAGTTTACTGAATTTTTTAAAGCAAAATTCTCACACCGACAAAGTCGCGAGTGTAACTCGTGCCTAATAAAATATTAAAAAAAAAACAACTCAATCAACAGTAATCCTACTGAGTCTGTACGAATCACCAACAACATTACTGCTGTGTCTCTGAAAGAAATTCTTCGACTCCAAACCGGTTTCACCAGTGGTTTCACTGATAGCTGTCACTACGTCATTGGTTCTGCTATTCCTATGGCCTAGAGTTAAATTATTATTGTATCTAGAAATTCCTACATCTATATTTCTAGAACTAAAACTTCTACCCAATGATTTGGTGCGTTTAACGCTGAATTTATTTTTTGGAATTTTGACATCGTGTATGGGGTTAATTATTCCGGTGCACTGAATTCGGACATTATGGATGGGTATCTTGGATGACATGAGCTCCAACTGCCTCATGTGCGTCTCCAATGTTCGGAGGCGCGAGGGGTCGTATGTAGAGTGGCGTTTTTGCTGAAAAAAAAAAAACTTTTTTATTCATCAGAAAATTGCTATAGAGTGATTTTTTACACTGTTCTAGATAACTTGAATGATTATTTATTACGGTTTTTTTCTATATTTATTAAAATTATTAGAGAATATGTATTTTTTTATTCAATATTTACTTATCTCCTAAATAGTAACGTAAATAAAAAAAATCTATTATCAAGTAATAGTAACCCAATTTTTTTTGTATATATACCGCATTTTTTTTCATGTGAGAATTGAACTCATTTTTTTATCGTGATTGAGATCATTATTCAATTCAAAATAGCATTTCTTTAAAGTAATTTCAGTGTGAAATCACTTTGTTTTACATTTTCTACGTGAAATAGGAACATTGCGTGTCAGGTAGCGGAACACAACACCGCGCTTTGTCTTACCAGAGCGGGAAAATGAAAACAATTATCTTCCGAGTTGTTATCGAACCTACAACCATATTTTGGACGCTGCCCCACTGCGACACTGGCTGGATGGCTTCATAATTATTATTTTTAGCTTAACGCTTTTATTCCGCGTAGCTTAGAGATATAGCAACTAGTGTCAATATACTCTGTACTCTGCTTTGCGCTTTACATTGCGTGTTGATTGGCGGAACTTAACGCTGCGCTCTTTGTTTTCAAAGCGACGAAATAAAAATAATTTAAATATCATTCCTCCGAGAGGGGATTGGTACACAAACGGTATACTTCATTATTATTAATATTGTTTTTTTAGCTTCACGCTTTTATCCCGCATAGCAGGCTAGACAGAAAGTACCTAGTGTCAAGACACTCCGTACTTCGTATTCATTACTAATTAAAGCTAATAATTACCAGTTCCTTATTCCTAGGCAATGGCGGCGGTTGGGGTGCTTCGTCCCCCGACATGTAGTCCGGGGGCTTCGCCCTGTAACGCTGTGTTCCTTCCAGTGCAGGAAACTTCCATGTACTGGTTAGGTTTAAAAACGTGTGAAATTTTGTTGTCATCCTTAATATCCGAATAATATAAACTATTTCATATTAATATAAAAATGAGGAATAAAGAAAATATCTTAAATACATATAAAAATATTAACCAAGCGGGATTCGAATCCACGCCTTTCTGAAATCGCCCAAACGCTCTAGCCATTTAAATTATTCATCTACACTGAGTTTGGTCTTGTTACATTATTTTTGTTATCTGAATATACAAAATTTATATCCAATAATAATATACAAATTAAATTTAAGAATTTATTTATTTAACAAACGTATAAAAATATTGAATAAAACAATCCCAAAAACGGGTTTCCTGTTTTTTTTTATTATATTTATATGAATATTATTGTTTATTTAGTCTGTGTATATTTTGAATATGTTAAAAAGTCTTACACTAAATTCTTCCCATCTACTCCTTAGAACATTAAGAAATATAAATTCTATATTAAAAATAATTCAATCAGTAATCTTACTGATTATCTCGGTCAGCGGACCTCGCTCTGGACGCTTTAGCGAGGCGGTGCAGAGCAAACAGCGCGCCCTCCTCCGCGGCCCCGACCCACGCGCACAGCTCTTGTAGCACCTGTTACCGAGTGAAGCAGGTTCAAATCTTGGCAAATTTTTCATTTTTATTATATATGTGGTAGACTTGTCGTGACGCAGTGGGATAGCAACTGACTGTAAGCGTGATCGGTTTTGGGTTCGATTTCCATTTGAAGAAATGATCATATTCAAATTATTTTCATTTCCTCGATCGGATAGGACAAAGCGTATTGAATTCCACAGAAAGCGAGTTACGGAGTGTCTTAACACTAGGTACTTCCTGTCTACCCTGAAGCTAAAAGTAAAAAGTACACTCACCTTTTTAAGGACTTAGTTATTCTTCTTACATTTATCTTCTATTAAAAAAATAGAGAAGAATAAAGAAACACAGTATACTTACAGTAAACTTGCCTCGTTGCAACAAAGTAGGTACCAAGTCCCCCAAGCACAGGTATAACCCTCCCTTGTGCAGAGCGTGCGTGTTCAGAGGGACCCCGTACTGCGATAGAACCCACTCGTCTTGAGATGACCACGAGTCTTCCACATCAGATGTTGCTGATTCATCTACTATTGGGGACAATGGAAGAAATGGATGTTAAATGATACAAGAATATTTTTTTGTAGCTTCACACTTTTATCCCGCATAGCAGGGCACACTCTGTACTTCGCTTTTCACCGAATTCGATGCGTATAGAGTGGTGGAACTCAACGCCGCACTGTTTCTTACCATAGCGAGGAAGTAAAAAATAAATCAAACATACACACATACATACACATTTATCCAAAAAAAAGTATTTATAGTAAAATTTCGACATGTGAATTGTTTTTAACACATAGTTAATGGACATGTCAATTATCTTGCGAGATTCCAACTGTATAACTTATTTTTTTTATAAAAACTTTTAATTTTGCTCGTAGACACTCGTTTCTCCACTTGATGATGCATTCCGTAGTGAAAGCTCATTGCAATGTTTTTCTCACCAAAGCGAGGGAGTGAAAATAATTAATTTAATCGTTCCCCCAAATTAAAATCGAATCCTCAACAAGACGCGTTCCTAGACAAACGCTAATCTACTGCACTACGATGTGCTCATATTATTCTAGTCAGATAAAACCATGGGCAATGTTGCATTTAGATCGCTGTTTTGCATTTAATATTTAAATCCAAACATTTACACGCTTATTCTAGCCAACAATAACAAAAAATATATAGATATAATAATAAAGAATTATATCTTAATTCTAATCCTAGAATAATACCAAAAAAATGTAACATTTCATAAAAAACTTATATGAGGGGAAGGAACAAAAGTATGAAACGTTAGTAGTAACCTGAAAGAAACTATTAAAAAAATAATTAAAACAGTAACTAACCACACAATCCATCCTTTACACCATTTATAAAGTCCAGCGTCTCCAATATACTTGGTCTACTCAGCATATCCTTATGTCTCATAGAAGACCCAGCAGACCGCGGTCTTTCCTTCACTTCTCTTATATTGTCTATAGACTCCGTATAAACTAGACTCTTCAATGTGTGATACTTTCGTCTTAAAGTCTTAGCATCCGATTGATTTGTGATAGAAATTTCTGGAAAGCCATGAGACGTGGCCGGTCTACTCCTACGAGACCGTCTTCTGACTTTTGGAAGGTCTGGTATACTTGTTTCAGAATTGGAAGGAATAACGTCGGGTTTTGTGGTGTTTCTCCAATAGTTACCGTTTTTAACGCTATTTAGAATATGTTCCGTGCTATCGTGGCGTGGCATTTGCTTGAATTGTGGTCTGCAAAAACATAAATTACTTAAGAAGGAGCTAAACGCATTAGTATTCAAGGAGAACCAAATATTAGGACACTCCGTTGATTGTGTTCCGTCCTATATGGAGATATTGTACGTTGACTGGCGAAAGAAAAGATCATAATTTTAAATATAAACAGTAAGATGTAGCCCAACTACACCAAGTTGATTATTATATTTAATTTATAATCTGCTTAATATAAAAATACTTCCAAATATTAATACTTCAGTCAAAAACGCCGAAGTTAAATTTTTAATATGATTGAGAATTCCAAACCACTTTAGAAACCAAATTTTCTTATTTGCATCCGCGTTGCCATAGCAACGTTCATGTCACTTTACACGATACTGTATATCAGACAGAACAGTGTAATATTTAATGTATTTCTAATGTATTATTAAATATGTTACATTTTATACCACTCCATATCATTTTCCATATATTTCTATTCGAATGGAGATACAAAGTTTTTCCTTTACTTCCAATATTATATTCAAATGGTATAGAAAATTATTGTTATTACGATCTTTGATAGGTTTAAAGTTTAAATTTATTCTTAATAAACATTTCTATGCATTTATTTGGAAACATCACCTCGTATACCCGCTTATTGCTGTCACAATTTACGCAACAAACTTTTGCTTAGTGCTTTTTTAAAAGCATTAAGGCAGTTTACATTTTCAATAAATGCGAGGGTTTTTTTTAATATAAAGCATTGCCTCGTAAAAAAAATCTCTGATTTACGATTGAATTGATTTTAAACGGATTTATCGTGTATATTTTAGTATTCATAAAATATATAATATTTGAAAATCCGACGTTTCGAACACTTTACAGCAGTCCGTGATCACAGATACAATTCTACATGTGACCACGGACTACTGTAAAGAGTAAATTAATATTAAAGTATTAACATTACATTCATATTATTGCTGTCCCACTGCGAAACGATTTGCCTTACAAAACGCGATAGGTTGTGGGTGCGATTCAATTAAAATTATTTTCATTTGCTCGATCTTGTTAGACACAACGCAGCGTTAGGTTCCACTACTCAACACACAATGTCTTGAATTGAATGGAAATTAGAGTACAGAGCTATAAAGGATAAAAAGCGTGTATATAAAAAATACTAACACATATATCTGTGTAGTAGGTTATAATAAATATTCTACAATAATGAAGACCCAAAAATACATAACTGGCTTGTATAACAGAGTCAACTCAACGACTCCGTTTGATATAATAAAATCTTTGATTTTCGCGATTTTTATACTTTTACTTGAAACTATTTTAACCGGTTTAATCGCGTAAATTTTTTTTTTCGAAAATACATTTTGGACACCTGACGCTTCGAACGCTTTACAGTTGTCCGTGATCACAGGTAGTCTGTCTACCTGTGACCACGGACTACTGTAAAGTGTTTCGAACTGACTACTGTAAAGTAAAGCGTTTTCGAAGTGACTACTGTAAAGACATTTCGAACGCTTTACAGTTGTCCGTGATCACAGGTAGTCTGTCTACCTGTGACCACGGACTACTGTAAAGTGTTTCGAACTGACTACTGTAAAGTAAAGCGTTTTCGAAGTGACTACTGTAAAGACATTTCGAACGCTTTACAGTTGTCCGTGATCACAGGTAGTCTGTCTACCTGTGACCACGGACTACTGTAAAGTGTTTCGAACTGACTACTGTAAAGTAAAGCGTTTTCGAAGTGACTACTGTAAAGACATTTCGAACGCTTTACAGTTGTCCGTGATCACAGGTAGTCTGTCTACCTGTGACCACGGACTACTGTAAAGTGTTTCGAACTGACTACTGTAAAGTAAAGCGTTTTCGAAGTGACTACTGTAAAGACATTTCGAACGCTTTACAGTTGTCCGTGATCACAGGTAGTCTGTCTACCTGTGACCACGGACTACTGTAAAGTGTTTCGAACTGACTACTGTAAAGTAAAGCGTTTTCGAAGTGACTACTGTAAAGACATTTCGAACGCTTTACAGTTGTCCGTGATCACAGGTAGTCTGTCTACCTGTGACCACGGACTACTGTAAAGTGTTTCGAACTGACTACTGTAAAGTAAAGCGTTTTCGAAGTGACTACTGTAAAGACATTTCGAACGCTTTACAGTTGTCCGTGATCACAGGTAGTCTGTCTACCTGTGACCACGGACTACTGTAAAGTGTTTCGAACTGACTACTGTAAAGTAAAGCGTTTTCGAAGTGACTACTGTAAAGACATTTCGAACGCTTTACAGTTGTCCGTGATCACAGGTAGTCTGTCTACCTGTGACCACGGACTACTGTAAAGTGTTTCGAACTGACTACTGTAAAGTAAAGCGTTTTCGAAGTGACTACTGTAAAGACATTTCGAACGCTTTACAGTTGTCCGTGATCACAGGTAGTCTGTCTACCTGTGACCACGGACTACTGTAAAGTGTTTCGAACTGACTACTGTAAAGTAAAGCGTTTTCGAAGTGACTACTGTAAAGACATTTCGAACGCTTTACAGTTGTCCGTGATCACAGGTAGTCTGTCTACCTGTGACCACGGACTACTGTAAAGTGTTTCGAACTGACTACTGTAAAGTAAAGCGTTTTCGAAGTGACTACTGTAAAGACATTTCGAACGCTTTACAGTAGTCCGTGGTCTACCCGACACAGACCACCTGTGTCTGTCTACCCGTGACCACGGACTATTGTAAAGCGTTCGAAATGTCAGGTGTCCAAAATATATTTTCGAATACCAAAATACACGCGATTAATCCGGTTGAAATAGTTTCATTTAAGATTCCGTTTGATGTTAGATCTTTGAGAGGATAATAAGGAAATCCTATTTCCAGTCGCTGAGAGGTTCGAGATAAACGCGTGCCTTTCAAGTTGTGGCCGATGCGGGCGGAATGGCTATAACTGTTTTTGGTAAGATTTGATTTTTTTTTATGTAAAAAGATTTAGTGATCTCGACGATCTACATTTGTAATTTTTTCCAGCCCTAGTAGCCCAGCTTTCCGCACCAACTATCAATTTGGTTTCGTTGAAAATGTTACACGATTTTCATTCTTATCTTAAGTGTATTAATGACACTTTTAGAGTATTTTGAGTGGGAAAAAGATGTATATGTAGAAAACTTGACAAAAAAAATTTCAATAGTTTTTTTGTCAAGTTTTCTCCATATACATCCTTTATCCCGTATAGTAATGTAGACAGAAAATACCTAGAGTCAAGACTCTCCGTACTCCAATATACATCGAATTTAAGATATTGCGTGTTGAGTGGTGGAACACAAAGCAGCACTTTGTCTTACCAGAGTGACGAATTGAAAATAATTTAACTCCCCCGAGTAGGAATCGAACCCACAACCGATCGAGCATTTACAGTCGGACTCTGTCCCACTGTGCCCCAACCGGCCTCAACTCATTTTATATTTTATCAAATAATTGACTATAATCACATATACATATAAAAGCGTAATTGATAGAAAAATATAATAATTAATTTACAATATAATGTAATTAATTATCAATAAATTAGTACTAGAATATATTGTTATAAGATTAATAAATGCTAACAATTATTACGTATAAAATGACTATGGCTCTCTTTCCACGAAAACAACTTGGACGAAAAACTTAACAGCTAGAAATACATTAAACAAATAACAAAAATATGAATATAACGCACTACCACGTATTCGGTACACCTTAGCATCATAACAAGATATCATAATAACTGACATACACGTTGCTAAGGCAACGCATGTTCTACGCAAGAACCTTAAACTTTTTTTAGCTTAACGCTTTTATCCCGCATAGCAGGGTAGACAGAAAGTTCCTAAGGTACGTCACATTCCATCGAATTCGAGACAATGCGTGTTGAGTGGCGGAACTCAACGCCGCACTTTGTCTTATCAGAGCGAGGAAGTGAAAATAATTTTGTTACATACATATATATATATATATATATATATATATATATATATATATATATATATATATATATATATATATATATATAAATAAAAAATAAAAAATCTCACAGTCCATTAAGAGCTGTATGGAAGGCAGCTAACACACATCGTCTCGCCAACCTCAACTTGGCCTCGGCTTTATCTCGTCGGCTTAAAGTCAGTACGCGAGTTGTACTCCGGTCTGCGCGGGATGGCAGCCTCGCGGGATAGGATATGGCTAGTCCATCCCCAGTTGGGAATACAAGGCGGAAATCTGGAATTTTAGAAAAATGAAAGTATGAATATTAGTTAATATTATTTAGATGTCATCGTGGTGCAGTGGCAGGGTCAGACTGTGAAAGCGATTGGTTGTGAATTCGACTTCCACTAGAGATAAAAATGTTATTATATATTTTAATTTTCCAATTATGGGAAGTGAAAGCGGTGGTGTTGAGCTCCGCAACTGCATATTGAGTGAGCCACTGTCTCAATTTCATTTTCTTTAGCTTCACACTTTATCACGCTTAGCAGGGTAGTCAGTGGCAACCTAGTGTCTTGACACTCCCGTTAGCTGCTTTCTGCCCGAAATCGTAACAGTGAGCGTTGATTGGCGAACTCATCGCCGTACTTTGTCTAAGTAAAGCGGATATATAAAAATATAACCATTCACCCGAGTGGGAATCGAACCGACAACCACTCGCAATTACAGACCGGTATCCTATTTCTCCACGATGGCCGCTCAGGTATGTACATATAAATAAATTGAAAATTGTATATATAAATAAAAAAATGGCAATGATGATACTAAATTAACATCATAAGGGATGAAAACCAAAGAGATCCGTCGTGGCGCAGTGGGACAGCGTCTGACTGTAAATGCGATCGGTTGTGGGTTCGATCCGCACTCGTTGAATGAATAATATTTGAATTATGTTGATTTTCTCGCTATGGTAAATCAACGCGCGACATTGAGCTCCACCACTTAACACACAATGTCTTGAATTCCGCGAAAAGTGAAGTAGAGAGTGTCTTGACACTAGGTACTTGCTGTTTACTCTGTTATGCGCGATACAAACGGTTACCGGCTGAATTTAATTTAATAAAATAAACGTTTATTAATTATATTGTTTATCATACAAAGATTATTTACAAAAACCTATTTACAACAATAATTCCCCCATTTAAAGACCTTTTATCATAGGGCGACCCTGTAGCCTAAAAGCTGTCCCTTGAACTTTTCGATCTCTGATTTCCCGGGGGCCAAATACACTTAGTACGTTAGGCGACATTCCTTTTTAGACGCATTTTTATTGGGTATTGCATTGTTGTATATCACTTCTAAGGGACTTAATGTGTACATACTTATGTATAAAGGAAACAGAATACTTTTATATATATGCGGGGGTGGCGCAGTGGGATAGTGTCTGAAGCGATTGGTTGTGAGTTCGGTTCCCACTCGGAGGAATGATCATATTTAAATTAATTTCATTCGTTTAGCTCCACCACTGAGCCCACAATGTCACAAATTCGGCGGAAAGCGGAGTACGAAGTGTCTTGACACTAGGTAGTTTCTATTTACCAGTCTTTACTAAAAAAATAGGAAATATCTACCCTCCCCTTTAGTAATTGTTGCCTGTCTATTGTTAAATGTGTGTAAGTCTCTTATCAAAGCACGGAGCACATTTTATTCGTTGATTTTAGAATAGATAATCGTGTTCGCAGCAAGTTGTTCTAAATTATTGGCGTTATTAAAAAATATTCATATCAGTATTTTTAAGTATTATCTCATCTCTCTTTTGATTTGCGAAAATTTTGATTCTTTATTTATTAATATCTTGCACAATTTAAAATGCTAAATCTTAAAAGATTCATAGAAACCCCAGTATCTAACTCGTGCACACATGCGCGCGCACACACAGTAACACACACACACACACATACACACATACACACACATACATATATATATATACACACACACACGTACGCATACATACACATACACACGAGCGCACACATTACAATTTGTGTTTAGTACCAGTGACCAGAATACTGTAAAATGTCAATAACGGCGGGTTTTCTAATATTTATTGTTAAATAATATCAAAATAAATTTAGATAATATGATACGAGGCCATCGTGGCGCAGTAGGACAGCGTCTGGCTGTAAACGTGATTGGTTACAGGTTCAGTTGTCACTGGGAGGAAAAATTATATTTGAAAATTTATTTCTAATTATTTTCTTCGGTCATACAAAGAGCGGCGTTGAGTTTGCCACTCAGCACGCAATGTTTTAATTTTGAGAAAGCAGTCAACGGATGACGGACGGTTGTGTGGGATAAAGCGTGAAGGAGCTAAAACATTTTTTTTCAGTTTCACGCTTTTATCCCGCATATTGGGGTAGACAGTAAATACCTAGTGTTAAAACACACCGTATTGCGTGTTGAATAGAGAAATTCAACACCACACTTTGTTTTACCAGAATGTTATATGTGTATGTTACTTATGTTTTTTCCATACATATGAATAATATTCATTTAAGATTTAAACCGACAACTATCATGTTTCATTACACGCTGAACTTCAACGGTCTTAGAGATTTAAAATGAAATTTTAAAAAGCAGTTTCAGTCGATAATGACGGATTAGGCAAAATTTTACCGAGACACTGCTCAGTTACATGGGATTTACCAGTCATTGTCCTTTTTGGCTTTAACGTGAACGTAGATAGAGAGGATTTGGAAGAGTCAGATAAAAAAATCTAATATTACGAGGAAATTGATTCATCTTGATTCATTTTAACACACTTATAAAATCAATATTTGTAACGATATCTTGCATAACTATTTTGGACCAATTCTTGTCCTTCGGTTAGTTTAAAAAATATATTACCCTACACTACACTTATTTTATTTAGATTATTAGAATAACAAGAAAATGACTTCAAACGGGATCCTATTATTGGAACAAATTTCCTTAACGTGGCTTGTAGGTAGTGAAATTTATTAGAAATCGTCACATAACGTATTAGGCTCGATACACCCACACATACAAATACTGTGTGTGTGTATGTGTACTAATAATATAAAAAATATTTTTTTTTAATTCTTAGAAAACGTATAAAAATTTGAACGCAGCGGGATTTTATACGTTTTCTAGGAAAATGTCTTGTAATCCCAATTTAACTTTGGAATAACACTTTAAAAATAAAAAAATAATATATATTTTTAATTTGTTCAATGAAAAATAATATATATATATATATATATATATATATATATATATATATATATATATATATATATATATATATATATATATATATATATATATATATATATATAAATATCTTTTCCATTAATAGCATATCTTGTATGAAAGGATATCAACTTTCAGCCAAAGTACTTTGAGCCATCGGCTTCATTAGAACCCTTAAAAAATGTAAGAATCAAAGATCGAAATAAAATGGCCGCATTAAATCGTAACGTATACGTACATTTAAGTCACGTTCAAACGAATTTTCCATCTCCATGACATTTTGTTTAATATCTATTATTGCTTTATCCCGCATAGGACGGTAGCCAGAGAGAACGTAGTGTCAAAACACTCCATTGACTGCTTTCTGCCCGAAATCGAAATATATATATATATATATATATATATATATATATATATATATATATATATATATATATATATATATATATATATATATATACATATAACCTTCCAAATATTTTTTTTTTATTTGATATTTTCTACAGGTATCGTAACCAAAAACATGATCAGGTTTCTAGATCTTAATTTCGAAACTTTAGAACAAAAACAAAACTTTAGAAAAATAATTATATTATTTAATACTTTTATTTATTTAGTAATTTATTCGTTCTAGTTTCACGCTTTCATCCCGCATAGCAGCATAGACAGAAAGTACCTAGTGTCAAGACACTCCGTGCTTCGCTTAATACCGAATTCAAAACATTGGGTGTTGAGTGGTAGAACGCCGCACTTTGTCTTACCAGAGCGAGGAAGTGAAAATATTATTAATACAATTACTCCCCCGAGTGGGAATCGAACCCACTGCGCCACGAACGGCCTCAATTCTATAAAAGAAGTCCTAATGCCTTTTAATATTAAAAATTACAGTACATATAATACAATTCTGATGAGAAATAATTAAATATATTTATATATTTTTAAATTATAATTAAATTATTTTCATTTCTCCGCTATACTAAGTTCCGTCGCTTAGAAGGGAAATAAAGTGTGTTCCTAGAAACTCCTTTTTAAAAAAATGTTTATAAAAAAATAAAACTTACCAATATGTCTGTATCTATCGATTAAATCAACTAAAGTTTTCGCCCACGCCATTTTCTTTGATGCACCCAACAAACTAACACAAGGGTCCATCCCGTCGTGCACCTTCAAACAAAACTCCTGTAAACCCTCAAATTCCGTTGAATACTTTCTAGATTCGAAGTCTTCTATAAACCAGTGGTTATCTTGAGCTGTTATTTGTAAGTCGTTTAAAAACGGCTTTAATACTGGACCCAGATATTTTTTATCTTCTTTTGCACCTGAAATGTATTAAAAATATTTGAAAAAGGCTACGTTGGCTCTGACTGTAAATCGATTGGTTGTAGATTCGATTCCCAATTTTCTCTAGTAAGACCAAGCGAAATCCTTATATATATATATATATATATATGTATATATATATATATATATATATATATATATATGTATATATATATGTATATATATATATATATATATATATATATATATATATATACGTCTTGCCAAACGGCTATTTCTTAACCATTTTTGTGTAGTAGAAATTTATAAAAATATATCTACAGAGATACTAACAACATAAATAAGTTGTAACAAAACGTATAAGAATTTCGACGCAGCAAGTAGCAGAGGGTTTGAAATATTCTATCCAAAAGAGGCGGGTTCGAATTCCGCTGCAATCAAAATTTTTATACGTTTTTTAAAAAATAATATACAAAAGCCATTTTTTTTATTTTTTAAAATAAGCCACTTTAATTCTAAAAATGGTTTACAATTAAATTCCTCCAAATTCCCATTGAAATTGAAATGAGAAACACGTAATATCCCGTAATTACGTACTAAAATCGATACAAACGACATTGCGGGCGACAACTAGTTAATTATAACACTAACACTCCTATATCATTGTGCTGATAATAATCATGTAATCTTATTTGATAATTTATAGCGAGTGTAACTTAACTAATACCGTCATTTATTGTATATAATTACAGGGCAGTAGTGCTTGGTTGGTATTGCTTAATATACGCTTAATTATGGGTTCAGGCTTAAGACTTCTAGATGAGTGGA
The DNA here is from genome assembly GCA_032432895.1 of Dryadula phaetusa. Taxonomy (NCBI): domain Eukaryota; kingdom Metazoa; phylum Arthropoda; class Insecta; order Lepidoptera; family Nymphalidae; genus Dryadula; species Dryadula phaetusa. The sequence goes on from JAOYRS010000036.1 coordinate 1,093,870, forward strand.
ATACTGTTTAATTTTTTTTTTAGTTTCACGCTCTTATCCCGCATAGCAGGGTAGACAGAAAATACCTAGTGTCGAGATACCTAGTACTTCGCTTTCCACCGAATTTGAGATATTGCGTGTTGAGTGGTGGAACTCAACGCCGCGGTTTGTCTTTACCAGAGCGAGAAAGTGAAATTGATTTAAATATAATCACTCCCCCGAATGGCGATCGAACTTACAACCGATCGCGTTTACAGTCAGGCGCTGTCACACTGCGCCACGACCGGCCTCTACTACTGTTTAATGTAGTGTGTGTTATCTCGCACAGCAGGGTAGTCAGACACTATGTAGTGTCAAGACACTCCGTTGTCTACCCTCCACCCAAAATGTCTCTAACATTGCGTGTTGAGTGGCGAATTTAACACCGCGCTTTGTCTTACCACAGCGTAAATATGAAAATAGGTTTTAAGTATTATCTTCCGAGTGTAACATTTAATTATTATTAAGTAATATGTTTGAAAAAGAGTTTTTATATCAGTTATAGTTAAATATGGTACAAATCCTTTTACACTCTAAGATAAAACGTTTGAATTTCTCTTAACGATAAAAAAACTGTGTTTCCTACAATTTTACTAAAAATGGTTATTGTGTGTATTTGTGCGTGTATTTGTGGGTGTGTATATGTGTGTTGTGTGTGTACGTATGTATGGGTGTGTATATGTCAGCATGTAATTTTAGTGTATATAATAAGTCGTTTGCGTGATCATGACCCTTGATATAATTTTGTCGAACAAATATATATATATATATATATATATATATATATATATATATATATATATATATATATATATATATATATATATATATATATATATATATATATATATATATATATATATATATATATATATATATATATATATATATGGATGAGGGTTGCGGAGGACCGGGATGTTTGGCGCAAACTTGGGGAGGCCTATGTCCAGCAGTGGACTGCAATTGGCTGACGATACGATATATATATATATATATATATAACATATACAATAGTGAAAACTGCATTTGTAGGAGCATACATATTAAGATACAATTGAAATTAAAACATCAGCATATTAAAAAAATACCCTAAAGAAGTAGACAACGTAGTAACGAGTCACTAACACAAAAATAAAACAAAGATTCGAACCCACATACCTCTATATAGCCAATGTAGGACACTCTTCATTAGATTAACATCGTCCACTTCCTTAGCACCATCCGCATCCCTCCTAACAGCATCAATAAGACAAGATGATGATGCGTCATAGTAATCTCGGAGCTTGTGCCATTTTTTACTCCTTATGAAAAAAATATCATATAAATATAAGACCGGTCATGGCGCAGTGGCACAGTGTCTGAATATAAACGCGATCGGTTGTGGGTTCGATTCCGGCTTCGTAGGATGATTATATTTAAAAGATTTTTATTTAATCGCTATGGTAAGACAGAACGTGGCGTTGAATTCTGCCATTCAACACGTAATGTCTCGTATACGGTATCTTGTCACTAGGTACTTCCTATCTAGCCTGCTGTACGGAAGCAAAGGAAATATATATGGGATAGCACTTTTTAAGAAATAATAAAATATTATTATAAGTTATAAGACGAAAGTATACTTTAAATTGTCGTAAACCATTTACAGGCAACTATAATAATATTGAAATTGGTTTTTTGGGCGAAAATTATTAGTAGGTAGGTGTTTATTTAGGACAAAATGAATACCAAATTTTTAATTACGAACACTATATAAGTAAGTTTCTAACAGAATCTTTTTTAACTTCAGATTTTTATCCAGTAAAGCAGGCTAGACAAAAATAATCTAGTGTCAAGAGACTCCGTACTCTGCTTTCCGCCAAATTTGAGACATTGCGTATAAAGTCGCGAATTTTAAGACCGCGTTTTGCCTTACCAAAACTTTAATTTCTATTGAAGATAAATTGAAATATAATCATTTCCCGAGTCGGAATCAAACCCACAACCGATCGCGTATACAGTCAAACGCTGTTCCACTGCGCCACGATCGGAATCAATTAATTAAAAATTTATAATAAAATAAAAAAAAACCAGTATCTATTAGACTTTTGCTCTTATCTTCTAAGTACCTATCTGAATTAGAACTATCTATTTAAATGCCAAGTTCGACTTTCTATGTCATCTAGAAGCTCAAAATTTAGATCTATATGTCAGTTAGGGTTTTTTAGATCTTTTTTTGCTTTTTCATAGAGAAGGACATCGCGGGAAGAGAATGGTGCGTCTCGGCGAAAAAGGCAAGCACTAATATGACTTGAGAGAGTGTCTAAGATCGCCAGGGCCACTTGCGACTGACGAGGGGGCTGCAAGTCGGTCAGTGATAAACATGTCAATTTTTAGATGTTAATCATATATATATTTAAGAATTAGATTTGACATATTTAAGTGATTTTTTTTTTTTTTAGTTATGTGGCCAGAGTCAGAGAAAAGTGACTTCAAATGGTTCGTGTAATATTACACTCAAAGATCTGGCTGGCTGGCTCCACACGTTACCACGTGTCTATATTCCCATTGACCAATGTTGATAAAACATTTGAATTTGTATTGTAAAAAAAATAGCCTTTGTTCAAAAGATCACAGTTCTGACACAGGGATTTCATTATAGATACAAACAAAAAAAAACGTTAATTATATTTAAAATAAAATAAAAGAAAAAAAATAAAAGATTGCAATCATTTAGTTTGAAGGCCCCGGCGAGAGTCGAACTCGCGATCTCCTGTTTACTAGACAGGCGCTTTAACCAACTAAGCCACGGCGCCTATGAGGAAAATTGCGAATTTACAGTACACTTACCGTTGTATTGTAATGCTCTGAGAAACAACTTATAAGATATGAGAAAAGCTTTATCTTGTTTTTCTTTATATAAAGGTAGATTAATGTAAAGACCAATGGCAAATAAACTGGCGTAACTGAACTCCGTGCTTCGCTTGATTACCAGAGCGGATATACGAATATAATCAAATATAACAATCGTTGCCGAGTCTGATCGTAAACGCGATAGGTTGTGGGTTTGATTCCTACTGGGGTGGAAAAAAAATATTGTCTCCGCTCTAGTAAAACAGTGTTTAGATACTACCCAGGTAAGCGGGTGAAAATGTTAAGTTGGTTTTATCAATAGTTCCCCTTAATGGGAATCGAATTCTTAAACAGTTATGTCTACAGTCACATATAGCCCGACTGCGCCGCGACGGTTTTTATTATAATATTTACATTAATCACCTGTAGTTGCTTAATTCCTTATCTTCCAGGATCTGGAGGCTGTGAAGGTATAAATCCCGGGCCTGATCCAGCATAATAGCCAGGATGTGGATCAGATCCTCTATATGCTCGTGCTGGGAGGTCGCTTGTATGAGATTAGTGCGAAATGTGTTTGGATTTTCCTGAAAATTTTGAATTTTTAGCAGAATAGAAAGAGAGTACCTAGTGAATGTCAAGAAACTCCGTCTCCGCTTTTCTTCGGATTCGAGACATTGTGTTTTGACTAGTAGAAGACTACACCGCGCTTTGTCTTATCTTTGTTAGAGCGAGGAAATCAAAATAATATAAATGTAGTCATCCTCCGATTGGAAATCGAACCCAAAACCGGTCATGTTTACAGTCACGACCGGACTGTTAGAATATATTCATATAAGTGTATTGTGTTTAGCTATTAGAAAATTATTGTTAAAATGTATTTTGAAGGCGAAGTAAGGCGACTTATACAGGCAAGAAACAACGGAAGGCTTAGCCTCATCTTTACTTATTATAACAAAAAATAAGTGTTTTTTTAGCTTTACTCTTTTATGCCGTATAGCAGAGTAGGCAAAAAGTACTTAGTGTCAAGAACCTCTGTACTTCACTCTCCGCCAAATTTGAGACATTGCGTGTTAATTGGTGTGGAACTCAACGCCGCACTTTGTCTTACCAGAGCGAGGAAGTAAAAGTAATTTAAATTTAATCAATCCCCCGAGTGGGAATCGAACCCACAACCGATTTTAGTCGAATGGGCACACTGCACTACGACCAACCTCAAGTAATTAAGTGTTTCCTAACAATATATTGGTTGGGTTGAAAATTTAAGATTTGTATGCACACCTTTGAGTATGCGTCATAGCAGGTTTCAGAGAGAATCTAGAGTTAAGACAATATTTTTTCTATTTAATGTATTATATGTAAATATATATTTTTTGCATATCTATTTTATTTTTTTATTTTTATTGTAATGATATAATTTATAAAATTATAATAAAATTAATATTGTCTGTGAGTCAGTCAGTTATAAAATGTATTTAGTAACTCAATCAACTTATACAGATTACGACATTACTTTCTGTTACTTTACACACAAAATTCACTCAACATGAGGAACATAGTGACTTAACACTAACTTTTCTGTGTCTAATAAACAAAACAACATTGTATACTTACATAACTAATCATATTCTTACAAACAAGTAGCTCTTTAGTTACTCTGCTCAAGTATTTCAAAGGGCCCCTCGCGGTTAGAGGGCCTGACCCCTTAATGTTACACGCCTCCCACTTGCAGAAGAGAGCTCCTTCCAACTTCTCCGCTGGGGACTGGGGAATGTCCTCTGCGACTGCGAACAAAGCTTTGTAATCTATTATATTTATAGTGTTTTGAAAATATTTATTTATATAAGAAGACAAAGCGCGGCGTTGAGTTACGCCTTACTCTTGAATGGTAAAATCGTGAATTTAAAGGGTATATGAAAAACGTAGTGTTAACACTAGGTTCTCTCCGCCTACTCTGATATTAGAAAAATGTATTTTTTCCTGAGAGGTTGTTTTTGGTAGTTGAATTTTGATTCGGCGCATCACACTCTGGCTGAATGCTGCGCTTCAAAGCAAATGTGGACATTATGTTATAATATGAACGAGTAAAATCACATGTGGACCATGATGTCATATGTGGAGGAGTAGAATCACATATAGGTCATGGTGGTATCATATGTGGATCATGGTGTCATATGTGGAGGAGTAGAATCAAATATAGGTCATGGTGGTATCATATGTGGATCATGGTGTCATATGTAGATGACTACCATCACATGTGGACCATGATGTCATAAGGGGATGTATGAAATCACATATACAACAACCTGTCCGAGATGAAATGAAATTTGGGAGTACAAGATGTTCGTTACGACTTTACGGGAGGTTGAGATTGTAAAGACTTGAGCATGTCTCGTAATTTGATTCTCTAGTAAATTTATATGAAGTCTTATAAATACTGTTTACATAAAATGTTATAAATTTTGCCAGTCTGCGCAGTTCACGCTGGCGGAGCCGCGAGCGGGCCGCGAGTACACTATATATGTTAAAAAATGAACCTCTTGGGATTTATTAGAAAAATTACGAAATCGTACTTTCACTTTTAAGGTACTAATATATACATATTAACAGATTTGATAGAAATTTTTTGCAGATATCTTAAAATTAATTTGCTGTCATTTTGATACTATATTTATTACACATTGTATCTGTCTGTCTGTATATATGATGATTGTTTAGTGTGTTTAAAGTACAATTGTGACGCTGCGCAATGTTCATAATATGAACATTACACGTGATGTACTTTCATTTAGCTAAACTTTTTTCGACAAAGTATAAGACGTTATCCTATTAGAAATATAAAAAACGCAGTTTGTACATGGCATTGCATGTTTAATGGCAGAAGTCAACGCCAAACAAAATCATACCATTAAAAAAATGTCATAAGTTTTTTTTACGTTTCAAATTTATTATATAGAAAAAAATGAAATACGCTTTATATGTGTGTGTGTGTGTGTGTGTGTGTAGTTGAACACTGTCTGTACATACAACTTGTATGATTAAAAAAATACGCTTTATATGTGAGTGTGTATAGTTGGACACATTCTGTACATACAACTTGTATGATTAAAATTAATACCTAGACCATATATTAATATCATATAACCCAAAACAATGATATTTTGTCTTTTTATCTGTATGTTACAAGTGTCTGTGCGTTTGTGTATGCTACGGCTATCGATTTAAATGCAGTGTTCACTATTATATTTTTGCAATCACTCCTTAACATTTAGTGTTGGTTTTATTTGAATCAGAATCATAAATAAGTAAATCATATCAATCAAAAGTATTTTGTTCGATAAAATTATGGCAACAATCAATTCCTACTGTTATTTGCTACCAATTTTAAATTTTTATAAAGTTCATAATATTTATTATAGCTTCACGCTTTTATCCCACATAGCAGCGGTAGACAGTAAGTACCTAGTCAAGACACTTCGTATTTCGCTTTCAACCCAATACGAGACATTGTGTGTTGTGGTGGAACTCAACGCCGCACTTTGACCAGAGCGGGGAAGTGAAAATAACCGATGGCCTATATGACGCTGGCCTATTTATTTAATAATAAAAATATTCACATTAGAAACAAACCTGCAATCCTCTGCAAATACAACAAGCAGTTCCTCACAGCCATGGCGTCCTCCTTCCACGTGCAGTGGCGCAGACCTCGTCTCACTAGCGCACTGCGCTCTACCGCGTATACGAATCCCGCTGGACCACCCACTTCACATGTATGGAGGATGCTAAAAAAAGTAAGAGATACTATAAAATAATTTTTGTATCAATTGACCGACGAAAGCCATGTCAGTCTACCTGTCACCACGGATATATATATACAAATATATTTTCGTATACGGAGAGATACGCGATTAATCCGTTTAAAATATTTTATTTAAATGTATAAAAATTGCGAAAATCCAAGGAAATGAGAATCGAAGCCACGACCTATCGTGTCCCACTGCGCTATTATGACCCTAAATTGTTCAAAAGGGAATAAAATAAATAAAAACACTTACTTATTTACTATTTTTAAAGTGTTATTCCACACTTAGGATTAGAAAACATCTTTGAAAAACCGTATAAAAATTTGAACGCAGCGGGATTCGAACCCGCGCCTCTTGGATACCGTCCAAGCGCTCTGACCGCTAAGCCATGCGTTCTACTACCAGCTGCGTCGAAATTCTTATACGTTTTGTTACAACTTTTTTATGTTGTTAGCATCTCTGTAGAGAGATTTTTACAAATTTCTACTACTTAAAGATTATTAAGAAATAATCGTTTAACAAGAGAGATTGCTATTTTATTTTAATATTTACTATTTTTAAAGTGTTATTCCACACTTAGGATTAGAAAACATCTTTGAAAAATTTTTATACGTTTTTTCAAAGATGTTTTCTAATCCTAAGTGTGGAATAACACTTTAAAAATAGTAAATATTAAAATAAAATAGCAATCTCTCTTGTTAAACGATTATTTCTTAATAATCTTTAAGTAGTAGAAATTTGTAAAAATCTCTCTACAGAGATGCTAACAACATAAAAAAGTTGTAACAAAACGTATAAGAATTTCGACGCAGCTGGTAGTAGAACGCATGGCTTAGCGGTCAGAGCGCTTGGACGGTATCCAAGAGGCGCGGGTTCGAATCCCGCTGCGTTCAAATTTTTATACGTTTTTTCAAAGATGTTTTTTAAAAACACTTACTTATCCAAAATAATTAATAAATGATGGGCTATATGAGTGGAGGCACAGAACCTGGCCGCATTACGATACATTGCAACTCGCTCCAACCGCTTTCTGAAGGCGCACCAAACTAAATACCTACTTAGTAGATGAGCGGAACCCTAAAAGAAACATAAATATGTATTATAATTTTTTTTTAGCTTCACGCTTTTATCCCGCATAGCGGTGTAGGCAGAAAGTACGTAGTGTCAAGACACTCTGTACTTCGGTTTGTGCCGAATTTAAGACATTGTGTATTACGTGACGGAACCACCCAACGCCGCACTTATTAGAGCGAGGAAGTGAAAATAATTTAAATATAATCACTCCCCGGAGTGGGAATCAAACCCACAACCAGACAATTTGAAGAACCATTTTAGTATATAAATATTAGAACCTAGTAAAGATCGAACCCATAACCAATCGCGTATATCATCAAAACTGTTACTGCGCTACAATGTTCACATTACGTTTAATGTAAACGACCTGCACCCGTCACTTCGTCCGCGAGGAATTTAACATCGCTATATCTTTATTTCATAAATCTAAAATATAAAAATTAAGAGGCCGGTCATGGCCCAACAATACAGCATCTGATTGTGGGTTCGATTCCCACTCGAGGGAATGATTATATTTAAATAATTTTCACATTCTCGCTCTATAAGACAAAATGTTGCTATGAGTTCCACCACTCAACACGCAGCTAATATAGTAATATCTGCCAGTGAAAGTCTTGTCAAAATCTGTTTAGCCGTTCCAGAGATTACACCGCAACGAACATACAGACAGACAAAAATAGTAAAAAGTGTTATCTTGGTGTATGGAGCATATTGCATATGCATTTAGTAAAAAACAGTTATTTTAACCTTACACACAAACACTCAAATTTTATATCAATACTTACTTCAAAACATCCTTCCCTCATTTTATCCACAAGGCTGTTTAGAGCTCCAGCAATCCTCCCAATAGCAGACGTTTGGGCGCAGTGGTTGTCTAAAGTGGCTTCTAACGCGGGATGCCACAGTTGGAAGGTGGTAGCACGTTCACACAACATCGACGTGGGCGGACCTATAGCAACTGCATAGTAACCCTACGGAATTTTCCATATTAAACTAATGAATGAACACTACCATGTGTTTGACATATACGTTTATATAAAGTGACATACGTTGCTATGGCAACGTGTGATTAACGCGTCAAAGGGAAATATATAGTAAATAATTAAGTTCTATTAAATTAGTCTTAAAAATGGCATAAATTAACCGGATTTGAATTCATAACCTATTTGATATATGGTCAAAAAAACATATTAGAGGTTTACTATTAACAATACTAATAACTATCAGTGGAACAGCTTCTCGCTGTAAACGCGAATGGTGGTGGATTCAATTCCTCTTCGGGGAAACGCTTATATTTAAAATTTATTTTCATTTCTTCGCTCTGGTATAACAAAGAGCGAAGTCGAGTTCACCACTGTACACACGATGTCGAGATTTCAGATGAAAAGTCATAAATCAAGGGAGTGCCTTGACACTAGATTATCTTTAACTACCCTGCTATGCGAAATAAAGCATGAAGTACATATAATATTTTTTTTAAGTTTTTTATCCCGCATAGCAAGGTAAACGGAAAGTACCTAGTGTCAAGACACTCCGTACTTCGCTTTCCACCGATTTCGAGACATTGCGTGTTGAGTAGTAGATCTCAACACCGCACTTTGTCTTACCAGAGGGAGGAAGTGAAAATAATTTAAATATAATCACACCCCCGAGTGGAGATCGAATCCACAACCAATTATGCTTACAATCAAACTCCACTGTCCCACTGCGCCACGATCAATATAATATATATATATATATACGTATTTACATTCCCCTGACCAGGGAACCTATCATCATAGCCCTTATCAAGCACTGAACTACTGGACCAATACAACCTGGTTTACATTTAATATTTATTAAATATAAATCTTATACGTAAATATATATAAAAACATTAAAATTTTCATACATATGTACATGTTGTGTATGTAATTCAAGGGATTCCGTACAAAATTGTTCGTATTATTTTTTTAAAGTAATAAATTCTTGTTTTAATTGGCTCGTTTTCATCTGGTAACGTGGTTTTCATTTGGTAATTATCGAAACATCAAATTAAAAATACCTAAATGTAAGAATTTTTTTTAAAGCCTTAATTACTAAAAATATGATATTTAATTTTAAAATAATCTATATAAAATAACTAATATTATGAAAAAGGAAAATATTTGTAGGAAAAAAATTGCTGGAATGCATTTTAATGCAATTTGCTTAAAAGCATTGAGCTTAATGCTTGTGGTTCTGAGATAGTTTCCAAGGAACGCGAGTTCGAGTCCTGTTACGCTCAATTTTATTTACGCTTTTTAATAAAATCTTACCTATAATAAGTCCTTAAAAATCGTATTATAATAAAAAAAATCTAATAATACATACATTCTGAGCAGCACTATAATGCAGCAAAGCCAGAGGATGTGTCAAAGGCACTCTCGTAGTATAGGAATTGGGGCTGCAACCCGCTACTCCCACACCCAGTACTAGCTTAGCTTCCGCTTCGCCCGCGCCTATACGGACCATCACCCAGGACGCCCCTTCAACTATAGCTAACCTTCGTTCTGTACTACCTTGATGTGACACTGAAATTAAGAATTACAGTTTGATTTCCTCTATTAATGCACACTGGAAGGAGGAGAGGAAAGAAATTTGAGATGAGGCGAGCTTGACCTGAACCTCCCCTCCTCCAGCACAGTTCGCATCGTGGGTGACGATATATTTTACCATTCAATAGATACGGACATTATTATTTATTTTTTATATTTTTCCATACATACATATATATTTATACATATAAATATCTACATGCATGTAATAAAAACTATAAATATTTTTTTTTCTTTTTCTTCAGCTTTATGTTTTTTATTTCTTAGTAGGCAGCATAGCAGGATAGACAGAAAGTGCCTAGTGTTAAGACACTCCGTACTTCACTTTGCACCGAATTCGAAACATTGTGTGTTGAATAGCGGAACTCAAGACCTTTTCTCTTACCAGAGCGAGAAAATGAAAATATAATCACTCCTCCAAGTGCGGATCGAACCCACAACCGATCTTGCAGTCAGACGCTGTCCCACTGCGCCACGACCGGCCTCTATATATGCAATAGTATGATTTCAAATCAAATTGTAATATAATGCGAAACTATGATGTCAAAGTAGTTAATGCATCAACTTTTAACTAGAGAACAAATAGGGGACACGCGGACAAAAAGTCATTTCAAATGTGAATTTTAAAAAATAGATATCTGTACATATAAGTAGTAGAAGAACTCTTCAATGGAGTAGTAGTTATTAGTTCAAATCCACGCTGAAGTACATAAAAATATATATAAAATAGGATAAATGTTAAAAATTATTAAATATTGTAAAGATATTTTTTATTAAAAAAAGAGTTGACATAAAATTGATTAAATAAAAATATTTTAAACTTGTTATATAGCTATAATTTTCTGAAGTTTTTTTAGTTTTTCAGTATTTATTTACATTTTCCTTGTTTCATAATAACTATGTTAAATTTGTAAAAGAAATATATATATACACGATTTAAACACAAATGTAATAAAAAAAATACATTTAAAAAAATCAGTATTAAATTAATTTAAAATTTATTATATGTAACATATATATAATGGAAAAACACTTTTCTTTAAAATATATATTTAAAAATATCGTTAAATCTTAGAGGCAATAAAAAAAATAATAAATCTAATCTAGTTTTCCGAAACTTTCGATCCCGCTGTTCGTAGTTACCCCAGTTTCCCCTAACTTCATAACTGGGACATTTCGCGTTTTAAATGGATTTGTTAGCAAAGTTAGCTTTCAGCTTAGTTTAATATACTTTTATACTATTTTGACTCTTATTTGAAAATATGGTAAATATGTTATGAAAGTTAAATATGAAGTTTGAATATATTTTTTTTGTATTTTTTTTAGCTTCACGCTTTCATCCCGCATAGGAGGGTAGACAGAAAGTACCTAGTGTCAAGACACTCCATACTTCTGTTTCCACCAAATTCGAGACATTGCCTCGAGTCTTTACCAGAGCGAGGAAGTGAAAATAATTTAAATATCACTCCCCCGAATGGGGATCGAACCCACAACCGATCACGATTATATTCAGGCACTGTCACATTGCGCAATGGCTGGCCTATTTTTTTTAATAATGATGAATGAATTTACCTAGGTTGTATTTAAAAAAATTAACAGTTTATAAATCATAGCAGGATAGGTAAAGACGAACTAGTGTCAAGACACTTCGTTGACTTCCTTTCGGTCCGATATTGAGACATTTTTCAAAGTTAAAATCAAATAATTTTATTGAAAATAAAAATTTACATATTTTGAACGTCTTATAATTTACCAGCAGTTCACTAAAGTTAATGTCTCAGACCTGAGAAGAACAGGCGTGAGAAACTCAGCGGGACTTTCTCTTTTTTTTAATGTCGATAGTTAAAAATTAATAAACTATTATAATAAATTAATTACTATTATAATTCATATAAAATCTAACCCCTGAATGGAAATCGAACCCAAAACCATTGTGTTTACAAGCAGTAACGCTATGTTATTTATTTTTATCAGCGTTACGCTTTATCCCGCATAGCAGTCAGAGACAACCTAGCGTCAAGACATTGCGTGTTGAATGGCGAACTCCACGCACTTTCTCTTACCAGAATGGAGAAATGACAATAATTTTCTACAATCGTTCTTTTTTAGTATAGAAATAAGTTATTAGAATTATATAAGTTATTAATAAGTTATTATACTTGAAATTTTAGTATTTTTTACTGAAAGAGAAAGAACTGATTTACATATAAATACGAATGACACATATTGCGATGCGTTTGGGATATTGTAATGCTATAATATATCTGACCACAAAAATCTAGAGGCCGGTCATGGCGCAGTGGGACAGCGTCTGACTGTAAACGCAATCGATTGTGGGATCGATCCCCACTCGGGGGAGTGATTATATTGAAATTATTTTCACTTCCTCGCTAAAGACAATGTGCGGTCATTTCCACCACTCAACACGCAATGTCTCGAATTCGGTGGAAAGTGAAATACGGAGTGTCTTGACACTAGGTACTTTCTGTCTACCCTGCTATACGGGATAAAAAGCGTGAAGCTAAAAAAATTGAATAAATAGTTAATGAATACTACTATACAAATATTATAAATGGCGATCAATGTATGTTTGTTTGTCTTTCTTTCGTAATAATGTGAAGATAACAAGGAGGCTCGAGAGTAACATAGGTTATAACCATGGTAAAACATAATTCCCATGGAAAAATTGATATGATGTGGATATGGAAAGAGTGGAAAGTATATAGCAATTGTTTTTTGTAGTTGATTTCCTAGCTGTGAGGGGACCTAGTAGAATAAAATTCCCCTCCGCTGTCGGGTAGCGTCCCGTAAGAGGCGAATGTCCCAGTTTTAGGTGGTAGGAGGTCAATCCTCCGATTGGCTCGCGACCACTATCATAACAAAAAACGATCCGCCAAATATCTAATCATTTGTTCTGGTTCGAAGTGATGTAAACCAGCTTTCTCTATTCCCACCCATCCTTTCCCTCATCTTCTTTCACTTCCATCCTAAGGCTGGCAACGCAGCTATAACTCTAATATTGTAAATGTCCATGGGCGAAGGTCCACTTACTTATAAAACATGGATTTCTTGCATTTGATTTCATGTCATATAAAATTTCATTGACATTGACTGATGTAAAAATCAGAATAATTTCTGATTTTAGCTTGCAAATAATACTTATACTTATAAATACTTACCCCTTTCCAAGTAACAGTATGTGAAGGGCCGTGCGTGCGCCGCGGCGCGAGCGCCCAGTGCGCGGGAGGCGCCGCCGCCGCGCGACTGAGCACATCGCGCGATCAATTCCACCCATCTTTCTATTAGTTTATCCCTAAGATTTTGTTATTTTGATATAAGAGTTATATTTTTGTACTTATGCAAAGTTTCAATTTCGAGAGGTAAATGGAGGACGGAGTGTCTTGACAAGAGGTTCTCTTTGAGTACCCGGCTATATGAAAAATGGTGAAGCTAAATCTTATATGATTATTAGAAAGGCGGGATTCCTAATACTGGCAATACTTTGCTCAAATAAAAATTTCAAATACATACAAACGCAGTAATTCTAAATTATGTTTTTGCAAATGTTTTTACCCACAGCCGAGAGGTGAAAACTTAGTGTCAAAACACTACATTCTCCATTTTTTTAATAAGAATATAGTGGCAAATTCACTTTTATACTCCTTCACGGTCGAACCGAAATCATCGTGTTAACAGTCGGATAACGTGCCACTGCGATACGATACACTATCGCAAGTTACCTAACAAATAACTTTTAAATAAACCTAGTGATGTATCACTATTAACACTAAATTCCACTAAAAGCTAACTATCGTTGTTAGTTGATATATAGGTGATACATATATTAGATATATTATGTATGCGATGTGTAGAACGCAGGAAGTGAGCAGTCGTTAAGCGCAGATAAGCGCTGCTTGTAGCTAAATTCCTTCTATTTAGACTCGACAATGCCAATAATGGAAGACTGTACACAAAACGATTTCTTTTGAATATTTTTTCGTTAAACTAATGCTATTTTAAATAATAATTAAATATATTTATATCTATCTATAGGCTTGTAAAGTTAATAGGTTGTGAGTTCTAATACCACTCAGGAGAATGATTATATTTAAACAATTTTCATTTCCTCGCTTTGATAAGACAAAGCGCGGCGTTGAGTTCGGCACTCAACACGCAATGTTTCGATTTCAAGAGCAGTTAACGGAGAGTCTTGACACCAGGTTGTCTTTGACTAATCTGCTATACGGAAGAAGCCAAGTAAGAGTATACTATAAAGATATATGTATAGGTATATTTTTTTTGCAATAATTTCCCTTTGTCCTAAATAACACTATATAGAGTTATACGCAAACACTGCTGAACAGATTTAGATGTAACTTTTCAGATATATAGATTATTTTTTACAATACCACATAAGGTAAAATTTATAATGATTTCGTGTTCGACGCCAGTCGTGGCGCAATGTCACAGCGTCTGACTAAAACCGTGATCGGTTGTGAGTTCGATTCCCACTCGGGAGAATGATTACATTTAATTATTCTGATTTCCTTGATCTGGTAAGACAAAGCACCACGAGTATGAGTTCCACCTCACAATGTCTCAATTTCAGCGGAAATTGAAGTACGGAGTGTCTTGACACTATATATTTCCTGTCTACTCTGCTACAAAATAATTGTGTACTTTAATCATAACCTAACGATAAATATCAAGTGTTAAGCTACTTGCCTTACTAAGAAATGTAATAAGCATACCTGCAAAGATATCCCGAAGGAGTAACAAAATCCGCCCATTTCTCAGCCTCACGCCCAGTTAACTTGACCCTCCCGTATCCAACAGGACCTTCTTCCAGACGACACTCGTTATCAGAATTCAAGGTAGGGAGAGAGTCTAGCGTCACTAAGTATTCTAGCGACCTGGATCGCATCTGTTTGGATTAAATACATTTTTTTTTATATTTTTACTCGGATTAGTGTCCTCGTTGATGGGTATAATATGCGTTACCTTAGCGACCGGTATGTCACTTGATACAAAAATGAATTTCAAAGTCATAGTGTTGGAAATAATGTCAAGCATTCTTTTAAAAAATGGAACCTTAGTTTCGTTTTACAGGCCCAGAACAACGACATTCAGCTATAAGTACAATGCTTTAAATGAAACTATTTTAATCGGATTAATCGCGTATATTTTGGTATTCGATTAACTGACTGTCAGATTAGCTGTGACCACGGACTACTGTAAAGTATTCAAAATATCAGGTGTCCAAAATGTATTTTCGAATACCAAAATATACGCGATTAATCCTGTTAAAATAGTTTCATTTAAAATGTATAAAAATCACGATAATCAAAGATCTTATTATATATGTACAATGGTTGTGAGTTCAATCCCCATTTGAGAGTATATATTTAAATTGTATATAATCTCGTATGACATTTGTCATACAACACACAATGTTTCTACATTGATTAGAAGATAAAGTAACGGATAACTAGTTTAGACATTAACACCAGGTTTGGTCGACTTACTGATCTGCAAGAAAAAAATAGCTTTTTTCTTTAGATAATTATTATTATATTATGATAAATCAAAAATTATCCTTTAACGGTGTGTTCAAAGTAAAAGTCAAACTCAAGTATATTTTTCTTGTTTTATTAGAGAGGCAAGGCACACGAGCCTGCACCTTCATGCCTGATACTAAGTTATCACCGCCGTGCACATCTAAACCCAAGGAAGGTACAGCCTCTTCCTGGTAAAAGAGGGAATAAAATCCAAACTGACCTTCTTCTCTCTATGCAATGCAATGAGATGACAGCATCTAAACCTCGGATCTCTCTGTCCAGCTCCATCTACGATGCGCTGAACGAGACTTTCTACCAAGCTTTCTGTTTCCATAGACATACGACCTGTGAAATAATTTATTTTTATATCTATCTAGGGTAAGGTGTTCGTAACTTGCTCAAGGGAATTTGTATAATTAAATTATTTCATTATCACGCTTTGGTAAGATAGAGTGACAAATGTACGCAATGCTCTTTGACTATATTATACAGGATAAAGCGTCCAATTTTTATAGATATCTTCATGGATGTATTAAATTGTTAAGGGTTTTAAAATTAAATTAATTGGTATATTTAAAAAAAATGAGAAAATTTTAAAAGCTTTTAATAATAATTTATTAAAAATTTGCAAATTGTGGGAGCTTATCACTGTGTTAATGCTTAATGTAGGCTCAACAGTGTTATACTCACAGTACTCAAAATTGTACTTATTGAAATAGACCTACAAGATAAAAACACAAACAGAACATATACCTATAGTAAATTAATGAAATCTTAACATTGTCAGTCCCAAAGGAAGCCGTTCTTATATAGAACAAGAAATTCTTTTTTTGTATTAGAATTGTTACTTTTAGCTCTTCCTTCTTCCTTCTTCATCGGAATAATCTATCTAAGTCAAAGCAATAATTTTGCATAGCGAGGTAGTCAGCGACAACCTAATATCACCATAACTTTCCCTTGACCGTTAACTTGATTATTTTAAAATATATCTGTTTAATTCAAAATCCTACAATACTTATATAAATATTATATTAAATACAAACCATTTTGATCCTCTTCATACAGTGTATCCACATACGAGTTAAGAGATCGAACCTGTTGAGCTGAAAATCTTAACCCTGAAGTTTGGAGACGCAAATCTGACCCTGGCGTGTCCCCAGCCAGAGCAGACGCTCCCGACCCCATGACTAAAGAAATCAGAATAAAATAAAAAACAATTGAAAAAATATTTGCCCTCTGCAGCAACTTCTCGTTTTATCTCGCATAGTAGGGTATTCAAAATAATACTAGAGTGGCGGAACTCAACGCCGAATTTTCTTTCACCAGATCTCGAATCTTAAAAATATAATACATAACTTTGCTTATTATATAATATTATAATATTCTCTATAATCATAATATTCTTTAGAAACCATACCTTGATATAACAATGATTTCAAGCCTTTGTATAGCAGTGAGGCAGTCCGAATAAACAGACACTGGTTGTACTTGATGTGGGTTCAATTCCAATCAGGGGCATACATTATATTTAAAATTATTTTCATTTCTCCCCTTTGTGACAATATATATAGCATAGCAGGGTAGACAGAAAGTACATAGTGTCAAGACAATCCGCCTTCAAGCGTTCCGCCTAATTGGAGACATTGCGTGTAGAGTGGCGGAACTTAACGCCGCACTTTGTCTTACCAGAGCGAGGTAGTAAAAATAATATAATATAATAAACACTCCCCCGAGTGGGAATTGAACCCACAACCAATCGCACACTGCGCCACCACCGGCGCATGATATTTTATTATTTTTAATGTGTTCTTCCACACTTAGGATGAGAAAAATTCAAACTCAGCGGAATTCGAACCCGAGCCTCTAGGAAACCGCCCAAGCGCTCTGACTGCTGAACCATGCTTTCTACTACCAGCAGCCGTCAAAATTCTTATACATTTTGTTGCAACTTGCTAGTTGTTTGTGCGTCAATAACGCAAAAACAATTGGACAGAATTAAACGACAACAATAACAACAAACGAAAGAATTATAGTCCAGAGCTACTTACAGAATAGTTTTATTCCTTATATTTGTAGTAATTTCATATAAAAAATAAAAAACTGAAATTCACAAATTTATTTTATATTAATAACTAAAGGAATAGATAAGAATGATTTTTTACATGGTTATAAATAGCTTAACGCTTGGAGCATTATATTGGATTGGATTCAATGTTATTCCTGTAGGAAAAATAAAAAATCAAATTCCGTTAAATTACTTCGTTACCTTGCAAAATCTTTCTAATCCTCCATAGTAATGTTATAAGAAAAAAAATCAATAAAAATTAAGATGTATGTACACTTATATCATAAGAATTGATTTTAAATATTAATATTTTATCAATCCATAGAGCACCATCGACAATTTGTTGTCAAATTTGTTTGAAAATTTTCAAATTTACCCACTTCTGAAAATGATACAGTATTCTAAGTGAATTTGTTTACTGTTATGTTTACGATATAAGATGTTAGAATATGTTCATAAAGTGGGTCACAACACGACATCTGGTATAGTAAAGTAATATTAATTTAGAATAAAAAAAAAAATATCTTACAAATAGCATAATCAATCATTAACAAGTAACAGCCTGTAGTTATTACGTAAAATCTGTAATAATTAAGCTAAAAGCCTCTAGCAAGTAGAATAAGTATCTATATTTCATCTGAAATAAAGATGCACTTAGTTTTGTGTCCCTCACAAAGAGAGTTATGACGATTCTAACCCAACTAACCAAAAATTCTAACCCAAACAAAAATATTTTTTTCGATACTTGATAACTTTATCTTTATTAAGTCTATATTTTTTTTTCAAAAATTTTGAAATATTACAGATAATCAAAAACGGAAACATGATTTTTTTATACTTTTTTTATAACTTCTAAATGGATATATATTAAAATAAACTATATTAATTTATTAGTTAATTATTACATTTAAAAGTTACAAAAGAAAATAATTTAGAGGAACACAGTTAGAAAAATATAACCTAATAGATATACTTGGTTGTGTTGTACAGTAACGTTTTTCATTTTCTTATGAATTATTAAGGCCATCGTGCCAGCGGGAAGGCATCTGTGTATAAACACAATTGGTTGTAGGATAGATTTCCACTCGGGGAAATGATCATTTCTCTGTTCTGGTACAATAAAGTGCAGATAACGGATTTTAACATAATTTTCATTTATATATATATATATATATATATATATATATATATATATATATATATATAATAAAATCTCTGATCCAAGGGAGAACGACGAACGAGATTTGAGAGGCGGATGTAAGAATAAAATAGATATACACGGCAGCGAAGCCACAAGTGAGCCGCTACTTTACAATAAAAGAGTAGAACCATTGTGTCATATGTGGATGGCTGAAATCATATGAGGGCCAAAATGTTACATGTGGATGAGTATAATCACATGTGGACCATGATGGCATGTATAGAAGGGTGAAATCACATGTGGACACTGATGTCATATGTGGACGTGTAAAACCACATGTCGCCCAAGATGTCGTATGTGGATGAGTAAAAACATATGTGGACCATGATGTCATATGTGGACGAGTAAAATCATATATGGACGATTGTGTTATATGTGGATGAGTAAAATCACATGAGGACTATGATGTCACATGTGGAAAGGCGAAATCACATGTGGACCCTGATGTCATATGTGGACGAGTAAAATCACGTGTGGACCATAGCGACGTATGTGAATGGGTGAAATCACATGTTGACATTGGTGTCATATGTAGACAATAAAATCACATATGGGCTAAAAATCATATGCACTTGAGTGAAATCACATGTGGACCATTATGGCATGTGTGGAAGGGCGAAATCACGTGTGGTGTGTGGTGTCTATGGTATCATATGTGGGCGAGTAAAATCCTATGTGGCCCAAGTTGTCATATGTGGATGAGTAAAATAACATGTGGACCATGATGGCATGTGTGGAGGGGTGAAATCACATGTGGACCGTGATGTCATATGTGGACGAGGAAAATCATGTGTGGATCATGGCAACGTATGTGAATGGGTGAAATTACATGTGGACATTGATGTCATATGTAAACAAAAAAATCACATGAATGAAATCACATGTGGATCGTGTTTTCATAAGTGAATGTATTAAAGATGTCCATACAACTTGTTTAAGATAACATAAAATTTACGGCCTTTACGAAAGGGTGAGATTATAAAGGTTTAAGGACTCGTGCATATGAAGCCGTATAAACATTGTTTATATTAAGTATTACAAATTTTTGATAAAGTCAGTAATTTAAATAAGAACGCGTACAGGTGGAAGAAAGAAATAGCTATAGTGCGTTTACGTGGGCGAAACCGCGAGCGGGCCCCTAGTATATAATATGCCAACAACGTAAATAAGTTGTAACAAAACGTATAAGAATTTTAAACATGACCGCGTTCGTCATGCGTAGAATGCATGACGCACGCGGTCAGAGCGCTCGGACGGTTTACAAGAGCAGCGGGTTCGAATCACGCTGCATTCAAATTTTATACGTTTTTGAAAAGTTTGCATTTCTGAAACATTTTGGATAAAAAAATTGATCGATTACAAAACATCAATTATCCACGCTAATGCACAACACGAGCGGTATCAAAAGACTTGTTTGTCCAGCTCCCAGCATCCGGCGGAACCGTCATTATGTGTCGCCGGTCATGCGCAGGTGACCGTGAATGATTGCGTTTATTTACATGATTACTTTCTGAGTTCGTGTAATATAATAGAAATAACGTTATAAATTATACAAAAAGGGCTTAATAGTGCGTTAAGTTAGTCATCTTTTATTTTTGCTGCTGTATTATTAAACGAAATTAATTGAAAAAATAGCTAACAACTTCATAATATATTAGAAGGATGAAATTATTTTAAAATGTTGTATTAAAAATTAAAAAAAAAGAAACAGAAAAAAAGAATAAACGTATAATAAGTGATCGTGAGTCGGAGTGTTGGGTCTTCTCCTCCCCCTAGCTACCCCTCTTAGGATAAATAGAGAGTGAAGCTGATAAAAGAAATTAATTTATCTTATGATTATTTCTATTATCTACCTTTCAAGCCGATTCAGGTATAGGATAGATATAGGTGTAGGACTAGACAATTATTATAATACTCATTAGTCTAGTTTTCTAAAAGAAATATATCCACAATTTCAATTAATGACATATTAAAAGAAGCTAGACACCGGTCGTTGTGCATTGGGACAACATCTTACTACTGGTAAGAAAAGACATAGCGTTGAGACTTAACACGCAATATCATATGGAAAACAGAGTGTCTCGACACTAGGTTCTCTCTGTCTACACTATCTTAGATATTTGAACGTCAAGGTTCAAGTTGTCACAGTCAACAGTCAGTCTGTTAATCTTATTAAACGTTCAATCCGTCCATGATCTACAATTACAACAGTATTATAATGTAATTATTTCTGCATTTTTAGTGTACGGCCTCGGTACGTGCCTTTTTAATATTTTGTATAATTTTGCTATTGTCACGTAAAACTGAGAAGACACGAAGATGAATCGTTAATTTAAAAATTTTATTATGTTTTTTTTATTTTAATTTTTTTTCCGTATAGCAGGGTAAACGGAGAGTACGTAGCGTCAACACACTCTGTATTTCGCCTATCGCTGAATTCAAAATGTTGCGTGTCGAGTGGCGGAAATCACACACACCAGACGGAGGAAGTGAAAATAATTTATATATAATCACACCCCCGAGTGGTAATCGAACCCACAACCGATCGTGTTTACAGTCTTCCATTTCGTTGAAACAGAAATAGCTTATAGGCATTATGTCTTAAATATTAAAAAAATTACATAACTTATTATGATCTATTATTTAATCCCATATTATCTCTAAAGTTGCCAGAAATAAAAAAATCAAAAGGGTTTATCAGATTTTTTAAAAATATAATTCTGATAGTTGCCATGTTAAATAAAACAACGATTTTTTTCAACAAAAATCAGGTCAACGCGTATAGCTTAAACACTTTTTGCCAGTATTACTTAAGAACATAATAAACTCATGGGAAAACCAGTTCAAGGTGACGCCTTGTAAATGTGACAATAGTTATTTATATTAACTTTGACTGTTCTAGCCTTCTGTCTGTAGTTGTAACAGAGTTGAAGCTGCTAATGATTTTTTTCTAATATTTATTCCGCGCTTTGCATATTGATGTTTGTCAGGAAAATTACATTCGGAACGTTGGTGCAAAATTTTCATACTCATCTTACAAAACGTATTAAAAATTGAACCCAGCGGGATTCGAACCCGCGCCTCTTGGAAACCTACTTGCTGACAACGTAAGTAAGTTGTAACAAAACGTATAAAAATTTCTTCGCAGATGGTAGTAGAACTCATGCCGCACGCGGTCTGAGCGCTTGGACGGTTTCCAAAAGGCGCGGGTTCGACTCCCGTTGCGTTAGTAATAGCTAGTGTAAATAAACACTTTAAAATTAGTGTTACAAGATTTTATTACATTGATTGATTGATGGCGCTTTAATTTTTTCTTTATAGCACTTTAGCAGATTAAAGGTTGTTCTACGACAATCATAAGTCACTAACACCTGCCATGTTAGTAATGTACGCTTATTATAAAGATACTCCGCTAATATTACTTCTGTCCACTTTAATTCCAGATTCGAGACATTACCAGTTATACACTGTACAAGCTAGCTTGATCTTTTTGACAGACGGGCTAGTTCATATTAAAATTTTCGGATAACGCTGAAACGTTTAGAAACTTTTGTATTATTTTTACAATTTTTTAAAATCATTAATTTAAGAATATAATGTGTTTCTCATTGCAAAGCTATCGTCATCATTAGAAAAAATTACATCTGACAAAAAGGTCAAGCTAACTTGTACAGGGTATAAACGGCGAAACCGCACTTTGTCTTACCAGAGTGTTCTTACAATTATTATGTCACCAAGTGGAAAACAAACTCACGACCGTCATTATAAAACGATCTAATTTAAAACACTTGGTTCGAGACATTGTGTGTTAAGTGGCGGAATTCAACGCCGAAATTTGTCTCACCAGAGTAAAATCTGAAACGAAGTACATAATGTCTTGACACTAGGTATCTTCTATCTACCCTACTATAGGGCATAAAAGAGTGAAGCTAAAAATATATGTATATATATATATATATATATATATATATATATATATATATATATATATATATATATATATATATATATATAAATTAAATAATTTATAAAATGAATATTTAGTAATTTACTTTTTGAGAACATAATGTATTATGTAACAAGTATCTAATAATAAAATAATAAGTGGAATCAAGAATAACTGCCAACGTCACATATCGGTAGCACATTACAACTTAGAAGGTTGATTCACTCGTGTGTGACGGAAAATATATCACATAGAGGATATTACAAAAAGTTAAAACGAATTTGTAATTATTTAACATAATTTGGTGATATTTCAAAATTCTATTCTTTTGTTACAACTAAATCTACATAAAGTAACCAGTTTCAATTATTGTAAAGAATATACTTAATAGGTATAATTAAACGATTAGTTTAATTTTTTAAAAATAATTTTTAAGATAATAAATAATATTTAAATATTATTGTTTTAAAACCATTTTTATACTTCTTATAAATAAACTTTATAACCGTCAAAAATTAAAACAAGTTACAATTGATATTGTTTGCTTTTACATTAGAATTGATTAAATTAATATGAAAATTAAAATTAAATTATTAGTAAAACTCACCTTTATTTAAAAATATAATCCATACAAAACACGCATCACAAAAACAATTAAAATCAAATCATTTATTGTAGAAAACCAAACTGTCAAAATTGCCGCCTTTTTTCTTTTTTCTTTTTTTTAATGGCAGTCGACACAGACACTCGATCTAACAGCTCTCACTGACAAGTGTTTGGCTACTGGCGATGGCGTATAACGAGTGGTAGGAAGTACGGTTTATTATGGTGTTTTGTACACAAATAGGTACAATTGTATGGTGTTTCTTTTATCATTTAATATTATATAATTAATGTGTTTTTGTATGTTAAATTAAAATGTAAAAAAAATATACTATTTTACTATTTTTAAAGTGCTATTCCACACTTGAGATTGGAAAATATTTTTAAAAAACATATAAATTTTTTGCGTCTATTGGAAACCGTCTAAGTAAGTACTATAATAACTAAAGTATTCTACTATATATTAGTAAAGTTGGTAAGTTGAATAATGTTCCAGATAATCGTTTAATAAATTCCCTTTTTGTGTATTTATGTGCTTTTTTTATCAAATAAAAAAGAAATGAAAATAATTTATAAGTAATAAGGTAAATAAGATTAATAAGGTGAGTTTTCTAATAAAGCCCACCTTTAATAAGTTTCCACATTTGATACTCAAATCAAAATCAATCACATTTGATACTCAAATATCACAGGGCTCTTATAAAGAGGTTGGTGATAATGGACGAAGCTCAAGACATTTGCACGGGTATTTGGCGTCCTATTCTCTTCGACTTTAGGAATAAAGCTTGAAAGCTTAAAAAAATCACCTGTGGGAATCGAATTCACAGTTACCGTGTGTACAAACTAAAATAGGACATCATCACTGCATAGAAATTATGAAATACATATGTATTTCGTTTTTTTTAATTTAGTTTTTTGTGTACATAAATATAAAAAGTTATTTCTTAATTTTTTTATGTTTTTTTTAACTTCACACTTTTATGCCACATAGCAGGGTAGACAGAAGTACCTAGTGTCAGAACACTCCGCACTTCGCTTTCCACCGAAGTCGAGACATAGCGTGTTGAGTGGTGGAACTCAACGCCGCACCTTGTCTTTAACAGAGCGAGGATTTCTTAATTTAATTAATAATATTTTTGTAGAATTATAAATATTGCCTATAGTGACTTTCATTTTATGTCAAAATTGACTTCTAAAGGTCTAATCCGTAATCCGATATAAAATATATTTGAGATACTTTACCTGCTCTCTATATAAATATTTTATCTAGTGTCCAAGCACTCCTACACTATCCGCCTGAAATCGAAACGTTGCGTATTGAGTGGCGAAACTCAACACCGTTCTTTCTCTAACTATAGCGGAAAGGTAAAAAATGTTTAAATATAATTAATCATTAGTGTGAGCGCGGATCTTGCTTATAGTTAATCACGTATACTTACAGTCATACACTGTACTCTACAACACATTGCTCTCGTATATTTTAGACTTGTACCTTATGTAAAAATAATGAAAAATATAAATATATAAAATAGAAATTAAGACATTGCGTGTTAAGTGGCGAACTGAACGCCGGCCTTTGTTTCACTAGAGCAGAGAAATTAAATGTAAAAGAAAAATAACATAAGCCATCGCATCGCTGTAGGACACCGTCTAACTGTAAATGCAACTGGGTGTCGATTCGATTACCACTCGGGGGAATGATTACATTTATAATTTATTGAAAATATAAAATATTTAATTAATAAAGCTATTTCTAAAAGTTATTTAAAATTATTTACAATTTTTAACAGGAATTAGCAAATGAGAAATAAATAGCCGGTCGTGGCGCAGTGGGACCGCTTTTGCCTAAACGCGACTAGTTGTGGGTTCGATTCCCACTCGGAGAAGTGATTGTATTTAAATTATTTTCACTTTCTCGCTCTAGTAAGACAAAGTGCGGCGTTGAGTTCCACCACTCAACACGCAGTGTCTCGAATTCGGTGAAAAGCAATCTGTCTATTCTGCTATGTGGGATAAAAAGCGTGAACCAAAAAAAAAGACATAATACTATTTCAATTTTAATATGTATATCTATACAAACATATTTTGTAACAATTAACATACTCGTATACCATTAAACTTAGACTAATGTATTCATGTCAGTGTCGAAAATAGTTCTCTTATCGGTAAAACAATTTAACTTGGAAGTTTTGCCTCAAAGTCTGTTCGTATTAAAAAGTTATTAAGGACCTACCTCGACGACCTACTTCTACTCATGTTGTACGAAAATTAAACTTATGTTCTGGCTAGTAATGTAGCCAGAGGTAGGTAATAATGCCTTTGTAAAGGAATTTTTAAATAATATAAGTTAGGAGACCGGTTGTGGCGCAGTGGAACAGGTTATTATATAGGAACAGGGTATTTTGCGGTTGCGTTTCATTCCCCCTCGAGATAGTGAATATATTCTAATTATTTTCTATATTCTAATTATTTTCTATTTCATCACTCCGGTAAGACAAAACGCGGCGTTGAGGTCTGCCACTCACTACGCAATGTCTCGAATTCATCGGAAAGCTGGGTACGGTGAGTCTTGACAAATTAGGAATACAAATAATCAAATTGTAATATAAATTGAAAAATTACTTTAAAATATTAAGAGATCGTTGGATATGTTTCTAACAACATAGTAGTATAGATGTCAGGTGCTTTCCTATACGCGATAGTTACGAGTTCGATTATCAGTTTCGGTATGGTGTTTGAAACATTTATTTCTAAAAATTCTACTACCTAATCAGCTTTCAGTTTAAATATATATATATATATATATATATATATATATATATATATATATATATATATATATATATATTTGATAACTTTCTGATAATCTTTGAAGGAGCGGCGCAGAGTTCCACCAAACATTACGTAATATATCAATTATTTTTAAATTACTTTTTTCAGTTTCCCGCTTTTCTCTCCCTATAATGCTTATAGAATCTAATATAAAAACACACTTCTTCTATCCAAACCCGAAATTTCCAATTCGTATGGAAAGGAGGAATCAACGCCGTACTAATTTAGATTACTAAATGGAAATCGAATCTACAGTGTTTGCAGTCAAACGCTGTGTTACTGTGCCACAAGTGACCTGACATGAATAGGTACTACTTTAATGTATATTTCAACCAATATCACTGTATAGGAGGTCGTATTAAGTATTAGAAACAAATAGCATCGGCTAATCGTTGTAGCGATCGGTGTAAACTAAAGTTTTAATTTATTCACTAACTGCGGGTTAGCACGCCACGCGCCACGCTTTGTAACAGATGTGAAGTGTTTAACATGCGAAACGTTTATATATGTTGATTAAAATTGTTTAAATTATTTATATGGGGTAGATTCTTCATTTATATAGAGATTGTTCAAACTATCTAGCTAGTTGTGGGTTCGATTTCCTGGGAACTTGTGGGGATGATCATATTTAAAATTTATTATCATTTCTCCGCTCTGGTAAGACATACCAAGATATTATGTTTGGCAACACGCAATGTCTCGATTTCGAACGGAAAGCAGTCAATAGAGTGTCTTGACACTAGGTTGTTCAAAACTACACTGCTATGTGGGATACAGGGTAAAGTTGCTTTAATTTAAAACGTATAAAAAACAACGAGATTCAAACTCATGCCACTTGGAAACGATTGCTCTTATAAAATGAGCAATACGTTCTTATCGAGTTATGTACATATAAGAAAGTTGGTATAGAAGAGATGAGATTAATTCATAAAATATTTATTACTAAAAATGATCATATTTTGCTGTATATATCCTTATAAGTAACTTGCTTTCTAACACTTTCTGGCTTGATAGATGGATATAGTGTATGTCACCTGGGACATATTTACTTAGTAATTTAATTTATATCGGCTAGGAAGTCGATATGAAACAAATCAACCTAAGTCCAGCTCCTTGTAGAGGATTAGAGTATTTTAAATTGTTATTACACACTTAGTATTAGAAAACATTTTTAAAAAACGTATAAAAATTTGAACGCAGCGTTCGGAACGCATGGCATGGTGATCAGAGCGCTTGGACGGTTTCTTAAAGACGCGGGTTCAAATCCTGCTGTGTTCAAATTTTCAAATTTCAAAAGTTCAAATCATACGTTTTTTTTAAATGGAATAGGATAGTTGAGTAGTGCATGCATTTTTTACTTTTTTAGCTGCACATTCTTTACCTAGAAGTAATGGAGTTAGAATTTCACAGGGCAAAAAAATCTTTAAACATATTACGTATATTTCTATCCTATAATTATAATTATAATAACTAGACGAGATTCTTAATGATATATAATACTATTGAAATTTTAAAAAATCTTTTTTCACTATAATTTCATACATAAATATGAGTAAGCAAATTTCTCCATGCTTTTATCCCGCATAGCAGGGTAGACAGAAAGTACCTAGTGTCAAGACACTCTGCACTTTGCTTCCTCTCTCTCTGCGGCTAAACCATCGATAAAAACGATCCACCCAATATCTGATGATGTGTTCCGGTTCGATATTATGCAAGCCATCTTTCCCTATTCCCTCCCACCATTTTCCCCGTCTCCTTTCACTTCCATCCCAAGACCGGGCAAAGTGACCACTTTCATCAGGTGGCCTTTCTCGTCGTTTGACTTCTTTTTCTATATTAAAAAAAAACATTTACACACAATATTCAAACACGTGTCACTCCATCTACTGTATTTACGTGGTACGTGATCACTCTCTTAGTATTTTTAGCTTTATTCTGTATCCCTTGCGTAATCACAGAGAACGGAACGCCAAGCGCATCAGTCCCTGCGTACCTCTTTCCCCTCGTCCACAGTCATTACCCTCTTCATACAAGCGCTTCGGGAGGTCCGCATGCTTTTTACGCGACATTCCTCCAATGTCTTTGATACTGTGTTTTCGGGAGGTCAACTGAGGTCTTTCCCGACCTCTCGAACCACCTACTATGGCTTCATTAATCTTTCTTACCATTCTTTCGTCACTCATTCTCTCAACGTGACCACACCACCTCAGTACGTTCTTTCTCATCTTCACTCACTTACATTTTTTTAAATTTAAATTTAAAATAACAAAATAAATCAAATAAGGAATAACAAAAGATAAAAATAAAACACAGCATCCACAACAACGCTTATATTCGTATATTTTTTATACATTGGTACATATTATCTATACACATGCACGCGTCACTCCCATCTGCTGCGTTTACCGCCGCGGCGCCTCTCCCTCTCCGGCCTCTCCTCTCTCTCGTCTTGACTCTCCGCAGCGGGGGCGTTGACCCCGGGCTGGAGGACCGGGCGGGTCTGCTCCCACGAGTGATCTGTTGATGCTGTGAACTGAAAAAAACAAGTAGAATTTATTTTATTATAAAATATTTTAAATCCAATTTTTTTAATCACCGTAATTAAACTATCAAAACATATAGTTCTGCATTTTCAGCCTGATATGGTGACAATACGTGTCGAGTGGCGGATGTCAACGCCGCGTCTTGCCTTACCAGAACACGGCAATAAATATAATTTATACATAGTAACATGGGAATCCTACAAGTACAAAAACCTTTTAAAATCTAACCTGGCTGTATTGCGATCTGAACGCTTGTTTGAGCGAGGCGAGGCGGTTGGTGGCGGGGCCGCCCTTCTCCACCGGCACAGTGACTGCGGGCGTGTCTTCATTGTACGACGGTAGTCCTGGGCGCTCTTTGTAACTGTATCAAAGGAGTAAATTTAGACTCCGACCGACTGACTGACTGACTGACTCTGCATATTCGACGAAGAGAACACACATCTACTGCATTCATCTTTCTTTCATTCTTCTTTTGACACAAAACAAGTTTCGCTGCCGTATTACCGTGTGTTATATATATATATATATATATATATATATATATATATAGGAGGCAGCAACTCACCCTAATCCGCATCCGCCTATGTTGAGGTTTTTCCCTTTGCCCTTCTTGAAGCGCGACTTGCGGAACCACGCGGACTGCATCGCGAGCTGCATCAGCTCCTCCGGTACTTCCTGTTAAATAATCAAATTCATATATTCTTATTTTATTATTTTTAAAGTGCCAATCCAAAGTTACAAGGACTTAAAAACGTAAATACGTTGTAGCAAAGTGTATAAGAATTTCGACGCAGCCAGTGGTAGAACGCATGGCGTACGCGGTCAGACCGCTTGAAAGGGGAGTAAGAGGTGCGGGTTCGAATACGGGAGCGTTCAAATTTTTATACGTTTTTTAAAAATATAAATTCTTTATTCCTAGGTTTTTGGTAGGTAGGTAAGTAGGTATTACAAGCAATTTTTAATTGTCAGTTGACATACAAATGTCAGTATTGTCAGTTCTAGCTAAAAGATATAAAATTTAAATATTGTTATAATATAATAGATATATGAAATTTTGTTATTTAGTTTTACTTTGTGTATTTTTTTTAATAATTAACAGGTTTTAAAAACATAT
Source organism: Dryadula phaetusa (assembly GCA_032432895.1). Lineage (NCBI taxonomy): Eukaryota > Metazoa > Arthropoda > Insecta > Lepidoptera > Nymphalidae > Dryadula > Dryadula phaetusa. The sequence goes on from JAOYRS010000036.1 coordinate 1,124,029, forward strand.
TAAATAAATAAAATAAATATTTCACACGCTATTGTATTTTATATACACTTATGTATGTATGTATGCTATATACACTACCGATCAAAAGTTTGAGACCACATATAAAAAAAAACCCTTTGTTATCAGAAAATATTTGATGATAAATAGTAAATCTGCATTTAGATTGCCTAAAAGCATATTCTTTTATAGAAGCCAAGGAAAGGGCAATGAACACCATTGTATCCAAACATCAATGTCAGCCGCGGAGGCGGTGGGCCAACAGATCAATAGTCAAAAATGTACTACCTCATTACCGAAGCTGGCGCTCTTGTTTTAATTGCATTAACTTTCAATACAATTGTTCTAAATTCTCAAAACATGTATAATTATTACTTTAAACTTGCATTTGTCTGGTCATTTACGAATATCCACAGTTAGTCTGATTTTGTGGTTCCTGCAATCAAGGTATCTTTAACATGGGAAAAGTATCGAAAATCAGTTTTGAAGCGCGATCTGCCATAGTTGTTCTGCACAAGGAAGGCAAATCTGAACGTCAGATAGCGATTCAACGCAAGTTATTGGAGACTTGTGTTCATCGCACTATTGTGCGCTACAAACAAAACCGGCAGGAATCAAGATCGTCCGCGCGCTGGGAAACCAAGAGCTACAACTTCTAGTGAAAATAAATTGATTGTGGTGACACCAGTAAGCGGAATAGACGTCTGACAGCTCCAGAAATTCGCCTAGAAGTCAATAAATCACGGGAAAACCAGTATGAGTGTCTATAGTGCAAAGACAATTGCGAGACGCCAAGTTGTTTGGACGCGTTGCTCTGCGTAAATCTCTGTTAAAACCGCAGAATAAAAAGAAACGGATGCAATGGGCCCTAACCCATTGAGACTGGACCGAAGAAGACTTCAGAAAAGTTCTTTGGAGTGACGATTCAAAATTTGAAGTGTTCGGGTCAAAAAGGAGAATTTTCGTCCGACGCTCCGCCAAAGAAAAGATGATATCGCAGTGTGTAGTGCCGACTGTCAAGCACGGTGGCGGATCAGTTATGCTCTAGGGTTATTTTTCTGGCTATGGGAATAAAAATCAAGTTCAAATTAAAAGGAGCAATATGAGGAAATTTTAAACAAAACGCCATTCCCTCCGGACTTGGGGTTAAACGGCCGAGGATTTATCTTACGAAAAGACTATGATACGGAACAGTTGGAAATTATGTAGTGGCTATTTAGACAAAAAAAACAGTCGGAAAACGTATTAGAAAAAATGACATGGCCGCCTCAAAGGCCCGATTTTAATGTCATTAAACTCCTGTGGGAAGAGCTCGATCGAAACGTTCCTGAACTGTGTTTATCTTCACAGCAGGTCATGTGGAATAGACTGGAGAAGAGCTGGAGTAATATCTCACAACAGACTACAGATAAATTAATTGCTCGCATGCCTGGATTGGTAAAAAAAGTAATAAAGTGCAAAGAAAGATAATTCGACAGAAAAATCTGTTTAAACTCTCTTGTGAGTATTTTGTTGACGACAACACTATTCGTTAAGACAATACCTTTAGTTTTAAATCTTATGTTAAACATGAAAATAAATCCAGTTCTCCATAAAGTTTTAAACATCAAGATATTTTATTTGTTATCTCATATTTCTTCATAGTGGTCTCAAACTTTTGACCGGTAGTGTATTGCCATATCAAGTGTGCTTTGCGCGTAATAAATATTTAAACTTTTAGAGAATTGAAACTGTAATACTCGAATATCGTCCGCCCGCTCTAATTAATTAAGAAGACTATATAAGTGTGTGTGTGTGTGTGTGTGTGTGTGCACCTGCTGGGCGCCCTCCAGGTTGCGCAGCAGGTGCCCCGCGAAGTCGCGGTCGCGGTCGCGCGCCAGCAGCGTGTGCGCGACGCCCGCCACGCCGGCGCGGCCCGTGCGGCCCACGCGGTGCGTGTGCGTGTCCACGTCGCGCGCCACCGTGTAGTTCACCACCGTGCGGATGTGCGGGATGTCCAGCCCGCGAGCTGCGTCGGGAAACACATCACGACTATAATATAGTCATTAAATATTTAAAATTTATTATTTCACTTCCTCGCTATGGTAAGAAAAAGTGCGGCGTTGAGTTCCGCCACTTAACACGCAATGGTTCGAATACGGCAGCAATCGGTACGGAGTGTCTTGACACTAGGTACGTTCTATCTACCCTGCCATGCGAGATAAAAAGTAAGTAGTAAGAACTATACTTAGGGTAGTGCTTTGAAAATTTGGAATAAATTAATAGTAAACGTTGAAGGGAAAAGAACAAAAAATACCAAACAATATATAATAGTAGAAGATAATTATTATATAATATTAATTACTAGATACGATAATATTAATTAATACATAATATTGAATAATAATTTATTCTCCTATATTTAATATTTTTAATTTTTCACAACCCTACGCGATGAGAGTCAAATAGTCCAACTACGCCACGACCGACCTCTATATATGGCATATTTGAAATAAATGAACATAATTCTATATATATATATATATATATATATATATATGTATATATATATGTATATATATATGTATATATATATATATACATATATATATATACACGAGCAACGCACCAGCCACGTCGGTGGCCACCAGTATGCTGGTCTCCTGGCGCTTGAAGGCGGTGATGACGCGGTTGCGGTCCGCCTGCTCCATGTCGCCGTGCAGCAGCAGCGCGTCGTACTGCTGCACGCCCAGGCTGGCGGCCGTCTGCTCCGCCTCCAGCTGCACACGACACGCGGTTGGTTGGTTGGTTGTGGGTTCGATTCTCATTCGGACTTTTCAAAACTTTTGTATTAACAAGTTTCATTTATTCGCTCTCTCTCTCTCTCTCTAGTGAAACAAAGCGCGGTGTTGAACAACACGCAACGTCTCAAAGGTAAGAAGAGAGAAGAGTAATTTGACACTAGATTTTATATAAGGTAAATAGCAAACTATATATTTGAGTAGGGTCACTCCATAATTATGATATCTCGAACATTTTCTTTAAAAATTTATTTTTTTTTATTATAAAAACTATACACTTACCTTTTTAGTAACAAATATTAAGACACTTCCGGCGGATAAGAATTCTACTAAATTTTCTAATAACCAAGGCCACTTTTCTTCTGGTTTATTGAATATTCTGTAATTTTAATAATTTATAATTATATAAAAAAATAATATAGTTAAAATAATATTATTAAAGTAATATTATGACAATATATTTAAAAAGTAAATATAAAATAGGTGAATACAAGAAAGAGTTCTTCAATAGCAATAATAATTAAGACAATTATAAAGCAATGAAAGGAATAGGTATTATAACACTGAGAGGAGAAAGGAGGTAAAGTGAGAGATGGAAAAGAGAGGTGAAGAGGTAAGATGTTTTTTTTCTGTATATTAATAAAGCTGTCAAAATTAACATAAAAGTTAAAGTTGCTTAGTTATCAAAACAAAAATAATACATAAAAGAAAATGCAGACTATGTATAATATAGTGATGGGAACAGGAGTGAGAGACGGATAGGAAATAGTAGAAAGAAGAAGTCATGTCACAACTCTTACGGCAAGTTTTTTTTTAGCTTCACGCTTATTATCCCGCATCGGTGGGTAGATAGAAATAATTCGAAACATTGCGTGTTGAGTAGTGGAACTCAACACCGCAATTCATCTTACCTGAGCGGGAAAATTTAAAAATATTTTTTTTAAATATAATCATTCCCCTGTATGGGGATCGAACCCACAATCGGTCGCGTTTACAGTCAGACGCTGTCACACTGCGCCACGGCCGGCCTCAATGGAGGCAGGCAGGCAGAAGTAAAAGAAACAGAGCAGTAGAGTGAACAGTCAGTGTGTATGTGTGTGCGTGCGTGTGTGTGTACAGACGTGACGCGCTGCGTGACGAGGCGCGCCGCCTCGCCCGCGGCGCCGTGCTGCACGCGCACGGGGTCGTGCAGCGCGTCGCGCGCCAGGCGCTCCACGCGCCGCGCGAACGTCGCCGAGAACAGCAGCGCCTGGCGCTCCGGCCGCACGTGCGCGCAGATGGAGCGCACCTGCGGCTCTGCGGGGCGTGACCAGAACTTCATGGGGGTGTGTCTATTACAGTACTTGGAGGTCTCGGTGTGTTTATAACAAGACCTCTATTAGGCTACTTATTTTCCTATTTCTTTTAGTTTCTCTAAAAAATTTTTTTATTTAACATTGTTGACTCGGGCGAAACCGCCTATAAAAAGCTAGCTAGCTATATAAATATGATAATATTTATATTTATAATATACATAATATATTTAATTTAATATTTGAACGTAACAGATTGTTTATTAATATATAAATATACATTTATTTTCAACTTCTCGCTTTTATATAAAGAAAGTACCTAGTGTAAAGACACTCTGTACTCCACTTTCCGCTAAATTCAAAACATTGCATGATAAATGACGAAACTCAACACCGCGCTTTGTCTTATAAAAGCTATTAAATGAAAATATTTTCATTATAATCATTCCCACGAGTGGGATTAAACCTACAAGCGGTCGAGATTACAGTAGGACGCTATCCCACTGCGCCACGACCGACCTCAATATACACTCGTCTTTAGACGAAAGAAATATGAAAAATCTGCTTTCTAAATAAAATCACTATATTGATCAACTATCATATAATATTAAGTTTTAATTGTAATTAAAACTATTATTATTTTATTCTTTCCTGGCGTAACTCAACGCCGCATAACAAGATAAGCCTTAACTCTACAAAATCTAAAGCTAACAAACTCACCAAAACCCATATCAAACATGCGGTCAGCCTCATCTAGTACCAAGTATGTAACTCTCCGCAGGTTGGTTGCTTTACACTTTATCATATCGATCACTCTTCCGGGCGTACCCACTACTATTTCTGCTCCACCTTTAAAGAAGAAAGAAAAAAGTTCCATATTTATTGACTTTTTATTATATTTTAATATTTTTAAAGTGGTGTAATTTTTTTTTCAGCTTCACGCTTTTATCCCATATAGCAGGGTAGGAAGAAAGTACCTAGTATCGAGAATCGTCGTACTTCGCTTTGAACCGAATTATTCGAGACATTGCGTGTAGAGTGGTGGAACTCAACGCCGCACTTTGTCTATAGCAGAGCGAGGAAGTGAAAATAATTTAAATAAAATCACAACCCCAAGTGGGGATCGAACCCACAGTCAGACGCTGTCACACTGAGCCACAACCGGCCTCCAGTCTTAGGCTTAAAGAACAATATTGAAAAAGCATATAAAAATTTAAACGCACCGAGATTCAAACCGCTTATCACATTGCATCGAGACTGGCAGAACTTAACGCCACACTTAATCAATCATACCAAAATTGCCAAATGAAAATAAGTATTTTATCTCAAGTTGGTATCGAACCCACCACCATATGCATATTAACTCACTCTTTTCCACTAGGCCTTACACTCTTAATTTATTAGATTTAGATATTATACATTAAAGTAATTCAAATATGTATATCTCAAGGCACCCACCACTCACCTTCTAGTGCTTTGCTCTGTTCCCACTTGGAGCCCCCTCCGTAGCAGCAGATGCATCGGATATTGTACACTTTGCCAAACTTCTTAGCCTCCATGTATATCTATAAACAAATATATAAAATAGTTAAAAAAAAAAAACATTTATATTTCCATTAATTATCTGTATATCATATTCATTATGTATACAAATAAATAAAATGTATATATACACTGTATGTATACCAAAATAATATGTTATATTATTATTATTGTCTGTCTATCTGTGTGTTTGTTTGTTCCGGCCAATCTCTGGAACGGCTGGCCCGATAACAACGAGACTTTCACTGGCAGATAGCTAATGTAATAAAAAATAACTAAAGCTACCTTTATTTTAGAATTATAATATAGAGACCTAGAGATGTTATATTTCACGTGGACTAAGTCGCTGGCACAGTAAAGTATATAGTCTAAATTAATTTCACAAAATTAATAGTAAAGTATTCATACATTTTGCTTTTGCCCGCAACTTTGTCAACCTGTATGACATTGCAAAGTTTGTTGGTGGAATTTTTGTTCAGTGAAAACGGGACATTTGAATATGATAAACTAGATTTTTTTTTCAAGGACTCCTTTTTAGTTGATATTTTAATAAAAACTAACCGACGGACAACTAACCTCACCCATAATAATGCCAACACACAAAAAGAAGGAAAAACTAAATTATACAATAATCTCTTCTTCATACTCGAGCTTCGTTTTATATCCCTTTAGGGGCCATCTAGATAATTCAGGTCACATAAATTTCATGGTTTACCCCACTCCCATCCGTGTCATAGCTGATCACGTGGGACCACCGTTGTTAAACAATGTCACACTTTTGCCTTCCCTCTCGCCCTCCCTCTTAACGTGTGACGTAATTTATGGATGGACCCTAAGGTGCTGAATTTCCAAAAACCCTATCAAAGTGCTCGCTTGCACTAAGATAGAGTTCCTTGGGTACCAAAGAACATGTCAAATTTCTGTTTATTTTATATATTTATAGATATATGGAAACTTAGTGATTCTAATATGTGATTATATTTAAAATTATTTTCACTTCCTCACTTCTGGTGAGACAAAGTGCGACGTTGAGTTCCACCACTCAACACGCAATGTCTCGAATGCGGTGGAAAGCGAAGTACCGAGTGTGTTGACACTGGGTACATTCTGTTAACCCTGCTACTTGAGATAAAAACGTGAAACTCAACCAATTATCACGTAGTTTGTTATATAAATAATAAAATTACCTGTTGAGCCAACTCTCTAGTTGGTGCCAGAATAAGTCCGATTGGTCCATCCCCCGGAGCCAGTTCTTTCTGATCCATGATATGCACCAGTAAAGGCCATAGAAATGCCGCCGTCTTACCCGATCCAGTGCGAGCGATACCTATGAATGATGATACAAGGTATTCAAACTTATATTAAAAAATATATATTATTATATTATATTTTATTTATTGAACTCCTCCTATTTGAACTCCAATGGTAGTGGAAATTGAATCGAAATGTCATTTAAAATAATGATAACGATTCGAGCCAATGCAAATTGACCGACGTAACTCAACGCCGCGCTTTATCTTAGCAAAGCGGGGAAATGGATATAATTTCATTATTCCCTATGTACTGAATATATATATATATATATATATATATATATATATATATATATATATATATATATATATATATATATATATATATATATATATATATATATTATTTGTATGGAAAAGCAATGTCTGGCAGGCACGCCCCAAAAACAAAACGGAGCTACAATACCGCCCAACCTTAGGACCATACTCGTCAAGAGTTGCAAAAGAAAAGAGCTGGAGAAGGCCTATGCCAATAGGCACACCAAATTCCAATAGATATAATTTAAATAACAAAATTTATAAAATCATCATCTCTGTAAAAAAAAACATTATGTCGTTTAAAATACTTACATTTAAAATGTGTGAAATTCGCGAATATCAAAGATTTTATTAAAAGGGATATATATATATATATATATATATATATATATATATATATATATATATGTATATATATATATATATATATATATATATATATATATAAGTTAATAAATATTACGCACACTTTAACAATTTTATAAGAAAACACACACATAACAAAGTCTTTAGTACTTAGAAGGAAATAAAAATAGAAGTGGCAGAGAGAGAATGAGAAAAGACAATAGAAAAAACAGAGAGGCCACTCACCAATAACATCCCGTCCAGACAAAGCAGCCGGTATACCAGCGGCTTGTATAGGAGTAGGCTGAGAATACTCTGATCTTCTAATTGCCTTCATCAGTTGCTCGTCGAAGCCAAGGTGAGCGAAGCTGCTGACTGGTTTTGGTGGATCTGGTCCTGTTATCTATTTGAGGAACAAATTATATTTACATATTTATCCAAAGTATTTTTTTTTTCAAAGTCAAATAATTTCTCTCAAAATAAGAAGTTAAAATGTTTTTTGCTAACTAAAAATTAACAGAATAAAAATACTAATAGTATCTATGCTATCTTTAACATAGACTACAGAGAGAATTTCTTTCCCAAAACATGTTATTATATATGAAATCATTAATATAGTAATTAGCTTTAACACACAAACATCGTTTTACAACTTTTTTTAAATCACACATTTATTTTGCCGCCGTTGTGCAATACATGATGGCTAGGGTAAGGGTAGATTATTATGAGGGAAGGCTACAGTATCCAACGTCGTGCTGTCTAACTGGATTGAAAAAGCAAAAAAATTACCGAATATTGTCGCCTTAGCTCAAAAATTTCCAGAGTGTTATTCCCCAATGTATTTACAAATTTCACAAAATAATGTTAAATTACATTATCAACTATATTCATATAATTTAGACTTCGTATATTATTTGATCAATCTATAAAAATTACCATATCAAATAATATAGAGGCAGATTGTGGCTCAGTGGGAAAAACAGGATTGGTTGTGGGTTCGAAACCTACTCGGGGGAAAGATTATATGCTCTGGTAAGACAAAGTGTGGTGTTGAGTTCCGCCAACTAACATGTAATGTCTCGCATTCAGCAGATAGCGGAGTACAAAGTGTCTTTACACTAGGTACTTCCTTTCTACCCTGCTATGCAAGATAAAAGACTGAAGCTATAAATAATAACAATACTCACTTTAACACCTAAATTCTTCTTTAATTCCTCAACCTGCTGATGATCCAGTTTCTCTATATCTGGGTGTGGGGTGTAGAAGTTTTTTTCGAAAGGCTCATATTCAATCTCCGAGTGATCTATTGGGGGTAGGGGATCTATGAATTTCTTCTTTGGTGGAGGTATGGGGTTGCCATCCTCGTCATACTCTATCTCCACATCTGATCCATCATCTTGTGTTGTTAGCGGATGGTCTTCCATATATCTGATAATTTTATTTGATATAAGAAAATTTTTATTTTTAGTAACAAAAAGTAATATTATGCAATTTCTCATTGGACAATTTAAATATTTCTTACTATGTAAAATGGTATATGTATATAAATATTAAATAGACCAAAAATTTTGAAAATTAAAATTAAATAGCATAAAAAAGAATTAAAGTTATTTAAGTTTGGAAACAATTTTTACTGGATCAATTTTATCTTGCTATTTTTTGGTATGGTAAACCTACCCGGCATATGGTACTAACTATACTCAAACATATGCAATAGGTCTGTTTAAAAGCATTTCTTTGAAAGTAATACTAGAATAAATAGAAAACTAACTAACTTATAATAACTTTCTTCATCGTCCATATCATCTATATCCCCTCTTGTACCTCTCACACTGTCTTTACCGCTAACTTCATTCTCTTTACTGGTCTTCAAGTCTTTAGCCGCTTGCTGTTCTAGCCCTGCCATGTATGCATCTAGAGGATCTTCTTCATCATCATCTGCCTTTAGTATAATTAAAAATTATAAGAAACTAATATTTCAGAACTTCACCTGAATTTTGATACTATTCAAATATTTATGTTGAAATGGGCTTATATTTATATTTTAATAGTAAAATAAATTGATAGAAAGAAGCCTTTGCTCACTTACCCTAGAACTAGTAGCTTCCATAGTAGGACTTCCTGGTGCAGGTATATATGCCAGAGCTGGGGTAGGAGGTTCTTCATCTTCATCAAAATATCTATAAACAGCATAAAATTTATTTATATAACTTTGCAACAAGCTGTAAATATTACTATATTTTATAAAATAACTTACTCATCTTCAGTTTTCGCTCGTCTTTTGCCAATTGTACCCAAATTACCGGTGACCGCAGTTTCAGTAATAGAGTTCATAGTAGAATATCCTTGCTTAGAGAGACCAGAGGTAGGAGGCGGAACAGCGTGCATTGAAGCAGGGGGAGGTGGAACTGCATGTAAAGACATGCTAGAGGGGTTCCGCTTGGGCATTGAAAAGCCAGCGAAACCAAAGCCCTTATTTCCACTCGAATTATAGCTCATTTTGGATATATTATTCTATATATTAGATAAATAAAGATACTTTATCATCACTTAAGTATAATTATTAAATAAAATGTTTTGATAATTGATTTACTAGTTGTTAACACTGCATAATAATTTAGGTTTAAATTGAGATATTAGATATTTTCAATAAAACCAACAATAGCTTATAAAATGTCAAACTTAACTAAACTGTCACTTCACTTAACAAATTGCTTATTGCCAGTATTTAAAAATAAAATAGATTAAAATTAAAGTGACTTGAAAGTGCTTAATATTAACTTTACAATATACTTTAATAAATTGCAACCAGAGCCGTATTTTAAATGAAAGTTTGAAGTAGTATATACTTAAATATAGTTAAAATAATACATAAAATATATAATATATTCGATTGAAGTGATATAATTATTTAAAAAACGGATTAAACATTTTTAATATTTTAATAAGCTCAAACTTTATCAATTTTTATAATATGATCAAGTTTTCTAGGATTAACAATAATCAAATTTTAAAAAAAGATTGAGCTATCAATATTTGATCATATTAAGTAACCTTCAACAGCTGGCAACATTTTATATTTGACACCTAAAACGTTGACATGTAAATGTAAATTAAACATCTCACTACCTGTGTCTATCATATTTAGTAATAATCATCAATTTAATTCCTGCGCAAAAATGTTTTTGAAGGTTTTCGTTCTAGTATTTTCTTTACTAGCTGTCAACAATGTGGAGGCGGCAGGAAGCTACGATTTTGGCGATTTTTTAGCCACTGTTCTAGGTGTAGGTATTGCTGTTGTGGGCATTCTGGCATGCTTGGGTAAATATGCGAGACAACGTGCAAGAAACGAGTTTATTTAGTGTTAATGTAAGTATTGGGCTTACGCAATACCTTATTAAAATAATTAACTTTATTATTCTTATAACCAACTTGTTTGACTGTTATATATTTTTAGTTATATATATATTACGCTCTTACTCACTATAACTTTAGAAATGTAGTGTTAAATTTATTCTACTTATATTTCCACACACAAAACACGTCATAAAAAAGTATTCTTGAATAGTTATTAACTTGTGTTAAACTTTTTATATATTTCAGATATTACATTATAGATATATAAAGAAAATGGAGCCCCATGTCACATGAGTATGTGACTGAGAAGATCGGAACTAAGTTATATGTAATATATTATAATATTTATAGCACAATATGAATTTGTAAATGTATTTGTAATATAAATGTTAAGCATAACTTCTCATAATAATTTATTAGTGTAATTTCTTTCTTTTGCAATTTTAAAATTATATTGAATTAAAAATAATTTAAAACTTATTATTTCTCTCTTCAGTTACATTTCCCTCATTGTCTTAAATGTTTTTGTTAACTAGATATGTCATGTGTTAAACTTTGCAACTAAAAATAGTCTGATGAAATGGTTTTCTTGATAATAAATGGTATTAAATAATGTAATAAACAATTTGTAAAATAGAAAACAAATATATTACTTGTAAATAAAATTTAATTCTTGCCAATGCTAAAAATTTGCACTCTTGTCACAAGAAAAAATTTAAATTAAAAAATTGATTTTCAATAGAATATCTTAAATTATTATTATTTTGGCTTACTGATCACTAACTTTATCTAATGTCTCTATTTCTTTAATTATTTCATTTTTTCTGGCGATTTTCTCTTTTTGTTCCTTATCTGGGTTTTTCAAAGCGCCAGATTTAATTTTTTCCTCAAGTGCTTCAATCTCTCGAAGTTTCTTTTTTAAATTCTTTAATCTTTTCGCTGGGTCAACTTGTGTGGCAGGTGTTTGAGGAGGATTATTAAATGTTGGCTCTGTTATTTCACATTTAACAAGTTTCTCAGCGACATCATCTACACCTATAAGAAAAAACAAGATAATAAATACAGTATTCAAAAAAAACAAGATTTTTTTTTATTTAATATACATTTAAATAAAAAATAAATTAACAAATTACTCTAAAGTCAGAATACAATGGATAGTTTTGATAAAATATAGCCCATCATACAATTAGTAATGGAATATTTTCATAATAGGAATTTTATTATGAGTTTTTAAATACCATCTATACTTCTTATTAATAATGATAAGGATTAAATAGATATATTCTAAAATCACTACAGGAATTTAAATTAATGTTACTGCAATATATATTAAATAGCTAAAATATAATCAATAATATTGTATATGAATTAAATTAGTAAATATTGTCACTAACTAGTCTTCTTTTTCTTTTTCTTCTTTTCAACATTAATGATCATTCCAGGTATAGGTTGTATGGTGCCTTTCTTAGATTTTTTAACCTCTGCTGCTATTTCTGGTGGTAAGCCCACAGGAAGACCTGTGTTTTGTTTTGCTTTGAATTGCTTGCCTTTACTCTCATATAAAGGTACCTCTTCCTGTGGTACATAGCCATCTTTGATGCGTCTTGGTTTACGCCAGGTACCATCTGGACGTTGGGTGGCAGGTATAAACTTACAGCCTAAAATGTAACTTTATTTATATGTTTCTTAAAACATAATGTTCTATGTGAATATTAATTTTATAATTGACTACTTTTAGAAACTATATTGCACTTTTTACACATTATACACAAAATACTCAGAAAAACTATAAAAAGAGATCACTGAAATATGCAACACTTGGTTTCTTTCAGTAATTTATTATTCCACTTTCTACAGTTGGCACATGCTTAATATTATTCACTTATATCTTATGAAGTTTAATAATGAATAGTTAAAGATTTTAAATGTATATTTGGATGTATTACTTTGGGTGGGTATTGCTAAAAACGTAATTATGCTTCCGCAAATATAAATATTGACATATTGATTGTTAGTTCACTGACATATCCCACATTATTTATAAATTCCATCCTCACCGTCAGCATCGTGTTCGTATGCTGTTGTAGCCATTATATTTAATATAATGAAATTTTCCTTTCTTATTTATAAAATATTTTAACTTTTAAGAAACAACCTTGTTGAACTGTGGCAGTGCTATTTTCGTAGCAGCGGTCGCTATCGCTATTCGCTCCAAGTACTTTGACATTTCATAAAAAAAATATTTAAAATGTCAATGTCACACCATAGTGCGTATCGAGAACGTATATTTTCTTTTCCTTTTCTGAGTTAAATAGTTTAGAGCTAAAACGTTATAGTTACTTTTAAAATATAATACAAGATTGTGTTTTAAAAGAAATTACTAATTAAAATAAAACTTAAAAAGTATGAATAACTTTCATTAGTTTCATTAGACAGTTAATAAATACTTGTTATTGAACTTTTTAGAAGAAAAATACTGTTTTGGAAACTAATACAGATAATATATATCTTTTGTACCTGGACTACAAATTGATGTCAATTATTCGTTTAATATATTTTATCTGTAAATATTTCAACACTTGTTTATTTCAAATCTGTAGTTTTAAAGTTTGTAAAATAAGTATATTTTATTCATTAATAACATCTAAAAACAATTTAACAATTAGCAATGCCATTATCAAAGCGACGAAGATTATTTACACCTAAGAAACATAAATCTAAACATAATAGTAAAGATCAAGAAGAACCTAAAGGTAATTGATCATGTTCAACTTAAAACACAATTTGGATATTTTTTTATATTTAAATAGACTTGACTGAATAAAGATTATATAATAATTTAACAGAAAATGAAGTAACGACAGCTCGCGGGCGACTTAAGGGTGCTTTAATGGAAATGCTAGAACCAGCAGCTGACGAGTCTGATGAATCTTCAGAATATGCTCCATCAAAACGAGACAGGTAAAACATTATACTTAAACGATTACATTACTGTTTACAAATTTATAAAGTATATAGAAAAATTAAAATTCAATGTTGCAATTTATTATTTTGTAAAGGAAACAACCAGTTATTAATAAGGGTATATTTATTTATAATAATTTTCAGAAATGCTATGAGTCAAGAACAAAAGGATGAGTCGTCAGATGATGAAACAAGAAGGAAGTCACCACAGAGACAGTCATATGTGTTGAAACTTTTTGATAGAAGTGTAGATTTGTCACAGTTTAGTGAAGACTCTCCATTATACCCTATATGTAGGGCTTGGATGGCTAATCAACCTAAAGCAAACTATAAAGATTTTTGGTATGAAAAATACTTACATATTTAAAAGCTTTTATTATGTTTTTTTAGCTTCACACTTTTATCCCTTATAGCAGGGTAGACAGAAAATAGTGACTAGTGTCAGGACACTGAATTTGAGACATTGCGTGTTGAGTGGTGGAACTCAACACCGCACTTACCAGAGCAAGGAAGTGAAAATAATTTAAATATAATCACTCCCCCAAGTGGGGATCGAACCCACAATCAATTGCATTTACAGTCAGACGCTGTCCCACTGTGTTCATTTTTTATAATTTCTGAATCTTCTACTCAAAATAATGAGTAAGAGAGACCCTGCAAAACATCTTGATAGGCACTTTTCCTCCATAACTCATTAACTAAATTGAACCACTGTATTTGGTACATCCAGTAATGTTTTATTTTAAAACTTGATTATAGACAGTAAACCATTCTTAATATGCCTTTTCAAATTAAAAACCTAAAAGAATTAAATCTCAACCTACTTAAATATTTCTAATGTATTTCATTTGATGTTTATATTTTCATACTGAAATTTTTCATATATAAGATAATAAATACATTATATTATAGTCATCATCATCAGTCCTTTTCTGGTCACTGCTCTCAAATGACACTCCACTGAACTGAATATTTAGCTCTTTCTTTCCAATTGTTGCCAGCTACTTTGCATTTACCGACACTCCACCTAGATGGAGGGTGTCTTACACAATGCTTAATGTGTGGATATATACAGTGATAATACAATAATAATAATATATGATAACATTTAGGCCACCAAATGATCTCTTTTTTTTCAGGTGAAAATGTTTTTTCTCTTAGATATGATATTTTTAATCTTTTCTATTACAGTAAGGAAAATACAGAAAAACAACTGGTAGATGAAGTCTTTGAACTTCCGGGACCTGAGGGTCCACCTATATCAAGGATACCAAGTTTACTGCCAGAGCAAAAAGCTTGTAGCAAGAACAACATTAATTTAAATTATGTAAGTGTTATAATTTTTGTAGTTTAACACCTTTCCAATTCATTAGTTTTTTTTTGCTAATTCTACTACTTAATCTTAATAATCTTTAAGTAGTAGAAATTTGTAAAAATCTCTCTACAGAGATGCTAACAACATAAATAAGTTGTAAGAAAACGTATAAGAATTTCGACGCAGCAAGTAGTAGAACGCATGGTTTCGCGGTCAGAGCGCTTGGACTTTATCCAAGAGGCGCAGGTTCGAATCCCGCTGCGTTCAAATTTTTATACGTTTTTTCAAAAATGTTTTCTCATCCTAAGTGTGGAATAACACTTTAAAAATAGTAAATATTTTTAAAGTGTTATTCCACAGTCGATTAGAAAACATCTA
Source organism: Dryadula phaetusa (assembly GCA_032432895.1). Classification (NCBI taxonomy): domain Eukaryota; kingdom Metazoa; phylum Arthropoda; class Insecta; order Lepidoptera; family Nymphalidae; genus Dryadula; species Dryadula phaetusa. The sequence goes on from JAOYRS010000036.1 coordinate 1,139,570, forward strand.
AAATCTGCCTACAGAGAGTCTAACAACATAAATAAGTTGTAACAAACCTATAAGAATTTCGACGCAGCTGGTGGTAGAACGCATGGCTTAGGGGTGAGAGCGCTTTCACGGTATCCAAGAGGCGCGGGTTCGAATCCAGTTGCATTCAAAATCTTTATATATTTTGTTTTCAAAACAAAATATACTTATTATTAAAAATTAATACCTTTTAACCTTTCAAAATGTGAAATCATCTCTTTATTTTTACTCTATACTCCTCAAGTATTTTTTAATACTTACATGTATTGCTGTGTGTTATAACTTACAAGTATATGTCAGGTACTGAGTTTCAAGCAGAGACACAAAATATAAAATATTTTATTTCTTATTGATATCTCTAGAGGTCTATTGATTGAATTGAAGAATTTCAGAGAAATTTTTAATAAATGTCTAAAAAAATTCTAAATATGGAAAATAAAGTGCCTTTTAAAGACTTAAATATTTAAAAAATAGATTAAAAATTGTACTTTACTGTCAGTTTCTCTGTTATTAAAAACCTAAAATCACATATTGATATACAGAAATATGAACGTTTTGTACCACTTTTTATATAATATTATGCGGACAGATATAAATACGGTTAAAGTAATAATTTATGCATTGTAGTTTAGAATGTTTTGTTCATATAATGCATAAAAAATCCATTAAATTTAAATAACTTAATATAATCTACTTGTGTTTGACACGCACATTTATATAAAGTGATAACAATCGACAGGTTGCTAAGGAAACGCATTGTTGACGCGTCTTACGCGCGTATCAGGGTAGACTAGATGTACCTAGTGTCAAGACACTCCATACTCCTCCTTTCGTCGAATTTAAGATATAGCATTTTGAGTGGCGGAATTCAATGTGCTTTATCTTACCAGAACGAGGAAATGGATATAATTTAAATACAATCACTTCCTCTAGTGGGAATTGAACTTACAACCGGTCGCATTTACAATGAGACGCTGTCCCACTGCGCCACCACCGGCCTCTTAGTTAACTTAAATTAACATGCTAAATTTAATTACTTTCACTATATTGTTTAGATATTTCAATTTTTTCCCGCCTCATACTTTCCTTATGCTTTTCACGTGACCTTGGTCCGAAGGTCAACCGAGATCTCCCCGACCTCTCGTACCACTCACCTTTGCTTCACAAATCTTCCTTACCATTCTTTCATCATTTTGCAATCACAATATATTGCAATATGTTTTTATAAAAAAACATAATATTATGTTAAGCGTGAAGCCCAACCACCCAGCAAGGAGCAGCTCCTCGGGGAGCACATGTCACGCTGGACCAGCGTCCGCGCCGCCTGGCTGGAGAGAGCGGCGCTAGTGGAGTCCAGATACAGCGCGGCGCAGACCGTACTTAATAAGATTAATGTCAAGTGAGTTATTTGTTACACTTTTAACTGATTTTCATGTTATTTATCGTTTTTTACGGAAACTAAAAAAAAAAAGAATATATGTGACTGTGTTAGTGTACACGCGTAAAAATGTAATTTCTTTATATCGTTTTTCGAAAAATTATCCACTATTTACGATTTTACAGGAATCAGTTGAATTAAATAACGTTTAAACAAAAAATAACGCTCATGCTACGTATATTTTGAAAGGATTTTGATAATTCTGAGCGCCCCCTTTATATATAAATATGGCGCGAAACGTAAAAGTGTGACTTATAAATAAAGATGGCGCCCAATAGAAAAACGTAACAATTTTTTTTTACATTGCTATAAATTTTTGTTATCCGTCGATAAAGAAGTTTCACTTTAAAATTGTAATTTCAGACAAAAAGTTATGTTAAAACGGATTTTGGTTTATTAGTATATAAAAGTAAATGAAGCCACTTATGAAGCAACATTAGTATATGAAAATAATTAAATGATATTATTTTCATAGTTAGTCGTAAAGATATAAAAAAAATTGGCTAGATTAGTTTAATTTTGAAGCTAACCAAAACTTTTACTAGTTATTTTATTCAACATATTTTATATCTGTATTATATTTATTTTTTTTATTTTTATTCTATTTTTTAAATTATTAAACTGTATTTTTAAGTGCTTTTAAATAATTTATATATAAAAATGGATACTATGTTTTTTCATCTTTATTAAGGCTTGTTACAAATTTGAAATGCAACTCAATTTTAACTTAAAATATTTAAAAGTCAGGAAAGCTTTAATAATTTTTAAAAGTGTTGGACATTATTCAAATTCTTATTTGAATGACAAAACTCAACGCCGCTTTTTGTTTTACCAGTGCGAGGAAATGAAGATATTTTAAATATAATTCCTGCGAGTAGGGATCAAACCCACAACCGATTCCACTATTTTTTTTTTAATTTTCTTTTTTATTATAATTTGCATATATTATTTTTTTCCTCTTTTCTTTACAGTGCACTTTAAAGCAGTGGCCTTTAGAAAACGTTTTGATTAGATTATTAAATATATTGATTTGATAAATATTTTAAACTAAATCAAGAAATCAGTTTTTTTTTAATTTTAAGATACATTTTAGTAAATTACATTTGTGTTTTTTATAATGCTTTATTTTGTAATTTTAGAATAAACTGTATTTATTTCTTTAATGATCCAAGCTTCCTTCGTTTGACCCGATCAGTTCTTTGCGGGCACTCGGACTTTTTGTGACCCTTTTCATTACAATTGTAACATGACTGCAAGAGAAATAAGAATATCATATTGGAATTATCTTAATTTATATTGATTATATTTTTGATTAAATGATTTATATTTAAATATGTGTTTTAATTTAAAATTATTTTCATAAATTGTTAGTTTATATTTCACCTTGTATAAAATATAAATAATGTGTTGCCACTACTATTATTTATATAAAGATAAAATACTCTTAAAAATATATTCATTTGCAATGTAACATATGCAATTTTATTTTTCTATCAATAATTAATAAAAAAATCTAGTTTTTTTAATTTTACCTGTGATTCAACAGTAACACCACAAACATGCTTCTCCTGACAACATCGGCCACATGTCACACAATGGACATACGTTGGTTTGACACATTTCTTGCAAACATTACAATGTTTATACGTCATGCCGTTCTTGCTGGTGCACTCCCTGCACTTTGTACAATGATTGTTGGTAACGGACACCCAGAATTTGCATTTATCACATTTCTTATAACTACTATCATTGGATAGATCAATGGTAGAAAATGGTAGGTTTGTGAAAAAGCGCACTGGCGACCCCAGTTTTCTACCACCAACTGAATTTTGGAATTTCTTATGGTTTGTATAGTCAACCTGTGAAAGAAAATATTATAATTAATATACTTATAAGGTAAAGCAGTTATAGGTTCATATACTGTATTTATCTTATCTCTGGTCTATGTAGAAATAAAATTTATATTAGAACAGAAATTAAAAAGAATATGCAAAAGAAATCTAATTATGGTATTCAGAACGCAATAATTTTCAATATAATTTTAGGCATCAGCCGTAGTTTTAAGAAAAATACACAATTTAATTGGAATTAAATATAAATCTTACTTACTCTATAATCATGCATTTTAATTGTAGACTCCATATTAATAATATAAGGTTCGGCAAAATAAGGAAATGCCCAGATAACTGGCAATAATTTGTTCTCAGTCTCACATAGCTTGTTGTACGTGTCTGATAATTCCCTTATTGTGTGAATTAGAGGTTCCACTCGTCCACCGAATGGAGGGTCCATTACAATACACAGACCTTTGTTTCTGAAATTCATATTTACTAAATCATAGTTCTGTTCAGTTCTGGCGCTCAGAACGTGCCGGTAGAGCACAAATCGCTTCTCTACTGTCACATTGTATGGAGTATTCCATACAAAAAATGCAAGAAAAACATTGTAGATGTTGAATCCATTCATTCATAATATTATCCCTATTATTTTTCATCTGTTTAAATATAAAATAGGAGTGATTGATGTATTTTAAAATGGTTAGATTACACAGAAATGTTTGTATCTCAAATATAAGTCTTAGCTCAAACGGACGTCAAAGCCACTGTGATTATGAAATCATGCATTCATATTTAGATATATATCACATTTAAATTGTGTAAATAGTGGTATAATTTTAACTACATATTATATCCAACATAATAATAAATATTGTAAATAACATTTTAATAAGTCTTACTTAGAAGCTTTCATAAACTTTTTCAGTATTTTTTCATCTTCATTTCCATTAAACAGATAATTATTAAACATGTTATACCACAAAAATTTATTAGGAGCATTGAATAAATTATGTCGAACATCATAGTCTAGTAACAGAGAATCAAATTCTGTGTGTTCCTGTGCCGCTTCATGGACTGACGGTGTGCCAATACATAGTAAGTTACTGGAAGAAACATAACACATAAAATATTAATATTTAGAAATATATTAAAAGTAAGAAAACCATAGAAAAAATAATTGGGAAAGTTAAGACGTTACATAAAAAGTATGGACAATTAATTTAAGAATCAAGTATATAACAAGATATTTTTTTTAAACAATTCTATATATAAAATATTAATATAATGATAATATTAATAATTATACCTTATTTTATTATTTTTTAATATTCCCAATACAGTGCTCACTGATTTCTTAGAAAATATGTACTGGGCCTCCCTCTGGTCATCTTCAAGTGGTGGTAAGAATGTAGTAGGATGGGTCAGTTGTTCTTCTGTCAACGGCATCACAACTTTATGGTCTCTTAAATGCTTTTTACTTTGAGAAATTACATATAACTCTTGGCAAGTATTACAAAATGCTCTGTCTGATGGATGACGAGATTTAACCTGAAATAAGTAATTTGAAACCTCTTACCTCCTAATATCTTACTAATCATAAAATTTTAAAGTTAACATTATACAAAAAAGTGTATAAAACCTAAATAATGTGTAAATATTTTATTTTTACAATACTAACTAACCTCTTTTAGGTTATTCCATGCTGTAGATTTATTAAGTTTTGGTATAAGACTATAATATTTCTCATTGCGCTTTCTAACATTTTCCTTTTTCCAATCTTCTTCATCAATATGAACAGTGCAATCTTTTTTGTTTCTGCAAGAAGCACACGCGTAAAACCTTCCCTTTTCACTGGCAAATAACAAAGTCGGTCCGTGCAAACAAAGTGGGTGGTTTGTTACATCTTCTACGATTACTTCGACTGGTGAGTGGTTTTTTAACGGACCTTCAGATGCTACGAATGTTCTTTTTTTGCCCATTTTAATAGTTTATGTAAAAAATATACGAATTGAATTGATGAAATTGTACGACTACGTAGGAGACAGCAGTTACACGTGAAAATGACAGATGACTGACGTACAAGGTTTTTGACGTTGTAATTTATTCAATAACTTACTATTATTCATCTATATTAAAATAAAAAAGTTACTTAAGTTATTTAAATATATTTTCAAATAGCTTTACAAATGATAATAAGAAAACATATATGTATAAATATAGACAATTCGTTAGATATTAGAATCACACATATTTTAAGACTGGCAATATTAACTTAGTGTGGCCTGAGGCTTGCAGATTGCGATTAGCGTTTCTTTTTCTTGTATCTTGACAATCGTAACATTTTCTTGAATTAAAGCCAAATAATTAAGTAACAAAATGAGCGGCTTAGTGAGAACAGCACACAAAGTTCTTCAGACTTGCGTAAAAAATACAGGACTTGCTGGATCAATAGTATCCCGTACCCAGGTTCCAGTAAAACGTGACTTCACCAGAGGGATATGGCACATGAGTTGTTCCAAGAGGATGGATAGCACCTCAGCTTCCTCCAGCCTACTCCAGAATCATTCGAACACCTGCAGTTGTGGCTGTGGACTAAAAGCAATTCATACTAAAGGTAGAATGTTATTATCTCCCGCTCTCTATTTTTAGGTTAGAATTGCACCACACTGAAATTCATATTTAAGTATCGAATATTGATTTTTATTGTTTAATATATTACTAATTACCGGTTATAATAAAGTTTATTACAAATTAGTTCCAAATAAATTTATAATTCGATGGTTCTTATCAAATTAGTTGTCACCGGACGAGACGCGGTTATAGCCGGTTAGAAGACAATTTGAATTCAATTTATCTAAATGTTTCATCATATATATCTTATGATCTATATGTATTTAAAGTATACACTATAATTATATCTACATCTAAATGTGTTCTAATTGAACTTGCTTCTTACGAAATTGTTAAATTGTTAAAAGAAAATATATCAACAGACCGCCAGGATGAAAAGTCCACCGTCACTAAGGCCCTTGGTGAGTTCCTCATCCTTGTCCTGAATCCTCACCCTATCCTTTCATTATTCTAGATACAGTATGTGTATAGAATCATTTTTGTCACATAGATAAAATGTAGTGACAAATTTAAAAGCAATTAATATATTATATATTAATTGAAAAGTAAAGAAATGTAAATTTTTTTAGTTATTTTTTTTTTTAATAATATAATTTTTTTAATATTTTAATTAAAGTATTTTTGTATATTTCTTCTAATAAAAGTATCTTCACATTTTGTCCCACAGAGTAGGATAGTCAGAGATTACCTAGCGTCAAAAACCTCCGTTTAATGCATTATTAATTAGTAATTATAACATTATTTATTATTACATTAGTCATATAATCTAATTGTGTATAGTTTAGTTATATATTTACAAAATATTGTTGATAATATATTGGTACATAATATACCTCAAAAAGAAATTATAATTATTATAATAGTACTGTTTTTTTAAAGGTGAAAGAGAATTAGTGGAGTTTTTAACTGAAGAAATTGTTGCTGAGAGGAAAGCTCAGAAATTAAAGACCTTGCCCACTGAATTGGAAGGTTTTGCCATTAAGGGTGATGGTGCTGAGGTTGTGCTTAGCAAGCAATTGAAAGATGAACTGTAAGTTAATATTAATTAAATTATCCTTTATATTTCTAATTGATAAAATATTTGAGGTTGGTTGCAGCGCAGTGGGACATTTGACTGTAAATGCAGCCAGTTGTGGGTATGATCCTTGTTTGGGGATTGGTTTTTTTTTTAAAAATGATTGTCATTTCCTCCCTCTGGTAAGATGAAGTTCGGTGTTGAGTTCCACCACTCAATATGCAATATCTCAAATTCAGTGGAAAGCGCAGTACAGTGTCTTGACACTAGGTACTTTCTGCGGGCTCTGCGGGATATCAAGTGTAAAGCTAAGAAATATATATTTAAATAACTGCAAAATGAAGGATTATAGACCCTGTAATGAAGTGTTAACTACAGGTCTAATAAATGATATAATATAAAACAAAACCTATTATTTTATCATTTAAGCATACTATTTGATTTAACAATACCTTTGTTATGTTTTAAATCTCGACCCCTGCAAATATACACTTTGGCACTCCGATGAGTGTCTAAGTACCAATTGCAGGGCAAAGAAAAGCAATATTAACATCCAGGACCGTTTGACATCTGTCAGGTCTCTGTATAAGGATATCGGACATATCTTTTTTATTACTACATAGATATCCATTCAATTGTTGTTTAGTTCTAAAAGTAAACTAATCTATTTGCTGGTAGAATCTAGTAAATATTATTACCTACAACTTGTTTCTGCTATTAGTATTTCCGGAGAGAGATTTATTCTAAGAAATAATCCTTTGATACCAGAGAAATCTCTCTTCAGGTATTCTAACAACATAAATAAATTGTAAGAAACTTTTAACTAAATATTAATATATTTTACCTTTCAGAGTGAAAATAACATTCAATGTGAACCACACGGTGGACTCGGAGGACTTTGCCGAGGAAGCTCAACCAGAGAAGCAGGAGTTCTCAGAAATGCGGTCCAAGCCCCAATTTGAGGTGGATTTGGTACGAGGAGACACTACGCTTGGCTTCACATGTTCTTTCTTACAGGAGCAAGCTAGCGGTGGCAGTGATGAATATAGTATGTAAAGAGTTTTATACTATTTGCATGTGGTATATGTTAAAAATTTGATTTCAAATTTTATTTAAGTTATAATATTTTATATGTGTACCGTTTAATTACCTTTTTTATATTGATTTAATTTTTAAATTAGATTAGTATCTGATGTCAAATCTATTTAAATTGCTTAAAATAAAAAGATATATAGAATCTCTGGTTTGGTTGTTTGTATTTTGTTAAAAACTGCAGTGTTATGTTTCGCCTCATATGTCTTAATGTCTTGTTTGAGCAGAGAGTATAGTATTCAACACTGTTCCGCCTTATATATATATATATATATATATAAATATAGATATAGATATATATATATAAATATATATATATATATATATATATATATATATATATATATATATATATATATTGGTTTTTTAAAATATATATAGATATAAAATTCAAAATATTTACTTCCAGATGACATCTTTGGTATTGATGAAGTGACGCTGCACAAGGGCGAGTGGAATGACAAAGTGTATGCTGTAGCTGGTGATGTGCTTGATGGAGTATGTATATCCATATTAATATAAATTTTATAATTATTTTATAATTAAAGAACTCCTTGACATCCCATATTTTCATTGTGCTGGTGAGATTTGTGACTCAAGTGTAGAAAGGCCTAAAGGATCATTTTAAATAACCATTGTGACTCGCTTATACTATCTAATCTCCTATCTCTTATATGTAAATACTTAAAAGCATTTTAGTATTTTTAATTTAAATGTATATATATTTTTCAGGTTTTGTTGCCATTAAAAGCATTGTGGTTTTTTTTTATTTATTTATAAATTATGTTTTATTATATATTGTTTTTTTAAAATTGAAAATAATTTTGTATTTGGACTTCATACAAAAAAGTATTTAATCTACACACACACATTTATTAATTCCATTAATTGTAGGAACTTACACTAGTCATTTAAATATTATGCACATAAATTGTTGTTCAGCGTTTAATTCCGCTACTCAACATGCAATGTCACGAATACGGTGGAAAGCGAAGTGCGGAGTGTTTTGACACTAGATACTTTCTGTCTACCCCGCTATTCGGGATAAAAGCGTGAAACTAAAAAAAAAGTTATATAATATTGTAAATAACTTTTTTTAATATCTTATTTTTTTTTTTTTAATTTTGTTGCAAAAGTTTACAAAAACTAAAACAGTATACTATAAAAACATTTTTTAGATTACCCTACATTATGTACAACTTTTTGACATAAACCATTAACAGCGTCACGGTCCCATGGTATAAGCGTGCCATATAAAACCCGACGGTCCCGAGTTCGAGACCCGGTCGGGACAAATATTTTCTAACCCCATTATCCGCCATACTTGAGCTACGTTACCATTGTAGTTGTCAAGCGCCAAAAATTGGGGAATAAAAATGTACTGAAATGAAGTTTGTACGTCGCTCTGTGTGAAGTATATTCGTGGAAGTACTACAGTTTTTTTTTTTTTATTATAGATGTTATTTTTTATTTTATATTGAATTTATGTTAAAATTATCATTAATTTGTAGTTTTAGGCTTTTTTTTTAATTTTTAATATACTAAATGTATTTCTTAAAATTAATTTTTTTTATCTAATTTTTTGTACATTTTTTTATTTTTATTTTTTATCATGTAACTTTTTGATATATTTTTCTCAATTATCTATATTTTATTTGAATTGGAGATTGTTAGCTATTTTTTAATTATTTTTTTTTATTTTTTTAATCATTTAAATAAATTGTTTTGCCTTACGTAAATATCAAATATAAAATTATAACTTAACATGACATCTAGATTACGAGGGTCAATTATTAATTATTTTAAAAAGTAACTGTATATGAATACTTATTTTCTTTATTTTTTTTTCCAGTATTTATACGATCTGTTGATGAATCTATTGGAAGAAAAGGGTATTAGCAATGAATTTGTTCAGAAACTCTCGGACTTCAGCACCGCCTATGAACACTCCGCCTATATCAACCTGTTAGAAGGCATTTCTAAGTTTACTATTGGAAAGTAACATGGAATTTCTATTAGTTATTAAAATTTATTATTAAATTGTAGACATTTCTGTAGAGCCCTAAAGCCTCATAAACAACTAAATATAATTATAAGACAACTAAAGTTTTACCGTTTTAATTTCAGCAATTTGTACTGTACACAATTAAGTATGTATAATTTACAAATGGAGTTGTAATAGTTATTGGGTTTTACAGACATTGAATTTATGTTATGAAAATGGTGAGGCATTTATTTTCTTTTAGTACAGCTTTAAACAATTTAGTTTAAAACAACAGTGTTTGTTTATTTTAGTGTTTAGTTATGAATAAATAATGTTCAAGTTTGTTTTTGTTTTATTTTGTGGCCTTATTGTGTTTTAAATAACATTCAAATTTAGAATAATATATAGAAAATATTAGATATGAATCCTAAATATGATCAATTAAGCCGTTATGTTAACTTATTAGATATATTTAAAAGGAATTTCGGCAGTGTTATTACTATTAGAAAATATCTACCCTCCTATTTATTTATTATTTGCCATGTTTGGATGACTATATAAATCTGTAATTAAGCTAGAACAGTTGACTCGTCAATAGAATAGGCGTATATGTTCTGTTCTACCTGTATATATTTCTATAGTAATGTTAAGTATGATATACGTACATGCCAATGCCTATTAATAAATATAATTAAACATATAGCCAATCAACAGCTATGGACGTCGCGCCTGTACTTAAAGCCTTTAAGTAAATTATAAAAACATTTTGTTTAAATAGATACATTCTAAATTAGAAAACATCTTTGAAAAAACGTATAAAAATTTGAACGCAGCGGGATTCGGACCCGCGCCTCTTGGATACCGTCCAAGCGCTCTGACCGCTAAACCATGCGTTCTACTACCAGCTGCGTCGAAATTCTTATACGTTTTTTTACAACTTATTAACGTTGTTAGCATCTCTGTAGAGAGATTTTTACAAATTTCTACTAAAAGATTATTAAGAAATAATCGTTTAACAAGAGAGTTTGCTATTTTATTTTAATATTTACTATTTTTAAAGTGTTATTCCACACTTAGGATTAGAAAACATTTTTGAAAAAACGTATAAAAATTTCAAAAATATTTTCTAATCCTAAGTGTGGAATAATACTTTAAAAATAGTAAATACATTCTAAATTCTCAAATATTTCCCAAATATATGTGGAAAATCACAAAAGAAACTTGTGTATATACACAAATAAGTTGCCATGCCCTAAGACTATTAAATTGACAATTATATAATTATTTACTAATTAGTTGAGAACAATGGTGTAAACGATATTTCAATTGTTAGCTCATAATATAAACTATGAAGAAATATCGTAATATTTTCTTTGTTTTTGTGTTCTTGTCGATATTTTTTTTCTGGCTATTTATATTTTAAATATATACATTACTCATGTTCTTTAAAAGGAACGTTTTGATATTATTAAAAGAATTTATTACTTTTGCATTTTAAAATGTCCTTTACGTCAATTTTAAAATATTATACTTATAAAATATAAGTCAGCAAGTTCTTGATTCTAAATAAGCAAATAATATTTCTCTAAATTATCATTTAAAAGAAAAGGTTAACGAAGCTTTATAAATATCTATTACACAGATATGTATAAAATAATTTATAGATAAATTTATATATTTTTTGTATGGCTGTCTGTTCTTGCTTACTTCCGGAACGTTTAGACCGTTTTCGACAAGACTTGGACTGGCTGATAGCTTCTTAATGGCTGGCTGATAGTCTTCCGTACTATGGGATAAAAAGGGTAAAGAAGAAGTAAAGGAAATAGGTATTAACTTAGTAGAAACCACAAACGAAACGATAATAATTTAAAAATAATATTTCCCCCAAACGGGATTTGAACCCACAACCAACCCAGACGGCTGTTAGATAAATAATTGTAAAAAAAATGCTAGCGTAATTTAATTTACAAATAGATAACATTAGATATTAGTCCTAAATATTAGTAACTAGGGGAATCTTAATAAAAAGTAAATTAGGCTAGTTTTATTTTAGAATTATAAAATAAAAAATAAAGAAATGTTAAATTCAACGCGACCCAAGTCGCGTGCATAGCCAGTAGTAAAGAAAAAACAAATACCTATTCACTTTTACGTCAAAATAAAAGCAAACAATTTCAATATTAAAATATTTTTTTCTAGAGGTACCCTAATAAAAAAAGTTAATATATTTTATATATATCGAATTAATTATTTTCCCAAATACAACTAGAATTTATCAAATATCAATTCTTAGTGGGCATTTCTAAGCAATTCGTATAACAGCTGATGAAACCTATCCATTGATTTATCTTTTCCCACTTGTTTTGTTGCTTATCACATGACCCCCAAAATCGCGATAAAAACCTCATTTGATGGAATCAAATGACGAATTATTTCAACCAATCGTAACCCAGTAACATTTTAAATCAACCAATGAGCGTTACGCAAATATATTCCCAACCAATAGTAGCATTAACACCGACGTGAACATCGCGCGCTTCGATTCGAGCTGTCATCGATATTCGCTCAGCAAAACGATTTACACGGCGAGTTTTATTCTATCCCTCCAAAATGGCTGACGCGTCGTCGTCGGTGCAAGTGAAAAAAATACCCGATAATCTTTATGAGCTGTGCTTGACGAATTTAGTGAACTATCTCCAGAAGTCCAAGTGCGAACGGAATGATTTGCGATCTCTACCGGACAGCATCCTCATGGATGTTTATTATAAGGTGAGTGCGAAATAGATATGTGCTCTTATCTACAATAACAGTCTCGAGAAAAATTCACCGTTAGCTTAGTGTGTTAACAATTTGATATATTGTTGAGTGTTTTATTTATTTATGATATTTGCCTCGTGTCGGGTCACGGTCATGTGATGGGTATGGGTGCGTCGGTAACTCACTTTCACTGACTTGCAAGCTCATTCGTCGTACGATCCCCCTGTTCTTTGTTGCGAAATCTATCAAGTTTTACATTGTACAATGTTTTTACTACCCTTTCTCTTTTATTTTATTACTTACGATGTTATTTTTTAGATAGAGGCTATTAAAAACATAATAATATTATTCGTATTAGATAAAAGTATAAATTCCAATATGATCTAAACATCTCGTCTATTTCTGTAACCCTGAAATTTTTTTCACATATTTAGTAAAGTTTTACGTAATATAAAAAAATCTTTTTTTTTCCTGTGATATTTTAATATATCCTTAGATATATCAAACGTTTTGACCTTTCCATGAATTATTTTGGGCACTGATTTCGAGATTCGACTATTTAGTCCACAGTTGTATACTTATAAACATTATAATAATATTATTTCGATTACGATAATATATTTTATAAAACTACCAACATTTTTTTTTATATTTGACCTAAATATATGGCCTATATATATGCATATATAAATATATATTATTTTAATATTTTTATTAATTCTTTCTTTATTCTGTTATATAAACACGTAGTTACCAAATAAGAAACGTCGAACGCAAACATCGTCTGCGAATATGATTCTGTAATCAGTTATGTATGTATAGAGCAAATTAAAACCTACGTTTAATAATTTAGTTGGCAAAAATGAACACTGATTTTGAAATATTACCTCTTTCTACTACATGAGGAAGGATAACAAAATATAAAATTTTTTTACTTACTAAGGTCATACATAATTTTGGGCTAGAAATAAATTCATCAATACTATGTCTAAACAAGTCAATAATATTTCTTACATGGATTTGAATCTGTACTAACCGTGTGTAGATCATATTAACCAATCAATTCACCACTGAGCTGCGAGGTATTAAAAACAAAGTTGCCATTATTGCAGTTCGTCGTGTAAATGTTATCGTCCGACTTCTTACCATATTGGGAACAACTTCCTACGAAATGTTACAAGTGGGAGAATCTTGTTGAAACGAGCTTACAATTTTTTTTTGTATATTCTTCATACTTTTTTATAGTTATAAAAGCGTTTACATCCCATATACCTAGTGTACAAACACTCCGTACTCCGCCTTCCGTCGAATTCGTGACATTGCTTGTTGAGTGGCGAAACTCAACGCCGTACTTGATCTAATCAGAGTGAAGGAATGAAAATAATTTTAAATCGAATCACTCCCCCTAGTGGTAATCGAACCCACAACCTATCGCGTTTACAGTCAGACGCTGTCCCACTGCGCCACGACCGGCCTCTTCTTCATGCTTAATATATTTTGATCAGCTTCACTTCTATGTCTGTCAGTGAATTTGTGTATATATAAATAAATAATTCAACTCTTTTTTGATTCTCGTCTTGCTGCCTGATTTACAGGAAAATTTCCGCACGTTTCTGATAACAAGGTTATGTTACCATAGCCTGGACCTGATGTTCGCCCACCAGGATAATGTAGCAAATTTGTTACGTGTTTTTTTTTTCATTAAAAATATATATATTTTAAAATATTTCGCATAGAAAATAAGGTAGACAGCCTAGTGACAAAATATTTCGTTTTTCATTTAAGAACATTATAGTGAGTATACTCTACACATCTGTTGGTTTGCTCACAAAAAATTTTAAACTACTTATTTTAAAATATTATATATATATATATATATATATATATATATATATATATATATATATATATATATATATATATATATATATATATATTTCTTAATAATAATTCTTAATCAGGATTATGACTACGTCGCGTGTCGCATTGTTATTATTTTAAATTAGACCTTTTTATTTCTATATGTTTTTGTTTAACGTAAGGGTTAAACAAATATAAACGGTTTAAAGTAAATTTATTTTATATAAATGCTTGCTTGCTGTGCGTGCTTTGCACAATGAATAATTATTTATTTAATTTAATATTACGACTGTTAGCTTAAAGCATTAGTTAAAGAAAAAATCGAGAGATCGAAGAAACCCCGGTCAAGGACCCTGGGGGACTTTTGTGCTTCTACTAGTGGTTTGTACTGGGCTGCTTCCTCTTTAGATCCTCACGGGGCATTCATAAAATGTATATAAGATCTTTGACTTTAACGAATTTTATACATTTTTACGTCTGGTTTTCATAAAATATATTTTCGAATACTAAAATATACGCGATTAATACGTTTAAAATAATTTAATTTAAAAACATATACATACTTATATTTATTTATAGTTTAAACTTTTTCGTCAATAATATTTCATGATAAAATATTTTTCCAAACAATTTGTATGCAACTGTGTTTTTTTTAATTATTACTTCCAATGCCTTATCTAGTAATTAAGACATAAATCGTAAGTTTTACGACATGCTTTTGTTTTAGTGGCGTTTTATTGTCATTGTACGCCCGTAAGATTTTTACGTGTTTAATCACGATCGGATGTTTCTGTGTAGTAATCTTGGGTTATTATTTGTTTTTTTTTTTTTTCATTTAATTAAGTTATTAAATATACAAAGTGGAGTACGGAGTGTCTTGATTCATGGTACTTCCTGTCTACCCTGCTATGCGGGATAAAAGCGTGACGACATTATTACGTATGTTATGTTCAGTGCTAAATTTGGGTAAAATTGTCGCTTCTATCTGAGTTGTCGGTTCAAATCGAATTTTAATTTAAAATTAAATATGACCTGCTTAAGGTAAAGTTTTGATTTGGCTCAATTTAGCTATTCCACTAAAGTGAACGTAGATGAGCTATGGAATCATTTGCTTTAATATTTGATGTATTCCAAATATGCCCAAGCACTGAGAAACTTAACAGCAGATACCGTGTGTTTAGGCTTATCGATTAGTGCTAATTGTGTATGGCTTCCCGCTTTTATTCCGAATAGCAGGGTAGACAGAAAGTACTTAAGTGTCAAAACACTTCATATTCCGCTTTTCTCTGAATTCGAGACATTGCGTGCTGAATGGCGTAAGTCAATGTCGCGCTTTGTCTTATCAGAGCGAGAAAAATGAAAATAATTTAAATATAATCATTCCCCCGAGTGGGAATCAAAACCGATCACATTTACAGTCAGACGCTGTCCCACTGCGCCACGAGCAGCTACATAATTGCATATGGGTTTACTTTAAATTTTATTTCACCATTCAGCCAAGCGAAGCCGCTCTATAAAGTAGTCTAGACGTGAATATAATGTACGTATATAATATACAGTTATTTATTAGACTTTGTCGGGCCATTGCCACAATAAAATTGAAACACAATGTTACACAAAAGTACTTACAATGTAGCTTTCATGACTCGTCGTTTCGATACAGTGTGGAAATATTCGATTTCATTTTAAATGTAGGTAGGTGTGTGGGGCTTCTTTTTACAATGTATATCTTCATACTTCATGTTGGGTGCTCTGTTGCTATACACTTAGTGTTTTCATGTCTTTGGCTAAAATTTCTTAGTAATTATAAGTATACACTTGGTGTGGAACGTTTTAATAATATATTTACAATTTTTTTTTTTAAATGGCAATTTATTATTTCATATGTTTTCATTGAACGTAAGGAATATTTTGCTTTTCAATACTAAAATTATAAGCAACGAAATGTATGTATGGAGTGTCAATTTATGAATTATTGCTGTAATTAAAGTGCATTTTGAGAGGTATGATTGCGTATAATAAGTAGCGGATCCAGTACAAATTGTGCAATAGATATGTTAAAGTTTCAGATACTCTATTTTTCTGTAACGCCACTCGACCCTCACTGGCGTAGTGGATGTGGCTATGAAACGCCTAGGAATAGCTCGTTTTATTTATAAAACTGTATAAGGTCGCCCAGTAAAACTACATTAATGCTTGAAATTGTAAAAAAATGGTCTAAAAAAAGATTTTTTAAAAATTATATTTATATTTAATTGAGGCTTGTCGTGGCGCAGTCGAACATCGCCTGACTGTCAACGAGATCAGTTGTGGGTTCGATTCACACTAGGGGGAGTGATTATATTTAAATTAGTTTTACATTTTCGCTCTGTTAAGATAAAGTGCGGTGTTGAGTTCTCTCACTCAACACGCAACGTGTCTTGACACTACTAGGTACTTCCTGTCTACCCTTGCTATGCGGGATAAAAGCGCGAAACTAAAAAAAAAATAAATGCAATCGGGATAGATATGATGTAAACAAAATTATTTGTCCTATAGTCGTGTACTTCAAAATATAAATTGTAACAGACGAACACGTAGTACGTATTGTTATTAATACAGATTAACCGCGTATTTCCCACTGTTTGTCTATGTAAATCGTAAAACATGTATTGCAAACAATTGCACGTGTGAACATTGATCAAGCTGCATACAAAGCTTTAGATAATATTTATTAATTTGCAAATATTTTGAACGTGATTATCTTTTGAAAACCCTTTCTCATAAATCTATATATTTTAATTGTTATTATTTCTTTAGTTATTAATAAGATATACTTTTTAGTCGTTTATTATATTATATATTTCTCTTTTGAATATGATGGCGTAAAATATTAAGAACTTTGGTTTTCACGATTTTTACATATTATAAAACGTATTAAACGCTTGTATTTAAATATTCAACGATACATTTTTGGAGACCACAATTTCCATGGTCACAGATATGTCGACATACAGGAACCTATCTGTGACCACGGACGATTGTAAAGTGTTCGAAACGATGCATTTTCAAAAATGTATTTTCGAATACATATATACGATTAATCCATTTAAAATAGTTAAATTTAAAATAACGTTTTGAAACGATGGATTTAAAAATAAGTATTTTTACTGTGTAAATGAATTTCGACGATGGTTGATGAGAATGTATAACTTTATTGGCTTGAGCGCTTTTTAGTGCCAGTATAATTTTAATATTTGCTATTTTTAAAGTGTTATATCACATTTTTGGGAAAAAATGATCAAAAATGTAAGTATTATTAATAGTAGAGGTTGATGGTGGCGCAGTGTGACAGCGTCTTGACTATAAACGCGATCGGTTGTAGGTTCAATCCCCACTCGGGGGAGTGATTATTGAGTTCCACCAATCAATACGCTATCTCGAATTCGATGGAAAACGAAGTACGGAGTTTGTTGACACTAGGTACTTTCTGTCTACCCTGCTATGCGGGATGAAAGCGTGAAGCTTAAAAAAAATGTAAGTATATTTTTTTTTATACGTTTGTTAAATAAATTTAGTACAGTGTAATTGAAGTATAGTGAAGCGAAATGATCAAATGATTCACATATAAAATGTGTTTAAAATGTAGTGAGAGAACAGTAATTGAAAACAATGCACGTGCGTATTCGATGTTGCAGCAACGTTTTAGTTACTTAAGGAAGTTGAAAATAATTATATCAATTGTTCTACGTAACTTGAAACGTAACAGTAACAGTTGCATAAATTAGACACTTTTTGTGACAAAAACTTGCTCTTTTTCTGATATAATTAAATTAAATGTACTTCTACAACATTATTATAAGAAATTAAGAGATTTATCTGGGCCTTACATTTTTTTAGCCTTAGCTACTCCTTTTACGTATTACGTCGCCTATCTGCTATTGAAAGTCCCGTTAAAATCGATCCAGTCATTCCAGACATCAGCCGGAACAAACGAACAATACCAGATATAAATATAATTTTAGTAAAAAGCAGTTATTTTAATATAACAAACGTACATTCCAATTTCATTTTATTTGTATAGATAATAATTGCATTTCTATGTATAAATTATAACTGAGCCAAATTTCATACTCATCAATCGTTCGCCGCAATTATCGTGAACGGAGGTGGAAAATTTTTACTTCACGTAATATTAAATCACATGTTAAATATTATGAGCTCTTTTACACTTCTTTGTAGTACAAGTTAACTAATATATATTTTTAATACTGTTATAACAATATGATAGATAATATATTGAAAAATCACTCAATTAATAGTAATTTAACACATTGGTTTCAAAATAAAGTTTTGTACATATGTGTTTAGGAATTTTGACGCTAAACGTCATTTTGACAGCTTAATTGTAAGAAATTGCAGTCGTTTTTGGATAGACTTATAATTTTTAGTTCAATTACAGATTATATACAGAATTGACCTGGTTTCATTTTTTTAAATATTATATACTTATTATACATATATATCATGTTAAGCTGGATTATATGGAATTCTCAAATTGATGGTAATTGGTAATTGTACTCAATTTATTAAATTGTTATTTTCTGTAGTACATTATCTGAATGTTTTTTTTTAAGTTAAATTTTTAAGCAACTTATCGTTGTAATAATGATCACGACACACCAAACGGTCTGTTTAAGACGATATTTCTCTTGTTTTCATTTGTTGAAAAATTAATTTAAATTTTGTTTTTCATCAGCAGTACTTTCTTTACTCTCATGACAGTGTCATAATAAGAAAAAAAAATATTGCCACGACTCTTTATTATCCACTTTCCATTGAAAATGAGAAATTACGTATTAAAGTGCGGAGTTAAACGCCGAAATAAATAAAACTATATTACTTTATATGACATTTTGGAAATGAAAATATTCTAACATTCCCCCCATTACATTATATGCACGTACATCATAATCAAGAGGTCCTAGGTAAGGATTAGATCTACAACCTTATATCTACTAGTCAGTCATTAGCCACTGATCCACAAGACCAATTAATCTAAGAGAAATCAAACATTCACTCGGAATCCTTCTGGAATGTTCGCCTTGTTTTGATCGGCGACGTGAAAGGTGTTTATCATGCAGATGAGCGCGCTCATCGAAAGTGTCGTCTTACTTTGAATACTGATAACTCGATACGTTACCAAGTCTTTATTCTTTTCCAATTGAATTGAGCTGGCTGGGTTTTAGGTAGCTAATGTTAGAAACTATGATTAGAGAGAACTTAGTGTCAAGACATTCTGTTTTACGCTTTTACCACGAATACGAGACAATGCGCGGTGATTTTGTAGAAGGCAACGCCATGTTTGTTTCGCTAGAACGTGGAATGAAGTCTAAATATAATCTTTCTCTCTAGTATTGATCTAAAACAGGATCAATCGAACTCATAGTCACACACCACTGCGCCACAATGGTCTCTTACATATATAATCATATATTGGTACAATGTAATACGTGTAACCTTCACTCTCTATTCAGCATAGCATAGTAGTTAGAGACAAGTTAGTGTCAAGTCACTCCGTCGATTGCTTTGATTGATTGGGAAATAAAAAGCAAACAATGAAGTCACTAAATGGAAATCTTATCTACCTATTTCTTAATATATAGAATATGCGTGAGTTTCAAAACAATGGCGAATATGTGTAAAATTAAATGATTTTTACGTTCTCTTGTAAAGTTACAATTTTTTTAATACCTTAAGGCATAATTGTTAAAGCCAGATGTTTTTCCTTTATTTAAAAAAAACCTAAAAGCAGAGTACAGATTGTCTTAACACTAAATACTGTCCCTGCTAACAGGATAAAAGCGTGAAGCTAAAAAAATATTTGAACGCTGCGAAATTTGAACCTGTGCTTCTTGGAAATCGTCCAAATGCTCTGATCATGCGTCCGTGAATTCGTTCGTTTATAAAAAAAAATCTTATTTCTAAGGTGTGGAATAACACCTTTAAAAATTGATTATATATATATATATATATATATATATATATATATATATAAAATTTAGTTATGTTGTTTTTTTACATCTACTAAGGCAGTAAGTTGTAAGAAAGATTTTATATTTATACAATTAGTATAATAATATATATGATAATATATATGATAATATTGAGGCTTTGAATGTTCTAGAATATAGACTTTACTTTTAGTAAATAAACGATTGACTTATATCTTAATCCTATTGTAAGAAATATATCATAGTGTAAACTTTGTTTCACGTGTAGTAATGCATCTGATATTGTGTTTTTATTATGTTAATGAAATAATAATTTTTATATTAGCTAAGTAGCGTGAACATAAACTAACTTTATCATACATTATTATTTTTTTTATTTGAGGGTTGACAGTAAATATCTAGTGTCAAGACACTCCGTAATTTGCGTGTTGACAACTTCACCCACTTAAATTCACTGTATTTGTTAACAAAACAAATAAGTACCTTAAAACTAAATAACAATCTTTGACTATCTATTTACTACTATAATGTATGTATATATGACAAACGATATGCTTGTTTAATATAGTTTAAATATTACTACATGAGGAATTCGAAGTGATTGGTCTCTCTGCTCTTTTATTCTTTTTTTTCTCATCTTGTTACGATAGGTTAATTTTAATATTCGTATGTTGTGAAATGTCGCATTTGGAAATTTATAATGATTGTTAGGCTGTTTGTAGTGAGATTTTTATTTTTATAATTTTTTTTCCTATACAGATGAATATTTCTAAGAAAAAATATTTGGCAAGAGAAAACAAATTAAGAGTAAAATTATTTATGAAATATTTATTATAATACATGGTAAAATTAACTAATCCTATCGTAATAAAATCTTTGATTTTTCCCAATTATTACACATTTTAAATGAAACAACTTTAAACGGATTAATTGCGTATATTTTGGTATTCGAAAATACATTTTTGGAAACTTCAGACACAGATTAATGTAGTGTTCGAAACGTCATGTTTCCAAAGATGTGTTTTCGAACACCAAAACATACGCGGCTAGTCCGTTTAAAATAATTTTCGAAGAATTTTGTACTAGTTTTTCTAAATTAATGTTTAAATTATATCCTTTAAGCCTTATTCTTAAATATATAACCATTTTATTTATTAATCAAAACAAGGAACTCTACGTATCAACTAACTGTTAGCAATTAATGAGTTTTGGAATTGTATTTCAATTAAAATGTTGATAGATTGCTTAGGTTTTTAGCGAAAATTAATCAGATTTACAGGGCGACTACACACTTTTTGTTATACTATGAACAAATGATACCTAATGAAATTATACCCCGTGTGTTAGTTATTATGCCGTACAAACTATATTAATGTAAAAGTGTTTTTGAAATCCGTTTTGTATCCGTTTTTTTTACGTCAGAGATTAACAAACACCCGTTAATCCTCACTAACTTTCACTTTAAGCTCAATTAAATGGTTATAAAAATACATTTGTGACTTAAAACGTCTTATGATAGATAACGGAGTTCTACGCCGTTCCTAGCTTTTGATAATGATAATATTATGTAATACATATACTTTTTCAAACGAGAATCGAATCAAATAAAAATTAAGAGTATTGAGAGGACAGCAGTAGTCTGACTGTAAACGCGATTGGTTGTCGGTTCGATTCCCAATCGTGGGAATGAACTTTTTTAAATTATAAAACGAATCGCGGCGTTGATATTAGCCAGTTCACTTTGTAAGATGATATATTATTTTAGATAGTATAGAATTTGTTAATGGGGTTAAATCTATCTCAGTTAATTTGTTAAATTGGCTCTTGGTCTTTGTAAATGTGTTTTCAATTAAATAAAGAGTTATAAAAATACATTTGTAACTTATTACGTCTTATGATAGATAACGGAGTTCTACGCCGTTCCTAGCTTTTGATAATGATAATATTATGTAATACATATACTTTTTCAAACGAGAATCGAATCCATGAGAATTTGTCTATGTATGTACGTCTACAGATCGTTCTGTATAAGATACTGCGACGTTATTTTTCCTTTGTTTTTAATGACTCATGACAGGCTACGGTTGTTAATTTTTTTTATGTTTAAACTGATCGCGAGATATTGTGACCGTAATTTTTATCGCATATTTGATCTCGGTTTTACCTATTTACGTATACAGTATCGTAATATTCATGAGGATACTTATTTGGTCTGACTCATGCTCGGTAAATGGTTACTCGGGTCACAGCAAACAGGTAGATGGGTACTGTGTAATATTTTTTGATTAGTTCGTGGTTCAATTTTAGTGTCTAGTTACGTTTAAATTATTTTTTTTAATACATAACAATCTATTTAGTTTTATTTACAAAATATTGTTTCTATGAATAATTTTTATCCCGTGTAGCTGGGTAGACAGGAAGTAAGTGTCAAAACACTCCGTATCCCACTCTCTGTCGTTGAGATATTGCTTGGTGAGTGGCGGAACTCAACAAGCATTATTTTTTAAAAACAAGCAATATCTAGGCATTTTTTTTTAAGATTTCGAGACATTGCGTGTTGAGTGATGGAACTTAACACGGCACTTTGTCTTACCAAAGCGAGAAAGTGAGAATAATTTAAATATAATCACTCCCCCGAGTGGGGACAAAACCCACAACCGATCGCGTTTACATTCAGACGCTATCCCACTGCGCTACGACCGGCTTCAATGGATGTAGCAATAAAATATTTTTATTGTTATCTGTATAATACTCATCTTCAATATGCCGTTAACGTCGTCTCTCAGTGCCGCAGAGCAGGTGGGACGCTCCTAGGTAACACTTTC
The DNA here is from genome assembly GCA_032432895.1 of Dryadula phaetusa. Classification (NCBI taxonomy): domain Eukaryota; kingdom Metazoa; phylum Arthropoda; class Insecta; order Lepidoptera; family Nymphalidae; genus Dryadula; species Dryadula phaetusa. The sequence continues at coordinate 1,163,021 of JAOYRS010000036.1, forward strand.
TACTTTACGCGATGCTTGTGGGTTTGTGGATTTTGTAATGTCTATTAGCACACTTAGTATATGAAAGATCTAGCTATTTCCAATATTTTTTTTGTATGGACTTTTAGTACTGACAAGTTGTTATGAATGATTCTTACGAAACTACCTAAATAATGAAATTAATAAAAAGTAAACAATCGTCTCGAACAAATGTTTAATGACATAAACAAAAGTGGTGGAATGACGTGTATGTGTATTTTTTTTATAAAACTATAAAAAAATACTAATTTATAATACAAAAGAGATCATTATGTCTTTTTTTATATCTTTTGGGGTAATTTCAATATATTATGTAGGATAGTAAAAACAATTTAGTGTGCAGACACTACATTCTACATTTTCTACCCAATAAAACGACACGTCTCATACTGTGGACTACACAAAAAAGCTTTTACGTTATTATATAATATCATAGAGAATGTCTATGGTAAACAAAAGCATTGCGTGGTTATTCACCGTGGTTCCCGCGCTATAGGGAGACAACGTGCGATGTTACGTTGTTAGGTTACGGAGAAAATTTGCAAATAGCAAGCGAAATGTACCAAATTAGGTCATTATTACTCCACAACGATTCCACGGCTCGTTTGAAACTGGCCTGTCCTTTACCGTTAGACTTCGCGCACTCGGTACCGCTAGCGATTAGCATTTTTAGGTGAAGGCGAGCCGGCCTGTGCCCGCCGTTTTGTAATTGTAACACGTGAAATACTATACTGGATTTGATTGACGGTTGAATGGATTGATGTTGTGATTGAAGATATTTCTAAATTTCATCGGGTCTAGAATTGAAGTAATTAAAATTAAAACAAAGTGCGGTGTTGAGTTCTACCACTTAACACGCATTATCTCGAATTAGGTAAAAAGCGAAGTATGGAGTATCTTAACACTACGTACTATCTGTCTATCCTGCTATAAAAAAAATAAAGAGGATTTAGAGAAAAGCAGTAGTCTGATTGTAAACGCGATTGGTTGTCGGTTCGATTCCCAATCGTGTGAATGAACTTATTTAAATTATAAAACGAATCGCGGCGTTGATATTCGCCAGTTCACTTTCTAAGATGATATTTATTTTTGATAGTCTAGAAATTGTTTATGGGGTTAAGTCTATCTCAGTTAATTTGTTAAATTGGTTCTTGGTCTACGTAATGTTTTGAACGTATCACTTACCAAATTAAGAAAATGTTTGTTAGGTTGTTTACCTTCTAACTATGTAATAGCATTTGGTGAAATAGTAGATATAAAAGGTGCAGTTACATAAGCTTCAACTACATCAGACGACCACATAAAGATGAAAACATTATATATATATATATATATATATATATATATATATATGTATATATATATATATATATATATATATATATATATATAACGGATTAATCGAGTATATTTTGGTATTCGAAAATACATTTAAAATGTGAAAATATCGTGAAATTATTATATTATATTATTAGTATATATAATAGAATAATTTTGAAGCCATGAATAAATGAATATTGTCATATAATTGAGTAACACATTCACAGTATGTCCTAATCATTGAAATTTGAAACGTTTGTGTATGACAGATTGTTTTGTTTACGCTCATCAAACGTGAGCAACGTGAGTGCCTTGTACTTGTGGGAACATTGCCATATTCAATATTTTATTTTGTTTTGTATACGTTATTGTTGTGTTTATATTATACTATACTATATAAGAAAAATATTTTTACGAAAATATTTAGAGGTTTTAAGCCCGGTTCATGCCTCTTTAATACCAGGTCCAAACCATTAGATGAGCTATACCTTTATATTAAACTACGTCGAAATTCTTATACTCTTGTCGTCTTATTTGGTACGTATGGTAGGAAAGCATGTTAGGTTTAATTTTTTTTAGATTCACGCTTTTATGCCGCATAGCAGGGTAGACAAAATATACTTAGTGTCAAGACACTCCGTACTACACTATCCGCCGATTACAAGACATTGCGTGTTGAGTGGCAGTACTGAACGCAGCACTTTCTTACCAGAGCGAGGAAGTGTAAAGAATTAAATATAATCACTCCTCCGAGTAGCAATCGACCCCACAACAGATCGCGTTTACTTTCAAACTCTGTCACACTGCGAGTATTTCTTATTCTGCAATATTACAAAAACTTCCATTTTATATATTAATGTATATATGAAAATATGTATATAAAATAAATAACAGAAGTACCTAATATTATTTTAAAAATTTGAAAATTAGTATTTAAAGTATGAAATATAGTGGTCGGTGGTGGAACAGCGTTTGACTGTAAACGCGATCGGTTGTTGCTTCGATTCTCTCTCGGGGAGTGATTATATTTAAAATTATTTTCACTTCCTTACTCTGTTAAAACAAAGTGCGGCGCTGAGTTCCGCCACTCAACACAATGTCTCGAATTCGGTGGAAAGCGAAGTACGGAGTGTCTTGATACTAGTTCACTTCTTGTCTACCCTGGTATGCGGTATAAAAGCTTGAAGCCAAAGTAAACAGTATTAAAAGTGTAAAATTTATATTACACAAGTATGTAAGGAATGCTTTCTAATGTACTTCCTGTTTTTAATAAAACATTTCTAAAAAATACTTGAAAATCAAAACCTAAATAGCTACGCTTTTTTTTATTGTATGAAAGATATGACCAACGGAGACATTATTTGGCGAACATGCAAAATATTATGTCAATTGTTACCATTACAATTGTTAACGCTTTTCTATAGAGAGCCTTTGGAACGTGGTTAGTTTTTGTTATTCTATTAGCGCTTTGATACGCCCGAGTGTTAGAATTCCGTATTTGTCTGTTTTTTTGGTATGTAATTAACCTTTAAATAGAGTAAGTATTAACGTCGCCGGTCGGTGATTGAGGCCAGTCGTGGCGCAGTGGGACAGCTTCTGACTGTAAATGCGATCGGTTGCAGATTCGATCCCCACTCTGGGGAGTGATTATATTTAATTTATTTTCACTTCCTCGTTCTGGTAAAAGATGAAGTGCGGCGTTGAGCTCCATCACTACAAGTAATGTTTTGAATTCGGTGGAAAACGAAGTACGGAGTGTCTTGACACTAGGTACATTTTGTCTACCCTGCTATGCGGGTTAAAAAGCGTGAAGCCAAACAAAAATACGTCGCCATCGTATATATAGTGAAAGTTTGATTTTAAGTATTATATAAAATTGCAGTGTAAGAAATTTCAAACACTAAATTATATTAGGATATTGCTTAAGCAACATTGAAAGATGTAACAAAAACGATAGCGTGTTAGTAGCATTCATAATTTGATACAGACAGACGTCATGACGGTATTCCATTATATTTATTGCGTCAATTTAAATTAGTACCAAGTAATGAAGAAACTTAACTAAGTAATGTTATTAATTTATTAATAATTATATTGCATTGTGAACGGCAACACGTGCAGGTACGCTGACGTTTTGCCGTCGCATCAATGCAGCAAGAGCACCGTTAAACCTGTAACAGGTTCCACATCCATTTCGTATCATCCATCTCTACTAAACATACTTCCCATATATACCACCTCATTCACTTGTTCTAATATCTTTCTATCTACCCTAATCTTACATTCCGTTCTGGGTTTCTCGGTTAAATATAAAATAAACACATATATATGTACAATGTGAAATTGAATTATAATAGTAATTTTAAGAAATGGGAAGATATATTAACAACACCTGTACCTTTCGGAAACCTTAGAAACTTGGAAAAATAAAGAATTTTTTATTGGAATATACTTATTTTATTTTATATTTCTGGTTAAACTTTAACTGTAATTATTTATTGAATTGCAATATGGATTAAATTCTTTAAAATTTATTACATTCATATATATTTTGTTAACTTCTAATAATTTTCCCCTTAGGTGGTCTATGTCTATTTCACTATAATACGCGAAATTAAAAAAAAAAATAGTCAACTATATAAGGCGTAACAAACGTCGACTCTCGCTCGCTGTATTTTAGCTTGACCTACTCTAAAATGATGGCGGGCTCGAAGCTTTTCAAAAAAGCGGCAAAGTTTTTTTCCCATTGAAGAAAATATGAAGTGGTCGGTTGACGGAGAGGCAATGTTCTTGGTTTTATAGTTTTTAGAAATGTATTGTGCTAGCTCTTTGTTAGGAATTCAAATGTAATTGTGGTTTTGTGGTTGACGTTATTGTAAAATTTACCATAAAAAAACGTAAGATTCGCTAACGTCTAACGGTGAAAGTCTATAATGGAAGCGCTAGATTTCATAGCAAGGAACAAAGTATGCGAAGATTTTTAAAACCTTTCATAATAATTCCATGAAATCTATACATATATAATTATATTTATAAGCAAAAATAATTTTAATGGTTATTTTTGCTTTAGGTTTCGAATACCAAAATATACACAACTAATCTGTACAAAACATTTTCTATTTGAAATGTATAAAGATCGCAAAAATCTAACATATTCTCACTAGAAATTCTAAAAGTTTTATCGTTTACTATATTAGGCACAAAGGTTCTAGTATCAAAACACTGTTCTCTATGAAGGATATATAGGAGATTTTGAAGCTGTATCGTATCTTGTTACTTTTGATTTCAATACGAATTGAACCATTTTAAATTGATTTAAATTTCAAATGCAATTTTCCTAAGTGCATCTTTGTAATATGCGTTTATCTTGATGCAAATAATTCTCCCGTTTCATGGTAATTGTAGTTTATTAATAAATTGGTCGTATCCAGTGTAATATTGTTACATTCGGATAGTATGTAATGATAATGTTTTAAGTAGATTTGTACAATTGTATAATTACATTTATAAAAGAAAAAACGGATATAGATATGTTTAAGTATTCGGCAAAAGGGATTTAAAAGAAAAAAATAAAATACATCTTTTAAATTTAAAATTAGGTTAGATTAAAAGTAATTTAAAAAGGAAAAAGAAACTATTATATATTTCTATAAGTTTTCATCAAATTTATATCAAAAATTTAATGTTGCAAATTTACCAAATTTTTTTTTTTATTAAAGAACGTTCAGTAAAGTGTTCATTCTGCACGTTATATTCATTTCCAAATAATTAAAAACTTTTAATTAAACAAAATTTTATACACTTTTTTTTATTTATATTATATATTATATATATTATTTTTACAAATTGCATTTTGTTAAATTGTGTTTATAAGGTTATTTTTTTCTTGTAGTGTTGTAAGTTTCGGAACAACTTTTAATATTAAGTACATGTTAAGTTAGCCTATAAGTGTGGTGTATGTAGTGTATTATACTATGTTAATATGTTGGCTTTTCAATAATAAATAAAAAAAATAAAAATTGTTATTATGCATAATATAGTATTTCAACTTAACGGGATTTGAACCTGTGTACATCCTTTATTATAGAATTTATTTCTAAAGCCAACTAACTAGTTAGTTTGCGCTGATTATAATATATCTAGGCAAAATCAATTAAAACAATAAATATAATAGTGTACTGAGTACTTACTCACTGAGTGAATGAAAGACAAAGTATAGGACGTAAACTATGGGACGTGGTAAGTCTAAAGACTGCATTGAGGATTTCTTATAAATCCCACGAAATTAGTTGCTTTACAATGATATACAATGTAAAGTTGGAATTAAAGGATGGAATTTATATATTTCTAAAAGATATTAAGTAAATAATAATGTAAACGGTATGGAGCTTTAGTTTCACGAACCCAAAGTCACAGTCAAATACGGAATGTCTTGGTATTTACTATCTATCTTGCTATGTGTATTTCAATTATTAAATATTGTCAATCATTGAGGAATGGTATTCGAATCCACGACGATTGTGTGCACTTATGAGACATTGTAACAACTAAGCCGCGTGACGGTGAGAGATATAAATAAATGAAAATAAAAAATAATAAATACAAAATTATTTAAAGCTTATACTCGTTTTATACGTATTTTTTTTTTATTTCGGCTACTACGTCTTTCTTATATTATTCATAGTTTTTGTGTGCCTTGAAATATTTTATTTATTTATCAGTAAAAAATGTACTAACGATGTCTAGTAAAAAGTATATACTATAATGAATTAAACTTTGTTTCATAAAATAATATGTGTGTGGCTGGTCGTGGCGCAGTGGAACGGCGTCTGGATAATTTTGGATCGCCATCCATTTCCTCGCTCCAGTTAGACAAAACGCGGCGTTAAGTTCCGCCATTTAACACGCAGTGTTTCGAATCTTACTTAAAGCGGAGTACGAATTGTCTTGACACTAGGTACTTCCTGTCTACCCTGCTATGCGGTGGAGCTAAAAAATATATATTTAACTTGCGCGCTCAACGTTAGACTTGGTGAAATTTGTATTTCGCTAAAGATTTAGAGCGAAGCCAATTTGAATCACTTTACAATTATAACTGAAAAGATACAGTAAGGTGTTTTTAGAAGTATTATGGACTGATTTTACAACGGACTTAGGGACTAAATTGTGATTTTTTTGTTAATATAATTTTTGTTCATATTAATTCAAGCAAGAAAGATGAGATCTTTTGATGCTTATTTTCGTCACAGTTTGGGGACATAAAATGATTTACAATAGTAACTTGAATAAATAGAGATAAGATGTAATTCGGACAATACAATGGAGGCAAATGGTAATGTCCCATTTTAAAGACTTCCCTTGACTCACATATTCCAGCCACTGCATCGAGCTCCCTTTCCAAATGGTGTGGATACCCGCACAGTACATCCAAGAATCCTGAATTCTTTTTTCCAGCCATGAATTATTAATATAAAAAGAAATTAAAAACTATTTGTTTTAGAGTGACGCTTTTTTAAATATAATTAGGAAAAGCCTTTGTAGAGCACAAAAACAACAGCATTAAAGAGATATACACATATTTACTTAGATAGAAAGATCTGGGTCAGATACGGTTTCCGCGTGATATTAATAAACCTTAAGCCGTATGCAAATTGTAACAATTTCAGATGTTATGATGGAATTATGTTTATGGCGAATTGACCAATGATGGTAAATGGGATTAAGGCAGTTTAAATTATTGTCCAGTTCGAAGGTTACTAGTACAGGGTTGGGTACTTTGTGTTTTTCTATTATATCTAGAACGTTTCCGCTTTTAACTTTTATTATGACATTGATTTTATTGCATATGCTATACGGATGTATAATAAAATTATTAACCACGAATAATGTCAGATCTGCCGCTAGAGAAATTTATTATTATTAAATTTAATTATTTATTTATTAAATTTTAATTTATTATTTATTGTTATGATGTTAATGTGCGGTAAATGAAGTTGATACTCAAGCAGGAAACTAATTATTGTCATTAAATTATTGTAAAAGTATATTAGAGAAAAAAAATAACTGTTAAGTTTCTCCCGGGTCTTCTCAGCGGAGCTGCCTTCCGTCGTGTAGGACTGACAATACGGGAACTTATATTGATTGACGATTCAGGTGTGCTTGTAAACACCCCGTTTGAATTAATATTTTTTTGTATAAATTATTCGTTTGAATAAATTATTTTCACTTCGCTTTGGTAAAGACAAAGTGCGGCGTTGAGTTCCACCACTCACCAGTTTCGAATTCGGTGGAAAGCGAAGTACGTAGTGTTTTGACACTAGGTACTTTCTGTCTACCCTGCTATGCGGGATAAAAGCGTGAAGCTAAAAAAATAGGATTAAAAATTTTACAACATTCGTTGTGCGAATATTTCCAATACAAAAGTGCTTGGTTGATTCAAGAACAATACCTTCAATACTAGATTAGTTCTCTTACATTTGAGGCGGAAAAATAGTTAAAAAAAAAAACAAAGTCAGTTGATCAACAGCAAAATGACGGGCGGCCAGTGATTGGTAAAATTAGCTTAAAAATCTCAGGCTGGCAGCATCGTTAGTCATCTCGGCATAACGGCCCGCGGTCTCACCGTTACGGTATAATTCATACCGCCCACTGCTGCAATTTTTTTGTCTCGCCACATAAATCAGGTTCGAATTAATGTTCCGTCTGTCCGTCTGTATGTAAATATGTATGTACACGTTGTTAGGATTGTCTATTTTTATTTGATTGATGTATATAGAATTTAGTTTTTGTATATTTATTTTATATATTTGTATGTATTGATTTTTTTTCTTGAAATGTATTGAAGGTTTTTTGTTGGTTATATTTTTTTTTGGAATTATCATCTGGCAACTTTATCGTGTTCTAGATTTAATAGTCTATTATAAAAAATGTTAATAATTGTCTAATGTTATTGAGAAAATAAATCCAGGATGTGGGGTAGTAGAAGTGGTTATTTTTATTAAATAAATTTTCACGTGTGCAATTTGCCAAAAAATTGATTATAAAACATTTTTGAAAAAACGTATAAAAATGTTTTCTAATCCTAAATGTGGAATAACATTTTAAAAATAGTTAATATTAAATTGATTATATTTTCACGTTTTGTATTTATTTTTATTAATAAGCATAAAAATGGTTTGTACATGAAAAAAAAACATATATATATATATATATATATAGTAAAATTGCAATGTCCTTCATTATATTCTTAGAGAATATAATCTTATAAATGGCATACGGTTATAAACCATTTAACAATATTATTTATTATTTTAATGTTATTTTATGTATGTTATTTTAATAGGAAAACGTGAGCTCGACGAAGTCATTGGTCGTATGTGATGTCAGTCACCATGGTCATGACTGACAAAACTTGAACAAGTAACAACATAGTCATCGAGATTAACTTGCCAAGTTAAGCAAAAAAGTGGCCAGGTTCGTACAACCTGGCCACTAGCATGAGCATGAGTCATAACTCATGCTTGTATAGACAACTTTTTTTTTGGAATAGGTATAAGAAATGATTTTGTCTGTTTTTTTGTTATATATAATATATATTGGAGAAGCCGGTAGTGTATTGTTAGTTGTCAGTGGGAAGGTTTTTTTTAAGTGTTGTGAACTAATTATAATACTTTTGTATACGTATTATTAGTCTGACTTATAATTAACGTACGTATGTTATTTAAAGTATTTGAACAAAGAACATGTTTGGAACACGGGGCAAAAGCGTAAAACTAAAAAAAAACAAGGGTAAATACTTTTAGCCACTTTAGTCTATAGGCAAACACTTTTAGCCGCTTTAGTCTATAGGTGAAATGTTATTGGTGTCAACCAGGCGAGTTCAAGTTAAACGAATATTTTATCTAAGTCACGATACGGTGCAGTGAAAGTTACATCCTAAATTATATATTCAATATATATATTATTTATGATCGCGCTGAGACTGTTTAATTGATGTCATTAAAATCATTATTTTAATTGCAATTGTTTGTATATAATTGCTATTACATAATATATATTACATATATATATATATTTATATTCATAGATTGTTTGTAAAAACCCACTTGTTATAAGTAATTTTGTTGTTTTTTATTGCTATGAGTATAAAATATAACAATCCTACGAACTTTTCCTGATATTGATATAGCGATAACTGATTGAATTGCATTCTATGGTATTACATTATGTAATTGGTATACTCTTGTACTGTAACCAAGAGCCTTTTTCTTTTTAACGTGAGGGAATCGCATTACGGATTGGGATTGGGGATACGGGACAGGATATGTGAAACTCGGATTGGCAGATATATGCCCCACCCCGTTTACCCAAAAAAACCTCATGGCGCTCCATCTCGACTGCCACTAGCCAAGTTCTGAATCCGTTCCGTTGGAATCCCAATCTTCCGTTACTTCAGCGGCGGGAACCAAGAATGTAATAACTAACCATATTAAAATTAGCAACTTCATGATAAGTCCCGCGTAGCAGAGTAGTCAGAGACTACCTAGTGTCATAACATTCTGTTGACTGCTTTTATACTGCAATTTGTATGTAGAATATAATATAATATTTATTTTTAATATTAAATGCAGATGTTACGAGTTTAAATAGAGTATTAATTAGTAGATTTTTTAGTATGGTCTTTCGTCTTCCAGGTACAGTAATTCTTTTGCTTTCTAGCCATGGTTATATAAATACATCTAACTGAGACTGAGAGGAATTTGAAAATTTTTCTTCATAATTGAACTCCAGTCCCAAGTCAATCACTCTAGATATATATATTAATTGCTCCACGTCGATGCCTTTAATTTTTGACTGCTTAGAGTGCACGTGAGTTTTATTAGTGTCGATTGATATCTTAATTGTGACTTTCACCTTCAAAATGTATAATTTACGCCAATTTATGTTTAGTTAATAAAATATCTGATAAATTTGTAGTTTTTTTTGCAATCATTTCGTATAGTGAAAGTAAGCAAATAGTATATTTAGAAATAATATTTTAGAAATAAAAAATATATTCGAGTTATAAAATCATACCTATATACGTATAAATCGATTTTTTTAGGTTCACCCTCTCATCCCGTACCTTGCTAAGATATACAGAAAGTACCTACTGTCAAGACATTCCGTACTTTCCTTTTCGCTGTATTCGAGAATTTGCGTGTTCAGTGGCGGTACTCAACGCCGCACTTTGTCTTACTTATTACAGTCAGACGTTGTCACACTGCGCCAAAATCATCCACGGTATAAATCGATATAATTTAAATTTAATTTAATGTAGTCGATGAATAGTAATGAAATGGAAATGACTTATATTGTTAAATAAATATAGAAGCTTAATTAACATAAACAATACATTAATTAAAGTACGGGTAACTTTGAGACCCTGATGCGACCTTGTACGAAGCTTTCGTGTTTCAAAGCTCCGCCGTCAAAGGTCAACGAAAGTGAATCTTTGTAAAACTTTGATTAGTTTTTACCTACTCGAATGTTTTACACAGTAATTATGCGGAAACAGGGTCGATTATAATAGACGGTTTGTGAGGTTGTTTAGATGAATGTGGCTTTTATATGAGAGATTACACCGTCATGGTATATTTGGGCAAAGGTTGTGGGTTCGATTTCTTTTGGTATATATGAGAGCTTTTGGATTTTCCTGTTTCTCGTTGAATTTGATAAAGTATGATATGTATACAGGTTCCGACAGTATTTATATATATAAAACATAGGTTGTTATATCGTATGCAACAATGTTAGGTATTTCTCTATAATATGTACGTGTAATATTTAATTTTATTATATGCAAATTTATATAGAAATAATTATAGAGTTTTAATTTAAACTTCGGGTTTTAAATAAACAAACAAACTAATGTAATAAATCGTTTTATAAATATAAATCGCTAAAAAGTGTTTTGATTAAACACTTTATTGTAGCGAATTTCCTACTTATTGAATTTGCTTTAACTGAGATTTGAATCTACGTCCTACGGCTATGGTGTATAGCCATACAGTGGTGCTAACTGTACTACGAGGTCGTTCATTTTCTTTTATTCACGTTTTATCTCTAGCGAGGTAGTCAGAGAGTACAGAGCGTCAACGCTAAGGTCTCTGCATAGTTCTATTGACTCACTGTCAATGTCTTTATACATGCTCACTTCCCAGCGAGGCGCCTTATGCTTTTTACTTGACCTATCTCCTGTATTCAATACTGTTCTCGAAGGTTAAATAATTCAACTTACCTCTCGTTTTTTTAACATTAACATTTTATCTAGAAGTCACTTTGAAAAATTGTAAATTTAAAACAGAGTTTGTGCAAATTACGAAAAAAGGCAAACAAAATATTAATATCTAGATGGCGGATAAAGGTCGCGTTTATGTAACCGCGCGAAAGTGAAATCTCGTCGCCTTAACGCCTACCTTAAGGCAGAGCGCAGCTTTCTTTCATACAATATTTATATTACTTTTTAATATCCAATAATTTTCAACACGCTTCTTTTTTAGTACTATACGTTTATCAATCAATCAACATTGAATAATTTATCAACGGTATTATGGACTTTTTGTTGTTCAATTTTCTTCAACTTGCCCATGTGTCCGGAACCGATGACAACGCAATACTCTCATATAAATATACCTCATATACTTTTTAGGGCGATCAGAGCGAAAATATCGGACCATTTTAAATATTATAAAGTATATACATGTATTTTTTGTTAGCCTTTTAACATTTAAAACAAAATAAATATTTTATGTGTATCTTATTTTTTATTAAGAACACGATAATTTTATGCTTTGAGAATTCATAAATTTAATTAAAACATCAAATATTAGCATATTGTTAATATTATTAATATCTTCATTGTTAACTAAAATATACGCTCGCAGTTTTTATGCCTTTTTTAGGTTACTGATTAAACTTGATGTTCGTAATGCAAAAAGAATAAAAAATGTATTAAACGACCCTTGTGGGATTGACAGACAGCGTCTCTCTTTTATGTTGTTGTGGGTTTGATTCCCACTCGGAGGATGATTATAATCGAAATATATTTCTTTGGTCTGGTAAAATATAGCGTGGTGAGTACACGCCACTCAACATGCAATGTATTTGATTGATTTCAGACGGAAAGCAGCCAATAGAGTGTCTTGACCAATAGTTTGTGTTTTATTTTACATTAAAATCGTCTTATATAATTTAAATTTAAATACATATTTGAAGTACGTTTTTTAGTTTTTATATGAAAATATAAATTAATTCCCGTTTATTAAGATTTGCAAAAAGTAAACGAAGTTTATTCTGTATATGTATATATGTATGTGTGTGTGTGTGTGTGTGTATATATATATATATATATATATATATATATATATATATATATATATACACACATACATACATATATACATATACAGAATAAACTCTTCTAGAACCCATACACTTTCACCAACATCAAATAAATATTATATATACAAGCTATTTTTCTAATATTCTAATAGGTATTTATCGCGTCGCCTTAATCGTGCATTGGTGAAATTCACCTTGAAAAGCGAAAGGAGCCGTCACGTGTGTCATGAGAGACCAGTCCAAGAGGAAAGTTGAGCGTCTTTGTGACATATTATCAGTTCTTTAAGATTACAATAAGTTTTTGTAAAGCAATATAAATATTAAAATGCTCTTTGTTCAAATACAGAATTACAAGCAAATTTTGAATTGCCATAATTAACAATGTCAGTATTGTCAGTCCTGTGGCTAATTCGGAAGACGGTTCTAACAAGGAAAGTTTGTGAGAATTTCATCAATTTTTTTTTAAATATAATTTATAACACAGTATTAACTTGCCGAGTGAACATCAATTGCATATAAATCCACAGCGATCCTCATCCTCACTTTATTTACAAAATTTGGCAACATTTACCATGTTGTCACATTTGATAGTTAAAAATTTTTTCCCAAACACGAATATACGTTTAAATTCTAGTCAAAAGATTTATTTTTATGAAGATGAATTTATTGTTATGAAGACTTTTATTAAGTTGGAACGACAAAGGGTTAAACCATTTTATTCACTTCAGACTTCAGTTTTTTTTGCTTCACGCTTTATCCCTTGCGGGGCAGTCGGAATGGGTGGAGCGCTACACGATATGGTCCCTGTATATGTCGTTCGTCTCGTCCACACTCGTCAACCTCTTCATACATGCCCTTCGCATAGAGGAGGACATGTAAAAAGCATGAGGACCCCCCCCCCCCCCCCCTCCTGCAAGGTCATTAATACTGTGTTTTCGAAGGTCAACCGAGGTCTCCCCCGATCTCTCGTACCGTTGTGATATTTGAAAGAGAAAAAAATAAATAACATTATCCATTAGTAATTCTTGATAAAAATTGTATTCGATTAGTATGATATGACCTAATATTATAAATAGCGAAACTAGTATATTTCCATTACATTATACATAACACTGTGCCTAGTTTTATCTAACCGGGTCTAGGTGAAATTCACCTTGAAAAGCGAAAGGGACTGTCGCGTGTTAGACCAGTTCGAGAAAGGAAAGCTGTACCAGGCATTGTGCTCAGACAATCGGTACGTAAAACTTTAAAATGAAATTCGTTACATCCGATTTTTTTTTGTACGTAGAGAAAGCTCGGTGCGAACTAGTTGCTTTGAAAAATGTGCTAAATAAAGGTGAGCTCTAAGCAAAAGTTATGTTTCAGTTCATACATTTACTGTTAATTAAATAATGTATGGGGAGAGTAACGTGTTTTTTGTATCAATTAGTTTATCTAATTAATAGCGAAATAGGACGAAAAAAAAGCAAAAGCTCCATGTATTTTTTCGCATAACAGAGTTAATCCTGTGGTCAAGACACTTCGATTTCCACGTTGGGCCGGAAATTGAGCTTGTATTTTGATTTGCGGAACCCAACACCGCGCCGCAGCGGAGAAACGAAAATCATTGTTAAAATAGCTACGGTTAAACGGTTCTCAACAGCTCGGTAGTAAGCAATTAAATGTTCAATTGACCGATCCGAGTTCGCTAATTCATTTTAATGCATACACCCATTACACCTATCGTATATGGAGTATATTATAGAAATTAGAAATTATATGAGCCTTGCCAATAAATTTTAATAGCGAAACGACATTGACATATCTATTCACTAAATCTATGCCAAATATTAATGAATCGAAAGCGACACGGAAGCAATTAAAAACTAGTCAATCTTTATTTGAATATAAACAATATTTTTTATGTAACTTTAAGAATCTTCCGCATGCAACAGCGTTGGAAGGACATACGGGCAACATTTTTTTAAAAAACAATTTAAATTCGTAAAACGTAAGGATTCAAACTCGCGCCTCTCGGAAACTGACCAAACGCTCTGATCGCTAAGCCACGCGTTTGACTGCAGAACTAAAGAAAAAAAACATATGGACATTTTTTTTAGAAAATGTATAAAATTTTGATTACTGAAGGATTGGAACCCGGGCTTTTTCTTTCTGGCTCGAAACCGTCCGAATGCTAACTTTATTAAATTTATATATTTATCTTTTCAGGTAATGCATACGCATAGTGGGAACAATTGACTATTAACCATCCAAGGTTTTGCTAGTGTAAGTATATTTTAATGCTTAAAAGAAAGTAGAAGTAAATATTTTTTATATTCACGTTGTAAGTCTAAAGACTGCTCAGATATAGTTATCAGATATTTTTTTTATTTTTTTTTTTATAGATATCAATGTAATACTATATCTAGTCGATCTGAGACTCATTTCGTTTCTGCTTATGTGTGTATCATTTCTGTGAGAATATGTTTAGTTAGCAAGCAAAACAGTACAATTGTTTGGTGGAATTCCACACGACGACTTTGGATCGTGATCATTAATTGCAATCGCAAGAATTAAACAAAATATTAAGAGGATAAATTATTTACTCTATTATTTAATGTCACAGATATATTATTCATATTATTTTGACATTAATTAGTTGCTACATGATAAATGATGGATGACTTTTCAAATAGTTTTGTCAACTATTTCCGTTTCTAGAGACGATTAAAATTTTATAAATTTCTTAGTATTTATAAAATATCCAAACACAATAAGACGTTTAATATTGTTTTTTTTTTTTAAATTTATATGAAAAATTTACATACACTGGGTCTTCCAGGAATAGCTCACAATGTGCGTTCATGCGAATTGCAAATGTCTTGTATGACTCGTTTGAGGTGGACACCTCCGCTCGAACGGAAATAATCAAAATAAATATATGTAGGTATGTACATGATACTTATACGTACCTACCCGGTGTATGTGTAGTTATTTTATGCGCAGGCACGCTTTAGCTTGTGTGGAAGGCGTTGAGAAACGTTTATTTACCAATCTTTAGAAAAGATGGGTTAATAAATTATATGAATTGTAATCTTAGTTGCCTTTGTGAATAATTTAATAATAATATTATAATAAAAATATATCTGTGGCCGGTAGTGGCACAGTGGGACAGCGTATGACTGTTAATGCGAAATTATTTTGATTTCCTCGCTCTGGTAAAACTAAACGCGGCATTAAGTTCCGCCACTCAACATGCAATGTCTCGAATTTAACAGAAAGCGGAATACGGAGTGTCTTGACACTAGATACTTCCTGTTTACCCTGCTATGCGGGATAAAAGCGTGAAGCTAAAAAAATGGGTACGATGGCCACTCAGGGAAATTATTTTATTTTTTTTGTGTTAATTATTTTCAATCCTCCGCTCTAGTTAAAATCGTACGCGTTTAATTTACGCTTTTCACCTCGTAATGCCTTATATACAGGCGGAAAGTATGGAGTGTCACTACGATGACGTTTTGACACTAGATTTTCTGTTACTTTACGAAAAAAACTTGAAAAAAAAAATTTTTTTAATCTATAGTAATAAGACCAACAAAATAGAATTAAACTTTCTTTGATCAAAATAAAAATAGTTTTT
Organism: Dryadula phaetusa; assembly: GCA_032432895.1. NCBI lineage: Eukaryota > Metazoa > Arthropoda > Insecta > Lepidoptera > Nymphalidae > Dryadula > Dryadula phaetusa. The sequence goes on from JAOYRS010000036.1 coordinate 1,179,360, forward strand.
ATTTAAATAGATTATTACAAGCACTTAATAATTTTCAATTAACTTAAAATGTCAGTACTGTCAGTTCTACCGGAAGCTACCGTCGACTTAAAAGAGCAAAAAAAACTGCTGAAAAAAGGCCGGTGAGAAAACAGATGTTTGTAAAATGAAGCATTGAACGCGAATGATACATAGACTTGGATTTTCTTTATTTTAAAGTCTCTCTTGTAAAGAAATCTTGGAATTCAATTTATTTAAACCTAAAAAATAATATACACTTGTTGAACATTAACATATCCTGACTGTTTTTTTTAAAAAATGTGTAATCAGGTTTTTTTTTTAAGTCTGCTTATATTTAGTTTTAATGATTAATCATAAACAAAGCAATGGCTGATCGGATACATACAAAAATTCACCTTTACATTAATTAATGTAACCACAGATAAAAAGCAAAATAAATATGGTAAAAACTATCTATTTTATAATTTATAATGTTTTAATGTTTTTTTTTTATATCAATAACCTTATCAGTGGTTATTTCTATTTGATAAACCACATACACTCTCTCAAATGTAGGTCGAAAACAAAAGTCAATCAGAGCATTGATATCGACGTTTATCAGTGTGCACCAGTAAAATGGGTTGTAACTACATTCCGGGCGGTTGCGGAATAGACGACGATCTAAATTCTATTTACGCAATCGTTATTATATGAACGACACTGCAATTGTTCCACTAGACTAATTTGTGAGGCTAATGGGTCTGGGTAAAGGAGGTATACGTAAAATCTTGTATCTTTCTATCCTGTTTTTGTTGTGGGTTCGATTTCCGTTGAGTATTACACGCGGAATGTCTTGATTTTGGGTGGAAAGTGGTCAAAAAAGTGTCTTGACACTAGATTGTCCCTGACAATCTTGTTGTATGAAATAAAGCATGAAACTCCTTATTTCTTTTATACGCATTTGTTAATATTAATAATAATACTGTACAGTACATCATAAGCGTCCGGATATAACGTTGCATGTCAATAAACACAAAACCATTTACCTTATAGATATTGTAATTCCTAACACACATAACCTTTCATCTGCTCACACAGAAAAAATAACGAAATACACTGATTTATCCATAGAACTCAAATCGAAATGGCAAGTAAATATAGTAAAAACAATACCAAGTATAATTTCAACTACAGGAGTAATACCAATCACACTACATGAGTGTCTCAAACACCTTGACATTCACCCTTTACTTTGTCTTCAGTTACAATGAAATGTATATTTTTCTTTAAATAATAATAATAATTATCATATCTTCACTTCTTATCACAAGTCTTGGTCTTGATTGAGTACACGTTTACTGATCACTCTTATATACATTATGTTTGTTGCAAGTAGGAAATATAGTTATTTAATTATGAAAATGAGTATATAATTTACTCACTAGCGGAAAATGAGCAGAGCACATTCGTAAAAACCTATTACTGGGCGATATTAGAGTGAATCACCATTGCGTTCTCCATTGTTAATTTAATTATCTGTACTCTTGGTAATTGAACTCTATAATTATATTGTTTAACTTAAGTTAAAAAAAAAACTATTTAGAAACTTCCCCAAACCAACTGCGGCGTTGAACCCCGCCACTCAGTACGCAATATCAATAGTTCAAGATCTTGAGTCTCTTTAGTTCTCTTCGTCTATTTCTCTGTCTATACAACAAATGACTTTCTATGATCCAACTCTTCTTCCTAATTTTGAAATATTGAATATTGCAACAATTATACAATAACATTACTTGAAAATTAAATAAAACCCCAATAATTTCAACTTACAATAATTTCTAAAGCACACAAATTAATATTTCCGCAAAGGAACTGAGAGTCTAGTCTAGACTTGAGTAATCGCTCAAGTGCTGAATTAATAATGCATTTAATGAGTAATTAACTATTTTTGACCTGTTGGAACGCTTCCGCATCGCCTTATATTTAACTTCTAAGAAATTTCCGTATTTGTGTTTAGGAGTAGTTCAAATTATTTTTATTAGATATTTAAATATTTAATATATTTATTTTTCCCTTATTATGTCAAGGCAACTGCAGAAGTACTACTGAGTTGCGACTTTTTACTATATTTATTTGTATAGATATTTAAAAAAACTTACAGAATTTTTCAGTTTAAATTTTATAAATATCCTTATCTTGTCTGTCTCAAGGACGAGGTTAGTTAAAAAACGTGTATTTTCAGTATAAAATAAGTTATTTTAGTTGATGTTTTGCAAAAAAATTATGAATCATAAGCGATTGCAAAATTTAAACTTACTCACACATATATATATATATATATATATATATATATATATATACACCCTGCAGGGTAGACAGAAGGTACCTACTATCACGACACTCCGTACTTCGGTTTCCACCGAATTCGAAACATTGTGCGTTGAGTGGCGGAACTCAACGCCGCGCTTTGTTTTTTATCAGAGCGAGGAAGTGAAAATAATTAAAATATAATCACTCCCCCGAGTGGGGATCGAACCCACAACCGATTACGTTTACAGTCAGACGCTGTCCCACTGCGACACGACCGGCCTCATTTAAGTTTAAGGACCGTATTAAAAGTTAAAATGTATACTTTGTTATACTACTTTATTGTATGAAGTGTGTTTATTTTGTTTCTTTGTTTGCTGAGTTTAATAATATTAATCTTAAGTGTTAGTGTTTATTCCAATTTATTCCAAGATTCTATACTTTATTATGGAACTCTTAGATAGTTATTTATTCATGACATTTGAAAAGTAGTACTAATATTTTTTATTATCACAACTGTATATAAACTATTTTTAAACAGATTTATTGCATATATTTTGGTATTCGACAATACATTTTTCGAAACCTGACGTTTGGAACACTTTACAGTAGTCCGTGGTCATATTGTATACTGAGGTCTTATTCGTTTATTGTGTACCAAAATATACTCGACAAATCCAATTAAAATAGTTTCATTTGAAATTTGTAAAAAATGCAAGATCTTTGCAAAGATCTTTTTTTGTTCTACGAGTTACATCATTCAGGTCTCGGTACATTTAAAAACACTGTACAGTGCCATACTGTCTTATGTTTTTTTTATATTTTGCTCCGCGCACGTAATGGTTATCATTTTTATCAACACAACGAATTCAGTGGCTTGGTCAAGGTTATATACGGTTTAAATTATGAAGGAATTGTTTTAAGCGTATTTTATATATTGAGATTTATTCATATTTATGTACATTTTTTTACCTTAATAAGATGGTAATTGCATTCTTAATAAGGCAGTAATTGCATTCGAGGTGTTAATTTTAATATATCATAATAAGAAATAAGTTTTATTTTACCAATACATATTACTTTTAATATAGTCTAAGTAGAGTTATTTGTGCTTTCTTGAGACGATGCTCCAATTCCAGTTAATAGAACAACTCTTGCTTAAACAATACACACATTATTCTCTTTTCATAGGGAATCTAGGCTTCCAGCCTCGCAATACGTTTAAAGCACTTTGACATGGATTCCAATAGAAAATACATTGAGACAACAACTAGAATGCGACAGTGGTTTCTTTGCCTACTAAATATTTCTTACTACTAACAACTACTGCTTCTACCACTATTACTTCCGTATACAGCTCTAAGTATGTGCAATTAAATAGAAAATCTTCCAATGCATTTCTTGTGCACACTATATAATATTTTATTTGAGAACGGTGTTAATGGCCGCCTTATAGACTCGTTCTGTGTTACATAAGGTTACGAGAGAGTTCCGTTGCACTGCGGTCGCCATGTAAGACGTTAGATCAACCCACTGTGCTGTTTAAATATGAAAGTATTTTTTTTTCTATCTATTAATGTATAACTTGTCTACTTTTGTCCGGTTACTATTATATTTTGTAGCGTGATCCCTGATGTCCAATAACAGCCAGTAATAGGAGAAAATTAATTTATAAATGTGCTCTTTTAGATGTTATCGTGTCGTCGTACGCGTGGAATTTAACGTGTCTGCATATTTATCATATATGTTATTGTAAAATAAAATTAATTAAAGTAGACTAAGTTACTCCTTATTATAACGGCTATATGCCAGTTAAAGTCGGCCCAGCAGTACTAGAGATTGGTCGAAACAAATAGAAAGATAGACAGACATAAACAAATTGTAAAAAGTGTTATTTTTTTGGTATACGTGCCGAGTATATAAAAATACATACATATGCATTTAGTACAAAGTGGTTATTTTAATATTACATTAGTGGTTATTTAGATTTTCCATATAGACTGTTGTTACATGGAGTCTACATTAGCGTTTTTATGTTTATAATTTAGTATAGGGTCGTAAAAGTTAGTTATTTTTAATTATTCCAGTATATAAAAATTGATGCTGGTCGTAGCGCAGTGGAACAGCGTCTGACCGTAAACGCGTGATCGGTTGTGGGTTCGATCCCCACTCGGGGGAGTGATTATATTTAAATTATTTTCACTTCCCCGCTCTGTTGAAGACAAAGTGCGACGTTGCGTTCCACCGCTCAACACGCAATGTCTCGTATTCGGTAGAAAGTGAAATACGGAGTGTCGTGACACTGGGTACTTTCTGTCTACCCTGCTATGCGGGATAAAAGTGTGAAGCTAAAAAAAGACGGATTATTCTGCAAATATGAGACTTTTGAAACGTTTATTTATGAGTATTTCTTTAGTGAACTATCCAAGACGGAGCTTAATTGATCATAAAATCCTAACATAGAACAGGCGGTCACTGAATACGTGTTGATTTATATAGATATCTATTTGGTCGGGTATGTGTGTCACTTGCTTCTCGTTTAGACCGTCTAGGCATTCTAGGCACCCGGTAACCCGGTGGCCCGCTTGCACACTTGCCGCGAGTGTCGACTCGTCGTCGTCGTTGCGTTACATTGCAGTGTTTAAATCAAATGTCAACTAATATGATACATAATTGATGTTTTTGTTTCTTGTGTTATTTTTTTTAATTTATTCAAAATAAAGTACAGTTTTCAAAAATGTTTTCTAATCCTAAGTGTGGAATAACACTTTAAAAATAGTAAATATTAAAATAAAATAGCAATCTCTCTTGTTAAACGATTATTTCTTAATAATCTTTAAGTAGTAGAAATTTGTAAAAATCTCTCTACAGAGATGCTAAACAACATAAATAAGTTGTAACAAAAACGTATAAGAATTTCGACGCAGCTGGCAGTAGAACGCATGGCTTAGCGGTCAGAGCGCTTGGATGGTATCCAAGAGGCGCGGGTTCGAATCCCGCTGCGTTCAAATTTTTATACGTTTTTTCAAAAATGTTTTATAAAGTACAGCTTTAAACAACATATGATAATTTGAATGTAATGGGATTCGAACCCGCGCATCTTGTAGACTGTGTAGGAGCTCGTAGAGATGTCGACTTTTACTAACAGCAAAAATGATTTTTTAATGAAACTTTTTGTAAACGGTTTAATTTAATATAATTACATAATCATTTTTAAATTACATAATAAACTTTATATCAACCAATAGGCAAATTTCACCTTAGTCTACATGTGACCACGGGCTTTTAAATATATATGTGGAAAATTCGTGAAAATTAAAAATCTTATTACGTATGAACAATTTTTATAAAGAAAGACACCGTATTATACATTTCTTTGAATTATTCTCTGCACTGCAAAACTCATTATGATGATTAAATTAATATATTTCAGTCATAAGTACATGTATTTATGTCAAGATGTTTTTATTATTGTTATCGTAGTAAGAAATATGGACTTTGAGAATCTTGTATATATATATATTTTTTTATAGTAATTATAAGGAAATATTAATACGTCCGTAGGTTTTTATAGTTAGAATTCGTCAATATTATGGTCACTGAGTTTCTGAAATAGCACAAGGTCTTTACAATCACAATTATTTTTTTATTTTGTATTGAATTGTAATTCATGGAATACAATTATTCACCGCTTATATAGAGAAAGTTCTCTTAATATTTTTTAATAGATAACAATTCGGGTGATATTTGAAAGTAAAATAATTTGCTACTCTTAGAGCTGTTTGTCAATGCAGTTTTTATTTTTGATTCTGAAACATTTTCAAATAGTAGTATGACCAAATGTTTTGTTTTGTTTTTAGCTTCACGCTTTTATCCCGCATGGTAGACAACAAGTACCTAGTGTCAAGACACTTCGTACTTCGTTTTCCACCGACTTCGGGACATTGCGTGTTGAGTGATCTTCTACCAGAGCGAAGAAGTGATAATAATTTAAATATAATCACTCCCCCGAGTGGGGATCGAACTCGCGACCGATCGCGTTTACAGTCAGACGCTGTGTCACTGCGCCACGACGGGCCACAAATGACCAAATGTTTGTTGTCTGTGTGACACCTTGGTCAGAGAATACTTGTTATCAGAACATTTTCTTCTCCGCTTTCCACCAGATTCAAAGACCATGTTAGATATGAATCAAATCCCAGATGCACCGCAATGACAATGTGTGCATCCGTACCAATAACAAAACAAAGCTTTCTTATCAGACGCACACGGATGTGATTTACATTGAAATTACATACGGTGGTCATTGACACAACCAAATAGATAAAGGAGGAAGTGGACAGTACCAGCGCACCGGTCGGAATGAGAGACTACAAGTGATTCATACAAATAAAATTGATACTCCATTAAATTATTGTTTTGTATTGTATGAAACTGTATGATGTAACATGATAGTCGAATTGTATCTAGACTTGTGTATAGTTTAAGGATTCAGATGTTAGTTTTTTTAGTTTCACGCTTTTATTCCGTATAGCTGGGTCGAGATATTCCATACTCCGCATTCCGTCGAAATTGAGTTATTGCGTGTCAAGTTTTGCAAGTCAACGTCGCGCTTTGTCTTACTCCCTCCAGTGGGAACAGAATCCGTGGTGTTTATAGACGCTGTCCCACTGCGCCACGACCGGCCTATATATTTTTTATAAATGTTTGTTTATTATACTTGCCTGGCTCTATTATTAAGTTTATTACATTGTATTTAAAAAAAAGCCAACAGTGACAGATAAAATGACAGTCACACGGAAGCATAAATATGAACATGATATTTATCTATTTTGTATTGCAATTCCGCATAAAAGCTTCGAACGTAGATAAATTTGTACCAACTCGTGCATATGACCAATGTATTATATGTTATTTTTTATATTTATATATATCCTACATCTAGGACAACGTCTGACGATAAACGCGATCGGTGATGGGTTCGATCCCTTCTCGGAGAATAACTATATATAACATTTTCTTTTCTCAGCTCTGGTAAGATAAAACGCGGCGTTGAATTTGCATCTCAGCACGCAATTTTTCGATTTCGGGTGGAAAGCAGTCAACGATGTGTCTTGAAACTAGGGCTATAAAACGTGAAGCTGAAAACATGATAATAATTACATATTTCTTATCAGCATCAGAATGTTTCTTATTTTTTTTTATTTAAGAATATCAGTATTCACTACTTTCATACTAGTTGGGAACAGTACGGCAACTGAGTTTCAATGTCTTAACATTTTAGACTGACACTGACGGATTGACACATAAATTATTAAAAACACACTTATAATTTAATTAAGTATTTTTTTAATACAATATTAATTGTCAACAGTAGTGTCAAATTCGCAAATGTAACCTCGTAACGTAACTACGCACGAACTCTGCGAACTACACACTCTCTACGTCATTATTAAGACGATTAGAATGCGTTATCTATTCATATGAATAAATTATGTCGACATGGCACAGATGTTTTAAAAGTGGTAAAATATGAAATATATATATATATATATATATATATATATATATATATATATATATATATATATATATATATATATATATATATGAAAAGGAGGTTTATTTAATTGTATCAAATATATAAAATAATTATTTTATAACATATATATATAATAATCTCGAATTTAAAAGTAATTTTAAATGTCTGGAATTTAACTAATGAATAAAATTTACCGTGGTATAATGAATTAATAAATAAATAATACTTAATCTCTTATAACTCTACAAATTTATTATTTTTTCTTGTTGAATTGAATCGAAAATTCTTGGATATTCATAAAATAATTCAAACACTTGCTTAAAGTATGAAAATATAGAATTGTCGCAGCAGGTGGGCTCGTGTGGAAGCTTTTAAACAGCCTTGTCTTTTTTACGTAGTAACTAGTGTCAACACACTATGTATTTCGCTTTCCACCGAATTCGAGACATTGCGTGTTGAGTGATGGAACTCAACGCCGCACTTTGTCGTCTTACCAATGCGAGAAAGTGAAAATAATTTTAAATATAATTGAACCCACAACCGATGATGCCGTCCCACTGCGCCGCGACAGGCCTCGTCTTATGAATAAGTATTATTACAGTAATAAGCTGTACTTAAGTATTTCTTATCCCGTATTATCTAGAGGGATATCTACTATACACATATATAGCGTGGTATGTACCACGTAAGTTATGCTTGGCTCGATTTGTCTACAACGTGTTTACGTTGTGTTATTCCACGTTCAGTTATACATCGTTGTGTGATGCGGGCGTCTATTGTGTTTAGATTTACGTAATAATTATAATAACCGCCTGCCCTTGTTGTTATGATATCATGAGAATATGAATTTTCCATGCAAATTCAACGTGTGTATCAATTATGTGTAAACTGAGTATGGTCTTGTGTCAATATGTACGGATTGAGCAGTTAAATATTGTTTTTATTTTTGTAGCTTCACGCTTTTATTTATCCCACTTAGCAGGTTTGACAGAAAGTGTTCAGTGTCAAAACACTCCGTGTTCGGCTTTCCACCGAATTAAAGATATTTTGTGTTTAATGGCCGGGACCCAACGCCGCGATTTGTCTTACCAGAGTGAGGAAATGGAAATAATTAAATGTAAAAAAAATATAATAACTTCTCCAAGTGGGAATCGAACCCACAACCAATCGCGTTTACTACTATTATTCAGACGCTGTCCCACTGCGCCACAACTGGCCCCTTAGGTATACGAAAATTCTAAATCAATATGAAAAATATTGTTTTTGATTTAGGTAAAATTTGATCTTTAATGTAAGTAAAACACTTTTTTTGTAAAAAAAGAATTGCTAAAGCGTGGCGGATAGTATATTGTTACATTTCTACTCTACAATGATGATGAAATAATTATTAAGACGATAATTTAAGCTGTTAATAAAATTATCTTATATACATTCGAACCTGTATCCTTCTAGTGCGAACAACCTTGTTACTAGATGTTCATTGCCCCCACACAAATGAGTCGACTATACTTCTAGATAATGTGAAATAAAAAAAAAACTATTATTATAAAAAAAAACTATTATTATTTCATTACTCTACATAGCAGGGTAGTATATGACAACCTTGTGTCAAGAAACTCCGTTGACTGCTTGTCGTCCGGAATCGTTACATTACGTGTTGAGTGGCGAACTCTACACTGCGCTTTGTCTTTCCACGGTCGAGATATAATACATTTTAAAATATAATCACTCCCCCGAGTGGGAATCGAACCTTCAACCATTGAAGTTAACAACAGACGCTGTTTGTAGTCACATTGTAAATATTGTTTGTACTCACAGTGCCTTTATATACCTTTGCGACAGAGGCAGTAATCAGGTAGATCATTAAACTGAGCGTCAAGGCGAGCTGATCCAGCGAATCATCGGAAACTGTAGCGGGGTCGATGGCCCGCTAGCCAATAGTTGTGCAAGCTGACCGGTCAAGGTGTTTACAATTGTTTGTACACGTGCAATTGACAAAGTAGGTGATGTGTTCAATACTCTTTATCGGGGGATTTTTTTTTTGTTTGTAACGTTTTTGTATCTAGAAAAATTCTTGGAAAATTTATTATAGATATACTTTGTTGATTAAATTCAATGAGTGCTGGGTTTTGTTCGATTGACTAAAAGCAAATGTTATATATATCACAAGTGTAAGTTAAAAAAAATATGTATACAAATAAATAAAATTGGGAGTGTCTGTTTGTTATATCAAAATAAACGCATTTTATTAAATGTATATAAATTTAGGTATGTATATAAGGTCCATTACCAAAATAACATATTCTGCAATACAATTTGTATTTTTTAAATTTGATAGCTATAATAAGGAGGTCAGGCTATTTTTGTTTTTAAATTAAGTAAAAATTAACATGTTAAATTCCACGTTGATAGGTATATTTTTAATCATGGAATTTACGTTTGAGGCCGGTCGTGGGGCAGTGGGACATCGTCTGACTGCGAACGCGATCGGTTGTGGGTTTGATCCTTACTCGGAGGAGTGATATTGTTTAAAATTATTTTTATATCCTCAGCTCTGGTGAGACAGAGTGCGGCGTTGAGTTCCATACTCAACACGCGAATGTCTTGAATTCGGTGGAAAACGAGGCACGGGAGTGCCTTGACACTAACTACCTTCTATCTATCCTGATATGCGGGATAAAAAAAGCGTGAAGCTAAAAAAATATGTTTACATAATTATTTGCAAGAGACCTAACAATTGAGTTTTGTACTATAAAAATGCTAAGACTACTACCTAGACAGTCTACCTGTGACCACGGACTACTGTAAAGTGTTCGAAACGTCAGGTGTCCAAAAATATATTTTCGAATACCAAAATATTCGCGATTAATCCGGTTAAATAGTTTCATTTAAAAATCAAAATATGTCATAACATTTTTTTCAGTTGTATACATTGTTTCATGTAATTGCTTTTTGTTATTTCATGGCAAAAATGTAATATATATATATATATATATATATATATATATATATATATATATATATATATATATATATTAACAACGAAATTTTTTTATTTATACCTGTATAGTGTGAAAAATTGCAAAATATAATTACATCTTGACTTTTCACGAGTTAAACATATTCGATATAGAACAATTTTAAATAAATTAATATGATTTTCAAAATTATAGTATTTGAAAATACATCTAGAAAAAAACATTTGAAAAAGAATTTGAACTTTCTACAGTAATCCGTTGTCATAGATAGACTCTAAGGGCAAATTAAACCAGTTAAAATAGTTAATTCCAAACTAGGCGTACTTGGAAAGTATTCGTACAATAACATTTTAAACAAACATAATTCACTATTGGCATTTATGTAGACAGAAATAAATCAAGATAGATAGAGCTAGAGAAACTTGGCGAGCGACGTGACCTTGCGCTGAAACAACGCACTACAAACCGCCAAACACCCGACCAACACAAACATACAAACCAATTTGATATTTACATTATTGTAATAAAAATCTTTTTCGTATAAACGAAATTGGACGCCAATCCATTCGATATAAATACTGCCTGTTGAGTTGTATTAAAAAAAAGTAAAAAAAAAAGCTTTTGAATGTTGGTTGTTGACATGTTTATTATGTATAGCGCCTTTTTGCTTAATTTTTTTGTATGTTTTTTTTATATAATATGTTTTATAATCCGGCCCGAAGGAAGGAAGTAAGGATTTATTTGGAAAGGTATTTACTTTTCTTTTACATTTTTTAATTCTTAGTTGTCTGTGGTTGAAAAGTTGTAATGAGTCATTGCTCTTACAAATATTTACCTTTTTAAAAAAAACCATAAAAATTTAAACACAGCGGTATTTGAACCCGCGCCTCTTGGGAGCAGTCCATGAGGTTTGAATTTTTGTACGTATTTTAAAAATGTTTTTCTAATATACTAAAATATTTACGTTTCACACGTTTATATTTAATTTATAAATATTGTAAATAGTTACTATGAATAAAATTAATTGTTTGAAGAATAAACAATTCCAATGCATTGTTCGTGGAACTGTGTTTCTCGATCCAAGTGTAATTGTATGTGACATGGGTAGGCGCTGCTATTGGTGTCATCGCGCTCAATGCCGACGCAATCGATCTATGTCATCTAAAAAACTTTGTGTGTAATCCTACTGTTGTTGTACTTAAGTGCAACGCTAATGTGTTTATAATGTTGCCACTGTGTTTATGTGTAATTATTTATTCAATTGAATTATAAACTTAATTGTATTCATCAATTAAATAAATAATTGATGATTATAATTAAGTTTATAGTTTACAATTAAGTAATAATAAGTTTATTAGTTTACAATAATTTGTATGATTTAAAGATTTTTTATTTTTTTTTATATTGTATATATTTTTGTTTTATGTGTTTATTAAATAAATTTATTGGAGGCAATCGTGGCCTCATAAAAGCTATAGATTGCGGGTTCGATACTAAATCGAGGGAATATTAATTATTTTCATTTCTACGCTTTGGTCAGGCCAAGTGTGTCTCGATTTTAGGTGAAAAACAGATTGTCTTGCTAGTAAGCTACTAGCCCGTCCCGAATATGCGCGAAAAAGCGTCAGACTTAAAATATACATAAAAATTTAATATAATTTTTGCATTTGCAATAGATACTCAATAGTAATATCAGAATCAAAATATATACTTGATTAGAATTGGCTTTAATTTAATTAGTTAATTTTAATGAACAAAATAAATAAAAAAAAGTTTATACGTTTTTGTTACAACTTATTTATGGAGAGATTTTTACAAATTTCTACTACTTAAAGATTATTAAGAAATAATCGTTTAACAAGAGAGATTGCGATTTTATTTTAATATTTACTATTTTTAAAGTCTTATTGTGTTTTTAAAAATGTTTTCTAATCCTAAGTGTGGAATAACACTTTAAAAATAGTAAATATTAAAAAAAAGTTTTTAATGCATTTAAGAACAATAATTTACGAAATTCGTTTTATCTTGACTAAATCGTCCAGTTACTAATAATAATTTATTATTTATTAATAAATAACTAAGTACTTAAATATCAATCTTTCAAGAAATAGCTAAATATATAAGCTTACATAAACAACAAAGATATACGATATAGATCCCAATATACGTTTTATTGCATTTTTTTGTGATTTCTTATATGTTTTTTTAAAGATTTAAGAGGCACAGGTTCGAATTCCGCTGTGTTCAAAATATCTATACGTTTTTTTAAATGTTTACTAATTCTAAGTGTGGAATTACACTTTAAAAAAATAGTTATATATCTCGAATATTCTATGGGCAATAATTTCAATACAATATTATAAATACGCCATTGTTTATTCAATCGAGTTTTCATTACGGCCGATCGACGACGTGATCGACATTGATATATTTCGCATCAATGTTTCAAACAATGAAGTTATATTTTAAATGTTTTTGTGTATCTATATGCATATTTCTTTTAACTTATTTGTTTCGCGCTTGCCATGTCACTGACACTTGATCTGTGTAGGTGATAGTAGGTCTGGGTTTGAATCCTATTTGTGGGTATACAATTGGGCTTGTTAAATATTTGGGAAGCTTTACATGGCAGTGGTGTGAACCTTCTAATGTCGGTAAAGGTCTTTTTAAAGTCTATATACTGGGAATATTTTTAATAATATTCAATAGAAATATTTTCCATCAAGTGATGCCATTGTGGTATTTATTATTATTATAATGATTTTATTTTTAAGTATAAAAAGAGATTTAAATTTATACATGTTTGTTTGTAAAGGCTAACCCCAGAAACTGCTTACTGGAGTTTTCGCATATAAAAAGCTTATATTATTTACTTATTACCTTACCTTAATTAAACTAGTTTTCCTCACAAAATTACAATGATGTTAACGAAGTTATTAGAAAATTACCGAAATCCTTATACAACGTGAACTGTTAAAGTTAGACTGTTGATGACACATACTGTATAATGGAGTACACGCTAACATTACTCACCATTGCCCATACAAATGCTTGAAGCGGTATCTCGCAACTATTATAGTTAAATCACAATAACAGTTATATTTGAAATGATTCATTTTCAACATTCACGGCAGTACCTCACTGCATAAAAGATTGTAACAGAGACATATGTGAAAATGGATGTCAAGTTCAGTAGTAAAATTAAGCGAATTTGTGGAGTTTATCAACATAAGAGGAGATATAAATGGCTGCATAATTTGGTAGATAATTCTTTTTTTTTATTAATAAAAAAATATCATAAACTTTCAAACCATAGAATAGGACTTGACAGGATACGCAGCCGAGTGTCTAGATTTTTAGATGGAAAAGATATTCGATATTCTCTTTTTTATACATTGTGAATAAAAATATTAATATTTTTATGAAAGGTTTTTTCAAAGAGAACATTATTATGTTTTAATATTGCATATGTATATGTATATACGTCTAGTCAAAACTGTAGTCTAGGAAGTGAACGTTAGTACCGCAATACCGTTGGTTCTCGTCCGCCCTGTTAATTAAATTTGCTCTAATCGTACTTACAAACTAATTAGCGATACTAATTGCTTTAGTGTGTCTTAACGAATTAGTGGGCGAGGGATGGATATTTGTTAGAGCTCTGCTAATTAAACATTTTGTTTAGGAGATAAAGGTTTATTATACTCAAATAGAGACTTTTAATAGAGGTTGATGACGGTTTGTTGACATTGCGTTTGCTTTTTAAACGGTTTAATGTGAAATCTATTAAAATCAAAATGTTCTTTACTAGATTGTGCTCGCGGCTTCGCCTGCGTATTATACTGATAACCGCTGTATTATGGCGAAATTATAATTTAGGAAAAATTAAAAATAAGAAATAAAGGAATTTAACCAATATATTAAACTGAATAAATAAATAGAATTGTATATATATGTACATACATACAGACACAAACACTAAATATTTATACAGCCATATATTCATATATAAGAGTATATACATATTCATACATCCATACATACATCATAACTGCAATTATATCTAAATCCATGTAGTAGTTTTTGCCGTAAAAGAGTAAATAATAATATGAGTAGGGTTTAGCGTGTACCCGCGTTCGAGTCGCACACTCGGCGATGACCCGTGCGTTAGGCACTTTGTGGCGCTCAAGTCGATCATATCGTAATAACTTTTAAATTATTCTATTATTTATACTCAGTGTAAAAGGAAAAGTTTATCTACATTAAATACTTATAATGACAAATATATTAATTCCGATATGTGTGATTAATATTCTAAAAAGTGTATTAAATATTTATATTTCACTAATTTTTTCATAGTGGCTTCTACATAGAAGATAGGTATGCGCTGTCGCGGAATTTTATTAAGAACTATTTTAGGCAAACAAACCACCGGACAACTTTACGTCATCATTGTGTAACTCCCAACGATTTAGTCAGTTGACGCCCGAACGAGCAGCGATAGCTCTCAGAGGGCAGGTTTTTACGACCAAATTCGCAAAATCATTCTAATTTGTAGCCTATGTATAATAGGCATGCGCCTATTATTGCAGAGTTTCATCAAAATTTGTGCAGTAATTTATTCTAGATGTTTGATTTTCGCAATTTTTACACATTTTAAATGAAACCATTCTTAAAGTTACAAACATACATACACCCTCATAAAGTGATGTATTTATATTATTAGTTATATTAATCGATAGTTTGTGCGCTACGATGCCTAATAAGAATGAAGAATAACGTGCTCAGGTGGTTTGGGCACGTAGCGAGAATGAATGACGAAAGAATTATAAAGCCAAGGTGCGTAGTATGAGAGGTCGGGGGAGACCTCTCGAAGATACTAGAGGAAGGTCACGAAGGTCAAGGTCAAAAAGCACGAGGACCCGAAAGAGCGAAAGAGGTATGCAGGGACCGTAGCGTTTGACGCTCCGTCCTTTCTAACTACCCCGCAAGGAATAAAGCGTAAAACAAAAAAACAATGCCATCAATGACGTCTATTATTTTTGACATTATTTTAATTTATTTATTATAAATAAATTATTTTCGTTACAAAAATAATTAAACTGAAAAAGTTGAACGTTAAACCTTTTTTTAATAATAAACATAAATAATTGTTCACAATTATTCATTGATCAACGACAATTTTCCTGTCGATTAATTACAATGAATTGAAAACATACCGAATGTGAATTGCGACTATCTTCTGATATAAATAAATAACTTTTATCAACGAAATTTGATTCCGTAAATCTATTGATTTATGTATATGGTACTAATATGTTCACCGTGAGGCCGGTTGTAACGCACTGGGACAGCGTTTAGTTGAAAACGTGTTGGGTTGTGGGTTCGATTATATTTAAACTATTTTAACTTCCGTGCTCCGGTAAGACAAAGTGCAGCGTTGAGGTCAAAAATAATGTTCACCGTACCAGGTCTTTTAGCTTTTAGAGGTGTATTTAATAATGAAATAGTTATTATGATGTACCTGCCGTCTGGTTGGATGTATGCATATTGTAATAAGGCTGCGGTTTTTAAATTGCACACACACACATACACATATTATATATATATATATATATATATATATATATATATATATATATATATATATATATATATATATAAAATATGAAATAAAAAAATAATTTCAAAAATCATTAACAAAAAGGGAAACCTCGGTTGACCTTCAAAAACACAGTATCGAAGATACTGGAGGACGTGTATGAAGAGGTTAATGAATGTGGACGAGGCGAAAGAGTATGGAGGGACCGTTGCGTTTGGCGCTCCTTTGTCTCTGCCTATCCAGTCATGGACACAGGGTGAAGAGGAAAGAAAAATAGTCGTTAACAATTGCAGTAGTTTATTCATTCCGTAGGATCAATTGCATACAAGAGAGTATCGTGTACAAAGTACTGTATAATATAATGTTAACAACTCGTCTGCAGAACATTTTACGAGTCATTGTGTACAGTTGCTACGCGGCGTCGCGCCTTGCCTCGCTGACAACTGACTTAGCAAGGCACGAGATTAATGTTGGTCTTATAATGTACATGGCTGTATCTGCGACTTTGTTCGCGTGAAACTGATCACTTTTATTTTGTAATTCTAAAATTAATTTGACCTAATCAGAAGGTAATTCTAATTATATCACCTACATTATTTCTCGTCAAAATTGATGCATATATTGTCCAGAATAAACAGACAGACAAAAATTACTGAAAATGTCATTTTTCTATATACATTTGTAACGTTGTTTAACTTTAAGTAAAAATCGTTTATTTTAATATTACAAACATACATTTTGTTTATTTATATAGATAATTAATACGTTAAGAAATAATAGTAAAGTTTATATGAAGAATTGCACGAAGCCAATATTTTGTGCCATGTGCGTTTGCGCACTTTTGTGTGAAATTACATAATGCTAGTAATATATTGTTTTGTGTAAAGCAAAATACACGTTGTCTGGGCAACGCGTACCTAACGCGTCAACCAGGCTACTTAGTATATATGATATTTATATAAGAAAAAATAAGACACACTTGTGAAGCTAACGTAACTAAACCGATGATTAGATTGAAATATGTTTTAAATTTTTTTTAAACACCTAATTACACCTCTTTTTATACACATTGACGTAAAGGAGTAAAATATTAAAATATTTTACTGTTTTTATATAGAAATTCATGACTAGTTTCGTTTTTTCCCATTTGATTTCACTTTTGCAAAGTGCAATTTATATAATTTTGATTTTAAAACTTAGAAAGAAGGTTAAAATAATAAAAAATAATATAAATTGTCACAAAGCTTTTCGTTGTAACTCGGGCATTTTCCTTAATAATTTGCTAGTAACTGGGTTGCCTTAGCAACTTGTATGGTACTTAACACGAGTGTATGTCAAAGATGACAGTGTGTGTAATATATATATATATATATATATATATATATATATATATATATATATATATATATAATCGATTTAAATTTAATATATTATGAAGACTCATATTCAAATCATATATATTTCTTTACATATAAATATAATTAGATCTAGTAAACATTTGTATAGTGATTTAGAACATATTAAAATCAAATATATTTTTCTTTTAAAATTTTGTATGTAATAAATTAAATATGATTGCAGATGCTCCAGGAGAAGCGTTTATGCATCCTTGGTGCGGAGTTATCAGAGTTGGACATCTTTGAGCGGTTGCTGCGTTTCTCCGGTGCTCAACTACGACTTCTACAGTGTTTTCAGGTGAGTGGTGTGTTACTCTGTTTTTTTTATTGATTTGCCTGGCAATAATCTGCCCAATAAGTTATGAAAAATTATAGTATAAAAAATATAGTTTTTGATCTATCAAAAAGTGGAATACAGTTTTTATATATATATTAAAAATTTAGATACATATTCATACATATGTATATATATAAAATGAGTTTCCCTCCTTTGAAATGAGATGTTATTTGTTTTTTTATATACATATAAAATGCTAAAATCTAGCTTTGTGACCTTGCCTGTCGCCAAACGGCCTTTCTACCGTTGACCTATTGACTTTTACATTGTTCATTGTAAAAAAATGGAAAAAAGCTGGCACGGAAGCGAGGCTTTGTGATTATAATAGTTTGTGTTTGGTTTTTGAGACTAGCGTTAGAAAGTTAATTAGGAGTTTGAAACGATATGGATTAGTTATTACTGGACTTCTAGTTGACGCGTTGACCTGCGCATTGCCATAGCAACGTGTGTGTTATGCTTTACATAAACGTGTATGTCGAACACATGGTAGTGAGTGTTACATTTATTTTAAAAATAATTTCTATGCAGTATTTTTATAAAAATTATAATCTTTCTGCACTTCTCTATATAAGCTATCAATTATAGCTTATGCCATATTTCATACTAATCAGTTTGCGTTATTTTCATAAAAAGGGGAACAAATTTTCTTTATGTATTTTATATTAAAGCATGAAAATGAAATTTTGTGAGAAGGTTGGGAGTGCGAATCGAATGGCAATCGAACGGCAATAACAAATTCATTATAGCGTAGAGGAACATCATCTATAAATGGTGATTGTGGGTTCGATCCCTCAACACCAGGTGATATGAATATTCTTAAAATAGTTTTAATTCTTCGCTCTGGTAATACATCAAAGCGTTTTTATTCTGAACGCGCAGTACAGAGTGTCTTCTACACAATGATGTTTACAAGACTAATATAATAACTGACTTTATATAATCTAAGCATTGCGTTACGTTTTCACAATTTATTTTCAACAACACGACTGACTGACTGGTCACGTTGAAAATGACGTGGGCCATTCTTATAGAGAAGCTGACTATCGCATTCGATATCTCGCTGCTGGTGTCGTAACTAATACAAAAATGTTGTTATTGTAGGCACAGCCGTACAAGAATCGATATAAACTTACATCATGTAAAGCTTTGTTTTTATTAGATATCACGAAACATGTAGTCGGTAGTGGGAATTTTTCTTGCATCACGCTTTTATCCCGCATAGCAGGGTATAGCAGGGTAAAGAGAAAGTACCTAGTGTCAACACACTCCGTACATCGCTTTTCACCGAATTCGATACATTGCGTGTTGAGTTGTTTGGTGGAACTCAACGCCGCACTTTTGTCTTACTAGAAGGGGATGACAAATGTTTAGGGAATATCAATATATGTATGTACACATACACACACACACACACACACACACACATACATACATACATACATATATATATATACATACATACACACACACACACACACATACATACATACATACATACATACATATATATATATATATATATATATATATATATCATTCATCGTACGACTATATTTTTATGTTACATTTTTAGTTTAGGGCTTGTTAGGACTAAATTAAGTTCGAGGATGTCTATAAATTCGAAGAAAATTAATTCATTGAACAGAAGGAAGTGTTAAAATACACAAGTGTAATATATTGAAATAATAATAATACCATCGGGATTAGCAGAATAGGTAGCACCGAACAAAACGTACTATTAGATAGTCAACGAGTAAAAAAGCCCCGTGTGATTATAATTGACGACTTATACAGGCATCGAATAAGGAAAGGCAAATCATAGTTAAAAAGGAGGGTAGGTGTTGTGTAATAATATTATTATTCAAATGACTTCCTTTAAAATATAATTATAATATAAGTATTGAGATCGAATAACGTCCCCTTAATAATTAATATTTAGTACAAATATCCAATATTTACTTACCCCTTAATAATTAATATTTACTTAACAGAACATGCATAAAACTAGATATATGTATGTATATAATGTACAGCGAATTCGGTTAAGTATAGTTAGCTCACAGTGTATATGTCCAGTCGCTACAACTGCTATAACGCTCAATGTCATTTCTATTAAATAGTCAACGCGTCAATAATGCGGTCTGAAGATGCGTGCACGCATCTGCCAAATGGACAAATCGTTTAGATATATATGTACTTTGACCGACGCTCAGAGACGTTGATTAGCGTTTAACTAGACTTAAAAGTTGTATAGATTAATGTATTATTTTTCTATACAACTTTTAAGTACGTTCTATTAACATTTAATGTCCCGTAAATGTAAATAGAACGCTTCATAGCATTGCTATAGGTATAAATAAAATTGGAGTGTCTGTTTGTAATATTAAAGTAATTGATTACTAAATGCATGTATATATTTACAATTTTTGTCTATTTGTGTGTTGGTTGGATTGGTTGGTTGGTAAGAACTTTCACTGGCTAGCTAATATAATAGGGCTAACTTTTATTTTAAAATTATAAAACAGTAATACATGATAAACGTGGACAAAGTCGCAGGCACAGCACGTCTATTAATATAAATACATATATTATAGATGTTGTTTAATAAAATTGTTGTAGTTAAAATATATGATAATGTTCTATGTTAATATATCCGCTACTTTGTATCTAAAATTAACGGGATATACTATGTCTAGCTAACGGATAGATAATAATTATAATATTAATGGACTATTATAACGATATGTTCTTTTAGAGCTTTTAAATTTGAGGCCAGGGACAACGTCTGACGGTAAACGCGATCGGTTGTGGATTCGATTGCCACTACACTTCTCTATCAGGTAAGACCAGAGTGCAGCGTTCCACAACTCAAAACGCGATATCTCGAATTCGGTGAAAAGTGGAGAACAGAGTGTCTTGACACTAGTTAGGTATTTCCAGTCTACCCTGCTATTTATTATACTACAAAAAAATGTAATACACATTTTTGAATGCAGTATTTCGTTTATAATATTATTTAGTCCGCACGATTTTGCCGTTATGTTTAATCTGTGTATATATTTTATACTTATAAATTAAAAATATGTTTTTTTTTAAGTAATGCGGTTTATATTAATATAGTCAATTGGAACTTCCATATATGAATCATACATTGAAATCAAAAGTTCATCAGTATTTAAAATAAAAAAAATAAAGTGGCTTGAATAATTTACATGATAATTGTAAAGAATTACTCATACCATTTAGATTATGAATGTATTATAATTAAACCAACAGTGAATATTGTAACGGCTTTAAATAGAAATACCGTTTTAGTATATAATAATTTAATTTCGCTTAACACTACTAATTATCAGGGATAATGGTTATATTTAAAATGTATTTTGGTTTCTTCGCTCTGGTAGGATAAAGCCGCGTTGAGATTACGACGCAATATCTCGATTTCGTGTCGAAATCAGACAATCAGGGAGTGTCTTGACACTAGTTTGTCTATGGTCATCCTGCGATGTGGGATACAGCGTGGAGCTGTGTTAAAAAAAGAACTTTTCATCGTCATTCCAATACTTTATTTTATATGAAATTTCAATTTTACCAAAAATAATATTTAATCGTGTTTATTTTTTTTCTTTTTTTTGTTATAGCTTCACGCTTATATCCCGCACAGCAGGATAGACAGAAAGTACTTAGTGTTAAGACACTCCGTACTTCGCTTTCTACCGAATTCGATACATTGCTTGTTAAGTGGTGGAATCCCCTGGTGGGGATCGAACCCACCACCGATTGCGTTTACAGACAGACTCGGTCCCACTGCGTGACGATCGGCCTCTCGTTTAATGATTTACCTATTATATATTATTTAAGAAACTATTCGGAAGCAAAGTCGTTAATTATTAATATGAAAACCGTACAAGTAATCCATGATTTTAAATTTAATTAGAACTAAACTAATGGTACGATTTCCAAACAGACGAAGGACAGATGCTTAAATTGGTTATGCTCATCATTTGCTGAAATCGTGGTATAAATTCTAGTTGTCATATAAGTCAATGTCACAAAAATGATGAATCTCTCTTTTCTAACATTGACAGTTTCAAAAATTGACAATTTGAATAAGTTTAATTAATATTCTGTTTCACAATTTCCTTAGCATTCTCTCTTGCCATTCTTTTGCTATCTCTCTCAAATAATCAAGTAAAAAGAATGTAGACACAGTTGGAGAAGAACGCATTAGTGGTCAGATTACTAACACCAATAAGACCACGCACAAAATGAACGGGCTCAGTAAGTCAATGTCTAGTCCTGGTTCTATTTGTCTTCTGTCATCGTTCTCGTTATGCAATATCATGTGATGACATGGACCTCGTGGCTGCGCACGCGCCTGCCGTCGAGCCAATTATAGCGCCCGTTGTTATATCGGACTGTATCTAGCTTTCAATCAAATAGCAACCCATCAATTATTGTATGACAACATCTACAACATCTGACACGCCGTTCATGAATAGATAGAAAAAAAATAATGTTAAAGTAAAAATATTTATTTCCATAGTGTTTTAGTCAGAGAGAACGGAACACCATACGCCAAGACCCTGCATAGTTCACTGCGTCGTTGTCTCGTCCTTATAGGGCAGTGAATACACCATTTACTTACATGACTTTATGTTTTTATGTCACTTTCCTTCTGTATCATATGATACAGTGTTCACTAAAGTCTTTCCTTACCACTCTTGACACTCTCTTGTTCGTCAAATCTTTCTTCCATCTCTCATCCTCTAGACGTGCCTCAGAGCCACCTGAGCATGTTATTCTTCTTGTAATTGTATTTATTACGTTGATCCATTTCAAAGTATGATAAATATTTAACAATAGATGACATCATAATTTGTTTTTATTTTATAAAATTTAAAATATAAATCGATACTTCGAATGAGTTGCTTTCTAGACACATAGACCCGGTGTCGTTGTGGCATTCAACAAGTAACGTGGAAGTCATCGGAATGTTTATTCGGTGGTAACATAATTATAGTATAAAGAGTTGAACGCCCGTCAGTAGAAAATATTTTCAAATGAAATGAAGTTAGAGAATAAGCTGATTTTTTTAGCTTCTCGCTTTTATTCCGCATAGCAGGGTAGATAGAAAAACTAGTCAAGTCACTCTGTACTTCGCTTTCCATCGAATTCGAGACATTACGTGTCGAGTGATAGAACTCAACGCCGCTCTTTGTCTTATCAGAGCGATAAGTGAAATAAATTTATAAATATATAATCACTCCCTCGAGTGGTTGGGAATCAAACCCACAACTGATTGCGTTTATAGTGAGACGCTAACCCACGGCGCCACGACCGACTACTATAAGCTGATGATGAGCGCTTAGGACAATGTAAGGTTTTGTTACCTTGGCTGTAATTGATAGCCGAGCCAGAGCTTAGCGAATTTGCATTACAAATCATGATGAAGTTTCTTTAAATTTAAAATTTACTGTAATACATAATTTAGGGTTTCATTAACAATTTGTTGGATGTGGGTTCGATTTCTACTCGGGAGAATATTTAAAATTATTTGCATTTCCTTGTTCTGGTAAGCAAACCGGCGTTGAAATTCGCCACTCAACACGCAATATCTTTAATTCGTTGGTAAGCGAAGTACGAGGTGTCTTATCACTAGGTATTTCCTATCTACCCTGCTGTACGAGTTGCCTCTAAATCTGGTATAAGTAGACCGATCGTTACTTTTAACAATTTAGGTTAGATTATGACTAATTTTTATTCGATCTAGACCCTTTACTTTGAATGTGGAATTATAGAACTTGCCACTTTTATTATTTTTTGTACAGTAACGTTCTATTATGTTGTCCTTCACCAACTATAAATAAGTTCATAACAACACTGTGTTATCCCCTTTACCAATTCCAGGCATCATATATATAATATCTGCAACGTTATATTTCAATTAGATATTATTTATAGGGTTGACACAATTAACAAGGTTTTAATATCATGAGAAATAACAGTAGTTATGGTCGTTCGTTGCGCAGTGGAACAGCGTCTGACTGTAAACGCGATCGGTTGTGGGTTCGCTCAGGGAAATGATTATATTTAAATTATTATCATTTCCTTGTTCTGGTAAGAAAAAACGTGGTGTTGAGTTCCGCCACACAATACGCAATGTCTCGAATTCAGCGGAAATCTGAGCACGGAGTGTTTTGACGCTAGGTTATTTCCTGTCTGTTCTGCCATGCGGGGTAAAAGCGTGAAGTAATAATATGACATGGTATTTTAACAACCCCTTAGAAGCCATTTACCGTATTATCCTCTTGAGGCGACTATTTAAGATGTCATACACGTTTTTATTGTTTCATTATCGATATTACATTATAAAATTTTGGTATAAAATTTAAATTACCTACTTGTTGTGCGCGAGAAGGGGCTTGTTATATTCTAACAGCTACTGGTATATAAATAAAAGCGTGTGACGTCACTAATGTTATCATAACCAAGGTTTGTCCGAATTCCATATTTGCCGGTTAGCTAAATGGCAGAGTTAAATCTGATTAGATTATAACAAAGCAGTTTTTTTTTAGCTTCACTCTTTTGTCCCGCATAGCAGGATAGACAGAAAGTACATAGTGTCAAGAAACTCTGTACTTCGTTTTCCACCGAATACGTGTTGAGTGACGGAATTCAACGCCGCACTTTGTCTTACCTGAGCGAGGAAGTGAAAAACTGATCGCGTTTACAGTCAGACCTCTGTACCATGTCCCACCCCTAGCAGTTGTAATATATTTAAGTATTGGTTTGTTATTGTAATTGTTATAAGTTCTAATCAAACATTTATATTAATATAATGTAAAGTACAAATGGTACGGATCAAATCTATTATTTATAATTCTTTTATTTTCATTTTCCGCTCAGGCAACACTAAGCACTTCTTGAATTTCAGCGGACTTAATATATCTATATCTACCTTAATAATCTCTACTTAGATCCTGATGAATCGTGACGAACCAACAACATTCAAGCCAACAATTTATTAATTAAATATATATTTTAAACTCCCCTATATTACTATGCCTTTTTAGATACAGCTGTATAATGTCATGTTTACATTGTAAGAATGCAGTGTGGCAACTATTTTTTTGCATAGACATCTCTAGTTGCTGAGATACTGACCATAAAGAGTGTGTTTGAAATACAATACCTATTATAGTGTTGTAGGACTTTAGTAGTGTCTTTCTTGTAACTAAGGTAACGATTTATTTCCGAATATCGATTTTACAAATCGCGTATTGTGTAATCGATAAACAAAGTGTCGGTGGATCAACGTTAATGTTTGATATCGATTATCTTTTATTTATTAGTTATTAGCGATTATCGATAAGTGTTACACAATGTACAATGCCTCCGAGCGATGGTGGAGTTAGGTATTTACTTTGTTCACGATTTAAAGTCACTGCACACGTCTATATATATATATATATATATATATATATATATATATATATATATATATATCTTTTTTTTAATTACATATAATTTTACAGGCGGTGATAGAACATGGGTCCAAGTTATCGGCGGAGCTCGCCAGCGGTTACTTGGCGAGGTGTGACACCAATACAAATTCGCAAAACTCACTTATACAACTTGGTCTTAGACTTGGTATGTACGCTATGAAAGATAATAATATATTAGTAATGTCTACTCTAGTTCTACTAATATTATACAGAAGGAAATTTGTAAAATATAGTAATGAATAACGCCACTTGAGTTTCTCGCTCTATTAACACAAAGCGCGGAGTTGAGTTCCGCCACTCAACAAACAAAGTCTCGAATTCGGCGGATAGCGGAGTAGAGGCCCTATAATGTCAAGTATAAAATTTTTTACCATTTATGAATTTTTTATTGCACTAAATTTATTATACTACAAATAGAGTCTGTACCTTTTTTCCTTATTGTTATTTATTTCTCATTTACATATAACTATATAATCAGCTACTTAGAACTAAATATAGACCATAATATAGACCATATTTAAATTTAAGCGAATTTTTGACAGAATTCAATTGTCTTGATTTTACGAGGTACATTTGTATAATTTTTTTAGTCTCACGGGGTACATTTTATCTCGCGTAGCAGGGTAGACAGGGAGGACCTAGTGTCATCACACTCCGTACTTTGCTTTCCACTGAATTCAAGACATTGCGTGTTGAGTGGTGGAACTCATCACCGCACTTTATCTCACCACAACGAGAAAGTGAAAATAATTTAAATATAATCACTCCCCGGAGTGGGCATCGAACCCACAACTGATCGTGATTACAATCGGACGCTGTCCCACCCACTGCGCCACGAGCGGCCTTTTTCATATTGAACATTAATTTATATCGCTTGCATCCAGGTGGTTTTCTCAACGAGGCCGGGTGGTACGCGGACGCGCAACGTGTACTGCTGCGATGCCGCGACCTCTGTCAGGCGCAGCCGCAGACCACTCACTATAAACGACTCACCCTGGAATGTTGTCACAGGTATTGATGGAACTACATATTATATGATATTTACTTTTAGCTTTCAATCTCTATACGAAAATTTGTTTTAAACCTATACTTTTCGCTAAAATATACGTCCTTATCATTTGTTTGAGATGCGCTTTTCTACATACTATTTGTGTACGTCATGTAAACGTTTATCAATTAAAACAAATGCATACAATTATATGTATCTAGTGTGTTACAAAATATGATCTGTGTGGATTAAATATATGTAGATATGATAATTATTTGCGTTTCTATACGCAAAACGAATAGTGTTGGCATAATGAGGTACGAATATATGTATTACGGAAACTCCGAAGGGATTTTTTTTTGTAATTTATATACAAAATTATTATCATATACCAGTATTAAATACTTTCACTGTTTTTTTTACCTTCACGCTTTTTATCCTGCATAGCAGAGTAAACAGAAAGTACCTATTATCAAGACACTCTGTACTTCCCTTTCCATTGAATTCGAGACATTGCGTGTGGAGCGGTGGAACTCAGCGCCGCATTTTGCACCATTACCAGAGCGAGGAAATTTAAATCATTTAAAATATAATCACTCCCCTGAGTGAGGATCGAACCCACAACCAATATACAGTATATACAGTTAGACGCTGTCCCACTTCGCTACGACCGGCCTCACTAGTTATTTACTTTCATAATTATAAGTAAATTTACTTAACAATTTTTTGTAGAATTTGTAAAGAGCTTACATGCAAGCAACTGATTCTTATATAGATCAATAACTACACTATTGAGACCGGTCGTGGTGTGGAGGTTGTGTGTGATTTTGATTCCCAATCAGGGGAACGATTATATTTAAATCATTTTCATTTCCACGCACTGGTAAGACAATGTGCGGCGTTGAGTTACGCCACAAAACACGCAATATTTCGAATTAAGCGGAATACAAAGTACTTACCTGTATAATAAGATCTTTGAAAAATCGCGAAAACCACGGACTACTGTAAAGTGTTCGAAACGTCAGGTGTCCAAAAATTTATTTTCGAATACCAAAATATACGCGATTAATCCGGTTAAATAATTTCATTTAATTACCTACCTGTATACTATTCTATCAGTATTCTACTAAAGATTAGTTCTAAGTTTAATTTTCAAATATATAACAAAATAAAATCCTCTAAATTGCAGACTACTCAATACCCAATCGGCGTATTGCTGTTTCCCAGCCGCGGCCGAGACCTACGCTCTAGCACTGAAACTGCTAGGCATTGAGGAGGAGAGCACCAGCAAACTACCCGGCGATGCCTTCTCTGAGAAGTACTGTGCTAAAGCCTTGGAAGACGACGAGGAGATGAAAAAGTGAGTGGATTTTTTAGTATTGAATTTTCATTTTTTGACTATCTAGTCGCTAGTGTAATGAGGAGAACGGAGTGCCTTGACACACTAGGTTCTCTCTGATTGTAATGTTATTCGGTTAAAGCGTGAAGCTGTGGATTTCGGATTCGATTAAATCTGGTTTTTTTTTCGTTTATTTTGACTTTTAGCTTGTTAATGTCGCATAGAGGCAGTCAAATGGCAGTGAAATCTCTGTTAAAGTTGATTATGTTGTTTTTGATATATACAAAATTATATTAAAAAATCTATATTATTAAAAATCTATTTTTATCTATATTTAAAAGTTCTTTTTTTTTAATTATTTTTTATTAATTCGGTTTTATAAATGTTTTACTAGATTGTTACAATTAGAAACACTAAACATTTGTACTATTTTGGTTTTTTAATATTTAATACAAATTTCATGAAATCTAAATAAATGTAATACTAAAACTTCAATTAATATATGCTAACGACAGAAACATAATGTAATTCTATACCAAAATCAAATAAATCCCTTCAGATCGTCATGCTCGGAGGATTGGTGTGGAGCGTGGGGGGTGTCCACACTGCTGGCGCGCCTCTGCAAGGAGTTCAGCGCGCTGTTCTTCGTGCGTTGCGACTACAGCGCGGCGCACCGCTGGAGCATGAGAGCCCTGTCGCTGCTGACCCCCCACACGCCTGTCAAGTGAGTTCTCCGCTAGTCTCCGTCTATCGTTCTATATTTGGCTGACTGTACACTGTCCGTCTCTTTCTGGTTAGGTTTTGTTGTGTTGTTGCAGTGACACCTGGCTAGTTGAGATCTCAATGTATCAAGGATTTTGTACTATTTAGAGAGTTTTTAATTTATCTCACAGCTTTCCTATTGGACAGGTTTGGAATTATAGTTTTTCATTTACCGAGACCCAGTTTCGGTTGTAGAGGTCCAAATGTACGTAACAGCTAATATCTGAAACCTGTTCCAGCCTGATTAAATATATCGCTAGTACAGGAAATTGAACGTCGAATCAAATCTGACTTAACCAGGTTAGAAAGTGTCATTCACAGAGGTAACGTCGATGACAAAGTGCCAGAACCATATAGAAATAATAGAGATTTCTTACTTATCCAAGTTTCACTGTATAAAAATTGATCTATTTCTGTGTTATATATTTTTAATGTATATCTATCTCTTTCTATTTATTGTTTGTTTATTTTCTTTATTTCTATTTAACTATATAGTGTTATTTACTTATAATTTTCTATTATATTTATTTACTACGCGAAAGGCTCTAGACTCTTCCATCAGGCAAGGAATGTTAAGGATTTTTTTCCCTATAAATAAAACTTATTAAAATATATATATAAAAGAAATTAAGCAAACATATATATCACCAAAGTTATTGATATAAATATAACTATTTAACCAACCTATTATTATTCCAGAATTACTATCGAAGTCCTCCGCGCTTGCGGCAAAGCGTGCGTAGTTAAACGCCGCTTCTCGGAGGCGGGGCTACTAGTGCGGCAGGGCGTGGCGCTCGCCCGTGCGGCGTTTGGCCCCGCGCATCCCAGATACGCGGCGGCTTTGTTAGACTACGGGTTTTATTTGTTAAATGTAGACTCCATTACGCATTCTGTTGCTGTTTATGAGGTGAGTGGGAATGATAAATATAACAAAAAACCTTTGCCACTAGTTTAATAAAGAACAAATGTCAACTTTTGAGGTTAATAGGACATTATAGATAATATATGAGAAAACTGAAATTTAAATTAAGAAAAAAAACACAATTTTATGAAAAACAGCACAAAAAAAAATTAACGATACATGTCGTACGAATAACATGTGTCGCATATACCTGATGTATTGCTTTTATATTTATGTTACTTTGATATTTCTGGAATTTAATATTTCTTTATATTCGTCTCCATATAGCCAGAACTAATAAACAGACAGACGGAAATTGTAAATTTTTTTTTTAGCTTCACGCTTTTATCCCGCGTAGCAGGGTAGGCAGAAAGTACCTAGTGTTAAGACACTCTGTACTTCGCTTTCCACCGAATTCGAGACATTGCGTGTTGAGTGGTGGAACTCAACGCCGCACTTTGTCTTACCAGAGCGAAGAAGTGAAAATAATTTTAAATATAATCACTCCCCCAAGTGGGGATCGAACCCACAACCGATCGCGCTACAGTCAGACGCCGTCCCACTGCGCCACGACCGGCCTCAAATGTAAAATATATTATTATGTGTACCGTGTTTATACTCGTATATAAATATGCATATAGTGAATTGCTATATAAATGGTTATTTTAACATAACAAACAGACACTCCATATTTATTTATTTGTATACTTCAATTTAATTTTGTATATAGATAAGTCTGTATTTAGATGTCATTGCTTTTTTAACCATCCGTATATGTAAAAAATACAAAATCGAGGAAAACAAACAAACAAAAAAGCGTAATGTATGAAATTTCATATAAGCACTAATGTAAACGCTTTTTCATAGAATATATTGCTATTTTTTTAAGTATATTTTATTTCAAAGTTGACACATGTTTGACGTTCGTTTGACGTACGTTTGACACATACTTGACGCACGTTTGACACATATATGACGTACGCCGGTCACACGTTCGCACGCCCGCAGGAGGCGCTGTCCACGCTGCGCCGCGTGTTCGGGCGCAGCAGCCTGCACGTGGCCACCGCGCAGGAGGACCTCGCCTACGCCTTATACGTGTTGGAATATTCTTCTGGAAGGTTCTACAAGGCGAGGGATCACGCGGAGCGGGCTATACGTATTATACAGGTGGGTTCGATTTTCCATGTGAGTTAAATTTTTAGATCCCTTTATAGTAGGGTAGTAAGAGAGAACCTAGTGTTGCAACACTTCGTTGTTTACTTGAAATAGGCTATACTTGAAAATATTGCAGGACTCAACGCCGCGCTTTGTCTACCTAGAATTGAGAAATGAAAATAATTTGTCAATAGCAATCGATTATGTACTTTAAAGTATAAAATAAAAATTCCAAAAGCCACGTGTCGGAGTTTTACTCGTTCAATTTTTTATCATTTTTTTATTAATTTTTGTTTTTTTTTATTTCAGAACCTAGTACCTCCAGATCATTTGCTGTTGGCGTCCGCGAAACGTGTAAAAGCTCTGATACTGGAGGAGATAGCGTTGGACACGCCCGCGGGGCAGGACATGAGAGGTTAAACACTGCATAGATATATTGTTTTCGTATTAAATTGGTTTATATTTATATATTTTAAAATATATTGTAATAAGAGTATAGGAATTTCGACATAGATAAGTAAGAATATATGGCTTAATTATTTTTCATCTTCACGCTTTTATCCCGCATAGCAGAATAGACAGAAAGTTCCTAGTTTCAAGACACTCCCTACTTCGCTTTCCGCCAAATTCGAGACATTGCGTGTTGAGTGGCGGAACTAAACGCCGTACTTGGTCTTACCAGAGCGAGGAAGAGAAAATAATTTAAATATAATCACTCCCCCGAGTGGGAATCGAACCCACAACCGATTGCGTTTACTGTCAAACCTCTACTTTTCTTCAAATGCAATCAATATGAATAATTTGAACAGAACCGAGCCTCCTCGAAGAATCGGAGTCTCTGCACAAGGCGGCTCTGGAGTTGAGTATGATGGCCTTCGGGGAGAAGAACGTGCAGACGGCCAAGCACTACGGCAACCTCGGCCGGCTGTACCAGAGCATGCAGAAGTTCCAGGTTCGATGAGTGATGAGATGTTTTTTTTTATTTACTTATTTGTGAAACTGCCTTCCGAGCCGGTGAGAGCTTGTTGTAGGACTGACAATACTGACTGATTTTTATATTGACTAACGTTCTGAAATAGTTTTTTGTGAATAAAGAATATTTTGTTTTTTTTTTTTGAAAAAAATGTGCATCAAATTGTATTATTTATAAACACTGCAAAATATTGTATCATTTATGTGAGAGCCTCCTTACATTTATTTTAATTAAATTATTTATTTCTAAAGTAAATAAATATATAATATAAATATATATATTATTGCAATTATTATAAGCGTCTACTTTTTGTTGTTATTAATATTGAACAAGAAAAAATCACATTTATTATATAATAAGATTTTTGTTTTTCGCGATTTTTACACCTTTTCAATGAAACTATTTTAAACGGATTAATCGCGTATATTTTTTGGTATTCGAAAATACAATTTTTTTGAAAATCTGACGTTTTTCCCTTTACAGTAGTCCGTGGTCAGAGGCATACTGAGGTGGCATTTAAGTAAAGTGTTTGAAACGTCAAGTTTAAAATATTTTGATTTAGGTGTTTAATATGTCTTCAAATAATAATGTACATACGTATATATATATATATATATATATATATATATATATATATATATGTGTATTTAATAGGACGCAGAAACAATGCACCTAAAGGCGATAGCCATTAAGGAGGAATTATTAGGCCCCGAGGACTACGAAGTGGGACTCAGCGTGGGCCACCTGGCGTCCCTCTACAACTACCACATGAACATGCACCGCGCCGCCGAGAAATTGTATCTGCGCTCCATTTCTATTAGTGAGTGCTTTTTTTTTTGTTTGTTTGTTCGTCTGTTTGTTTTAGAACATACTGTTTTTTTTTCATTTGGTTAGTGTTATGGGTATAGCAGTGATTTTAATGATAAATGTTTTGTATTAAAGTTTTAAATAATACAAATATGTGTATATAATAATTGCAAATGGCTTTTTAAAAAATCGTATGAAAATCTGGACGCAGCGGGATTCGAACCAATGCCGCTTGGATACCGTCCAAGCGCTCTGACCGCTATGCGATGCGTTCTACTACAGGCTGCATTGAAATTCTTATACATTTGTTACAACTTATTTATGTTGTTAGTATCTCTGTAGAGAGACTCACAAATTTCTACTTACCAAATATTATAGTTAATAAATAATCGTTTGTCAAGATAGGATACTATTTATTTTAATATTTTTCAATTTTAAAGTGTCATTCAGCTAAGTGGGAACTGGTTCCCAGAAATGGGCTGCTACACAGCGCAAGAGTCGCACGTAGTAATGAGTTTGTGTGTGTGTGTGTGTGTCCAGGTCTGAAGCTGTTCGGCGAGCGCTACTCG